>JAJHZJ010000242.1:5358177-6558177 GCA_023548195.1 Bettongia penicillata ogilbyi | reverse complement strand
ATTAATGAATATGTTACACATTCCAACTGTTAGGTAAAAAATGAGAGGTAGTCTCTTAGTTGCTGAAAATGTGCTGACCAACATTGTAAAAGATTTTTTTTTCAACTAGGAGTTCTGGATACAAATGAAACCACAGGCCCAGTTCTTGTTCTTATCCCTGTTCTAATATATCCCAAGTACTGTACAAGGAATACAATGCTTTAAAAAAAATAGTCCATGAGCAACTCTGAAGGGAGGCAACATATATGCATAAAATCATGTAAAATAAATCCAGGTAATCTGTCAGGGGAGGACCAAGCATCTGGGGGTGGGGTAGGAAAGGCTTCCTTGAGTAGAACCTTCTGGCTCTAAGACCTGCGAAGCTACACTGTCAGTGTGGCAGAAACAGAATGGTGTAGTGGACAGACTCCTGCGTTTGGCATCAGACTAACCTGAGATCAAGTCCCAGGTCAGCCATGTAGAATGTGTGACCTTAAACAAATGACTTCATCATTTTGGATTTCACATTCTTCATCTACCCAAAGTAGGGACTGGCCTGAGATTTCCAGCTCCTACATCGATGACTTCTGGGTGATCCTTTTCATGTTTCTTTTCATTCTTGGGTTTGAAAGTCAAATTTTCTCTTCAGCTCTGGTCTTTCCATCAAGAATGCTTCAAAGTCCTCTGTTTCATTGAAAGACCATTTTTTCCCCTGCAGTATTATACTCAGTTTTGCTGGGTAAGTGATTCTTGGTTGTGGTCCTTGTTCCTTTCACTTCTGGAATATCCTATTCCATGCCCTTCCATCCCTTGATGTAGAAGCTACTAGATGTTGTGTTATCCTGATTGTGTTTCCACAATACTGGAATTGATTCTTTCTAGATGCTTGCAATATTTTCTCCTTGGCCTGGGAATTATGGAAATTGGCCACAATGTTCTTAGGAGTTTCTCTTTTTGGATCTCTTTCAGGTGGTGATCGGTGGATTCCTTGAATACTTATTTTGCCCTCTGGTTTAGAATATCAGGGTAGTTTTCCTTGATAATTTCATGAAAGATGATGTCTAGGCTCTTTTTTTGGTCATGGCTTTCAGGTCGTCCCGTAATTTTTAAATTGTCTCTCCTAGATCTATTTTTCAGGTCAGTTGTTTTTCCAATGAGATATTTCACATTCTCTTCCATTTTTTTTCACTCTTTTGGCTTTGTCTTGGGATTTCTTGGTTTCTCATAAAGTCATCAACCTCCATCTGGTCCATTCTAATTTTGAAAGAACTATTTTCTTCAGTGAGCATTTGAACCCCTTTTTCTATTTGGCTAATTCTGCTTTTGAAAGCATTCTTCTCCTCATTGGCTTTTTGAACCTCTTTTGCCAATTGAGTGAGCCTATTTTTCAAGGTGTTATTTTCTTCACCATTTTTTGAGTCTCCTTTAGCAGGGTGTTGACCTGATTTTCATGCTTTCCTTGCATCTCTCTCATTTGTCTTCCCGGTTTTTCCTCCACCTCTCTAATTTGATTTTCAAAATCCTTTTTGAGCTCCTCCATGGCCTGAGGACATTGAATATTTATTTTAGAAGTTTGGCATACAGAAGTCTTGACTTCTGTCTTTCCCTTATGGTAAGCATTGTTCTTCCTCATCAGAAAGGAAGGGAGGAGATAACTGTTCACCAAGAATGTAACCTTTTATGGTCTTATATTTTTTTCCCTTTTCTAGGCGTTTTCCCATCCAGTTACTTGACTTCTGAGATTCTTCTCCACACCCACTTCTTCTCCAGATCCTCCCAGCTAGTGCTTGGGGTCTAAGATTCAAATGCTGCTTCCCAGCCTCTGGGCTTTCAGCGGGAGCAAGATTGTTATTCAATGTGAGATTAAGTTCAGCTGCTCAGGTGGGGGCAGGGCCACCTCACAGGGCTCAGTTCCCTCAGGGGGTTTATATGGAGACCTTCAATAATGGATCCGAGCTCCTGTCTGATTTGTGAGTTTCTGTCCTCTGCTGCCTCTACTTCTGTCTCCCGAGGAGACCTGAGTTATGGAGACACCCTGCTCCCCTCTCGGCCAGCCAGGAAGTCTCTCTCACTGATCTTTGCGCCTGTGGGTAGGGGGACCTTTGTGACTGCTGGAGATTCTGAAGCCTGCTCAGATCTACTCCCCTCTATGCTACACAGCCAAGGGAGGGCTGGGCTCTGCTCTGGGTCTGGTGAGCGCCTAACCTTTGGTTTCGGTTTTTCAGGGCTCTCTGGAAGAGAAGTCTACTCCACTCTGTTGTTGCGTGGCTTCCACTGCTCCCGAATTTGTTGGGAGTTCTTCTTTACAGGTATTTCATGGGTTGTGGGTTTGGAGCTAGCATATGTGAATCTTTCTACTCTGCCATCTTGGGTCCTCCCCACCTCCTTGAGATTTTAAAAGTCAAATAAGAGAGGTGAAAGGAAAATTGGCAAAAGAAATGAGAGGTATGTTTCAGTTTCTGGAAGAACTGTTCGTTTGACAAAAATTCCTATGAAAACTGGGTAATAATATGGGAAATATTGGGTATTGGGCAACTTCTGAAACTGTATACCGGAAAAAATACAAATGGATGCAAGAATAAGTTTAAAGTCTGATGCTATAAAACAATTATGGGAGCAAGGATTAGCTTATCTGTCAAACTTATGAAGAATGGAAGAATTTGTGATAGAGCAAGAGACAGAGAACACTTTGAAATGCAAAGTTGATAGTTTTCATTACATCAAATTGAAATGCTTTTGCACAAATACTTTGTCAATGGGTTTGACCCACACATTGCCAGATCTAGCTAAACGTTTGGGAGCTTCTGAAGAAAGGTTTGGGAGAGAAGAAGTATTAGACTGACTATCAATCCATAGGTCTACAGAGCCACTGTTCTACCCTCATTGTTGTATGCCTGTTAAACATGGACAGTCTACCAGCGCCATGACAGGAAACTGAATCACTTCCATTTCAACCACCTTAGGAAGATTCTGAGGATCATATGGTAGGATAAGGTACCAGACACAGAAGTTCTTTTTTGATTTGAACTGCCAAGTATTCAAACTGTGCTTCAGCAAGTGCAACTCTGATGGGCTTGCCATATTGTTTGAATGCAAAATGTTTGCTTGCCAAAAAGACTACTTTATGGAGAGTTCACATGGTACAGGTGATCACATGGTGGCCAGAAGGAGCAATGCAAGGAAGTTCTCAGGGTCTGTCTCAAGAGCTTTGTATTTCACTGCTGTCAAGGAACATACAGGCATAGGACTGCTTAGCCTGGTGTGTCTGCATTAGAAAAGTTGCTGTGTTGTATGAGCAAGCTAGAATTGAGACAGCACAAAGGAAAAATGGAATGCACAAATTTTGAGTAATTACTACAAATATTTATGTGCCCTATCTGTACCCAATGTTTCATAGATCATTCTGACCTCATATTGGTCTGGTCAGTCAGTTGGACACACTGAAATTTCACTTAATCATGGTGATGTCATTTTGGTTCTCGTTGGGAGGGAAGGACAACAGTCATTCCCCTGATTTCAATGTGTTTCTTGTAAACAATATATTGTAGGATTATGGTTTTTCATCTTTTCTGCTTTCCACCTCTATTTTATGGGAGAGTTCTTTCCCTTCCCATTCACATATATGATTACTTTCTGTGTCTTTCTATTCATTCTATTTTCCTCACTGTTTGTTCTTTTATTGCTCCCTTTCATACCAACTTCAAAATAGCTTTACTATTGAACAACTACCTCAATCTTTCCTCCTTTCTGTCTGCCATCCTCTCCTTCGTTTCCCTTTTAACTTATACTTTTTCCCTCCCTTTTAACTCTTCCCTTATTTTATCTTTCCCCTTCTACTTCCTTTAGGAGAAATCAAATTTCTATCCTTAAGTATGTTGTTCTGTTGTTGAACCAAATGCATTGAAAGGAAATCTCAAATAATACCTAACTCTCTCTCCTCTTTCCCTTTACTATATTATATTTTTCTCTTTTACTGTGATATAATTTACCTTTTTTGGCCTCCTCCTTTTCTTTCTCCCATTAGTGAAGTGGACATTATTCCTCCCTGGGCCCCTAAGCTGAGAGATATCTGTTAGGTTACTGGGCAGGGTTGGATAACCTGCCTAGTAATAGGATTTTTGTTTGGGCCCCTGTCAAAATGTTATTCCCCTTTGGGTTGTGAAATATCTGATGAATTGTTAACAGTATTTTCTTGTTTAGGCCATTGCCAGGTAACCACCTTCTGCTGACGCCCCCCCCCCCCCATCCTGACAACTACTCTACGTTGAATGAAAACCGGCCTGTGATTGGTTACCTCTCCTGGCACCTCTCCTCTGTTGGGGTCCTTTGCCTAATAGCACCCTGACAACCCCCTCTGTTTTGGGGGCTCTTGCCTAACAACAAGCCCCGCTATTGCTCTGTCAGAACTCTGTTTGTTGTGGAAACCTCAAGGCTGTAACAAGTAGTGCCAAAATGCTTAAAATGCACTCACCCACCTCAGTTCGGGGCTGTTTCCTCTGGGTCTGTGCATGAGGCAGCCGCCAGCTTGGCTAATAAATGACACTCAAAATTCTTAATTGACTTTTGCCTGTGACTTATTAACTCCGTCCATTTCATTACAGTGTCTTCACATGTGTTCATTATGTTTTTTTCATGAAATCAGATAATTTGTACCCACTTCCTGCATCGGTGTATATCTCTTTTAAATATAGCAATTATACAATTCTTCTCCCATGTAGGAATGTAAACAGTTTGCCCATATTGAATAACATATTTTTTTTTCCTTTGTTCCCCCCCCTTAATATTTTTATGCATCTCCTGAGTCTTGTATTTGAAGATCAAGTTTCTGTTGAACTCTGACTTTTTCATTAAGAAGTTCTAGGAATGCCATATTTCATTGAATTTTCATCTTCATGCCTGGAAGATTATATCCAGTTTTTTCTGGGTAACTCATACTTGGTTATAGTCCAAGCTATGTTGCTTTACACAATATCATATTTCAATTTGTAGAATATTTTAATATAGAAGTTGTAGGTTCCTGTGTAATTCTGTGATCAATGTTTTAACTCTTTCTTTCTGGCAGCTTTCAATATTTTCTCCTTGACCTGATAGGTATGAAATTTTGCAACAATATTCCTTGGTGTTTTTAAATTGTGATCTC
Source organism: Bettongia penicillata ogilbyi (assembly GCA_023548195.1). NCBI lineage: Eukaryota > Metazoa > Chordata > Mammalia > Diprotodontia > Potoroidae > Bettongia > Bettongia penicillata. The sequence goes on along the minus strand of JAJHZJ010000242.1, from coordinate 6,553,058 downwards.
TTTCAGGTGATTGTTGGATTCTTTTGACTACTTTACCCTCTGGATGTAGGACCTCAGAGCAGTTTTCCTTGATGATTTTTTTTGTAAATATTGCACAATCTCCTTTGTTTTTTCATCATGACTTTCTGAATAGATCAAAAATTCTTAGTTTGTCTCTACTGGATTTATTTTATTATGTTATCTTTCATTTTCTTCTAGTTTTTCATTTTTTTCAATTTTCCTTCACTGATTCTTGGTTGTCTCGTATGGTTATTAACTTCTATTTGTCCAATGCTAATTTTTAATGAATTGCTTTCTTCAGCTAGCTTTTTTACTTCCTTTTCCATTTGTCCAATTCTTGCAGTTATATTTTGTGCTTCCTTGTCCATTTGGCCAATTTTACTTTTTAAGAAGTTGTTCTCTTGAGTGAATTGTTGTGTTTTTTTGTCAGTTGTATTTTTAAATTCATTTACCAATTTTTCTTCAACCTCTATAATTTGCATGTAACTAGTGAAAAGATGTCCAAGCAATGGGGTATAGAAATCTATTTTGAACTGCAGGAAAATAGAGGATAAGAAGATGGGGAAAAGTAGGGTGTGATAAAAAGAAAGATTGACAGGGAATGGGGTTGATGGGATGCATGTTGTCCTGTGGTCGTGGGGGTGTGGAGAGAGGCACAGAAAATTTGGAATTCAAATTCTTATGGAAGTGAATGTTGAAAACTGAAAAATAAATACATCATACTTCAAATTTAAAAAAAATCCATAAAATCAACAGAATTACTAAGGAAATTGATTATATTAAAATAAAACTATCAAACTACTTAAGCTGAAAAAAAATTAGCAAAGTTCTTTTTAAATACCTATGATTCAGGAGAAAATTCTAGGAAAATGGGGCAGTGGGTCAGAAAATTTCAAGCCATCAAGATTTTCTCTCGATAAGAGTTAAAATAGCACCTTAAAGCAAACAGAGTGGGCGTTGAGGCAAATAAGAATGGGGCACAATAGAGGTCTTTCTGGGACAATTCAAAAAAGATCAGATGAATTATCTCAGGACTAGATGTGGTCCCCATGAAGAGCAAACAGATCCATGCCAGATTTGCTTTTGGCAACAAGGTACAAGCCACTTGGACCATAAGAGTCAAACCCTGGCATTATTTGGTGTAGGATGCTGCATCCACCCCAACAAGGAGAAATTTTACCTCAGGATAGTGGGGGTAGTTGGGTGTTTGAGACCAGCAAAATTTAGAGAAGCTCTTGATAAAGAACATCAGAATCAGCAGCGGTGTGAGGAGGGGGCAAGAGGGAACCAGGAAATGCTTGGTGAGTGCAGAAGCAGTGGGCCAGACAAGCTATGGCTGCAGGCACTTTCAGGAGAATGGAGGTTTGCCCTTCATTCGAACCTGGAGAGGAGAACTGAAGATCAGGGGCAAAAGGAATGTTTTCCCAGACCTTATGGTCAAAGATAATACAAAAAATAGGTATTTCCATAAAAAAGTTAACAGGCAAAGGAGAAAGAATCTAACAATAGAAGCTATTATGTGAATAGAGATGACCGTGCAACTCAAGCGCTCTTTTCCGCCCTGAAACTGTGAGTGGAATTTCTTCTCAATAGCCACCATCAGGTCTGCCATACGCTGCCCCCTTCTTGCCTCACTCAGGGCTGAAACAGATCAGCCACTCGATTCCCTCACTGATTGTATGCGGACAACTTCAGAAGCGGTCTATGCTGAAGCAATGGCTACTACCACTCTTGGGCTGTGGCTGAGACTGGGGTCTGACCCCATTCTCTTATCATCCAGGTGACCTTTGAAACTATCTTTGGCATTTGTGGGTTGACAAATTTGAGACATTTGGAAACTGCAGCAGGTCCCTGCGATTCAGTGCTCCTGAATCCTACTCTAGTGTTATCTTTTCCAACATGGCCCATGCTGGGCTTCGCTTCACTCAGAGTCTGGTGCAATAGACCCTGGAAATCATTTTCAGTCTGTCATTTTGAATCTTCTGCTGCTCTATATTTCTTTTATTCAGTTTCTACACATATTTTAATAGCTTTGGGGGGAGATTTCAATCTGGTCCATGCTTCTACTCTGCCATCTTGCATCTGCCTGCCATGTATTTTATGCATTTAAAACATTGTTTTTCAAAAATTGAGAAGATAAATGAAAGAAGTTCATCCTGTTTTTTTTTCCTATATATAAGTTATTGATTTTTCCATGTAACTGCTTTTGTTCTGTAACTGCTCAAATCAGAGTTTTTTTGTCTCTGAACTTCAATGTTCAGCTGGCCTGTAATGGTTAAATTTAGAAACTCTGTTTTCTTGGATAAATAAATTTTATTGGCCTTAGAGAATGTGAGGAAACAAAAAGGGAACTGGATCTGATATAATTATGCCACTAAGTTAACTTTCAAGGCTGTCTTGTTTACTCTCCAAAAGTCTTGGGCACCTCGCAATTGGACTAAAATAAAGAACCCTCTTAGTCTCATGGGAAAAGAAGGAGGGGGTTTTCATTAGCAAGCTTCCAATGAATATACTTTCTTTTACCCCATCTTTATGATCAATCACGTTTCCCTTCATCCCATCTACTAAGCTCTGTTCTTTGTTCTGTGCTCTCCAAATCCTATATAAGAGGAATAGTCCTTTTGAACAGGGTCTGCGCCATTAATGCTGGCAAATCATGGACTTATTTATTGATAGGTAGCATGACCCTGATGAGAAAGGGTATATTGATTGGAAATTTGACTCCATTTATCATGTTCTTAAAATTCAATCTGATACATACATGAAGCAATGGAAACTGAACTGAGCAGATGCAGGAGAATATTGCAGCAATATTGTAAGGACAATCAATTGTGAAAGACACTGCAACTCTGATTAAGACAAGATGAAATCCCAATCTAGAAAGAGAGTTGATGAATTGTGAGTGGAAATTAAATCATATTTTTTCTTATTTTTTTATTTTCTTTACTTTTTTCTCCAACATGAATTAGATGAAAATATGTTTTGGAAGACTTCACATGTATAATCAGTGTAAAAGAGTTCGTCTTCACAGTTGGTGGAGGAGGGGCATGGAAGAGACAGAGAATACAAAACTCAAAGTTTTCAAAAATGTTAACTTTTTGGAAGTAATTTGGAAATATTTAATGTAATGAATGAGATATAAAAATACAAAAAAAGAGAGGTAAAACAAAAAGAAGTACTCTTCTAGAAGTGAATCCACAGGTTTCACAGGATGCACCTCATGGAATCTCTCTCTCTCTCCCTCTTCTGTATGTATGCATAAATATGTATATGTAACTATATACACATAATAAAATTTAAATTTGACTATTTTGTTTTGGGAATGATCCTATTGCAGTCATTTATATGATGCCATGAAGTAGTGGGATTACTTTAAAGCATTTACATATAGTTAAATGATTTGTATTAGAATTTTTGGAGAATTTATAAAATGATGAACTCTTCTATTATTGCAAAGAATTCTGAAATACCATAATAAATGACCTAGGAAAGGCATTAAATGTTATAGATTCATGGGGCCGTAGCAAAAGTGCTACAATTTTCTAATGTGACCAATCTCCATAACCCTTCTCTAGTAGAATGACTTTGTCCTATCTCACATCAAAGACGATTGATCAGGCACAAAATCTGAAACTAATCATTTCCCAATCATATTCTCTTCCCTAGTCATATAAGGTTTTATCAAAGGATGAAAAAATAGTTTGTAAATCTATATCTAGATGTATATGTTTAGCACATTTTTTAAATAACTCGGCAAAATATTCATCTTGAAAATGTAGGGTACATTTAACCCAAAGGTAACATAAAAAATCATTGCAAAAGTTCATTATGCCAACAAGAATGCTATTTGGCTTGCAACTTTGCACTTGCCTTCTCCAAATTTAAGGAAGTCATTTCCTTAAAATATATTCATTTTAGAAGCCTCAGATATTATAACTTCTTTTTTTCCATCGAAACAGAGATGGGAGATACATACATTTCATTTAGCCTCCTTAAGGATTTCTGTCAAGTTGAGAATCTTGTAAGTATATGCTTATTTTTCAGTCTGTTTGGTAGTTGTTTATTGAAAGTGGTACATATGAACAATTCAATGAATATATGAAAAATACAGTGAATTGATTGCATTGAAATTCAATGGAGTCCAGTATAGGGTGGTAAAATACTATATGACATAGCATATGACATGCAATTGCATGGTGTGGTATAGTATAGAGCTTTATAGCATAGCAGAACATTACATCATAGAATGGCATAGACGTAGCATGACATGACTTAATATAGCAGAATATAGTACACTACAGCATAGAGTAATAAAGGAGAGCATATATGTGTCTATATGAGTGTACATGTTAGCAGGATTTTTAGGAGATATATTTTAAATATTGAGCAATGAGGTACTTAATGCTGAAACCTCATTCATGATCTATTAAAAATACCAGAAATAAAGTTTATGTAAAAATTGATTGTCAGTATAAAACAGGAAAAAAGAGTAGAAAAATAATAAAAAAGAAAATGAATATTTTATCTACAGGAATGGCTATGATTTTTCTCATATAAGCAATTTACATGGCAATCTAACCACATGATTATAAAAGTTAAAGATAAGTAAATATCAAAAACAGCATACCAAAGATTCTAGCTGAGAAATGATAATGAGTTTAATTAAACTGAATTAACTCCTATAAAATGTGACTCAATAGCAGAGGACTTATTATCAATTTTCAGTTAGTACAGCCTCCGGTATGTCTATATCTGATATAAAAATAGATGTAGAACATTGTCTCCCTAACAGCTATTTAAGACTCTCACTAACCTAATTAGAAAAACATCAGGAAGGATCTCTAAATCTCCATGTGATCAGACTTAAAGTGATAATGAAGTCTACGACTCAGAGAAGATGCCAGGAGAAAAAAATGAATAAACTTAAAAAAGATCTCAGTTGTCAAATGTAGATACTCCAAAGTACTCCAAATCCAGGAACAAAATTCATGCCAATCCCCTCCGCAGGTTTTATTTTAATTCCATGCACTTGGTGAATGGAATATTTCCTCTTTATTTTAAAAGATCTTAAGGATAGACTCTAACAAATTTCAGACTTGTTTTTATTTTTTTCTCATTTCTCTATAATCATTATAATCAGTTAGAAAGTATATTTGTAGGGCAGTGCCAAGATGGTGGAGTGAAAGTGAGAATTTGCTTGAACTCTGTCCAACACCCTTCCAAATACATGTAAAAAAGATGCTAAACAAATTCTAGAGCAGCAGAAAAAACCCAAAAATAAAAGAGTAAAACAAATGTCCAACTCAAGACAACCTGGAAAGATGACAGAGAAGGTCTGTTGCACCAGGCAGAGAGAAGAGTGTAGTCCAGACATGCACAGACAGGGTTCTAGGCTCAGGGCATTGAATCACTGACAATTGGATCAGTGCCCAGGCTTCTCAACCAAACAATGTCAAAGGCAAATTAGAAGGTCAGTAGGAAAGGTATGTCATATCCAAATGAAAGAAAAGGGCAGCAGCAGTGGCAGTGACTGCTTCCCGAGTTCTCAGTTGACAGATAATGGGTGGATCAAACAACTGATCAGAGAGTGACTGCAGGGATCTCTTCCCTAAGGCAGGATTGCCTTGTTTTGCCCATTCTTCAATGTGGGTACCTGTCTTAGTGGTGGTCCTGGAGTGAGGAGGAGTGCTTGCATAGCAAAACATAGCAAAACCAGCAAAACAAGTGCTGGTGAAGAGAAAATACTCCTCACAGTTTTCAAGCCAGAAAAAAAAAATGATCGTGGTCATTAAAAGACCAGAGAGCAGACTAAGAGAGGAACAACAGCCTCTCTTTTGATCTTATAACGTGAGAAGAACTAAACACATGTAGCTGCATAGAAACATCTGTGAAAACAGCTGAGCAAAACCCCTGAAGTTTGGGAAAGTACACTTTCCACACTGGAAGCAGAGATATAACTCAACAAGGAAATCAAAGGTCAAGCAATTGGTTGGTAAAATGGGGAAACAGCAGAAAAAATAAGACAAAAGCATTTACTTTGGGGACAAAGAAGATCAAACATACAACCAGAAGAAAACAGCAAAGTAAAAACTCCTATTTCCAAAGTCTCCAAGAAAATCGAAATTAGGAATTGGTAAGAGACCAGGGAAGAGACCAAAAAGGATTTTGAACATCAAAAGAAGCAGAAGAAAAATTGGGACAAGAAATGAGAGTGATGTAGGATAATCACGAAAAAGAGTCAATAGTATGCTAAAGGAGACCCCCGCCCAAATGCTGAAGAAAATAACACCTTTAAAAATAGCTAATCCAAATTCAAAATGAGATCCAAAAAGCGAATGGAAGAATGTCTTCAAAACAGATTTGGCCAAATGGAAAAGCCCATAGGTTTTTTGAAGAAAATAATTTTAAAATTAGAATGGAGTAAATGGAAGCTAAAGACTTAATGAGAAATCAAGAAATTATAAAACAAAACCAAAAGGAAGACTAGAATACAATGTGAAATATCTCATTGGAACAACAACTGATGTGGATAAATATATCCAGGACAGATAATCTAAAAATTATATGACTAATTGAAAGCTATGGTCAAAAAAGTTGTTCAGAAATCATCTTTCAAACAATTATCAAGGAAAACTGCCCTAGTATACCAGAAACAGAAGGTACATTAGAAATGCAAAAATATCCACCAATCACTTCCTGAAAGACATCCCAAAAATCTTCCTTTCTCTGGAAACAATGACATTTATTAGACTTCATCCTTGTCAGTAGAAGAGATAGACAGGATGTGAGAATGATGCAGGCAATGTGTGCTGCAAGTTTCTGGACTAATAATTGACATCCTCTCTGAGCTAAAGCTTCATATTCAACAAAAGTTGGGGTTCCAAAGTAAGATGACTAGAAGACTTAATTTCCCAAGAGAAAACAGTTCATTCCTAACTTGAAGTGAATGTTAAGCCAACATGCAGTTGGCAACAGTGGAACAGAAAATGAGTGGGCACCTTTCAGTGGTGAGGAACCTGAGGGAATACATGCACCTCCAGGTTCCCAATTTTACCATCCTAAGTCCAAATTTCAGAGAACAAATCCTGTTAATAGACATATGTATTCTGTAAAACTTTGACTAGGCCAAAAGGCTGCATTCAGGGACTGAGAAGATCACATGTGGCCTCAAAGGCACAGTGACATTTTATAGTTTTTACTGTGTACAATATTCATCTTGTACTACTCCTTTCACTCAGCTTCAATGCATATAAGTCCTTCCAGGCCTTTCTGAAGTCTTCTTGTTCATTGTTTCTTATAGCAAATTAGTATTCCATGACATTCACATACCCTAACTTGTTTAGCCATTTCCCAATTGATGGCCACCCCCTCAATTTCTAGTACTTGGCCACTTGAGGATACCCAAGTTATGGGGACACCCTGTTCCCTTCTTGGCCAGCCCAAAAGACTTTCTCACTGACCTTTGGTGCCTGTGGGTTGAGGGATCTGTGCTGATGCTGGAGATTTTGTCCCTAAAGCCTGCTGGAATTGCTCCTCTCGATGCCACATGATCAACGCTCGGCTGGGCTCTGCTCCACGTCCAGTGCAACAGACCTTTCCCATCAGTTTTTCAGGTCACTCTGGGCTAGAAATTTCATCCACTCCATTGTTCTGTGGCTTCTGCTGCTCTAGAATTTGTTGAGAGTTCTTCTTTACAGGTATTTTATTGGCTGTGGGGAAAGCACTAATATGTGTGCGTCTTTCTACTCCACCATCTTGGCTCTGCCCCTGAGTTAGCCTCTTTTTAAAGGTGTTATTTTCCTCAGCCTTTTCTCCTTTAGCAAGTTAGTGACTTGCTTTTCAAGCTCTTCTATGGCCTGAGTCCATTTCATATGCATTTTCTTGGTACCAGAGGCAGAGGCTTTGACTTCCTCTGACAGTAAACCTTGTTCTTCCTCATCTGAAAGGATGGAGGGAGACACCTGTTAACTAAGAAAGTAACCTTCTATGGTCTTATTCCCCCCCCTTTTGGGACATTTTCCCAGCTAGTTACTTGACTTCTGAATCCTTTTTTCAAGAGGAGTGTCCTAATACTTCTCCTCATCCCAGTACAAGATTTATATTCAGATCAGCTGCTCAATTCTGCCATAAGCTTTAGGGTGAGCTGCCTGAACAATGCAATGAAGTTGCTTCTGCATAGCTGGTCCCTACTGCTGCTGCCGCCACCACCTCTGCCACTGTCTGGGACCCTATTCCCCTCTCGTCCAGCTGAGAAATTCTTCCTACACTGGCCTTTGGATTTTTCTTTGTCCCTTGTGGGTTAAGGGATCTGGGACCCTCCCTGCTGGGAATTCTGTCTCGGAAGTCTGTTCAGATCCTGTTTCTCCCAGTGCTGTGCAGGCCAGGGCTGAGCTCTACTCAGCTCATCATTCCTTGATATGGAATCCTTTTGGTCTACCAGGTTATCCTTGACTGGAAACCAATTTCACCGTTTTGTGGCTTCTGCAGGTATTTTTTGGGCTGTGGAGGAAGCACTGAATATATGCATCTTTCTTCTCAGCCATCTTGGCTCCGCCTTCCCACTGACTTTTGAAAGTGTTTTTCGCATCTGTGCAATCTGAGAAATCTGGAAAGGGCAGCACCTATAAATGCTTTGAGGCTTGCTCCTGTCCAGTCTGTGCTGCTGTTGTCTGCCGGGCTGTGCTGTGCTCCATTCCTGGTGTAATAGATTGCTCCTGTTGGTCTTGGGCTGGAAATCTTCTTTTTCCTTTCTCATTTTGTGGCTTCTGCTACTCTAATTTGTTTAGAGTCATTTTATGTGTATTTTAAAGACTTTGGAGGGAAGAGCTCGAGCAAGTCCAAGCTTCTACTCTGCCATCTTGGTTCTGTCCATCTCCTAGGGATGCTGTCCAAATTCCAGAATTCCTAGCTCAAGGATAAAATATTTCAAGCAGCCAGAAATAAATAAGTCAAGCCTTGTGGAAACACAATCAGGATAACACAACATTTAGCAACTTCTTGGTAAGGGATAGGGAGGCTTAGAAGACAATATTGTAGAGTTCAAAGGAGTTAGGATTAAAACTTAGATAAAACTACCCCACAAAACTGAGTGTAATAATTCAGGGGAAAAAATGGCATTCAATGACATAGAGGACTTTCAAGCATTCTTGATGAAAAGACCAGAGCTGAATACATAATTTCACTTTCAAAAGCAAGACTAGAGAGAAAAATTAAAAGGTAAACAGGAAAGAGAAATTATAAAGAAATGACCAAAGTTTAACTGTTTACATGTCTGTAAGGAAATGTAATATTTATAACTCATGAGATCTCTCTCAGTATCAAGATAGTTGAAGGGAAAATATAACTATATCTATCCACATCTAAATCTGTATGTTTGTGTGTATACACATATACATACATATACATAAATATCATTTAGATATATACAGGTGTATAGGTATCTATCCATCTATCTGTAGACAGAGAAAAATTGGTGTGTTGAATATGAAGGGATGATACTTAAAATACAACATTAGGCTGTTAGAGAAGAAAATCCTGGGAGTTGCAGAAAGTGGGAGGTAGAGTGCGACAAAGATTTACATGTAACTGAGGCAAAAAAAAGGGTTTTATAATGGAGTAGAAGAGGGAAGAGACGAGAGGGAATTAGTGAATCTTGCTCTCATCCAATTTGAGTTATTCAAGTAATATCATACGCACTAATTGAATATGGAAATATGTTGTACCCTACAGGAAGGTAGGATAATAAAGAAATAAGAGAGGGGGATCATGGAAGGGAAGACAATTTGGGTGAGGGAGTAATCAGAAAGAAACACTTTTAAGTAGGGTCATGGTCAAAGGACATAATATAATAATCAGCGGGTGGGAGAGGATAGATGGAAAAATTATTTGTCTTTAAAAACAGGACTGTTGTGGATGTGTTCTGCTTGACTCCACATGTATGACAGGTAGCAAATAACCGACCTCATTAATAAGGGTGTCTGAGGAAGGGAGAGAATTTGGAACTAAAAAATTTAAAAACAAGATAAAATTTGTTTTTCCATGTAAGTGGAAAATGAACATCCAGAAAATGGGGATTATAAAAGGGAAAAAGAGAAGAGAGAAGGTGGTGATAGAAGGGAGGGCCGATTGAAGGAAGGAGGAAACAGAAAATACCATGTTCTGGTGGGGGAGGCGAGAGATAGTGAGAAAATTTGGAACTCAAAATCTTGTAGAAGAGAATGTGGAAAACAAAACAATATTAATTTATAAACTGGGGGGGGGACACAGAGTATATTACTAGAACAGGAGGTTGTGGTATATACTAGAGCAGAAGTGTCAAACATACAACCCTCTGACTAAGTTTCTGGAGTCCACCTGAGCAAGGTTAAAATGATATGTGCAAGTATTTAACAAAATAAATTTAAAAAGACAATACAATAGAATTAATGCTGACCTGTGTTTACCCTCACTTCCATTACACATTCTGCAGCAATCTTCATGCACGGTGTAATAATCATGCTTCCATTTGAGTTTGTTACCACTGTATACAGTAATCAACTTTTGCTTACCTGCCAGTATCAAACGTTATAGTCAAGTGTTGGTTTATTTATTTAGTCACTTATTCATTCATTTATTTGTTCATTTATTTATGTACTCCATTCATTCATCTACTTATTTTTTCACTAATTCATCTTTATTTGTTTTTTACTTTTTTACTTTTTACTTTCTTCTCTTCCCTTTCTCTCCTCACAAGAAACCTAAATATAAGTATAGAGATCCAAACACACATATACATACTCTTGCATACACATACACAGTTAGACTCACATAAACATATACATTCTTATTCATCTATGTAAATATATATTATACTTTTTTGTCCTGTTTTTCTGTGGGAGGGGGCAACATTTTGTTTCATAAATCTAAGTTTTCCTTAATTTTTCAAAGTCCACAACAACTTATCTCCTACAATATAGAAATGTCTCATCCTGTCTACTTATTTTGAATAGTCTTAGAAATATTGATTAATATGGCTGGCATATAATAGAGCTTCCCCATTTTCTCTTGTGATTAAATCAATGTTAGCTTTAATTTTTTTCTAAGATCATTATTATTACTCCTGCTTTTTTCCATAAGAAATTCTTCTTTATTTTATTTTTGTGGGTATCACTTTCCTATCTCTCCGGATTCTTCTACTTTTGCCAGTTACCTTGCTTTGTTGAATCTGCACCGTTGTCAAATATCTTTCCTTCTATTCTCCATTTCCCGTTGATCAAAACATATTATTAGCCTCCTTTTTTAAAGTCTACATTTCTCATTATAGAAGGGAATAAATGTTATGTCAGAAGCTTGAATGCCTATTGAAATTTTTATTCATTGCATTATCTACAAATAACAAGATCTTCCTTTTTAATTATTTTTTTTTATTTTCAATGCTCACTTCCACAAGATTTTGAAATGCATCATTTCTCTCCAACTCTTCCCTCTTCCAACCCCAGGATGGCATCCATTCTCAATAGTCTTTCCCCAATCTGCCCTCCCTTCAATCACCACCATCCATCTCTTATCCTTTTCCTTTCTATTTTTCTGTATGACAAGATAGATTTCTATACCTCATTACAATTGAAATTATGAAAATTAATGAACAAATAAAAGTAATTTGGTTTTATGAAAAGGTAAATTAAGAAACCATTGTTCAATTCGATTGAGGAAAGGAAAGAAGTAAAATAAATTTCCAATATCAAAAATGAAAAGGATGAGCTCACCTTCAATGAGGAGAAAATTAGGACACCAATTAGAAATTACTTTGCCTAACTGTACCCCCATAAATCTGACAACCTAATTGAGATGGTCGAATATTTAAAAAGATATAAATTGCCCAGAGGATCATAAGATGAAGTTGAATTCTTAAACCAATATCAGAAAAAGAATAAGTCATCAATGAACTAAGTAGGAAAAAATCTCCATGACCAGATAGATTTAAAAGTGAATTCTGTTAAACATTTAAAAAAAACAGTCCCTATACTCTACAGATTATTTGGGAATATTTTTTAATGATACAAATAAGGTTCTGATATCTAAACCAGGAAAAACCAAAACAGAGAAAGTAGATTGTAGATTTCTATATTGTCTACCATTGGTCTAAATTATGGATCAATTTCTCTAATGAATATAGATGCAAAATTTTTTTTTTACACAGAATACTTTTAATTCATGTATTCATATTTTATACATTCACATAATTGTGATTAATGATTATATCAATTTATGTAAATAATTTTCATTAATTATAAAAATCAGTATAAAGAAACTAATTTAATCACTAATAAATGAATGACAAAAGTAAGTAAATAAATAATAAAATAAATTATTTCATGAAGGAGGAAAACTGAGACCCAGGGAGGGGAAGGGACTTGCCCCAGTTTATCAAGGTCAGCATCAGAAGCAGGATTTGAAGCCTGCTCTTCTGATTACCAGCCTGTGCCCTTTCCTTTCCACTTGTCTACCTTCAAGTAAAAGCCATCACACAGAGGAGGAGATCTTCTGAATTTTTCTTTTTTTTTTGGCATAAACCTATGGTTCCCTGTATACAGATATAAAATATAAGCTACAGGGCATTTTATAAAGGTAGCACCGTGGTATTAAATGGACAAATCTCCAAATTAGAAACATTTATTCTCCACAAGGAGCCAGGTGATTTCTTCCCCAAAATACTTAGGGCTAGAACCTTCACCACATTTATATGAAGAGGCCTCTCTACACTCACCTGCTTCCATTTCCTCATTTGGTTACCTACTTTGGGATTTTTGCAAACAAAACAAAACACAACCAACCAATATTTTGATCCATTCCCCCTATTTCCCAATCCCTCTCCCTACCATACAGAGCCATCTCCTCTAACAAAGTCTTAATAAGAATTCAGTAGAACTGTGTCACATACCCATAATCCTCCTCTGCAGAGACATGAGGACAGGCACCTTCTGGACATTATCACTTTACTGAATTCTGGTGCAACTGTCTTACTGATCTTTAAACTTAACTTTTCCTGGTCATGATGTGTGTGTGTGTGAGAGTGTGTGTGTGTGTGTGTGTGTGTGTGTGTGTGTGTGGTTTTCCTCTGTTGACCTCTTTTTTTAAAATTTTATTTATTTATTTAATTTTTTACATTTATTTTCACAAATTTTTGGGTTCCAAATTTTCTCCCCTTTTATCCTATCCCCCCACCCCAATACCCCAAGCAATCTAATTTTCCCTATCTCTAATCTGCCCTCTCTTCTGTCATCCCTCCCTTCTCTTGTCTCCATCTTCTCTTTTCTCCTGTAGAACCAGATGACTTTCTATTCCTCATTAACTGTATGTCTTCTTTCCTAGTTGCAACAACAATACTAAACAGTTGTTCCTAAAACTTTGAGTTCCAAATTCTCCCCATCCCTTCCTCCCCACCCATTCCCTTTGGGACGGCAGGCAATTCAATATAGGCCATATCTGTGTGGTTTTCCAAATGACCTCCCTGATAGTCGTGTTCTGTAAGACTAACTGGATTACCATCCCTCCTAACCTGCCCCTCATTGTTTCTCTTCTGTCTCTTGATCCTGTCCCTCCCCAAGTGTTGACTTCAAATTGCTCCCTCTTCCATTTGCCCTCCCCTTCATCATCGCCCCCTTGCAATATCTCCTTCTCCCCCACTTTCTTATACTGTAAGATAGGTTTTCATACCAAAATGAGTGTGCATTTCACTCCTTCGTTTAGTCAAATGTGATGAGGGAAAACTTCTTGTTTTTTTTTTTCTCAGCTCTCCTCTTTATCCCTCCACTAAGGAAAACTCCTACCTGCCTCTTAAATGACATATAGTTACCCCCTTCCCTTTCCCTCTCTTTCCTCCCCCTACATTTCTCTCTCACCATTTACCTTAGTTTCTTTTAAGGTATGGTCCCATCCTATTCAGTTCAATTTGTGCTCTCTATCTCTGTATGTGTATGCATGTGTGTATGTGTGTGCATGCATGTTCAGGTGTATGTGTGGTCCCACCAACTACCCCGATACTGAAAAGTTTTAAGAGTTAGAAATATTGTCTTTCCCTGTATGAATGTAAACAGTTCACTTCTGGTAAGTCCCTTAAGATTTCTCTTTGCTGTTTCCTTTTTCATGCTTCTTCTCATGCTTGTGTTTGAAAGTCAAATTTTCTTTTCAGCTCTGGTCTTTTCATCAAGAATGCTTGAAAGTCCTCTGTTTCATTGAAAGACCATATTTTCCCTTGAAGTATTATACTCAGTTTAGCTGGGTAGGTGATTCTTGGTTTGAGTCCTAGTTCCTTTGCCTTCTGGAATATCCTATTCCACGCCCTTTGATCCCTTAATGTAGAAGCTGCTAGATCTTTCGTTATCCTGATTGTATTTCCACAGTACTGGAATTGTTTCTTTCTAGCTGCTTGCAAGATTTTTTCCTTGAGCTGGGAGTTCTGGAATTTGGCCACAATGTTCCTAGGAGTTTCTCTTTTTGGATCTCTTTCAGGTGGTGATCGATGGATTCTTTCAATACTTATTTTGCCCTCTGGTTCTAGAATGTCAGGGCAGTTTTCCTTGATAATTTCATGGAAGATGATGTCTAGGCTCTTTTTTTGATCATGAGTTTCAGGTAGTCCCATAATTTTTAAATTGTCTCTCCTGGATTTATTTTCCAGGTCAGTTGCTTTTCCCATGAGATATTTCACATTCTCTTCCATTTTTTCATTCTTTTGGTTTTATTTGGTGATTTCTTGGTTTCTCGTAAAGTCATTAGACTCCATCTGTTCCCTTCTAATTTTGAGAGAACTATTAAATTCAGTGAGCTTTTGAGCCTCTTTTTCCATTTGGCTCATTCTGCTTTTGAAAGCATTCTTCTCCTCATTGGCTTTTTGAACCTCCTTTGCCAATTGAGTGAGCCTATTTTTCAAGGTGTTAATTTCCTCAGCATTTTTTTGGGTCTCCTTTACCAAGGTATTGACCCGTTTTTCATACTTTTCTTGCATCTCTGACATTTCTCTTCCCAGTTTTTCCTCCACCTGTCTAACTTGCTTTTCAAAATCCTTTTTGAGCTCTTCCAGGGCCTGAGCCCACCTGCCACCCCCCTGGGATGTCTGGGGTACTGAGGCCCTGCCTTCCACGTCTTGCCTTAAGGCAAGGATACGTCCTCGTCATCAGATCCGAAGGTCGAGATCATTTGCATTTGTTGGAAAAAACTCTCTAAAGTCTTATTTTTCTTCCCTTTTCTAGGTATTTTCCCAGCCAGTTACTTGACTTCTGAGATTCCTTTCCACCCCCTCCTGGATCCGCCCAACTAGTGCTTGGCCTCTGAGATTTAAATGGGCTTTCCTCCTGCCGGCTGTCAATCAGTGAGCTTTAGTTCAGGTGCTGGGGTGGGGGCAGGGCCCCCTCCCAGACTCTGATCCCTCAGGGGCTTTATGCAGAGACTTTCAGGAATGGAGCGTGTGGGGGCGGGGTGGGAGACCCCCGCCTCCCAATCTCAGTTCCCTTGGGGGCTTTGAGCAGAAGCCTTCAGTAATAGAGCGGGGTGGGGGCAGGGCCATCTCCCAGGCTCAGCTCTGTCAGGTTTTATGCGGGAATCTTCCGTAATGAAGATCCTGCCTGCTGTTGGGGGATTCATGAGTCCTGGGCCGCTGCCGCCTCAGCCGCTGCCCACACCTCTGCCACCGCCGCTTCCTCCCGAGGGGGCCCGAGTCACGGAGACACCCTGCTCCCCCTCTCCTCCAGCCCAGCCTTCTCTCTCACTGACCTGTAGCTTCTGTGGGCGGAGGGACTTTTCCGGCTGCCGGAACTTCCATCTCTGAAGCCTGCTCTGATCAGCTTCTCTGGGGACGCGGCCAGGGCAGCGCTGGGTGTGGGGTCCACTTTCCGGGGTGCGACGGACCCTGGGGATGGGTCTCCAGGGCTCCCTGGAACGGAAATCTCTTCCACTCCGTTTCTGCTCACCTTGTATAGACCCAGAAGTTATGGGGGACTCTTTTTACATTAATTCTATGGGCTTTGGCTTCGGAGCTCGTAAACGTGAGTCCTTCTACTCTGCCATCTTGGCTCTGCGCCCCCCCAAATTTTAAATATTAGTAAAAAATACAGCAATTTATCATGAGAATAATACTTTATGAGCAGGTCAGATTTATATCTGGCATGCAGAGCTGCTTTGATAGTAAGGAAACTAATAGCACTACTGTTCATATCCAGAGCAACCCTAGCAAAACCATAGGATTATCTCAATAAATTGAAAAAAATCTTTTGATAATACAAAACAAATATTCCTATTGAAAACACTGGAAACTATGGGAACAAATGCAGCCTGCCATAAAATAATGAGCGGTATCTAACTAAAACAATCATCAAGCAATATATGTAATGGGGATAGACTGGATATATTTCCAATAAGATTAGGGGTGAAACAAAGGTGTCCATTATCCCCATTGTTAATCAGCATGGTACTAAAAATGTTAACTTATCAGTAAGAGAAGAAAAAGATATTGAAGGAATTAGAATTGCACAGAAGAAACTAAGTTCTCACTCTTTGCAGATGTTATGATGATATACTTAGAGAATCCCAGATAATCAAATAAAAAACTACTTGAAATAGTAAAGAACTTTGGCAAAGTTAGAGATTATGAAATAATCCTAAATAAATCACCTGCTTTTTATGTACTACTAACAAAGCCTAACAGCAAGAGATAGAAAGAGAAATCCCATTTAACCCTAGGATAGCTACTATAAAATATTTGAGAGTCTATCTGTCAAAACCAATGCAGGGCCCATGTGAACACCATTATAAAACAAATTTCGCAAAAATAGAATCAAATCTAAGAAAGTGGAGAAAATATCTGTTGTTTGTGGGTAGATTAAAGTCATATAATAAAAATGACAATTCTCCTTAAACTAAAAGTACCTATTCAGTGCCATACCAATCAAACTACTACATCAATGTTTTAGAGAGCAAGAAAAAATAAAATCAAAATTCATCTGGAAGAACAAAATGTCCAGAATATCAAGGGAACTAATGAAAAGAAATGTTGGGGAAGGTGGCCTAGCCCTACATGATCTCAAATTTTCTTATAAATAAACAATCATCAGAACTATTTGGTACCGGCTAAGAAATAGAGGGGTAGAGTAGTGGAATAGGTTAGGTACTGAAGACACAGTAGTCAATGAATATAGAAATCTACCATTTGATAAACCCAAGGACTACAGTTTCTGGAATAATAACTCACTGTGAAAAAAAAAAAAAACTACTGGGAAAACTGGGTAACAGTGTGGTGGAACCTGGGCATAAACTAGTACCTGACACCATACACAAGAATAAAGTCCAAATGAACACATAATCTGGGTATAAAGATTAATACTATAAACAAATTAGGGGAGCAGAGGATAGTCTAATTATCAGATTTATGGAGAAATTTTTGAAAAACACGAGATAGAGAACACTATGAAGTGCAAAATGGAAAACTGTAATTACATTAAATTGAAAAGTTTTTCAACAAACAAACACAATGCAAGCAACATAAGGAGGGAAGCCGAAAATTTGGAAAGAATTTTTGCAACTGTTGTCTGTGTTAAAGTCATCATTTCTAAAATACATATAGAAATGAGTCAAATTTTCAAGAATAAAAGCCATTCAGCAATTGACAAATAGTCAAAGGATATGACCAGGCAGTTTCCAGTGTACAAAATTAAAGGTATCTATAATCACGTGAAAAAAAATGTTCTAAATCCTTATTGATTAGAGTGACACAAATCAAAAAAACTCTGAGGTATCACATTACACTTTTCAGACTGGCTAACACGACAAAATAGAAATATGATAAATGTTGGAGATGATGTGGTTGCCTTGGAAAAATAATTGATTGTTGGTGGAGCTGTCAGGAGAGCAATTTGGAACAATGTTCAAAGGGTTACAAAAATGGGCATACTCTTTGAACCAGGAATATTATTTCTAGCACTGTATCCCAAAGAGATCATAAAAATGGAAAACGGTCTCTCTCACATGCACAAAAATAATTATAGCCATCTTCTGTGGTGGCCAAGAATCAGAAATCAAGGGGATGCCAATCAATTGGGAAATGGCTGAGCAAGAGTATCAATATAATGGAATATTATTGTGCTATAAGAAATGATGAGCAGTAAAATTTCAGAGAGGCCTGCAAAGACTTAAATGAACTGATGTTGATCAAAAGGAGGAGAACCAGGAGAAGGTTCTACACACAACAACAACAGTATGCTAGGATTTGTCTGGTTTGACTTTGTCCTTCACAGCAATGCAAGGACCTAACACATTGCCAATGGACTTTTGAGGCAAGAAGCCATCCACATCCAGAAAAAAAGAACTATGGAATTGGAAAGCAAAATGAAGCCGACTATTTTCTCTTGTGTTTTGCTTTGTTTTGTTTTGATTTTAATTCTTCCATGCAACATGACTGAGGTGAAAACGTATTTAGTAAAAATATATGTGTAGAACCCATATAAGATTGCACTTTGTTTCGGGGAGGGAAGGAGGAGAGAGGGTGGATCCTGCTGTGAGGGAGGATGGTAAATATAAGAATTATGGAAGTAATTGTAGAAAACTGAAAAAAATAATTAATTTAAAAAGACTGTGGTAAAAAAAAGAAAACAAAACTCACCAAGTTTAAGAAAGAAGGAAGCAAAACACTTAAATCACCCAATCTCAGAAAAAGAATTTGGACAAGCCATCAATGAATTTCCTAGGCAAAATATTTTCAAGGTCACACAAATTTACAAGTGAATTCCTTTAAACATCTCAGGAACAATTAAATCCAATTCTATATATACTATTTGGGAAAATTGCTGAAGGCGTCTTATCAAATTCTTTTTATGATACAAAGGTCATTTTTTACCCAATCTGGGAAGAGCCAAAATAAAGAAAGAGAAATTTAAACATCACATTCATATACAACAGTTTGCTCAACCATTCATCAATTGATGGGAATGCCCTCCATATTCAGTTCTTGACCTGGGGCAAGTAGGTGGTGCAGTGGATATTGCCCCAGTGCAGTAGTCCTGAGTTCAAATCTCTCTTCACACAGTTAACACTCATCATCTGTGTGACCTTGGGCAAGTGACTTAACCCCAATTGCCTCATCCTTGGTCATCTCCAGTCATCCTGATGAATATCTGGTCACTGGGTTCAGATGGCTCTAGAGGAGAAGTGAGGTTGGTGACCTGTACAGGCCTCCCTCACTCAAAACAAAGTCAAGTGCAAGTCATGTCATCATTTCTCTGATGGCATGGTCTTCTTCAACAATGAAGGACGAACACACACACACACACACACACACACACACACAATTTTTTGACCTATTCAAAAAAAAAAGATTTTTGTCTATGTGAGACGTTTTCCCTATGATTTCTTTGGGGTACAGATTGAGAAGTGATATTGCTAGGTCAAAGAGAATGCATATTTTTATATCCTTTGGGCAGAGTTCCAAATTGCTCTCCAGAATGATTGCATCAGCTCACAGCTCTACCAGAAATAAATTAGTGTTCCAACTGCCCCACATCTTATCCAACATATCATCTTGTTTTGTCATATTAGCCAATCTGATAGGCGTGATGTGGTACCCCAGAGTTGCTTTGATTTGCCTCTCTCCAATAAACAGTGATTTAGAACATTTTTTTCATATGATTATATATAACTTTAATTTCTTCCTCTGAAAACTGCCTGTTCATGTCATTTGACCACATAACAAATGGGTAATGGATTACATTCTTGCAAATTTGACTGAACTCCCTATACGTTTTAGCAATGAGGAGTGAGTTTATCACTGACACTAGTTGTAAGAATTCTTTCCCAGTTTTCTGCTTCCCTCCTATGCTAGGTTCCATTGATTGTGCACAAATTTTTCAATTTGATGCAATTAAAATTATCCATTTTGCTTTTCATATTGTTCTCTCTCTGGTTGGTCATAAATTTCTTCATTTCCATAGACCTCACAAATAAACGATGACTTGCAAAGCTAATTTCTTTATCATACCAATCTTTACACCTAGACCATATATCCAGTTGGACTTCATTTTTTGTGTATGGTGTCAGGAATTAATCTATACCCAGTTTCTGCCACACGATCATTGAGTTTTCCCAGCAGTTTTTGAGTTTGAGCAGTGACTTCGTATCCCAGAAGCTGATGTCTTTGTTTTTATCACACAGTAGACAGCTATAATGATTGAATACTGTGTCTTGTGTACCTAGCCCATTCTTAGGGAGTACCATGTGTTGTTTTTTTTTTTTTAAAGCAACTTTTTTTTTTACTTTTAATATAAATTTACTTATTTAACTTTTTGCATTCATTTTCACAAACTTTTGGGTTCCAAATTTTCTCCCCATTTGTCCCCTCCCACAGCCCAATACACCGAATATTCTAATTTCCCCAAACACTAATCTGCCCTCTCTTCTATCCTCCCTCCCTTCTCTTCCCCATCTTCTCTTTTGTCCTGTAGGGCCAGATGACTTTCTATTCCCCCTTAACTATATTTCTTATTTCCTAGTAGCAACAACAATACTCAACAGTTGTTCCTAAATCTTTGAGTTCCAAATTCTCCCCATCCCTCCCTCCCCCAACCATTCCCTTTGGGAAGGCAGGCAATTCAACATAGTCCAGATCTGTGTAGTTTTGCAAATGACTTCGATAATAGTCGTGTTGTGTAAGACTAACTATATTTCCCTCCATCTTATCCTGCCCCCCATTGTTTCTATTGTGTCTTTTGATCCTGTCCCTCCCCGAGTGTTGACTTCAAATTGCTCCCTCCTCCCATTGCCCTCCCTTCCATCATCCTCCCAACCCTGCCAATCTCCTTCTCCGCCACTTTCCTGTATTTTAAGATAGGTTTTCATACCAAAATTAGTGTGCCTTTTATTCCTTACTTTAGTCAAATGTGATGAGAGTAAACTTCATGTTTTTTTTTTTTTTTCTCAGCTCTCCTCTTTTTTTCCTCCACTGAAAAGTCTCCTTCTTGGATCTTGAATAAGAGATAATTTACACCATTCCATTTCACCCTTTCTCCTCCCACTACATTTCTCTCACCGTTTACCTTAATTTCTTTTAAAATATGATCCCATCCTATTCAATTCACTCTGTGCTCTCTGTCTCTGTGTCTGCGTGCATGTGTGTATGTGTGTGTGCATGCATGCGTGTACATATGTGTGTGTAGTCCCACCAACTACCCAGATACTGGAAAGTTTTAAGAGTTAGAAATATTGTCTTTCCATGTAGGAATGTAAACAGTTCACCTTTGTTAAGCCCCTTATGGCTCCTCTTGGCTGTTTGCTTTTTCATGCTTCTTCTCATTCTTGTGTTTGAAGGTCAAATTTTCTTTTCAACTCTGGTCTTTTCATCAAGAATGCTTGAAAGTCCTCTATTTCATTGAAAGACCATATTTTTCCCTGAAGTATTATACTGAGTTTTGCTGGGTAGGTGATTCTTGGTTTGAGTCCTAGTTCCTTTGACTTCTGGAATATCCTATTCCAGGCCCTTCGATCTCTTAATGTAGAAACTGCTAGATCTTGTGTTATCCTGATTGTATTTCCACAATACTGGAATTGTTTCTTTCTAGCTACTTTCAATATTTTTCCTTGACCAGGGAACTTTGGAATTTGGCCACAATGTTCCTAAGAGTTTCTTCTTTTGGTTCTCTTTCAGGTGGTGATCGATGGATTCCTTCAATACTTATTTTTCCCTCTAGTTCTAGAATATCAGGGCAGTTTTCCTTGATAATTTCCTGGAAGATGATGTCTAAGCTGTTGTTTTGATCATGGCTTTCAGGCAGTCCCATAATTTTTAAATTGTCTCTCCTGGATCTATTTTCCAGGTCAGTTGTTTTTCCAATGAGATATTTCACACTATCTTCCATTTTGTCATTCTTTTGGTTTTGTTTTGTGTTTTCTTGGTTTCTCAGAAAGTCATTAGCCTCCATCTGTTCCATTTTAATTTTGAGAGAACTATTATCTTCAGTGAGCTTTTGAATCTCTTTTTCCATTTGGCTAATTCTGCTTTTGAAAGCATTCTTCTCCTCATTGGCTTTTTGAACCTCTTTTGCCAATTGAATGAGCCTATTTTTCAAGGTGTTATTTTCTTCAGCATTTTTTTGGGTCTCCTTTACCATGGTATTGACCCGTTTTTCATGCTTTTCTTGTATCTCTTTCATTTTTCTTCCCAGTTTTTCCTCCACCTGTCTAACTTGCTTTTCAAAATCCTTTTTGAGCTCTTCCATTGCCTGAGCCCATTGAATAACTATTTCTGGTCTTTGGGATACAGAGGCCTTGGCTTCTATGTCTTTCCATGATGGTGAGCATTGTACTTCCTCATCAGAAAGGAAAGGTGGAAGCATCTCTTCCCCAAGAAAGTACCCTTCTATGGTCTTACTTTTTTTTTCCCTTTTCAGGGCATTTTCCCAGCCAGTTACTTGACTTCTGAGATTCCTCCCCTCGCCCCCTCCCCCCCCCCCCAGTTCTGCCCAGCTACTGCTTGGGGTCTGAGATTCCATTGCTACTCCCCAACCTCAGGGCTTTCAGTGGCGAGGTGAGGCTGCTATTCAATGTGAGCTTAAGTTATGGTACTCAGGTGGGGGCAGGGCTGTCTCCCAGGCTCAGTTCTCTCAGGGGGTTTATGTTTAGATCTTCAGTAATGGAGCAGAGCTCTTGTGTGAGCCGGGAGTCCCGGGCTGCGGCTACCTTTGCTGCTGCCTCTGCCGCTGCCTCCCGAGGGGCCTGAGGTATGGAGATACCCTGCTCCCCTCTCGGCCAGCCGAGAAATGTCTCTCACTGACCTGTAGTGCCTGTGGTTGGAGGGACCTTTGCGGCCTCTGGAGATTCCATCCCTGAAGCCTGCTCGGATCTGCTCCTCTCGGGCCGTGTGGCCAGGGAAGGGCCAGGCTGGGCTCTGCTGTCCGCTGCACGACGGACCTTTGGGGTCAGTTTTTCAGGGCTCTCTGGAATGGAAATCTCCTCCACTACAATGCTGTGTGGCTAGCACTGCTGCAGAATTTGTGGGGAGCTCTTTTTACAGGAAATTTATGGGCTGTGGTTTCAGAGCTAGCATATGTGAGTCTTTCTACTCTGCCATCTTGGCTCCTCCCCAGCTACCATGTGGTTTTGATGATTGCTTTTTTAAAATACAATTTCAGATGTGATATGGCCAAACAATCTTCCTTAGCATTTCTTTTCATTAATTGCTTTGATATTCTCGACATTCTCTTCTTCCAGATGAATTTTAGTTGTATTTTTCTACCTCTGGAAAATGATTTTTTGGTAGGTTGATTGATATGGCACTAAATAAGTAAATTGAGTTAGATAATATTGTTAATTTTATTATATTTGCTGGAGCTAAAAGTCAGCAACTGAGATTTTTTAAAATTGCTTAGATCTGATTTTATCTTTACAAAAAGAGTTTTGTGATTGTGTTCATATAGTCCCTGGTTTGTGTTGTTTTGTTCCTTTTGGCAGGTAGATTAGCAGATATTTTGTAGTGTCTACTGTAACTTTAAATAATATTTGTCTTTTACGTATCTCTTGCTGTTGGGCTGCGTTCACAATATATGGAAATCCAGATGTTTTATGTGGTTCTATTTGTAACCTGTAACTTTGCCAAAGTTATTTATTATTTCACGTAGTTTTTTACTTGATTCTCTAAGTATATCACCATATTATCTGCAAGGAGTACTAGCTTAGTTTCTTCTTTGCCTATTATTATTCCTTCATTTTCCTTTTCTTCTGCTATTGCTAAAATTTCTGGCCCCATAACAAATAACAGTGGTGATAATGCACATAGTTTTTAAACCACCAATCACATTGGAAATGCGACTAACATGACCCCATTTCATATTATACTTATTGATGATTTTAGGTAGATACTACTTATCATTTTAAGGTAGGCTCCATTTATTCTTATGTTCTCCAATATTTTCAATAAAATAGGTCTTGTGTTGTTGGGAAAATCTTTTAGTTCATCTACTGAGATAGTCATGTGGTTTCTGTTAGTCTTGTTGTTGATATGGTCAATACTGTTTATATTTTTTAACTAATATTGAACCAGTCATGCATTTATGGAATAAATCCTAATTGATAATAAGGAATTATTTTCAGGACCAGTGGCTGTAATCTTTTCGCTAATGTCTTGCTTAAAATATTTGTATACATATACATCCCAGAAATTGATCTATAGTTTCCATTCTCTCTTTTATCTGTTCCCAGTTCATGTATCATCAACATATTTGGATAAAAAAAGAATTTAATAGGACTCCACCAATTTTCCCCCAAACTCTGTATATTATTGGAATGAACTATTCTTTGAAATTCCATAGAACTGACTGGTAAATCCATCTAGCCTTGGAGTTTTTTTCTAGGGTCCTCATTGTTCATTTTTTTTCTGAGATGGGGATTTTAAATATTGTGCTTCATTTTTTGTTAATCTGGGCAATTTATATTGTTAAAATATTGATCCATTGCACTTAATGTGTGAAATATATTGAGATGCATTTGGACAAATTAACTTCTAAATATGTTTTTAATTTACTCATTCTTAGAGGTGAGTTAATCCTTTTCATTGTTGATACTAGTTATTTTTCTTCTTCCTTTTATAAATCAAATTGAAAAAATGTTTACCAATTTTATTTTTTTAACTGCTTTATTCATCACTTCAGTAGTTTTCTTAAGTTCTATTTTATTAATCTCTCCTTTGATTTTTAGTCATATTAATTTGGCATTTAATTGGGGATTTTTCAATTTTTTCTTTTTCTACCTTTTTCTGGTACATGTCTAATTCAGTAATCTCCTTTTTGTGTATTTTATTCATGTAGGAATTCAGTGATATAAAACTTCACTTAAGAATTGCTTTAGCAGGGGGGCGGAGCCAAGATGGAGGAGTAGAAAGAGGCATGTCTACAAGCTCCGAGCCCACAGCCCATATATTTAATGTAAGAAGAGTTCCCCAGAAGTTATGGATCAATGAAAGGTGTGCAGAAACAGAATGGAAAAGATTTCCGTTCCAGAGAGAGCCATCCCCAGGGTCCGTCGTGCCCCGGAAAGTGGACCCCACCCCAGCGCTTCCCTGGCCGCGGCCCCAGAGAAGCTGATCCGAACAGGCTTCAGGGATGGAAGTTCCGGCGACCGGGAAAGTCCCCCCGCCCACAAAAGCTACAGGTCAGTGAGAGAGACAACTGGGCTGGAAGAGGGGAAAGGGGTGTCTCCATGACTCTTGTGCCCTTGGGAGGAAGCTGCGGAGGGAGAGGTGGGGGCGGCGGTGGAGGCAGCAGCTGCGGCGGCGGCCCGGGACTCCCCCAGCAACAGGTAGGATCTTCATTATTGAAAGTCTCTGCATAAACCCCCTGAGGGACCTGAGACTGGGAGGCGGCCCTGTCCCCACTCCAGCACCAGAACTAAAGCTCACATTGATTAGCAGCGGTGCGGCGTGGAAAGCCCATTTGAATCTCAGACCCCAAGCACTAGCTGGGCGGATCTACCCGGGGGTGGACACGAATCTCAGAAGTCAAGTAACTGGCTGGGAAAATGCCTAGAAAAGGGAAGAAAAATAAAACTATAGAGAGTTTTTTCGAACAGATGCAAATGATCCCGACTTTCTGATCTGACGAGGATGAGGACATATTCTTGCCATCAGGGAAAGTCGTGGAGGGTGGGGCCTCAGTACCCCAGACATCCCAGGGGGATGACAGATGGGCTCAGGCCTTGGAAGAGCTCAAAAAGGATTTTGAAAAGCACGTTAGACAGGTGGAGAAAAAATTGGGATGAGAAATGAGAGAGATGCAAGAAAAGTATGAAAAACGGGTCAATACCTTGGTAAAGGAAACCCCAAAAAATGGTGAAGAAAATAACACCTTGAAAAATAGGCTCACTCAATTGGCAAAAGAGGTTCAAAAAGCCAATGAGGAGAAGAATGCTTTCAAAAGCAGAATTAGCCAAATGGAAAAAGAGGCTCAAAACCTCACTGAAGAGAATAGTTCTCTCAAAATTAGAATGAAACAGATGGAGTCTAATGACTTTACGAGAAACCCAAGAAATCACCAAACAAAACCAAAAGAATGAAAAAATGGAAGAGAATGTGAAATATCTCATGGGAAAAACAACTGACCTGGAAAATAGATCCAGGAGAGACAATTTAAAAATTATGGGACTATCTGAAAGTCATGATCAAAAAAAGAGCCTAGATATCATCCTCTATTAAATTATAGAGGAAAACTGCCCTGACATTCTAGAACCAGAGTGCAAAATAAGTATTGAAAGAATCCATCAATCACCACCTGAAAGAGATCCAAAAAGAGAAACTCCTAGGAATATTGTGCCAAAATTCCAGAACTCACAGGTCAAGGAGAAAATCTTACAAGCAGCTGGAAAGAAACAATTCCAGTACTGTGGTAATACAATCAGGATAACTCAAGATCTAGCAGCTTCTACATTAAGGGATTGAAGGGTGTGAAATAAGATATTCCAGAAGTTAAAGAAACTAGGACTCAAACCAAGAATCACCTACCCAGCTAAAATGAGTATAATACTTCAAGGGAAAATATGGTCTTTCAATGAAACAGAGGACTTTCAAGCATTCTTGATGAAAAGACCAGAGCTGAAAAGAAAATTTGACTTGCAAACACAAGAATGAGATGAAGCATGAAAAAATAAACAGCAAAGAGAAGTCTTAAGGGACTTACCAGAACTGAACTGTTTACATTCCCACATAGAAAGACAATATTGGTAACTCTTAAAACTTTTCAGTATCTGGGTAGTTGGTGGGACCACACACACACATGTACATGCATTTGCAAAACTACACAGAAATGGCCTATATTGAATTGCCTGCCGTCCTAAAGGGAATGAGTGGGGAGGGAGGGATGGGGAGAATTTGGAACTGAAAGTTTTAGGAACATCTGTTTAGTATTGTTGTTGCTACTAGGAAAGAAAACATACAGTTAATGAGGAATAGAAAGTCATCTGGCTCTACCGGAGAAAAGAGAAAATGGAGAGAAGAGAAAGGAGGGATGACAGAAGAGAGGGCAGATTGGAGATAGGGAAAATTAGATTGCTTGGGGTATTGGGGTGGTGGAGGTGATAAAAGGGGAGAAAATTTGGAACCCAAAATTTTGTGAAAATGAATGGAAAAAGTGAAATAAATAAATAAGTAAATAAGCAAATAAATAAATGAACAGATAAATAAATGAGTGAATGAATGAATGAATAAGCAAGCAAATAAATAAATAAATAGATAGATAAATAAATGAATGAATAAATAATAAATAAATGGATGAATGGTTAAATAAATAAATAAATGATCGAATAAATAAATAAATAAATAAATTTAAGAAAGAATTGCTTTAGCAGGTTCCCATAAGCTTTGGTAGGTTGTCTCCTTATTATCATTCTTACTTGACATGAACAAAGTTATTGATTGTTTCTATGATTTGTTGTTTAACCCATTCGTTTTTTAAGATTAGATCATTTATTGTGCAATTAATCTTGGTCTATCTTTCCATGGCCCTTTATTACATACAGTTATTATTGCATCATGATTTGAAAAGAATGCATTGATTACCTCTGTCACTATGGAATAGTGAGGTTTTTATGCACTAGTCCATTGTCATTTTTTTTGTATGTACCATTCATTCCTGAAGAAAAGTTATATTAATTTCTATCCCCACACAATTTTCTCCAGAAGTCTATCTTATCTCCCTTACACAGAATTTTATTCACCTTCTTAAATTCTTCTTTATTTGTTTTGAGGTTAGGTTCATCAAGCTTAGAGAGGGGGAAGTTGAGGTCCCACACAAGTATAGTTTTGTTGTGTAATTGTATTATCTTCTTGGCATTTTGATTTATATGGCGCTGAATAAGTAAATTAATTTAGGTAGAACTGTCGTTTTCATTATATTACCTCAGCCTACCAATGAACAGCAGATGTGTTTCCAAATATTTAAATCTGACTTTCTTTTTGTGGAAAGTGTACTGTAATTGTGGTCGTACAGTCCCTGTGTTTGTTTTGGCGGGTAGACTCCCAAATATTTTATAGTTTCTACAATAACTTTAAATGGGATTTTTCTTTCTCTCTATCTCTTGCTGTGGCATTTGTTAATAATATATCGAAATGAAAGTCTTTTTTGTGGTTTTTTTTTTATCCTGCTAGTTTGCCGAAGTTGTTTGTTATTTCAAGTAGTATTCTTTAATTAATTATTTTATAGGATTCTGCAGTGTGTCATCATGTCATCAGCAGAGAGTCATAACTTACTTTTTTCTTTATCTTTTCTCATTCAATTACTTTTTCTTCTTTTTTTTCTAAAGTTACCGCTTCTAGTACGAAATTGAGTCAGCCATGGATATCCTAGTTTAAGCCTGATATTATTGGAAATGCATCTAACTTATCCTCATTTCATATAATGCTTGTTTAAGGTTTTAGATAGATACTGCTTGTTATTTTGAGGAGGGTTCCATTCATTCATATGCTGTCCATTGTTTTCTATAGAAATGAGTGTTACTTTTTCTGCATATATTCAGATAATCACGGTTTCTATTACTTTTCTTGTTGGTATGATCAATTATGCAGATAGTTTCTCTAATATACAATCAGCTCTGGATTCTTGATAGAAATCCTACCTGATTAAAGTGTACTATTCTTGTGATTGTTTGCTGTAGCATTTTTGCTAAAGTCTAATTTAAACTTTTCCCATCTTTATTCATTATGCAAATTGGCCTATAATTTTCTTTCTCTGCTTTGAGTCTTCCTCATCAGTCTGAAATAATACTCATCTCCATCTCTTCTTTACATCTACTGTAATATGTTTTTGTGCCTCTTCACATGTTGTAATTTACCTTTCTCTATCTGCTTATTTCCTATTCTCCCTCTGCACCCCTAACAATTTTTTTTTATCATCACATCATTATTTTATACCAACATACTCTATCTATGCATATCCCTTTTAAATATTGTAATACGTTCTGAATATTAACAGGTATCATCCCCCCAGATAAGGATGTAAACAGTTTGCTCACATTGCATGACAAGTTTTCCCCCTGTTTACCTTGTAATGTGTCTTCTCTTTCTTGTATTTGAGCAACAAATTTTCTATTGAGCTCTGGCCTTTTCATCAGGAAAGTCTGGAGCTCCTCCCCGACTTTTTTTTAAATGAATGTTCATCTCATTTCCTGAAGGATTATGCTCAGTTTTGTTGGGTAGTTGATCCTTGGTTGTAATTCAAGCTCCTTTACCTTGCAGAATATCGTATTCCAATCCCTCAGATCTTTTAATGTTCATGCTGCAACGTCTTCTGTGATCCACACTGTTATTTCTCGACATTTCATTCATTTCGTTCAAGTTGCTGGCAGGATTTTCTCCTTGTCATGATAATTCTTGAAATATACCAACAATATTCCTGGGTATGTCATTCTGGATGTGGTCAGTGGATTTTTTTGATGATTATTATGTTCTCTGCATTTGGAACTAAGGAAAGTTTTCTTGAATGATTTTTTGGAATATACTATCCAGGCTCTTTTATTCCATCATGGATTTTCACAGGAACAATAACCTTAGACTTTATTTTCTGAATCTCTTTTCCAGGTGAATTGCTTTTCCAAAGAGGTATTTTATATTCTGTTCTATTTTTTCATTCTTTAGATCGTGTTTCACTGAGTCTGCCCAATTATCATGTGAAAGGAAACATTTTTTTTCAGTTAACTTTTGTACTTAATTTTTTAAAGTATTATGTTGTCCAGTTAGGTTTTATATCTCCTTACCCATTTGGCCAACTTACCATTTTTTAAATATATAATTTATTTATTTTTCAGTTCTTAAAATTTACTTCCTCAAGAATTTTAATTCAAAAATTTCACGGGGGTGGAGCCAAGATGGCAGAATAGAAAGTAACACATATTCTAGCCCTTCCCCCACAGCCCACAAAATACCTGTAAAGAATGACTCTTAAAAAATTCTAGAGCAGCAGATGCCACAGAACGACAGAGTGGAGGAGATTTCCAGCCTAGGGTGACCTGGAAGGCCAATGGGAAAGATTTGTTATACCAGAGGCACAGTGGAGCACAGCCATGCCTAAGCCATGTGATGTCCAGAGGATTGGGGCCAGAGAAGGCCTAGGGGGTGGGATCACCAGAAGTAGTGGAGGTTCATAGATCCCTCAACACACAGGCCACAAAGACACTTCAAAGTTCAATAAATAAAAGGGCTTTTCCAACTGGGCAAGAGGGGAGCAGGGTCCTTCCCTAGCCCCAGTACCAGGTAGTAGCTGAGGTGGTGGCAGCAGAAGCAGGAGTAGGAGGTGGTCACGGTAGCCACAACAATCAGCAGCCAGGCTCCATTGTTGGAGCACTCAGTTTAAAATCCCTGGAGAATTGAGTAGCTGATCTTAACCTCAGACCTGAGTGCTGAACCCTACCCTACCTAAAGACACTGTGGGAACTGAGTAGTTGATCTGAAACTCAAACTTGATTAGCTGCCCTGCCCCCACCCAAAACTCCTGGGGAATCTGAATCACAGCCAGGACCCTGGGTAGAGATTAAACTCCTCTCCCTTGATTTTAGCACCTTGGAGGAATTGAGAATTTACAGATCCCTAGAGTATACTTACTCTGACAAAGGACCCAAAAGTGAAATAACTGCTTGGTAAAATGCCCCAAAAAGGGGAAAATCTGAATATATAAGGTTACTTTCTTGGTCAACAAGTATTTCCTCCCATCCTTTCAGATAAGAACAATGCTTCAGGGGAAGACAAAAAAGTCAAGGCTTCCGCTTCCCAAACAAACAAAATAAAAATGCGATGGGCTCAGGACATTGAAGAACTTAAAAGGGATTTTAAAAATCAAGTAAGAGAGGAGGGAAAAAAATTGGGAAGTGTAATGAGAGTAATGCAAGAAAATCATGAAAAATGAGTCAACAATTTGCTAAAGGAGACCCAACAAATGCAGAAAAAAATAAAAACTTAAAAAAACGCCTAACTCAATTGGCAAAAGAGGTCCAAAAAGCCAACGAGGAGAAGAATGCTTTAAAAAACAGAATCACCCAAATGGAAAACAAGGTTCAAAAGCCCACTAAAAAGAAATGGTCCGTTAAAAATTAGAATGGAGCAGATGGAAGCCAATGGCTTTATAGGTAACCAAGAAATTCCAAAATAAAACCAAAAGAATAAGAAAAAGGAAGGTAATGTGAAATATATCATTGGGAAAACAACTGATCTTGAAAATAGATCCAGGTAAGAGAGAGAATTTAAAAATTATGGAGCTACCTGAAAGCCATGATCAAAAAAAGAGCCTAGACAACATCTTTCAGGAAATCATCAAGGAAAACTGCCCTGATATTACAGAACCAGAGGGCAAAATAAATTTTGAAAGAACTCACCGATCACCTCCTGAAGGAGGTCCAAAAAGAGAAACTTCTAGGAATATTGTAGCTAAATTCCAGAGTTCCCAGGTCAAAGAGAAAATATTCCAAGCAGCTAGAAAATAACAATTCAAGTACTGTGTTAATCTGATCACAATAACACAAGATCTCGCAGCTTCTACATTAAGAGATCAAAGGACATGTAATATAATATTCCAGAAGTCAAAGGAACTAGGATTAAAACCAAGAATCACCTACCCAGCAAAAGTAAGTACAATACTTTACTGGAAAAAAAATGGTCATTCAATGAAATAGGGAACTTTCAAGCATTTTTTATGAAAAGACCAGAACTGAAAAGAAAATCTGATTTTCAAACTTAAGAATGAAGAGAAGCATGAAAAGGTAAACAGGAACGAGAAATTACAAGAGACTTACTAAAGTTAATCAGTTTATATTCCTACATGGAAAGATAATATTTCTAACTCTTGAAACTTTTCTCAGTATTTGGATAGTTGGAGGAACTATACACACACAAACACGTATGCATATGTATGTATATGTATGTATGTATATATATATATATATACACACACAGAGTGACAGACAGACAGAAAAACAGAGACAAAGAGAGATAGAGAGAGACAGAGTGCACAGGGTGAGTAGAATAGGAAGAGATCATATCTAAAAAATAAAATTGAGGGGTGAGGCAGGAATATAATGGGAGGAGAAAGGAAAAATGCAATGGGGCAAATTATCTCTCATAAAAGAGGCAAGAAAAATGTTTTTTCCACTGGAGAGGAAAAGGGACGAGGTGAGAGGAAAAAAGTGAAGCTTGCTCTCATCACATTTGGCTCAAGGAAGAAATAATATGCACACTCAATTTTGTAGGAAAACCTATCTCACACTAAAGAAAAGTAGGGGAGAAGGGGAGATGCAGGTGGGGAAAGAAGGACGGGAAGACAAATGGGAGAAGGGAACAATTAGAAGTAAACACTCTTGAGGAGAGACAACGTCAAAACAAACAATAGAAGAAATGGGGGCAGGATAGGATGGAGGGAAATACAGTTAGTGTTACACAGCATGACTATTAAGTAAGTCATTTGCACAACTGCACATATATAGCCTATACTGAATTGCTTGCCTTCTCAATGGGGATGGGTGGGGAGGGAGGAATGAAAAGAAGTTGTAACTCAAAGTTTTAGGAAAGAATGTTGATAATTGTTTTTGCGTACAACTGGGAAATAAGAATACAGGTTATGGGGTAAAAAATTATCTTGCTTTACAGGACAAGACAGAGGTTTTTAATAAGCGAAGGGAGGGGTGTTAGAAGAGAAGGAAGGTTGGTGGAAGGGGTAATCAGAATACAAGGCGTTTTGGGGTGGGGGGAGGAGAGAAATTGGGAGAAAATTAGGAACTCAAGATTTGGTGGAAATGAATGTTAAAAACTTTAAATTAAAAATACAAGAAAATTTCTCCACATCTCTCATCACCCTCCATGCTAAGATATCATGCATCCCATTCACCCCTTCTTCCAGTCTCTCCTCCCTTCTATTACTCACACTTCTTCCATTCCCCTTCCCCTCTATTTTCCTGTAGGGAAATATATTCTATATATTCTGATGGAATCTATATTCCATTGCCTGTATAGAGTAATTTACATTTGCATGATAAAATAATTTTTAACATTTATTCTTAAAGCTTTGGGTTCCATATTCTCTCCCTCCTTCCCCACTCACTGTCATTGAGAAAACAAGCAATAAAAGGTAGGTCATGCGTGTAAAACAATGCAAAGCACTTTTGTAATATTTGTGCTGTAAAAGACTAACCACATTTCCCTCTGTCCTATTTTGTCCTTCATTTATTCCATTTTCTCCCTTGATGTATCCTCCAACAACAGTACTTGCTTCTGATATTTGCTGTCCCTTCTACTATCTTACCTCTCCTGAGTAATCCCTTTCCCCCATGTTCCCTGCAGGGTAAAATAGATTTCCTTATCCAATTGGGTGTGTGTTATTCCATACTTAAACCAAATCACATGACCGGAAGGTTAAATTATTTTCTTTCATCTCCCACTCTTCCCCTCCATTGTAGAAGCTCCTTCTTCCCTCTTGTGAGATTGATTTGTGAGATTGATTTGATACATTGTACCCTTCCTTTTCTCTTAATCCTAGTACATTCTATTCAACAGTACATTTTATTTTGTTTTTTACGTATGGTCCCTTCATGTTCTGCTCATCATGTGCCCTCTGTCTATATACATATATATGTAATATACATACACATACATATATATGTGCATATACATACTTACAATTATATAAAAGCAAATACATACATGTCCATACACACCTACATATATTCAGCTCTGGTCTTTTCAAGAAGAATGCTTGGCAGGCTGCTGTTTCATTGAAATTCCATTTTTGTCCTGTAGTGTTATACTCAGTTTTGCTAGATAGGCCATTCTTGGTTTTAATTTTATCTCCTTTGGCCTCCGGAATAATGTATTCCAAGCCCTTCCATCCCTTAGTGTCCATCTAAGCTGCTAAATCCTATGTTATCCTGATAATATTTCCAAAATACTTGAATTGTTTCTTTCTGACTGCTTGTAATATTTTTTCCTTGACCTGAAATTTAGCTACAATATTCCCAAGTGGGTTTTCTTGGGTTTCTTTGAGGAGGTGATTATTGAATTGTTTCCATTTCTATTTCATCCCCTGTTTTTCGAATATTGATTATTTCTTGGGCGATGATGTGGAGGCTCTTTATTTGATCATGATTTTTAGGCAGATCAATAATTTTTAAATTACCTCTGTTGAATCTATTGTTTTTTTTTCAAATGGGATATTTCACATTGTACTCTTTTCTTTTTCATTCTTTTAGTTTTGTTTTATAATTTCTTGGTTTCTCATAACCTCATTACGTTCCATCTGCTGCATTCTAATTTTTAAAGAACTATTTTCTTCAGCGAGCCTTTGAAACTCCTTTTACATTTAACCTATCATTCTTCTTGAAGCATTCTCCTCCTCATTGGCTTCTTAGACTACTCTTTTGCCATTTGGGTTAAGCTATTTTTAAAAATGTTATTTTGTTCAACAATTTTTGGGTCCCCTTCAGCAAACTTTTGATTCCTTTTCATGACTTTCTTTCATTGCTATCATTTCTCTTCACTTTTCCTCCACCTCTCTTACTTGATTTTCAAAATCCTTTCTGAACTCTGAGACCATTGCATATTTTTTCTTGAAATTTTCAATGCAGAAACCTTGATTATTATGTTTTCCTCTGATGGTATGCTTTCTTCTTCCTTATCTGAAAAGATGAAAGAAAATAACCTTTTCATGAAGAAGGTAGCATTCTATAGTATTTTTCTCTATTTTGCGGTATTTTCTCAATCAGTTACTTGACTTTTGTGTCTTTTGTTAAGTAGAAGTCATTTTCTAGGTTTCTGTAAGTTCTCAGTTCCTAAGGTGGCGCAATAAAGGGATAGGGGTTTTTTCCTTTCCTGGCCTTCGCTCTAGTCTTGGAGCAACCACAAGCTTTTCTGCCCAGTATCTGTGAGTAGGATTCCCTCTTTAGAGCTCCTCCTCACCCCAGGACGGCCACTCAGAACTGAAACCTATATCTCCTGCTCACTTCCCCCAGAATATTTAGTCAGAGGACTCCTGAAATGGACGCTACTGCAGCAGTGGTTCCCCCTCCCTGGGGCCAGAATAGGGGCAGGTCTCAGCTCCCTTCTCACTCAGGTGAAAAAGCTTTCTGCCTTACCTTTGAAGTTATCTTTGGCATTTATGGGTTCCGAAATCTGAGAACTGCAGCTGCTACCCCTGATTCTGTGCCCTGCAGCCTGTTCCAGTCCTGTCACTTTGGTAATGCAACCAAGGCTGGGCTGCACAGCACTCTGAGCCGAGTGTGATAAACCTTTCCTGTCGGCGTTCCATGGAGTCTTGGGCTGAAAATCTCTTTCATTCTGTCGTTTTGTGACTTCTGCTGCTCGAGAATATGTTTACAGTCATTTTAACAGGTATTTTATGGGCTATGGGGGAAGACCTACAGCAGGTTTGTCTTTCTACTCCTCCATCTTGGCTCTACCCCACACCCTTTACCTTTTTAAGGACCTGAATATATTTTTAGAACCACTGGTCAATTTCCTTTCAACCTCTTTAATTTGGCTTTTAGAATGTTTCTTGATCTTTTCTAAGACTGCTCCTTGGACTTAACACCTGTTCATATCCTCCTTTTTAAATTTTAGGTATAAATGCTGACTACTTATGAAATTATTTTTTTGCTCTTTTCTGTCCCCATAATAAATCTCTGTGATATTTTATTTCCTGTTTTGTTTCTTGTTCTTGATGATTGCTTTTCTTCCAGGCTTTTAATGTCGATCTCTGCTACTGGGTCGAAGTGGGCTCTGCCCAGGTTTCTGGTTCTGAGAGCTAGAGCCCTTATTGTTGTCTTTGTTTTCTATGCCCTATTGTTCTTTTTTTTAAATTTTATTTATTTATTTAAATTTTTACATTCATTTTCACAAATTTTTGGGTTCCAAATTTTCTCCCCTTTTCTCCCCTCCCCCCCACCCCAATACCCCAAGCAACCTAATTTTCCCTATCTCCAATCTGCCCTCTCTTCTGTCATCCCTCCCTTCTCTTGTCTCCATCTTCTCTTTTCTCCTGTAGGGCCAGATGACTTTCTATTCCTCATTAACTGTATGTCTTCTTTCCTAGTTGCAACAACAATACTAAACAGTTGTTCCTAAAACTTTGAGAAACTCCTAGGAACATTGTGGCCAAATTCCAGAACTCCCAGCTCAAGGAAAAAATCTTGCAAGCAGCTTGAAAGAAACAATTCCAGTATTGTGGAAATACAATCAGGATAACACAAGATCTAGCAGCTTCTACATTAAGGGATCGAAGGGTGTGGAATAGGATATTCCAGAAGGCAAAGGAACTAGGACTCAAACCAAGAATCACCTACCCAGCTAAACTGAGTATAATACTTCAAGGGAAAATATGGTCTTTCAATGAAACAGAAGACTTTCAACCATTCTTGATGAAAAAACCAGAGCTGAAAAGAAAATTTGACTTTCAAACACAAGAATGAGAAGAAGCATGAAAAAGGAAACAGCAAAGAGAAGTCTTAAGGGACTTACCAGAAGTGAACTGTTAACATTCATACAGGGAAAGACAATATTTCTAACTCTTAAAACTTTTCAGTATCTGGGTAGTTGGTGGGACCACACACACACATGTACATGCATGCACACACATACAGAGATAGAGAGCACAGATTGAACTGAATAGGATGGGACCATACCTTAAAAGAAACTAAGGTAAATGGTGAGAGAAAAATGTAGGGGGAGGAAAGAGAGGGAAAGGGAAGGGGGTAACTATATGTCATTTAAGAGGCAGGTAGGAGTTTTTCTTAGTGGAGGGAAAAAGAGGAGAGCTGAGAAAAAAAAACAAGAAGTTTACGCTCATCACATTTGATTAAACGAAGGAGTGAAATGCACACTCATTTTGGTATGAAAACCTATCTTACAGTATAAGAAAGTGTGGGAGAAGGAGATATTGCAAGGGAGGGGATGAAGGTAGGGAGGAGCAATTTGAAGTCAACACTTGGGGAGGGACAGGATCAAAAGACAGAAGAGAAACAAGGAGGGGCAGGTTAGGAGGGATGGTAATCCAGTTAGTCTTACACAACATGACTATCAGGGAGGTCATTTGCAAAACTACACAGATATGGCCTATATTGAATTGCCTGCCATCCCAAAGGGAATGGGTGGGGAGGGAGGGATGGGGAGAATTTGGAACTCAAATTTGTGAAAATGAATTTAAAAAATTAAATAAATAAATAAATGAGATTATATATATATATATATATATATATATATATATATATATATATATATATATATATATATATATATATATATATAAATTCCAAGTGGACATTGTGTGCAGTCTTTGTGACACATCGCTACAATTGCTATGCTAGTGTTGTATTTTAAGTTTTTCAGCCACATTCATTAAGTAAATTATTCTATAGTTTTCTTTTTTTCTGTTTTTATCCTACTTACAAATGGAAATCATATTGTAGCTTAAAAAGAATTTGATGTGTGAGTGTGTGTGTGTGTGTGTGTGTGTGTGTGTGTGTGTGTGTGTGTCTGTGAACATAATAGCTTATGTGGTCTTTGGATTAATTGTGGAATGAATGAATGTTTAGTAGAATTCACTTGTAAATCCATTCAGGCCTGGGATATTTTCCTTAGGCAAGTCATTGATGATTTGCTAATTTTTGATGGGGAATTGATGAAGAATTATCTCTCCTCCTCTGTTAATCTAAGAGTTTATATTCATGTAAATATTCACTGATTTTATTTTATTTTATAGGAAGAAAGAAGCTTCTAATTGCTTTAATTTTATCCTCAATGTTGATGCTTTCAAACTTTTCACTTTCGACTCAGGTAATTTGGTTTTCTCTTTTTTTAAAATCACATTCAACATAAAAACAGCTCCTTTTCTTGTTTATTAGTTCAAATTTTATGTTAAATTTAATTAATAATATCTCTTGATTTTTAACGTTACCATTTTGTTGTTTAGTTTGAAATTTTTATTTGTTCCTTTTCCAGTTGTTTTAGTTGCATGATGAATTCACTGACCATTTTCTCTCTCTTATTAATGTATATGTTGAGAGATGTAAAATTTTCCCTAAAAACTGTTTTGGCTGTGTCTTAAAAATTTTGGTATATTATCTTATTTTTGTTGTTCTATTTAATATAATTATTTATTTTTCCTGTGTTTATTCTTGGATCCATTTATTCCTTAGAATTAACTTTCTTAGTGTCTCCTTAATTTTAACATTATGTTTCCACTCTCCGTTTCTCAATGTAATTTTGCTGCATTATTTTCTTAAAAAGGAGTGCATTTATACTGTCTTATTTTTGCAATCGATTGTGAGGTCTTTACTCACTAATATATGGTCAGTTTTTTCTAAAAACTCTGTCAGTAAATCAAAGGTATAGTCCTCTTCTCATTCTGTTTTTTTCAAGAGTTCTATGATATCTGAGTTTTCTAAAATAAATCCATCCAGGAGATAGAATTTAAAAATTATGGCACTACCTGAAAGTCCTGGTGAAAAAGAGCCTAAAATTCATCTTTCATGAAATTATCAAGGAAAACTACCCTGAGATTTCAGAACTACAGGGCAAAGTAAATATTGAAAGTATCCACTGATCACCTCTTGAAAGACATCCAAAAAGGGAAAGTCCTAGGAATGTTGTAACCAAATTCCATAGTTCCCTGGCCAAAGAGCAAGGAGCCAGAAAGAAACAATTTGAGTATTGTGGAAATAGAGTTAGGATAACACAAAACCTAGTAGCTTCTATGTTAAAGGATCAAAAGCCTTGCAATATGATATCCCAGAAGTCAGAGGGATGAGGATTAAAACCAAGAATCACTTACCCAGCAAAACTGAGTATTTCAGGAGAAAATATGGTC
Organism: Bettongia penicillata ogilbyi; assembly: GCA_023548195.1. Classification (NCBI taxonomy): domain Eukaryota; kingdom Metazoa; phylum Chordata; class Mammalia; order Diprotodontia; family Potoroidae; genus Bettongia; species Bettongia penicillata. Next base: position 6,514,224 of record JAJHZJ010000242.1, on the reverse strand, counting down.
ATGCAATGAAATAGAGGACTTGTAAGTAATCTTGATGAGAAATCAGAGCTCAATAGAAAATTTAACTTTCAAACACAACTCAATGGTAAACAGGATAGAGAAATCATAAGTGACACTGTTTACATTAATTCACGGAAACATAATATTTTGCTCATGGATAGACTGAGACAATATAATAAAAATGACAATTCTGGCTAAATTAATGTACTCTTTTAGTGCCATACAAAACAAACTATCAGAAAATTATTTTCTAGAGCTGGAATAAATAATACCAAAACCCATCTGGAGGAAGAAAAGGTTCATAATATCAAGCGAACTAATGAAGAGAAAATGCTATGGAAGGTAGGCTAGCTCTACCAGATTTCAAATTGTGTTAGAAAGTAGCAGTTATCAAAACCACCTTGTACTGGTTAAGAAACAGAAGGATGGACAAATGGAATATGCTAGATACTAAAAACATTAGGCAATGAATATAACAATCTACTGTTTGACAAACTCAAGGACCCAGTTTCTGGTATAAGAACTCACTGTTCGACAAGAATTACTGGGAAAATTGGATAACAGTGTGGCAGAAACTAGACATAGACCAATATCTGACTGCACAGAATAATAAATCACAAATACATACATGATCTAGGTGTAATGATTGATACTATGAAGATAGTGGAGCAAGGAATAGTGTATTTATCAGATTTATGAAGAAGGGAAGAATTTTGACTAAACAAGAGATAGACAGGATTATGAAGTGCAAAATTTTCAATACACTAAACTGAAAATTTTTGCACAACCAATCCCAATGCAACCAGGATTAGGAGGGAAGCAGGAAAATGGGAAAGAATTTTTGCATATAGTGTTTGTGATAAAGGCCTCATTTCTAAAATATACAAAGAAATGAGTAAAATGTACAAGAATACAAGTCATTCCCCAACTGATAAATCATGAAAGGATTTGAACAGGCAGTTTTCAGAGGAAGAAATTAAAGATATCGAGATTCACATGAAAATGTAATCTAAATCACTACTAATTAGAGGATGAAAAATCAAAACAACTATGAGATACCACATCAAACCTATCAGATTGGCTAACGTGGTAAAACAGGAAGAAAATAAATGTTGGAGAAGATGTGGGAGAATTGAAACACTGTTTTATTGTTGGTGGATCTGTGAGCTGATCCAACCATTCTGGAGAGCAATTTGGAACTTTTTTCCAAAAGGCTTCAAAAATATGTACGCCCTTTGACCAAACATTACTGCTTCTAGTACTGCATCCCCAAGAGATCATAAAAATGAGTAAGTATCCCACATGTGCAAAAGTATTTGTGGCAGCACTCTTTGTGGTGACCAAAAATGGAAATCAAGGGGATGTCCATCAATTGAGGAATGGTTGAATAAATTTTGGTGTATGAATGTAATTGAATGCTACTGTACTATAAGAAATATTGAACAGGAAGACTTCAAAGAGGCCTGGAAAGATTTATATGATCTGATGCTGAGCGAAAGGAGCAGAATCAGGAGAACTTTGTACACAATAACAACCACAGTCTGTGGAGAATTTTTCTGGTAGATTTAGTACTTCACTGCAATGCAAAGACTTCGAAAATCCCCCATGGTCCTTTAAGGCAAAATGCCTTCCATATCCAGAGAAAGAACTATGGAATTCAATCGCAGGTTGTAGCAGATATTTTTCTCTTGTATTATGTTTTGGTTTATTATATGATTTCTCCTATTCATTTTAATTCTTCTGTACTACATGAGTATGGTGCAATTGTATTTAATAATAATGTATATAAAGAATCTACATAGAATTTTAGGTTGTCTTGGGAAGGGAGGAGGGAGGTAGGGGAGGAGGGGGAGGGAGTGAAAAAAATATGAGTTATATAGTAGTGATTGTGGAACACTGAAAAAATAAATAAAAGAAAAAATAGTATCTATAACTTCAAATTTTTCTCAATATTTGGACAATTAGAGGGATTATAAACACACACACACACTCTCTCTCTCACACACATACATACATACATTCATACACACACACACAGAGCACAAGATGTATTGAACAAGAAGGGATGATTTCTACAAAAATAAAATTAAGGTTTGAGAGAGAGGAATATGTTGGAAGCAGAAAGGGAGAAATGGAATGGGGCGATTTTTTTCCCATGCAAAAGGCAAGAAAAAACTTTTTCAGTGGAGGAGGAAAGTGGGGAGGTGAAAGGGAAAAAGTGAAGGTTAGCCTCACCACATTTGGCTTAAGGAGGGTGTAATATGCTCACTCAATTTAGTATGAAAATCTATTTTACACTACAGGAAAGTAGAGGAGAAGGGGATGAGAGGGATGGGAATTGATTGAAGGGAGGGCAAATTGGATGAGGGAGTAATTAGGCGTAAACACTTTTGGGGATGGACAAGGTCCAAAGAAGAAATAGAATAAATGAGGGGCAGGATAAGATGGAGGGAAATATAATTAGTCTTATGCAACATGACTCGGGGAGGGGAGAGATGGGTAGAACATTTGGACCTCAAAATTTTGTGGAAATGAATGTTGAAAAGTAAAAATAAACATTGAAAAAATGAGATTCCCAGCCCCAACCTTTGGTTCTATGTGTAACCCTGGCCTCCCTCATATGTTTTCTTAAATCCATACCCCTCGGAACCCCATCTTATCATGTGCTTCGTTGTGTGCCCTAGACCAAGGCTCAGAAAGCAGCATCAACCCGATCTAGAGCAGATACAGATAAGAAACTCTCCTCTCCCTGTCTCCTCCCTTCATCTCTCTCCATTATTCCCTCTCCCTTAGTCCACCCTCCCTCTTCATAGTTTGTTCTTGATCTTATGTAATAAATGCTGATCCATGAAGAAAGAAACAATAAACAAATTCAAAATAATGAAAAAAAAATATCTCATTGGAAAAACTATTGCCCAGTGTATATATCTATCTCTACATCCATAAACATATCCGTATCTATATCTACATGTATATGTACACACATATATAAAGAACTATTGGACTTACTCAAAGCCATGGTCAGTAAAAACAGCGTAGATGTAATATTTCAACATATTAAAGGCAACTGCCCTGATATCTTAGATCCAAGGAGCAAAACTGAAATTGAAATCTGTCAAACATCACCTCTTGGAAAATATCCAAAAAATGAAAGTTCCCATTGAATATTATTGCCAAATTACAGATCCAGCGGATTAAGGACAAAACTATTGTAAGAAATAAAAAAAAAACATACAGATATTGTACAGCCACAATTGAAGTTACATAAGATTTTTCAGCTTCCATACTGGAGGACTGTAAATATGCTACCCAAAAGGAGAATGAAATTAGGATTACAAACAAGAATAATCCATCCAACAATAATGAGTATACTCCTTCAAGGAAAAAAGCACATTTAATAAAACTGAAGACTTCTAAGCATTCTTCTTCTTAATATTTTTATATTTTATTCTTCTAGTTTTGTTAATTTCATTCTGCATTAATTTATAGATATTATCCTGATTCTCTGTATTCTTCATCTTCCTCATTTCTTCTTTTAAATAAATGATTTTATTTTAAGTTTTCAACATTCTCTTCCACAAAATTTTGAATTTAAAATTTTCACCCCATCTTCCCACTTCCCTCATCCCAGAATGACCTGTATTCTGATTGCCTTTCCCTTCAATCTGCCCTCCACTCTTTCACTTCACCCCTTTTCACCTTCCCTTCTATTTTTTGTAGTTTAAGATCGATTTTTTTTTTCTGTTCCATTATATGTATATCTTACTTCCTATTTGCATGGAAAAACAACCTCTAACATTCATTTCAAAGCTTTGAGCTCCACATTCTCTCCCTTACTCCCTCCACACTCACCCTCATTGAGAAGGCAAGCAATTAGATATAGATTAAACATGCTTGGACATGCAAAAGACCTTCATAATAATCATGTTGTGAAAGACTAAATACATTTCCCTCTATCCTGTCCCAGCCTCCATTTATCCAATTCTCTCCTTAAATGTTTCCTTCTGATTACCCCTTCCACCAACCTTCTATCCCTCCTATTATCCACCCCCCCTTCACTTATCCCCTTACCCCTTCTTTCCTGTAGGATAAGATAAACTTCTAGGTCCAGTGGAATTTGTATGTTATTCCTTCCTGAAGCCACATTCAAAGACAGAAAGACTCACTTATTACCTCTCACCTTCCTCTCTTTCTCCTTCGTTGTAAAAATCTTTCTTTCCTCTTTTTATATAAGAAGATTAACTACATTCTACCTCTTCCTTTCTCTTTCTCCTAGTACATTCCACTCAACTCCTAATTTTCTTTTTTAGATCTCATCCCTTCATATTCAGCTCACCCTGTTCTCCCCTCTCTATACATATGCACACTGCCAAATCTTATGTTATCAATATAGTGTTTGCACAATATATGAATTGTTTTTATCTGATTGCTTGTATTGTTTTCCAGTTGACTTGGGAATTCTGCAATTTGGCTAAAATATTCCTCGGTGTTTTCCTTTTTGCATCTCTTTCAGGAGGTCATCTGTCAAACCTTTGCAATTCTATTTTATCCTCTAGTTCTAGAATATCAGGGCATTTCACCTGATAATTTCTTATAAGATGATTTCTAGGTTCTGCTTTTGGTCATGGCTTTCAGATAGTCAAATAATTTTTTCAATTATCTCTCCTGGATCCATTTTCCAGGTCAATTGCTTTTTCAGTGAGATAATTCACATTGTCTTCAATCTTTTTTATTCTTTTGGTTTTGCTTTTGTAATTTCTTGGTTTCTCATGAAGTCATTAATTTCTATTTGCTCCATTGTAATTTTTAGATTAATATTTTCTTCAGTGAGCTTTTGAACCTCCTTTTCCATTTGACCCATGTTGTTTTTCAAGACATTCTTCTCACTGGCTTTTTGGACCTCGTTTCCCATTTGGGTTAGTCTAATTTCACAGGTTTTATATTCTTCAGGATTTTGTGGGGTTTTCTTTAGTTAGCTGTTCACTTGTTTTTCATGATTTTCTAGCATTACTCTTAATTCTCTTCTTCATTTTTCATCTTCTCTTACTTGACTTTGAAAATACTTTTTGAGCTCTTGCATAGCCAGAGAAAATTAATTATTTTTTTCTTTTGTTTCAAGAGTAAAAACCAAACAAACAAGTTATTAATGCAGCCATGAGTATCAGAAACATTATTGAATAATCATAGAAAAATAAATCTAGAACAAATAGAGTCTGCTTAGATATGCAGTTAGTTAGGAACTTGATCCTAAAGGAATATGCTCATTCTGAGGTGATTTTGAGCATGGGGCCAAGTTGTCATTGTTAAGATTTAGTTTATATGTTAGACTCCAAACAAGGTGGGAGGGAAAGATTTAGTGTTTGGACATCTTGTTTTTTAGTCCTGTTTTTGTTTTGTTTTGTTTTGCTTTTTCAAATGAAAAATGGATAATTTTTATTGTATTCAATTGAAGTTTTTGGTTCTTTATGATTATGTTTTTAATTAATTAATTTATTTAAGTTACCAACATTCATTTCCACAAAATTTTGAGTTCCAAACTTACTCCACATTTCTCCCCTCCTCACCCAAAAACGTTGAGCATTCTAATTACCCCTATCACCAATCTACCCTCCCTTCTAACATCCTTCCCTTCTCTTATTCCCATCTTCTCTTTTGTCTTGTAGGGTAAGAGAAATTTCTATACCCTATTACCTGTATTTCATATTTTCTAGTTGTATGCAAGAACAATACTCAGCAGTTGTTCCTAAAACTTTGAGTTCCAACTTCTCTTCCTCCCTCCACACCCATCTGCTTTGGGAAAGTAAGCAATTCAATATAGGTCTTATTTGTGTAGTTTAACAAATGGCTTCCATAATAGTCGTGTTGGGTAACACTAATTATATTTCCCTCCATCCTATCCTGTCCCCCGTTTTCCTATTCTCTCTTTTTACCTTCTCCTTTCCCAAGAGTGCGGACTTCCAATTGCTCCCTTCTCCCATTGCCCTCCATTCCATCACTCCCCCCCACCCTGCTTATCCTCTTCTACCCCACTATCCGGTATTGTAAGATAGGTTTTCAAAGCAAAATGAATGTGCACTTTATTCCTTCCTTGAGTTGAATATGATGAGAGTAAACTTCATGTTTTCTCTCTCACCTCCCCCCTTTTCCCCTCCACTGAAAAGTCTTTTATTTGTCTCTTTTATGAGGGATACTGTACTCCATTCCATTTCTCTCTTTCTTTTCCCAATATATTCCTCTCTCACCCCTTAATTTCATTTTTTTAGATATGGTCCCATCCTATTCAACTAACCCTGTGCTCTGTTTTTCTCTCTTTATGTGTGTGTTTGTGTGTGTGCTTGTGTGTGTGTGCGTGTGTTTGTAATCACACCAACTACCTACATACTGAAAAAAAGTTCAAAAGTTACAAACATTGTCTTTCCATATAGGAATGTAAACAGTTCAACTTTACTAAGTCCCTTATGATTGTTGTTTCCTGTTTACATTTTTATGCTTTCCTTGATTCTTGTGTTTGAAAGTCAAATTTTCTTTTCAGCTTTGGTCTTTTCATCAAGACCCCTTGAAAGTCCTCTATTTCATTGAAGGACCATTTTTCTCTCCTAAAGTATTATAATCAGTTTTCCTGGGTAAGTGATTCTTGGTCTTAGTCCTTGTTCCTTTAACTTCTGGAATGTAATATCCAGGCTCTTCGATCCCTTAATGTAGAAGCTGCTAGATCTTGTATTATCCTGATTGCATTTCCTCAGTACTCAAATTATTTCTTTCTAGCTGTTTGCAGTATTTGCTCCTTGACCTGGGAAGTCCGGGATTTATCTACGATGTTCCTAGGATTTTCTCTTTTTGGATCTCTTTCAGGAGGTTTTCGATGGATTCTTTCAATATTTATTTCCCCCCATGATTCTAGAATTTCATGGTCGTTTTCTTTGATAATTTCATGAAAAATGATATCTAGGCTCTTTTTTTTGATCATGGCTTTCAGGCAGTCCCAAAATTTTTGAATTGTCTCTCCTGTGTCTATTTTCCAGGTGAGTTGTTTTTTTTTTCCAATAAGAAAACATTATCTTTAATTTTTTTCATTATTTTGGTTTTCTTTTGTGATTTCTTCGTTTCTTATGAAGTCGTTAGGCTCCATCTGCTCCATTCTAATTTTTAAAGAATTATTTTCTTCAGTGAGTTGTTGAATCTCCTTTTCCATTTGGCTAATTCTGCTTTTGAAAGCCTTCTTCTCATTGGCTTTTTGGACCTCTTTTGTCAACTGAGTTAGCCTCTTTTAAAGGTATTATTTTCTTCAGCATTTTTTTGGATCTCCTTTAGCAAGGTGTTGACCTGCTTTTCATGCTTTTTCTTGAATTTCTGTCATTTCTCTTCCCAATTTTTGCTCCACCTAGCTTACTTGATTTTCAAAATCCTTTCTGAGCTCTTCCATGGCCTGAGACCATTGAATATTTATTGTGGATGTTTGGAATACAGAAGACTTGACTTTTATTTTTTTCTATAATGGTAAGCATTGTTCTTCTTCATCTGAAAAGATGGGAGAAGATATCTGTTCACCAAGAAAGTAACCTTCTATAGTCTTATTTTTCCCCCCTTTTTGGGCATTTTCCCAACCAGTTACTTAACTTTTGAGTCCTTTGTCAAGAGTAGGGAATACTCTGAGGGTCTGTAAGATCTCAGTTCCTCCGAGGTGTTACTATCAAGCGTGTCCACTGGTCGGGGAGCAAGCAGAAATTTGTGTGCCCAGAATATAAGTAATAGAGTTTTCTCTTCACAACCATCTCTCCTCCAGTTCTGCCAAAACGGCACTGGGGGCTGAGATTCTGATAAGCTGCAGGGACAGAACTGCCATTCAGTGTGAGATAAAGTTCAACTGCTGAGATTCCCCCGGAAGTATCATATGGGGGCAGGTAAGGGTCTGAGGTAAGAGTCAGCTGCTCAGTGCCCCCAGGGGTTTTACAATTCAACAACGGGTGCAGACTTCTGTAGGGGCTACTGTGGAAGCTGTTGCTGCCCAGCTGATGCTGCCTGATTCCAGAGCTATGGGAAGGCCCTTCTCCTTTCTTGACCAGATGAAAATAACCCTGTTATTGACCTTTGGCACCTGTGGCTTGAGGGATCTGTGAACCGCTGCTACTGGGACCAGGAATTTCTCCCCCGAGGCCTGCTCATGTCCTCCTCCCAGAGCTGTGCCATGCAGCCAAGGCTGGGCTGAGCTCTGCTCCACATCTGGTCTGATAGATTTTTCCCCTCAGCCTTCCAGTTAACCCTGGGCTGCAAATCTCCTCCATTCTGTTGTTCTGTGGCTTCTGCTGCTCTAGAATTTGTGGAGAGTCTTTCTTTACAGGTATTTTATGGTATTTCATGGGCTGTGGGGGAAGAGCTACTATATGTGTGTCTTTCTACTCAGCCATCTTGGCTTCACCCTCTTATTTTTTCTTAGAACCTTTGGATACAAGAGCTTTGACTTTGTTGTCTCCTTCTGGCTGTATGTTTTGATCTTCACTGTCACCAATGACAAAGAAAAATCCCTCTTCAAAGAGGAAAGTAGGAATCTATATTCTGTTTCTTCCCTCACCCCCCCCCCCCCGTTTGCTCATTTTCCCAGTCAATTACTTGAGTTTTGAATTTTATTAGGTGCAGGTCTCCGGAAATAGCCCTCACTTCAGCAGAGGCTACAGATACCTCACGATGAGACCAAGGCTGGGCCTGTAGCTGAACCCAGACCAGGATCCTCTCAGTCAGGAAAGAAACTCTTCTCACTGACCTTTGAAACTCTCTTCAGCATTTTTTTGTTTGAGAAATCTGGAATACACAGAAGCCTCCTGCAATTCAGTCCCCTAGGGTCTGTTGCCACTCTGTCCAAACTTGTGATGTCCATGTCTAATGGTGCTCTGTTCCCAGTTCAGTGCAGTCGACTCTTCTGATAAACCTTCCAGATAGTTTTGGACTGGTAATTTGCTTCAATCTGTCAGTTTGTGGCTTCTACTGGTCTAAAATTTGTTTAAAGAAATTTTTACAGGTGTTGTGAATGACTTGGTGGGAGAAATGTAGGTGGTCTCTGTACTCTGCCATCTTGGCTCCTCCCCCGCGAAAGCATTTTTGTTACAAAAAAAAATAAACAAAGTCTAATAGAAATTTTGTCATTTGTACTGAAGATTAAAAAGAAACATAAAAAGGTAAACATGAAAGGAAAAGTATAAAAGGTCAATGAAATTAAGTTATTTCTGTTCCTCTATGGGAAGATGATACACTTAACTTTTAAGAACATTATCATTATTAGACAGTTCAAAGGAGTTTATATAGAAAGGGGCTATGGGTATGAGTTGAGGAGTGTTGATCTCTTAAAAAACAATGTAGGGGAGAGAAAGTGGAATGGATTTTTAAAATAGAGGAAATAATTGGGGCCATGGTGGCAAGTGATGCTCAAATCTTGGTCTCATTATAATGGATTCAAAGAGATAAGAATATTTATGCATACACACATACATATGTGATATGTATATACATATATACATACAGATATACACATATCTATGTACAAAAGTCCTGATAAACGTATGTGCACAAACATGCACCCATACATATGTATACGGAACAGACACACATAAACTCACTCATCTCCCAACAGGGAAATAGAAGGGGAAATAGATAACAGATATGGGATGGGGTTATAAGGTGAAGGATGGGTTTGGGAATGGCAATGATCAAAAGCAAGACAGACTTTTAGTAGGGACAGAATATAAAGAAGGATAAACAGAGAAACGTGTGATAGAAGGAAATGCATGATTAATAATGATAACTATGAATGAAAGGGATATGCTAAGGCATAGAATGGAAGTGGCATCAGAAATACTGATAGTAAAGAATCTAACAATACATTATGGGTAACCATACTTGTTAAAAAAAACCACACACACAGAGATTTGAACTTAAGGGATAGAAAAGAGTTTATTATTCTTCAGGGGAAGTGAAAAGGACAGGGTGAGCAATTATTATCTCAAAGCAAAACAAAAACCAGACCTAATTGAAATAGATAAACAGAGTAACTACATTGTATTAAATGATACCATAGAGAATGAAGTAATATGAAAATGTTTTTCCATCACGTTTCTCTGATAAAGGCCTTGTTTGTCAAATATATAGGAAACTGAGTCACATTTGTAAAATAAGAGCCTCAATTGATATATGACCAAAGGACAAATAGTTTTCATAAAAAAAAGAAAAAAAAAAAAGCTATCTCTAGCCATACTAAAAATCCTGTAAATCATTATTGATTAAAGTACATCAAATTTAAGCAACTCTGAGATACCACCTGACATCTATTAGAAATGACAAATGTTGGTGAAGATAAGCGAATGGAAGGAATGAAGGAAAGAAGGAAGGAAGGAAAAGAAAAGAAAAGAAAAAAATTAAGAAAGGAAAAAGGGATGGAGGAAGGGAAGGAGGGTGGGAGGCTAGTAAGGAAGATGTAATATAGATAGAACTAGAGGAATATAGAAAGAGAGAGTCGGGAAGAATGAGAGAGAGGGAAAGAGGAAGGGAAGAGTGATAGAATAAGAAAGAAAGAAAGAAAATATGTTTATAATTTGCCCATTGCCTTGTTATTTCTTCTAAGTTGAAATGTATGTTTATGATTATGAAATTTCATACAAAAATGCAACGAAATACATGGTTGAAAATTTCTGGAAAACCTTTATTCTTGTTAAATTTTCTTGGGCTAATTAGTTAAGCAACAGATGTGAAAACATTATTTAACAAATCATATTCAAAATATTGGATGATTGGATAAAATAATGCTTAAACTTGTAATCTTGTTCCTTACTTGATAAGGATAATCAGTATAATAATAGAAATTTTTAATAACAATCCATTTGTAACATTTCAAATAGCATTCAAATAGATGATTACATTAATTAATTTTGATACTGCTGATGATGTACTATTCTGTTTTATTTTTAAATTTTTTTTATTTATTTAATTTTTTACATTCATTTTCACAAATTTGTGGGTTCCAAATTTTCTCCCCTTTTATCCCCTCCCCCCACCCCAATACCCCAAGCAATCTAATTTTCCCTATCAAGAGAAGGGAGGGATGACAGAAGTGATGTAATATTTTATAGTTGCAATGATGATTTATATAATTCTATTTTCCCCTCACAACAATGATTTAAGGTAGGTCATGCCCGCATTATACCTTTTTATAGGTAAGATTACTGAATATTCCAGGAGATCAAATGAGTTACGTAGAGTCATACTGAAATGACAGAATGTTTTTAAATTTTTTCCCCTGGGACTCATTCTTTCATTATATCTGCTTCTATCTTGGGTGAATAAAATCATAATTTACAGAAGATTTAATGACATGTTATGGCTGCTTTTCAGAATCACTTCAAGGACAAACAAAGTAAATAATTCCTTCTTTCACTGATGTGTGAATTCTATTGCAATACTGTTCTCTCTTCTTTTCATAGGTACCTTCCCATCAAAATTAAACATAGACCAATTACTAACACTTAGAGAAAGAGGCAATTTGAATCAGATAAGTCATTACAATGTCTCACATTCAGTTGTCCCCCTAACCTCATCAAGGTATTATGAAACAAAAGCACTTCAAATGTTTCATACTGATTTTTTTCCCACTCCACTAGTTTTTGTGATCCAGATGACCTGTGGGAAGCAGTTGCTTACAAACTTGTGATTCGCCAAGAAGTGCATGGAGATTTTTCTTAAGCAGATCTTTCCTTGCATAACGAATTGTTGGGTAATATTTATTTTGTGAGCAATTTACCTAGCATATACTTCATAGATTTCACTTTGCCTTTAGACTGTAAATTGTCACCTCTCAAATAGCAGTTAAAAGAAAGTAGGTATTTTTTGTTATTGAAGTGACTGTGAAAGGGTTATGATTATAATGAAAGTATATATTCATAAAGCAGGATTTGGCTGCCTGAATTAAAGTGGATTTTGAATACATTTGGTTTATGAAGCACTATATTAGGTCATTGTCAGGAATTCATATAATATGATTTCTGAGGAAGAAAGTGGCAAGATCAGAGAAATATTTAAATGAAAAATTAGACAGTAATGTGTAGGATGGTTTGAAGGGAGGAGCGATTTGGTGACAAGGAACTATAATTTGTTTAATATAGTGATCCAGTTACAAGATGGTTGTCTTTGCTTGGAATTGAAAAAAAAGAGGTGGATTTGAGAAATTAAAAGTATGAGGTTTATTGAATATTATACAATTATTGCCGTATAACTGATAATTTTCTGTTATTTCAATTCAGAGTGATAAGAATGAATGTTGTATACCCTTAAATGTTTCTTCCCCAAAAAATATTAGTTTAATGAATGTGTGCTATAATAATAGTGATAATAGTTATAAACATTTTAAAATCCAACCCCTTGCCCTTGCAGCTGCCTTTGTTGGCATCAACAAAGAGGGAGAATGCCCACCAGGTTAATGCAGATATAACGAATGGTGTAGTGAACTTGGAGTTAGAAACACATGGTTTGACAGAAACATGATGCCCCAGGACTCCTAATCCTCTCCCTCTGACATACATAATATTTTTTTCTCTGAGAGGCAAAGAAGAATATTTTATTTGACCTCAAAGTTCAAGACAAAGGCTTGAGGATTTACAAAAATTCGCTGAGGCAGAAACTAGTACAAGCAGTGACTTTATGACAAATTGATGCTTCTGTAAGTAGACAAAAATCGAAGCATATATATACATGCATAATATAAGCAACGACATAATGTCCACACTTATTCAATCTTTCAGGGCCAGAGTTAATCGTGTGAGGGAGAAGTGTACAGTGGCAAAATATAGGTGGAAGACCATGTTCTGAGTGAGATCTGACCAGAGAAAAAATTAAACCTTAAAGATCGATTGAGAAAAGAGAATTGATGTGGGGAGTGGGGGCATTTCTAATCATATTCAGATGTAGTGCAGAAAATACCGTGATAGAAGATCAGGGAGAAGAGTTTCTAAATCAGGGTCAGAAATTGGGGGAGAGTCTTAATTTGTAATTGGGGAAATCAGAAATGGATTTCAGCATGTAGTGCTACAATCACCGCTTCCCCCCCTCCCCATGAGTCTCATCCAATCAGGTTTGCTGTGTTTGTTAATTTGTTTATGGTCATTCGAACCATGTAGGTTAAGTGACTTGCCATTGGAGTCCTCTCACTTAAAATACATTGAAGAACATATTTCAAAAATCATAAGTATCCCCAATTTTGATTGTCATACAGGACTAAGGTTTGAGAAGAATTATTGCATTTATTCAATTTCCTGATGGTCTTAGCTAAATGTACCAAAGGCTTCATGAGTGCCTGCAACTGCACTTTATATGGAAGGTGATGATCTTGTGGACTATTTGCCTAAACCAGGCATTCTGTTTTATTAATTAATCAATCAATCAATTAACTAATTTTGAGTTTTCGACTTTCATTTCCACAACATTTTGAATTCAGAATTGTCTCCCTATCTCTCCCCTTTACCCCAATGAGAGATGAAATGTATTCTTATTACTCCTTTCCCCAGTTTATTCTCCCTTTTATCATCCCCACCTCTTACCCACTTCACCTTTACTTCCTTGAAGGACAAGATCTATTTTTATACTGCAAGACATGTATATCTTACTTCCCAGTTTCATGGAAAAACTAATTTTAACAATTCGTTTTTAAAACTTCGAGTTCCAAAATCTCCCCCTTCCATCACCCCCCATAATTGAGAAGGCAAGCAATCGAATGTAGGTTATACATGTGTAGTTAAGCAAAATACTTCCATAATAGGTATGTTATGAAAGACTAAGTATATTTCCCTCCATTGTATCTGGCCTCCCACTTCTTTTATTATTCCCAACTGAGTATGTAAACCAGATCCAATGAGAGTAAAGTTAACACTTTCCTTCTCAAATTCCCCTGCTTCCTTACATTGTGAAACTTTTTTTATTGTGTCTATTATGTGAAATAGTTTACCCAATTCTATCTCTCCCTTTTTCCTTCCAATATATTCTTCTCTCAGCTCTTAATTTTATTATACTATTTCATCCCTTCATATTCAATTAACCTTGTTTCATCCGTCCATCCATTCATCTCTCTCTCTCTCTCTCTCTCTCTCTCTCTCTCTCTCTCTCTCTCTCTCTCTCTATCTACCTATCTATCTATCTGTCTGTCTGTCTGTCTCTCTGTTTATCTATCTCACCCAACTCCCTTCATACTGATAAAGGTTTCATGAATTACAGTTATTGTCTCTCCATGGAGGAAAAAAAGCAATTCAACTTTCTTGTTTGCCTTTTCATGCTGCTCTTCATTCTTGTATTTGAAAGTCTTTTGGTCTTTTCTAGACTTTTCGTCTTTTTTTTTTATCAAGAATAATTGAAAGTCCTGTATTTCGTTGAGTACCCATCTTTTTCCCTCGAAGACTTTTGCTGGATTCTTGCCAATTCGAGTTGACTCTCTGGTTCTAAATATCAGGGTAGTTTTCCTTGACAATTTCTTTTAAAATGTTGTCTGATTCAGAAGAGATGATAAAAATGGGAAAGTGTCCTACATGGGCAAAAAACTATTGATAGCATCAGTCTTTGTGGTGGTCTAAAACGGGAAATCAAGGGGATGCCCATCAATTAGGGAATGACTGAACAAATTATGGTATATGAATGTAATGGAATAATATTTTTCTATAAGAAATGAACAGGGGGCAGAGTCAAGATGATGGAGTAGAAAGACGCACGTTTGCGAACTCCGAACCCACAGCCCATGAATTTAATGTAAGAAGAGTTCCCCAGAAGTTCTGGATCACGGAAGGGTGTTCAGAAACATAGTGGAAGAGATTTCCGTTCCAGAGAGCCCTGGAGAGCCATCCCCAGGGTCCCTCGCGCCTGAGAAAGTGAACCCCACCCCAGCGCTGCCCTGGCCGTGGCCCTGGAGAAATCGGTCCAAGCAGGCTTCAGGGACGGAACCTTCGAGTAGGCTTCAGGGACGGAACCTCTGGCGGCCGGGAAGGTCCCTCCACCCACAGACTCTACAGGTCAGTGAGAGACACGTTTGGGCTGACAGAGAGCAGAACGGGGAGTCTCCGTGGCTCAGGCCCCCTTGGGAGGAAACGGTGGACAGGCAGAGGCGGGGGTGGCGGCGGAGGCGGTGGCAGAGGCGGAAGCCCAGGACTCCCCCAGCAGCAGGCAGGATCTTCATTACTGAAAGTCTCTGCATAAACCACCTGAAGGAGATGAGCCTGGGAGATGGTCCTGCCGCACCCCTCTCCATTTCTGAAGGTCTCTGCATAAAACCCCAGAGGGAAATCAGCCTGGGAGGAGGCCCTGCCCCCACCTCAGCACCAGAACTAAAGCTCACATTGAATAGCAGGCGCGCCTGCCACGGAAAGCCAATCTGAATCTCAGACCCCAACCACTAGCTGGGTGGATCTAGGCGGGGGTGGGCAGGAATCTCAGGACTCAAGTAACTGGCTGGGAAAATGCCTAGAAAAGGGAAGAAAAATAAGACTATAGAGAGTTTTTTTGAAAAAATGCAAATGATCCCGACTTTCGGGTCTGATGAGGAGGACATAATCTTGTCATCAGGGAAAAATGTGGAGGGTGGGGCCTCGGTACCCCAGACATCCCAGGGGGGATGTCGGGTGGGCTCAGGCCTTGGAAGAGCTTAAAAAGGATTTTGAAAAGCAAGTTACACAGGTGGAGGAAAAACTGGGAAGAGAAATGAGAGAGATGCAAGAAAAGTATGAAAAACGGGTCAACACTTTGCTAAAGGAGACCCAAAAAAATGCTGAAGAAAATATCACCTTGAAAAATAGGCTCACTCAATTGGCAAAAGAGGTTCAAAAAGCCAATGAGGAGAAGAATGCTTTCAAAAGCAGAATTAGCCAAATGGAAAAAGAGGTTCAAAAGCTCACTGAAGAAAATAGTTCTCTCAAAATTAGAATGGAACAGATGGAGTCTAATGACTTTACGAGAAACCAAAAAATCACCAAACAAAACCAAAAGAATGAAAAAATGGAAGAGAATGTGAAATATCTCATGGGAAAAACAACTAACCTGGAAAATAGATACAGGAGAGACAATTTAAAAATTATAGGACTACCTGAAATCCATGATCAAAAAAAGAGCCTAGACATCATCTTCCATGAAATTATCGAGGAAAACTGCCCTGACATTCTAGAACCAGAGGGCAAAATAAGTATTGAAAGAATCCATCGATCACCACCTGAAAGAGATCCAAAAAGAGAAACTCCTAGGAACATTGTGGCCAAATTCCAAAACTTCCAGGTCAAGGAGAAAATCTTACAAGCAGGAAGAAAGAAACAATTCCAGTATTGTGGAAATAAAATCAGGATAATTCAAGATCTAGCAGCTTCTACATTAAGGGATCGAAGGGCGTGGAATAGGATATTCCAGAAGTCAAAGGAACTAGGACTCAAACCAAGAATCACCTACCAAGCAAAACTGAGTATAATACTTCAGGGGAAAATATAGTCTTTCAATGAAACAGAGGACTTTCAAACATTTTTGAAGAAAAGAGCAGAGCTGAAAAGAAAATTTGACTTTCAAACACAAGAATGAGAAGAAGCATGAAAAAGTAAACAGCAAAGAGAAGTTTTAAGGGACTTACCATAAGTGAACTGTTTACATTCCTACATGAAAAGAAAATATTTGTAACTCTTAAAACATTTCAGTGTCTGGGTAGCTGGTGGGACCACACACACATATGTACACGGATGCATGCAAACACACATACAGAGACAGAGAGCAAAGAGTGAATTGAATAGGATGGGACCATATCTTAAAAGAAATTAAGGTAAATCGTGAGAGAGAAATGCAGTGGGAGGAAAGAGGGTGAAATGGAATGGGGTAATTATATGTCATTTAAGAGGCAAATAGGAGACATTTTAGTGGAGGGAAAAAGGAGAGCTGAGAAAAAAAAAAAAAACAAGAAGTTTTCCCTCATCACATTTGACTAAAGGAAGGAATAAAATGCACACTCATTTTGATATGAAAATCTATCTTCCAGTATAGGAAAGCGGAGGAGAAGGAGATAAGAGAGGGGGGTATGAAGGAAGGGAGGGCAAAGGGAGGAGGGAGCAATTTGAAGTCAACACTCGGGGAGGGACAGGAACAAAAGACAGAAAAGAAACAATGAGGGGCAGGATAGGATGGAGGGTAATTCAGTTAGTCTTACACAACACGACTATGATGGAAGTCATTTGCAAAACTATACAGATATTGCCTACATTGAATTGCCTGCCTTCCCAAAGGGAATGGGTGGGGAGGGAGGGATGGGGAGAATTTGGAACTCAAAGTTTTAGGAAGAACTGTTTAGTATTGTTGTTGCTACTAGGAAATAAGACATACAGTTAAGGAGGAATAGAAAGTCATCTGGCCCTATAGGAGAAAAGAGAAGATGGGGACAAGAGAAGGGAGGGATGACAGAAGAGAGGGCAGATTGGAGATAGGGAAAATTAGATTGCTTGGTGTATTGGGGTGGGGGGAGGCGAGAAAAGGGGAGAAAATTTGGAACCCAAAATTTTGTGAAAACGAATGTAAAAAATTAAATAAATAAATAAATATTAAAAAAAAAAAAAAAAGGAAAAGAAATGAACATGAAGACTTCAGAGGCCCGGTAAAACTTATATGACCTGATGCTAATTGAAAAAAGCAGAAGAAGAACTTTGGGCACAGCAACGACCACAGTGTTCGAGAGTTTTTCTGGTAGACTGGAAACTTCATTGCAATGCAAGGACTTAAAAAAAATTCCAAAATTTTAAGGGAAAATGCCTTCTACATGAAGAGAATGAACCATGGAGTTGAATCACAGAATGTAGCACATCATTTTCTTTCGTATTGCGTTTTGGTTTGCTATATGATTTCTCCCATTGATTTTAATTCTTCTACATAATATGACTATGGTTAAAATGTATTTAATAGGGGGGGTGGAGACAAGATGGTGGAGTAGAAGGACTCATGTATGCTAACTCCGAACCCACATCCCATATATTTCCTGCAAGAAGAACTCCCCACAAAATCTGGAGCACTGCAAGGATATTCCAGAAGTCAAAGGAATTAGGAGTGAAATCAAGAATCACCTACCCAGCAAAACTGAGTATAATACCTCATGGGAAAATATGGCCTTTCAATGAAACAGAGGACGTTCAAGCATTCTTGATGCAAAGAACAGAACTGAAAAGAAAATTTGACTTTCAAACACAAGAATGAGAAGAAGCATGAAAAAGTAAACGGCAAAGACAAGTCATAAGGGACTTACCAAAAGTGAACTGTTTACACTCCTACATGGAAAGGCAGTATTTGTAACTCTTAGAATTTTCAGTATCTGGGTAGTTGGTGGGACCACACACACACATACACACACACACACACAGGTACACGCATGCATGCACTCACACATACACACATGCACGCACATACAGAGACAGAGGGCCCACAGTGAATTGAGTAGGATGGGACCATATCTTAAAAGAAATTAAGGTAAATGGTGAGAGAGAAATGTAGTGGGAGGAAAGAGGGTGAAATGGAATGGGGTAAATTATATCTCATTCCAGAGGCAAGCAGGAAACTTTTAGTGGAAGGAAAAAGAGGAGAGCTGAGAAAAAACACATGAAGTTTACCCTCATCACATTCGACTAAAGGAAAGAGTAAAATGCACACTCATTTTGATATGAAAACCTATCTTACAATACAGGAAAGTGGGAGAGAAGGAGATAAGCAAGGGGGGAGGTGATAGTAGGGGGGGCAATGGGAGGAGGGAGCAAATTGAAGTCAACACTTGGGGAGGATCAGGATGAAAAGGCAGAATAGAAACAATGGGAGGCAGGATAGTATGGAGGGAAATATAGTTAGTTTTACACAACACAACTATTATGGAAGTAATTTACAAAACTACACAGATAGGGCCTATAATGAATTGCCTGCCTTCCCAAAAGGAACCGGTGGGGAGGGAGAGGTGGGGAGAATTTGAAACTCAAAATTTTAGGAATAACTGTTGAGTATTGTTGTTGGTACTAGGAAATAAGAAATACAGTTAATGGGGAATAGAAAGCCATTTGGCCCTACATGGCAAAAGAGCAGATGGGGACAAGAGGAGGGAGGGATGATAGAAGAGAGGGCAGATTGGTGATAGGGAAAATTAGAATACTCGTTGTATTGGGGTGGGCAGAGGGAATAAATGGGGAGAAAATTTAGAACCCAAAATTTTGTGAAAATGAATGTTAAAAGTTAAATAAATAAATTTTTAATAAAAGAAAAAGAAAACAAAAAACTAAGTTTCATATCTCTTCTCTCTGCCCTGTCCATGGACGCACATTGAGAAGGAAAGCAATTCAATTTAGGTTATACATGTGCAATTATGCAAAACCCTGCCATAATACTCAACTTGTGAAAGATTAACTATATGCCTATTCATCTTATCCAGGCCACAAATTTCCTTTTTCGTTCTTTTATTCTGTTCCTTTTCTAAAATATATACATCTGACCACCACTCCACCAGTCTGCCCTCCCTTCCACACTTGTACTCCACACATATACTTTACACCCTAATTTTCTGTTGGGTAAGACCCAAATGAGTATATATGTTATGCCCTCCAGAAGCCAACATATGAAGAGAGAAGTTTCACTCATTTTTTCTCACCTCTCCCCTCTTTCCCTTTGTTATGAAAACTTTTTCACATATCTTTTATGTGAGATAATTCATCCCATTCTATTCACAATTTCTCCTCACAATATAGTCCTATTTTATCCCTGAATTTTACTTTGTAGTTATGCCTTCATGTTATATTCAGCCTGTGCCTTCTATCTATCTATCTATCTATCTATCTATCTATCTATCTATCTATCTATCTATCTATCTATCTATCTGGCTGTCTGGCTGTCTGTCTGCCTTTATCTCCTCTAACTACCCTAATACTGAGAAAGGTCTCATAAGTTTCACATATTGTCTTTCCACGTAAGCATATAAAAAGCTCATCTTCATTAAGACTCTTACAATTTCTCTTTCAAGTTTACAATTTAATATACCTCGTGATTTTCTTACTTGAAAGTCTATTTTTCTATTGAGCTTTCGTCTGTTAATCAAGAATGCTTGAAACTCCTCAATTTCAATAAATTTCCATTTTTCTGCCTGAAGGGTAATGCGCAGGCATGATTTAATCCTAGCAAATTTGACCTGCAACTTTTTATATTCAAGCCTTGTTATTCCTTAATTTAGAAAGTGTTAGTTCTTATGTCATCTCAATTGTATGTTCCCCAGATTCAAATTGTTTATTTCTGGCTGCTTGCAATGTTTTCCTTGATCTGGAAATTCTAGAGTTTGACTCCAACAGTCTTAATAATTTTTATTTTAGGACCTATTTCCAGAGTCAGTTGGTGGATTCTATCCATTTCTGTTTGACCCTCTGGTTCCAGAATATCAGAGCAGTTTTCCTTGATAATTTCTTGAAACATAGTGTCTAGGCTCTTTTTGATCATGGTTTTCAGATAATCCAGTAAGTTTTAAGTTGTCTCTCGTTGATCTATTTTGCAGGTCATTGTTTTGTTTTATTTTGTTTTTTGTTTGTTTGTTTCCAATGAGATATTTCACATTATCTTCATTAGTTCATTCCTTTGCTTCTGTTTTATAATTTCTCATTAGGTCTTAGCTTCCATTTGCTGCATTCTAATTTTGAAGAAATTGCTTTCTTCAGTGAATTTTTGGACCTCCTTTTTCATTTGGCCAATTCTGATTTTTAAGGCATTCTACTCGTCATTGCCTTTTTAGACTTCTCTTTCCATTTATGTTACTATATTTTTTAAGTTGTTATTTAGCATATTTTGGATTTTTTTTCTTAATTTGCTTGCATTGCTCTCATTTCTCTTTCTTTTCCTCTACTTCTCTCACTTGATTTTCAAAATCCTTTTTCAGCTCTTCCATTGACTACAACCATTTCAGATTTTTCTTGGAGGTTTTGGATGTAGGAGCTTTGACTTTCTTTCCTTGTTTTGGTTGTGTATTTTGATCTTCTTTATCACGAAAGTAAGATTTTATGCTCTGAATTTTTTTCAATGTTTATTCATGCTTTCACTCCAATACTCAGCATCCTAATTCTTTGTCAAGGATATAGCACTGCTTCCAGTAAGGATGTGGGTTGATGAAGTCCCAGGTTTCAGAGATTTTTTTTATCAGCCACTAGATTCCCCAATATTTGAGGGCCCAGAACTCTGGAAAAAAATTCTTCCACTGTTGCTCTTGTTGCTGCTCCCCACACTGGTAACTGCTGCTACCATCACCACCACCCAAGTCTTGGGACTGGACTTTTCCTGGTTCTTCACTTCTCTGCCACCCACGTGCCACAGAGATTTTCACTAATATTTGATGCTTCTGGGTTGAGAAGTGTGGAAAATGCCAAAGCTGCCAATGATTCAGTCCCCTGACACTTGCTCCAAACCATGTATGCAGGTGTGGTCTACTCTGAACTGCACTCTTCCCCCTACTCACCTCAAAAGCCCCTTTGTAACTACTTTTATGGTTGTCTTTGGCTGAGGATTTGCTTCTTTCTGTCATTTTGTGGATTCTGTAAATCTATCATTTATTTAGAGTCATTTTTCACAGGTATTTGCAGGCCTTGGGGGATACTTCAGTGAAAGCCCTGCTTTTACCCTGCTCTCCTTTGTGCTCCAAACATGTGGCTTTTAATGTAGTTAATAATTTTGACAGGATCTCAAAGTATACCACCAAAATTTGGTGATATTTTCGAATACAAGTGCCCCTCAATCGATCATGCAGCGAGTAAAAGTGATAGGGCCATTCCAACAGCTTTAAATTTTTGTACAAATCTAACATTCTCAACCAATGGTTCTGGAACCATTAGTCTCAACGTCACATGTGACTCTCTAGATTCTCAAGTGTAATTCTTTGACTAAATCTAAATTTCACAGAACAAGTTGCCTTAATACACTTATTTGTTCTGTAAAAGTTGGACATAGTCAAAAACCACATTTGGCCTCAAGACCACGGATGACTCTGGGAGAGTTTGTACAGATATCAACTCAATTTTCCCACTGTAATCATCCATGTGTGAAAGATCCATTGAGTCAAGATTTGTATATTCCTCTCTTGTTTGCCCTTCCAACGGGTGACAATACAATAATTGCTTATGCATGTTTCCTTCAAAAACAACTTACACAAAATGATAATTGGGCCATGTTAAAAATATCAGTTGTTTTCTCTAAATGAATAACAAAATTTCTTTAAAAATATGTAATTTATTTATTTTTTAGTGCTCAATACTCACTTCCACAAGAATTTGAATTCAAAATTTTCTCCAGCTTTGAGGGGGACAGAGCCAAGATGGAGGAGCAGAAAGACACATATGCTCTAGCTCTTTCCCAATCACCTGTAGAAGACCTGTAAAAAGTGACTCTAAGCAAATTCTAGAGCAGTATAAACCACAAAACTACAGAGTGAAAGAATATTTCCAAATGAGGTAGCCCAGAAGACAGACAGGAAAGGCCTATCTCACAGGACACAGAGTGGAGCACAGACCAAAAAGCCCAGCCCATCATTGGCTGCACAGCATTTTCAGGAAAAGGACCTTAACAGATATTGGGGTCAGAATCACTGGCAGCAGCTGTGCTACCCAAATCTCTCCACCCACAAATGCCAAACACAACTTCAAAGGTCAATGAGAATGCTTTTTCACTTGGGTAAAAAGGGAACAGAGTCCTGCCTTAGTCCCAGCCACAGGTAGTGGTGACTGCAATGGCAGCAGTTTCCATTTTTGGAGACCTTGCTCTAAAACCCCTGAGGGAATTGAGCCACTTTTATGAGTGTCAGAGTGGCAAATAGGGGTGAGGAAGAGTGCTGGCTGTTGTGGTGGAGCTGGTGAAGTCTCTGCAAAGGGAATTCCACTTCCATATCCCTTGCAATAAAAGCTTTGGTACCTCCCACACCAGAGAACAGGCCGGGAAAAGAATAGATTCCTCTCTCTTGATTGTGCCACCTTGTAGGAACTGAGAAATAACAGGTCCCCAGAGTATAACATGCTCTTAACAAAGGACTCAAAAGTCAAGTAACTGGCTTGGAAAATGCCCCCAAAAGGGGAAAATAAGACTATAGAAGGTTATTTCTTTGGTGTTCATGCATTTTCCTCCATCCTTTCAGATGAGGAAAAACAATGCTTACCATCAGAGGGAGACATAAATGGCCAGGCTTCTGTATCCAAAACCTCTAAAATAAATATGCAATGGTCTCAGGCCATGGAAGAGTTCAAAAAGGATGTTGAAAATCAAGGAAGAGAGGTGGAGGAAAAATCCAGAAAGGAAAAGAAGGTGATGCAAAAAAAAACCCATAAAAAGTAAGCTAACAGCTTGCTAAAGGAGACTCAAAAAAATGCTGAAGAAAATGACAACTTTAAAAATCGGTTAACTCAATGAATAAAAGAAGTCCAAAAAGTCAATGAGGAGAAGAATACTTTAAAAAGCAGAATCAGCCCAATGGAAAAGGATGTTCCAAAGTTCACTGGAGAAAATTGTTCTTTAAAAGTTAAAATAGAGTAGGTGGAAGGCAAGGACTTTATGAGAGACCAAGAAATAACTAATCAAAATCGAATAAAAAAAATGTAACATAATGTGAAATGTCTCATTGGAAAAGCAACTTACCTGGAAAATAGATCGAGGAGAGACAAATTAAAAATTTTGGAAATATTTAAAAGCTATGATCAGAAAAAAATAGCCTAGACCTAATCTTTCATGAAAGTATCAAGGAAAAATGCCCTTATATTCTTGAACCACAGGGCAAAATAAATATTGAAAGAATCCACACATCACCTCCTGAAAGAGACTCAAAAAGAGAAACTCCTAGGAATATTGTAGAACAATTCCAGAGTTTCCAGGCGAAGGAGAAAATACTGAAAACAACTAGAAAAATCAATTCGAGTATTGTGGAAATAAAGTCAGGATAACACAAGACCTAACAGCTTCGACATTAAAGGACTGAAGGACTTGGAATATGATATTCTAGAAGTCAGAAGAACTAGAATTAAAGCCAAGAAATCACCTACCCAGCAAGACTGAGTATAATACTTCAGGGGGAAAATGGTCATTAAATGAAATAGAAGACTTTCAAGCTTTCTTGAAGAAAAGAGTAGGGCTGAATAGATAATCTGCCCTTCAAAAACAAGAATCAAGAGAAGCGTAAAAAGGTAAAGAGGAAAGAGAATTCTTAAGGGAGTTAATAAAGTTGGACTGTTTACATTTCTACATAGAAAGATGATATTTGTAACTCTTGAAACTTTTCTCAGTATTTGGGTAGTTGGAGGGATTATACATATACACATACACACACACATATATATGTGTATATATATATATATATATATATATATATATATACATATATAGATATTACAGAGAGAGAGAGAGAGGACAGAGTGAGTTAAATAGGAAGTGATGATATCTACAAAAATAAAATTAAGGGGTGAGAGAGAAATAAATATATTGGGAGGAGAATGAGAGAAATGAAATGGGACAAGTTATCTCATAAAATAGGCAAGTAAAATTTTTCTTTTCAATGGAAAATTGGGGAGGTGAGAGGAAAAAAGTGAAGTTTTCTCTCATCACATTTGACTTAAGGAAAAAAAATAACATGCACACTCAGTTTGGTATGGGAAATAGGGCATTAGATCCTGTGACGACCAGAAACTGTAATCTTTCACTAGAAATTGCTGAAAATCCACTTTGCTTCATGTAATTCTTATTAAGACAATATCATGTTTGATTTATTCATTGTTTCTGACATAGTAACCTTGAACATAATCCTTACAATGCAGTTCACAAAATAAAACTAGTAATATGCACAACATTTTTCTCAGTAATATTTACCTAGAATCCTGTAATCTTTAGTGCTAGCAACTGAATTATTTCATACTTTATTTACATTTCTCAGCAGATGAAATCTACAGTACTATAAATACTAAACAGCAAATAAAGTTCTCCAAACTAAAGTTTATATTTTAAATGTAATGTTACTTTCTACTTAGATGGCAGTGTCAGGCTGATGTACTGCGTACTATACTCCTATAAAATTTTCTACCTTGGCAGCCTTTGAAAAACCAAAGGAGACATTGCTGGCTTGCTACTATCAAAGGACGGTGATGATGATGGTGGTGCGGTGTCTGACATTATCATTGACACATTGTCCTTTACAAGTGGTGGATGGCATTGGAGATATTAACAGACTCATGAATTTGAAATCATCCTTTAGTTATGTGTACTTTCTTCATTGTTTGAGATCCTTAAGTGTTTTAAGAGAGGGAGCATAGCAGAGATTAATTGTCATTTAACATTGAGATTTTAATAGATAGGACCCATCAGTGTACACAGTTATTACTACTGTAATAGATATTTACTGTAATATTTTAGTTGTGAAAGTTAAATGAGGCAATGTTGAGGATTAACTGTAAATTACATTGGTATTTAGCATTCCTGGTGAAAGCAATATCCTAAAATTGGTAGCCATACAACTTAGACTAGCTTTTATTTGTTTCATTTTTTTGTTTTTTTAGGGTATTGAAACCATTCTTGATCTGACTGTAGTAGTGCATAAACCTCAGGCTATTAACAGAAATAGATCAAAATGAGCAATTTAAATAAGTGTGCAACGAAGGAGTCTCAAACTCACTGGTGAGTTGGGGGAGGGGGGGTTTACCCCAAACATGTGAAGACCTTGTAGAATGGTAGATGAGAACATTTTGTTCCAATGGCCAACAAGGCAGTTGAAGCAGTGCTTGGAGCTTGGTTAAACCCTGAAGATACCAAGGTCATCCACTGAATCCTGCACTATCTCTAATCATCTTGAATCTGTCCTGCCACTGGAGTAAGGTCTGAAGATGAGTACTTCATGCAACTTTGTCTCACCTTTAGCCAAATGACGCTTGAATCAAAAGACATCACCCTACCATTTTACTTTTATACCACAAAATCCTGTTGCACAGGCAAATGATGAAGGAGCAGGTGCAGACACACTGAGAACTGTAGTCACAATGCTGCACACAGGTGACCCAGCTCATACAGAACTCTAAGCAGCAATGGGATCTGGCAGCCACCTGGGAGTCTGAGAAGCCTTTTAAGGGTCGCACTGCTCACCTCCTCGTGTGAGGAAGGGGACTAGAAAAAATTTAGGCACTTAATAAATACTTGTCAAATGATGAATTAATCGATTGATATGAAAGGCTTCCACCAATCCAAGCATTAAGTTTATAGCAATGTTTCAACATTCATTCTAGTTTGATAGAGGTCCATCTGAATTGCTCTACACTCTTTTTTTTAATAAGGAAGGAAACAAGAGTTCATGTTCCTGATTGTTTTTTCACCTCACCAGTGGCATAATTTCTTCAGGAATCTAGAAGTTTACAGCAAAGGATGTTCTACATTTGGGGTTTTCAGGAAATAGATGTAATAAGGCTGCCAGGAAGGAGAAAGATATATGTCTAGAACATATATAGAAAATGAAATTTGTTTTTTTCTCTTGGAGGAGAAGAAAAGGTCATCAAATATGTAACATGATGATTGTGGTATGTGACTGATGAGCATTTCAGTATGTAAAGAACAACAGCAGCAAAAGAGAGTTTATGTTGCATTCTGAATATGTCAACAACAAGAAACTGTTACTCATTTCTCTGCATGACTGGTCTTATTATGCTGGCTGCAATATAAGTACTTAACCAACGTCTCCTAAATTGTCAACTTGAGAATATAAAGAAAATTTATCTTCATTATTAGAACTTTTAAAAATCTAAATAGTTCACTAATTAAGGTTGTGCAATAGTTTACTTAGAAGTCTTTCATAAAATAGGAAAAAAAGGTAAAATTATTTTCTTCTATTTGGGGATAATTTAGAGACAGAGTATGAGTTGAGATACATGAAATTCCAAGGTCGTTCCTAGTAAAAAGTTTTTCTGGTATTTAAACTTTTATGAATTATATACTTGAATGTTAAATAAAGAAATTTATACCTGTGTCCTTTATTTTTAACGATTCTGGGATTGCCTATAAAGCAAATGAGTTTTGAAATAAGTTAAGATGTGTAATCCTACAGTAGTTATATTGTTTTGTAGTCTTCTGGTAAAAGTTCTGTGTGCACCAAGTGTCGTAGGAATGATTTAGGATACCTGTGGAATTGAGCATGTTTCATAAAAGCATAAGATTTTACTTTCCTCATAATTGGTTCATTATAGAAACAATGAAAAGATTTCTTCTTTGGAACAAAAGAGGGAAGAATCAAACAACGTAGTGATCCATGACAATTGCAAAGAACAAATGATGAAAAATATTCTCCACTTTCAGAGAAGCAACTGATGGACTTCGGGTGCAGATAGAATGATACGCATTTTTTTTTTAAATTTTCTAGTTGTTTTGGCAACGTGGTTAATATAAAAAATGTTTTTCATGACTTCATTCATATAGTATTTCTTGCCTTCTGAAAGGGCTAAAGCAAGGAGAGAATTTGAAACTGATATTTTCTTTTTTTTTTTTTGAAATAAAAATTTATTTAACTTTTTACATTCATTTTCACAAAATTTTGGGTTCCAAATTTTCTCCCCTTTTATCCCCTTCCTCCACCCCAATACACCAAGCAATCTAATTTTCCCTATCACCAATCTGCCCTCTCTTCTATCATCCCTCCCTTCTCTTGCCCCATCTTCTCTTTTGTCCTGTAGAGCCAGATGACATTCTATACCCCATTAAGTGTATTTTTTATTTCCTGGTAGCAACAACAATACTAAACAGTTGTTCCTAAAACTTTGAGTTCCAAATTCTCCCCATCCCTCCCTCTCCACCCGTTCCCTTTGGGAAGGCAGACAATTCAATATAGGAGCTATCTGTGTAGTTTTGCAAATGACTTCCATAATAGTCGTGTTGTGTAAGACTAACTGAATTACCCCCCATCCTATCGTGCCCCCCCATTTTTCCTGTTCGGTCTTTTGATCCTGTCCCTCCCCAAGAGTGTTGACTTCAAATTGCTCCCTCCTCCCATTACCCTCCCTTCCATCATCCCCCCTCCTTCCTTATCTCTTTCTCCCCCAATTTCCTGTATTGTAAGATAGGTTTTCATACCAAAATGAGTGTGCATTTCATTCCTTCCTTTAGTGGAATGTGATGAGGGTAAACTACTTGTTTTTTTTCTCAGCTCTCCTCTTTTTCCCTCCATTAAAAAGTCTCCTGCTTGCCTCTTGAATGACATATAATTTACCCCATTCAATTTCACCCTCTTTCCTCCCCCTACCTTTCTCTCTCACCATTTACCTTAATTTCTTTTAAGATATGATCCCATCCTATTCAATTCACTCTGTGCTCTCTGTCTCTGTATGTGCGTGCATGTGTGTATGTGTGTGTGCATGCATACATGTACATGTGTGTATGTGTGGTCCCACCAACTACCCAGATACTGAAAAGTTTTAAGAGTTACAAATATTGTCCTTCCATGTAGGAATGCAAACAGTTCACTTTTGGTAAGTCCCTTATGATTTTTTTTTGCTGTTTACTTTTTCATGCTTCTTCTCATTCTTGTGTTTGAAAGTCAAATTTCCTTTTCAGCTCTAGTTTTTTCATCAAGAATGCTTGAAAGTCCTCTGTTTCATTGAAAGACCATATTTTCCCCTGAAGTATTATACTAAGTTTTGCTGGGTAGGTGATTCTTGGTTTGAGTCCTAGTTCCTTTGACTTCTGGAATATCCTATTCCATGCCCTTCAATCCCTTAATGTGGAAGCTGCTAGATCTTGAGTTATCCTGATTCTATTTCCACAATACTGGAATTGTTTCTTTCTAGCTGCTTGCAATATTTTCTCCTTGACCTAGGAATTCTGGAATTTGGCCACAATGTTCCTAGAAGTTTCTCTTTTTGGATCTCTTTCAGGCAATGATAGATGGATTCTTTCAATACTTATTTTGCCCTCTTGTTAAAGAATATCAGGGGAGCTTTCTTTGATAATTTCATGGAAGAAGATGTCTAAGCTCTTTTTTTGATCATGACTTTCAGGTAGTCCCATCATTTTTAAATTGTCTCTCTTGGATCTATTTTCCAGGTCAGTTGTTTTTCCAATGAGATACTTCACATTCTCTTCCATTTTTTCATTCTTTTGGTTTTGTTTTGTGATTTCTTCGTTTCTCAGAAAGTCATTAGACTCCATCTGTTCCATTCTAATTTTGAGAGAACTATTATCTTCAGTGAGCTTTTGAACCTCTTTTTCCATTTGGCTAATTCTGCTTTTGAAAGCATTCTTCTCCTCATTGGCTTTTTGAACCTCTTTTGCCAATTGAGTGAGCCTATTTTTCAAGGTGTTATTTTCTTCAGCATTTTTTTGTGTCTCCTTTACAAAGATATTGACCCGTTTTTCTTGCTTTTCTTGCATCTCTCTCATTTCTCTTCCCAGTTTTTCCTCCACCTGTCTAACTTGCTTTTCAAAATCCTTTTTGAGCTCTTCCAAGGCCTGAGCCCACCCGACATCCCGCAGGATGTCTGAGATACAGAGGCCCCGCCCTCCACGTCTTTCCCAGACGGTAAGAGTATTTCCTCATCATCAGAATTGAAAGGCAGGAACATTTGCACCTGCTCAAAGAAGCTCTCTATGATCTTATTTTTCTTCCCTTTTCTGGGCATTTTCCCAGCCAGTTACTTGAGTTCTGAGATTCCTCTGCACCCCTGCCTAGATCCGCCCAGCTAGTGCTTGGGCTCTGAGATTCAAATGGGCTTCCTGAAGCAGCTGTGGCTGCTATTCAATGTGAGCTTAAGTTCTGGTGCTGAGGTGGGGGCAGGGCAGGAGATCTTTTCCACTGTGTTTCTGCGTGCATTGCAGTGATCCAGAATTTGTGGGGAGTTCTTCTTGTAGGAAATATATGGGCTGTGGGTTCGAAGCTAGCATACATGAGTCCTTCTACTACGCCATCTTGACCCCACCCCTGATATTTTTCTAAATGAGGAAAAAGAGTGCTTGGCATTTGTGATGTCTTCCTCTGTTAGAACAGTAGAGAAGCATCATTTTACTACTCCAAAGTTCATAGAATCTACTTATTCCATCAAGAAATTCTTAAGGAGAGAGGCAGGAATGTTTGTTCATCATCCATAACTGGTAACTGACATTCATGTTGTATTTTAAATGTTGTAGTGCTTTCACTTTTGCCATTCTATCTATGACCGTTGCTTACCACATATTAGAAGCTTAATCAGTATTTATTAACTGTCTGTTGGAGATCCTGATTTATAGTTGTGCAGGAAGAGGGAATATAGCATAGTAGTACTTTGGACCTATACTTGGGAACATCTATACTCATTTCCTTCCTCTTTGGGGGAAGACAACATGGAAATAAAAATGTACAAGGAAAATTTATAGAGTTTACGTAGGAAATATTTAATAGAGGGAAAGTACAGGAATTAAAAGGCATTGGGAAAGGGTTCTTGTAGAAGGTAGAGTTTTAACTGGGACTTGAAAGAAATCAGGGAAGCCAGAAGATAGAAATAAGAAGGAATAGTATTTTCTGTTCGATGCATAGCCAGGGAAAATGTCTAGCTTCTGCAGATGGAGTATTTTGTTCGGGGAGACCAGCTAGAATTCTCTTCCACTTAGTCACCTCCCAATGAGTTGTTTTACCTCTTATTTTAACCTGCCTTCCTAGTTTGACATATGTAAGACATTTCTTAGTTTTTTCCCCCTTATAATCTCTTTCCCCTTTCCCTCTTTTCCCCTTCATAATATATTGAATATTAAGTCCACTGGACTGGAAGAACCTTTTATATTAATAATAAAATTCATTTCAGTCTGAGTTTTCAGTGCTTCCCACAATTCATCTTGACAAGGGATGATGTCATTAAATACCATCTCTTTCAACAAACTTGACATATGGAGCCAAAAATAAAAACCTTTCATTGTACAGAAAGAATTATGTCCATAAATGTCCTAGTGTAGTGGAAAGAAATACGAATTGAAAGTAAGAAGACCTACATTCAAGGCTTAACTCTTCCATGTATTAAATGTATGATCTTGGATAGATCACAGTTCACCCTACATGGGTCTATTTTTTTGTATCCTTAACTTTGTAAAACAAGAATGGACTAGAAAATCTCTTATGTTCCGAGAGTGTAGCACAGAGTTTGGCATACAGGTAGATAATAGATGGTTGTAGATTAAGTGAATGAATGGCTGGAAGGCACCTGATGGATTACCTAGTAGAAGCCCTCTCTCTTCCACCTTTATATAGTGTTTTCTCAAACTGGGTAGAGAATCATTTCCATTCCAATTATCACAGTGTAAGCCATAGGAGATTGTAAGCCCCCTTGCTCCTCAAAAAAAAAAAAAAAGACATTTTGGAAGAGAGCAGTCATATTATAACAATTCAACTTTGTTGTTACTACATCATTTCTTCCCAGTTGTTTATAACCCCTCTATTGTCAACCATTATTTTACACACTTAACCTCCTTTTCTCCCTTGGTTAGACTGGAGGACACATTAAAATTTTCATAAAAGTGACTAGTGTGAGTTGTAAATAAGTGTGAACCAATGAGATATGAACTATATAGTCTATTAAAAAGTTGAATAAAAGCACATGGAGGAGTCTTATTGCATTAAGAAGTTCAATTTTCCCTCTCTCCTTTCCTACTTCCACTATTATTCATGATAAAAAAGGAACAAAACAAAACAAATACTGCGACTTTCACCTACAGGGCCTTCATTTCTTGATTCAAGTATTACTGAAATTAGAATGAAAGGAGATAAAGAAATATCCTAGTGATATTGCTGAGTCAATGAATTTTAGCATTTCAGAGTTGGGAAAGGGGACCATGCTGGTACATGATTAAAGGAAAGCAAAGAGAAAAGGCACAAACATATTGTTATCTATTCCAAACTCTTAAACCAAAACTAACCAATAAATAAACATACAAAAAGAGGCTTATGAACTTGTCATCATTCACCATCCAGACTGTTTAAAAATCAATTAAAAATGTTTTAATTTTTCATCCACAGTATAAATAAAAAGTACAGAGCTACAAGAAAAAGGCAAGGAACTATAATCCTACCACAGACATATCCAAGATAATTTCGTTTTACAAATTATTGTGTCTACTACATGCCAGAAGTTATACTAAGTAATGGTTAAGTGATTTTTCCCTTGCTGCAGAGGTAATAATTTTCTAGATACTACATCTGAACACAGCTCTTCCTGATTCCATATCCTGCACTCTATCCACTATACCATCTAGCTGTCTCTAAATTTAGATTGCATCCCTGTACCATAATCCATTCAAGCATCTAGAATATTTTATTATAAATTACATAATATGTTCAAAATGAGACTACATCTCAGATATAATTTAGCCCAAACCCTTGATTTTGTAGATGAGCACTGGGTATGTAATGTATTCCAGCTTTTACTAATAAAAAATAACCTTCTCTGGATGTCTTGTCATATATGAGAATTCTATTTCAATTCTTCATTTCTCTAAGTTATAAACTCAGCAGTATGATCCCTAGTTTAAACGATTAAAAGTTCTATTATATCTCATAAGTTCCAAGTTGTCTTAAAAAACAATTACAACTATAAGATGTTGAAAGGAGAAGAAAATGCCTAAAACATTAGACAAGATCCTCTGCAGAATTTGTGGAAAGTCAGGGAGAAAACACTGTATAAATATTGCACACACATATAAAACATATGGTTCTAATTCTTTTAAAAAGTACAGTAGTGGAAAAGTAAGTTATTACTGGCTTTTTATTTCATTTTAACCACAGTATAGAGAATATATTCAATTGCATGTTGTAGTTGAAGTTCTAGGCATGACATCAGAAGAATAGTGTTATACTTATATCTACTCTGACTAGGTGTTGGGCCACCAGGGAAAACAAAACAAAAAGAAAGAAAAACAAGAAAAAAACCCTTCATTCTCTGACACTCTATTTACTAATTTGAAAAAAAAAATCAATGAGATTAACTTGATGCTTTTCTTAGAATACAACTTCCCATTATTTATGTTATACATAATTATCAGGTATTAATTAATGAAAAGAAATGCAAGGAAATGTGACCTATCTGTACCAGATTTTAAATTGTATTATAAAGCAGCAATCCTCAAAACTGCTTGGTACTGGCTAATACATAGAGGTGGATCAGTGGAATAGGTTAGGTGCTCAAGACACAATAGTCAGTCACTACAGCATTGTACTGTTTGAGAATTCCAAAGACTCCAGCTTCTCGGATACAGACTAAGTATTTGACTATACTGCTGGGAAAACTGGAAAATGATATGGCAGAAACTAGGCATAGACCAACATCTTACACCCTATATGAAGATAAAGTGATAATGGGTACATAATTTAGATGCAGGCAAACCAAGAGAGCAAGGATTAGTTTAATTCTCAGATCTGTGGAGAAGGGAAGAATTTATGACCATACAAAACGGACAGAGTGTTATCAAATGCAAAATGAATGATTTTCAGTACATTAAATTGAAAACTTTCTGTACACACCAATGCAACCAAGATTAGAAGGGATGCAGAAAGCTGGGAATCATTTTTTCATTTATTGTCTCTGACAAAGACCTCATTCCTCAAATGTAAAGGGAACTGAGTCAAATTTATAAGAATACAATCATTCCCCCAATTCACAAATGATAAAATTATATGAAGAGGCAGTATTCAGAGGAATAAATTAAAGGTATCTATAGCCATTTGAAGAAAATCTCCAAATTACTATGATTAGAGAAAAGCAAATTAAGACAACTCTGGAGTCCTACATCAGACCTATCAGACTGGCTAACATGACAAAACAGGAAAGTGATAAATGTTGGAGAAGATGTGGGAAAATTGTGACATTAATGTATTGTTGTTGAAGTTAAGAAGTGATTCATCCATTCTGGAAAACAATTTGAAATTGTGGCCAAAAGGCTATAAACATGTATGTATTTCCTTTGACCTAGCAATCTCGTTTCTAAGGCTGTATCCCAAAAAGATCATAAAAACGGGAAAAGGATCCACGTGTACAAAAATATTTATAGCAACTTTTTTTGTGCTGCCCAAAAGTTGAAATTTAAGGGGATGCCCATCAGTTAAGGAATGGTTGAAAAAGTTGTGGTACATGAATGTAATAGAATACCACTGTGCTATAAAAAATGATGAACAGGTGGACTTCAGAAAAATTAAAAAGGCTTATATAAACTGAAGCTGAGTGAAGTGAGCAGAACCAGGAGAATATTCTATATGGTAACTGTCCCTTTGTTGGCTTACTTTCATAGACTTTGTTTTTCTCAGTAATTCAGGGATCTAAGAGAACTACAAAAGTCTCAAGAAGGAAAAATGTTATTCACATACAGGGAAAACAACTATGGGAGTCTGAAAGTAGATTGACAGATATTATCTCTCTCTCTCTCTCTCTCTCTCTCTCTCTCTCTCTCTCTCTCTCTCTCTCTCTCCTTTCACCTAGTTTCTCCCATTTATCTAATATTGTACAACAAAAGTAATGTGAAAAATATGTGTAACATGAATGTTCATGTAGAGTCCATATCAGATTGCATGCCATCTTGAAGAGGTAGAAGGGGAGTGAAGGAGAGAAAATCATGAACACAAAAGCTTATGGAAGTGAATGTTGAAAAGAATATACATATGTATATACATATTTAGCCTTTTGTTGGCTAGCCTATCAAACTGAAAATTACATGTGACAATAGCTTTTGCAGATTTCAAGAAGGGTCAGACTTGTTGTTAGGAAGATAATATAGTCCTGGCCTCACTATTCACTTATCCTTTCTGGGGCTTGATTCTTATATTTATAAAATGAAGGAGTTGAGTTAAAATTCTTTCAACATTCCTTATATTGTCATAGTAATTCATCCCATGACTGCAGGATCACTGTTTTAGTCTGATATACTTTTTTTTTTAATATTCCTAAGTATTAGCTAGCCAAGTATGAAAATGAGATTAGTATTAGAAGTATTAGACAATCACATATATACATACATAAACATGTATATAGATCCAAACATATGTATATTGTGCATGTATGAACATATATATGCATTTATGGGACATCTAGGTGGCCTTAAATTCTGCAATACACAAAGGCATATACACACACACACAGATACACACACAATACAACTGGTTGGAATGACTAGTCATTGATCTTTTTGGAATATAAGCAATCCAATTTCTAGGAAACGCTTTTTAAAGAGGTAACAGTTGCTGGAATAATTCATTAAGTTTCTCTTTCACCTATTATTTAAAATTGTTTAATATATAACCTAAACTTTCTGAAGTACTTAAAAGTTTGCAAGATATTTTATATCAATTGTCACCATCAATAAATATTAGGTAACCATTACATACTAGGCACTTATCTATTATTTTCTTTGTTCCCTAATGTTTAGCTGAGAGGTAACTAATGTCTTGTGTACATGTTCTTAATTGCCCAGAGTTATGCAACAAGTGTCTGGTGTAGTATTCAAATACAGCCCTTTCTGATTGCAAGTCTAGGATTGTTTCTTGTCTTCACCACCTAGAGGTAACTTGGCATAGTATGATGTTTGAAGAGCTGGCCTAAGTTGAAGCACTGCCTCTGATATATATTGCCTAAATGACCCTGGAAAAGCACATGCAACCCTACTCTATAGTCGGCAACTTTATCGAATTATACATTTCAGAGAGAGTTAATAGGGGAAGTTTCCTTAACACGGAGTCTACTAAACCAATAAATAACAAGGCCAGGACTTATCCCTAATGAAAAATATCATATGATCCCTTGCATTGATTCCCTTGTAGGGTCTCATAGCAGAGTGACTAGAATTGTATTGGGGGGTCAAAAGGACCTTGATTCAAATTCTGACAGACACTGTGTTCATAGACAAGTCATGTAACTTCATGACTCTGACATCTCCTGAAAACCTGCATATTAAATAAAAGACTGGGATCTTATGGGAAGAGTTCTCCACAGCAGAAAAATTACAGATCTTTCCTCATCTCTTGCGTTGTCATTTCTACTTTCTTAAGTGTAAAAATTGATCTTGGTTCAATTAAATAAAACAATATGGATATTTTCTTGGATTTCTGTCGTTTCTTACACTGTACATTTGCTGAAGATTTTTTCCAATTCCATCATCATTCCTGGAACGTCAAAAGAAGTCACTGTCTGAAGTTGGCACTTAATTTAATTTTCACCTGGGCTAGTTTGTTTTTCTCTTATTGGTCCTTATAAACTTTCATTTGGCTTTCCTATGTAGCAAGAAGAGGTGTATATTTTGAGAGCATCTGCAATATAACATTTAATACTCTGAATATTCTTAGGAAATTATGCTCAAGCTGACATATGATTTCAAAACTGATGTGGTTAAAATGTGCAATGTCATTCCACCAACGCAAAATGGGAATTTATTATTAGTTCTCACTGAACATTAGTAATGCTTTCCAGTGATCACAGATCTGCCTTAAATACAGCTGTGTATTCACTCATTGCTTCACATATACTTGATAAGTTTGGAAATCTGATATTTCATTTGACTTATCAGCATCAGAATAGATAGAATTAAAATACATACCTCATAAAAATGTTAAATTTTAAGTGCAGTGAACTGTTGCTTTGATGGTTCCCCAAATAGTTCACTTTGGTCAGTTAACTTTAAAACTAAAGTGACCAGTTCCTCAAGAAAGAATGTCAGAAACTTTATAACCCTAATGCAATGATATTTCGTGGGAAATCTGACAATGTATATTCATCGTTATAATACAAGCAATTGGTGGCAAATAAATTTATTGTGTTGTGTTTGATGGATTTGTGTTGTAATCCATGTGCTGTGTCGTATTTTATTTTGTTGTGTAATTGAATAGTATTTTACTATTTTAAGTGACCTTGAAATATATTGTGCTTTGTATTATCGTTTTACTTATTTTACAGCCATATATATCATTTTATATTAAAAGACAAAGTTACTGAGGCAAATTCATGTTAAAAGATAAGATTACCAAGTATATAGAAACCATCTTCAACGAACTCCCTCTTCTCTCCTAATCTACACTCCTTAATTGACTGACATTATATAGTATTCTTCTTCTTTTCTATAGTCTTTGTTATTGATGAAACCCTTCTTTCTGCCAAGGCCAACCCTTTTACCTTTGATATTTTCCTTTCCTGTCTTCCCCTGATATTGCTTCAGATTTAATATTGTATGTGTGTGATATCTGTGTGTGTGTGTGTGTGTGTGTGTCCCTCTCTTTCTCTGTTTCTATCTCTCTGGGTTGTGTGAGCACTGCCGAGCCCTTTATTCAGGGTTGCTTTCCACTTTTGGTGTTCCATTTCCATTCAGATCTCGCCTGCATCTCCAAAACCTGTAGCATGTGCAGTGATAATATCCGTGTAAAACGATACCAGCAGAAAGGCTAAACCAGACTGAGACAATTTACAGGTCCCAAAACTGTTGGTGAGTTTGAGTCTAACCCAAGCATGTGAAAACTTCCCCTGGCAGAATAGGTGAATGGAAATAATTTATTTCAATGGCCCCAAAGGTTGCTGAAATGAATGCAATTGAGTTCTTGTGTGAAGAGCATCCATTGCACCAAAGGCCACCTCTAGTCATCCTGACTTTTGTCTTGCCAAATTCCTTTCAAGGACTCTGAAGGAGAGAGTGAGACTGATGACTTTGCGCACTCTGCCTCACTACAATTGAATTAAGCACAAGTCGAAATATATCACCCATGGCATTTTAATATTTTACACTTTAACTCTTTCGTTATTTTACTCTTTCCTCAAAATGCTGTGGTGATAAGTAAGTGATGAAGCAAGAGGTTCAATATACTGGAAATTGTAATCAGAACCCTATACAGAGGCAACCCAGGATATTAGATTGTCTTTTCACCTTAATTAAAAATACCATAAGATTTGTTAGTCCCCTGGGTGTCTGAACAGTTTTTTTTTTAAGATTTTTTTTTAAAGATCATCCTCTAGCACGAGTAAGGGATAAAAATCTACTCGAAAAATTCTGCTTCATCTAACATATCCTGGTTTGCTTATATATCATGTAGTAAAAACACAGAAAAACGCACAAAAACTTGTCTGAGGATGATTCCACTCACTATTGGTATCGAATTCTTGACTCAGTAAAACAGCAGAAGAAATTAAATTTTATCTTGATAGTAATAACCTAAAGTACTTTGTAATGACCTGAACTCTACTTGTAGACCAAGGACCTATGATGCATGTCAACTCCTCAGCACTGATGGAACTACACTGATCAGTGATAAAGGCTTGATCCTGGAGAGATGAATGGAACACTTCTATGGTGTCCTCAACAGGCTTTCATCCATCAATACTGAAATCACTGACTGTGTGACTCAGGATGAAGTTAATCCCTCTCTCCCTGATCCTCCAAGTGGAAAATTTTAAAATACTATTAGACTCCTCTTGTGTGGAAATGTTTCAGGGTAATATTATAAGAGCAGATTTTTCCATGGGAGATCAAGAATGCATCCATTGTTAATCTCTATAAAGAAAAAGGAAATAGGTTGTCCTGTGACCATGAGAGGGGTTTTCTTTCATAACCATCAAAATTTTTGCTAGAGTCCTCCTTACTAAGTTGATCCTTCACCTGCTAGATGGTCAAGATGGTTACACAAGAGTGAAAAAGGGTGAAGGAATAGTCAATATGATGCCTGCCCAACAACTCCAGGAGAAATGCGAGGAGCAGAACAGACATCAGTACATGATACTCATAATTCTGATGAAGGACTTTGATACTGTCAATCAAGAGGACTTGTGGAAGATCATGCCAATATTTGTTTGCCAGGAGAAAGTCAGAAGTATTGTATGACAGTTCTGGAAAATGGACAATAATCTTGCGCTTTCCCAGTCACAATTGGAGTGAAGCAGGCCTTTATGATTGCTCCCATGCTAAGCATGGTGTTTTCAGCAGTGTTGTCAGGCAAGTTCAATGAGGATAAAAACATCATCAAAGTCAGTTACTGTACTGAAAGTAAGCTATGTAACTTGAAAAAGCTGCAAACCATAGGTAAAGTGGAGGGATAGTTGGTGTGTCCTTTTTGTTTACAGATGATTGTGCACTTAATGTAGCCTCTGAAACAGTAGAATATGGATTGATTCTCGACCACTTGTGCTAATTTTGGCCTGACAATTAACACCAAGAAAATAGAGTTTCTTCAGTAGCCAAAACCACACCATTCACATGCTAGAACAATTAGTTACAACAAAATGAGAAATACTGAATGTTATGGATGAATTCACTTACCTTGACAATATACTTTCCAGGATGTACACTTAGATGTGCTGATGCATGTATTGACAGTTGTGGTTGGAATGCTCCAAAGAAAAGTGTGAGATGGAAGAATTAATAAGCTTTCTACCATAATGAAGGTCTACAGAGACCATGTGTTGATCGCATTGTTGCATCCTGTGAAACCTGGACATTATAACAATATCATGGCAGGAAACTGAATCACTTCCATTTGAGTTGTCTTGGGACGATTTTGAAGATGACCTGATGAGATAATGTACTAGGTAATAATACTGAAGTGTGTTATTTTCTTATACTGAAATGCAAAGCATCAAAATACTACTGCAGAGAAGACAATACCAATGGGTTGTCCACATTTCTTGAATATCAAATGAATATTTACCTAAAAGCCTATTTTATGGAGAAATCACACAAGAGAAGATCTCACAAGGAAGTCAGAGGAAGTGATAAAAGGACACTCAGAAAGTCTCTCTGAAGATCTTTAGTATGGATTTTGAGACATGGAAGACACAGGATTGTCCAGTATGGCATATCTACATCAAAGTTAGCTCTGTGATCTATGATCAAAGCAGAATTGCAGTAACTCAAAAGAAATGTGAGATGTACAAGTTTAGAGACATCTGTATCCCAAAATTTCATATGGACTTTTTGTGGGAGATATGTGGTAGAGGTTTTTAACTCATATTGGTCTTGTCAGCCACAGTTAAATGCACTTTACATTGAGCTTCGTGTAGTGATGTCCCTTTCATCTTCTTTAAATTAAAAGGACAGAGGGGGAGGAGCCAGATGGTGGAGTAGAAAGACTCATGTATGCTAGCTCTGCACCCACAGACCATAAATTTCCTGTAAAAAGAATTTCCCACAAATTCTGGAGCAGAGCAAGCCGCACATCAACGCAGGGGAGGAGATTTACGTTCCAGAGAGCCCTGGAAAACAGTCCCCAGGGGTCCATCACACACTAGAAAGTGGAGTGCACCTCTCCACTGCCCTGGCCACACAACCCCAGAGGAGAAGACCCGAGCAGGCTTCAGGGACAGAATCTCCGGTGGCCGCAAAGGTCCCTCTGCCCACAGACAATCCAGGTCAGTGAGAGAGACTTCTGGGCTGGCCGAGAGTGGAGTGGGGTGTTTCCGTGACTCAGGCGCCCTCGGAAGGTGGTGGTTGAGGCAGCGGCAGAGGCAGCAGCAGCATGGAATTCCTGGAGCAGCAGGCAGGAGCTCAGGGCCATTACCGAAGATCTCTGCATAAACCCCCTGAGGGAACTGAGCCTGGGAGGTGGCCGTGCCCCCACCCAAGCACCAGAACTTAAGCTCACAATGAATAGCAGCCAGGCCATCCCCTGAAAGCCCTGAGGCTGGGGAACAGCATTTGAATCTCAGGCCCCAAGCACTAGCTAGTCGGATCTAAGAGGGGGTGCAGAGGAATCTCAGAAGTCAGGTAACTGGCTGGGAAAATGCCCAGAAAAGGGAAAAGAAATAAGACCACAGAAAGTTATTTTCTTGGGGGAAAGATATTCCGCCTCTCAATTCTGATGATGAGGAACAATTCTTATCATCAGGGAAAGACGTAGAGGTCGGGGCCTCTGTATCCCAGACATCCCAGGTGGATGTTCGGTGGGCTCAGGCCATGGGAGAGCTCAAAAAGGATTTTGAAAATCATGCTAGACAGGTGGAGGAAAAACTGGGAAGAGAAATGAGAGACATGCAAGAAAAGCATGAAAAACGGGTCAATACTTTGCTCAAGGAGACCCCCAAAAATGCTGAAGAAAACAACACCTTGAAAATTAGGCTAACTCAATTGGCAAAAGAGTTTCAAAAAGACAATGAGGAGAAGAACGCTTTAAAAGCAGAATTAGCCAAATGGAAAAATAGGTTCAACAGCTCATTGAAGAAAATAGTTCTATCAAAATTAGAATGGAACAGATGGAGGCTAATGACTTTCTGAGAAACCAATAAATCACACAACAAAACTGAAAGAATGAAAAAATGGTAGAGAATGTGAAATATCTCATTGGAAAAACAACTGACCTGGAAAATTGTTCCAGGAGAGACAATTTAAAAATGATGGGACTACCTGAAAGCCATGATTAAAAAAAGAGCCTAGACATCATCTTTCATGAAATTATCAAGGAAATCTGCTCTGATATTCTAGAACCAGAGGGAAAAATAAATATTGAAGGAATCCATCGATCACTGCCTGAAAGAGATCCAAAAGGAGAAACTCCTGGGAACATTGTGGCCAAATTCCAGAATTCCCAGGTCAAGGGGAAAATTTTGCAAGCCACTAGAAAGAAACAATTCCAGTATTGTGGTAATACAATCAGGCTAACAAAAGATCTAACAGCTTCTACATTAAGGGATCAAAGGGCATGGAATAGGATATTCCAGAAGTCAAAGGAACTAGGACTCAAACCAAGAATCACCTACCCAGCAAAACTGAGTAAAATACTTCAGGGGAAAATATGGTCTTTCCATGAAATAGAGGACTTTCAAGCATTCTTGATGAAAAGACCAGAGCTGAAAAGAAAATTTGACCTTCCAACACAAGAATGAGAAGAAGCATGAAAAAGTAAACAGCAAAGAAAAGTCATAAGGGACTTACCAAAGGTGAACTGTTTACATTCCTGCATGGAAAGACAATATTTGTAACTCTTACAACTTTTCAGTATCTGGGTAGTTGGTGGGATTATACACACACACACACACACACACACACACACACATAGACACACACACATGCACACACGCACACACACATGCATGCACACACAGAGACAGAGAGCACAGAGTGAATTGAATAGGATGGGACCATATCTTAAAAGAAATTAAGGTAAATGGTGAGAGGGAATGTAGTGGGAGGAGAGAGGGTGAAATGGAATGGGGTAAATTATATCTCATTCAAGAGGCAAGCAGGAGACATTTTAGTGGAGGGAAAAAGGAGAGCTGAGAAAAAAAAAAAACCATGAAGTTTACCCTCATCACATTCGACTAAAGGAAGGACTAAAATGCACACTCATTTTGGTACGAAAACCTATCTTACAATACAGTAAAGTGGGGGAAAAGGAAATAAATAGCAAGGGAGGAATGATGGAAGGGAGGGCAATGGAAGGAGGAAGCAATTTGAAGTCAACACTCGGGGAGGGAAAGGCTCAAAAGACCTAACAGGAACAATGGGGGGCACGATAGGATGGAGGGAAATGCAGTTAGTCTTACACAACACGACTATTATGGAAGTCATTTGCAAAACTATACAGATATGGCCCATACTGAATTGCCTGCCTTCCCAAAGGGAATGAGTGGGGAGGGAGGGATGGGGAGAATTTGGATCTCAAAGTTTGAGGAACAACTGCTTAGTATTTTTGTTACTACTAGGAAATAAGATATACAGTTAATGGGGAATAGAAAGTCATCTGGCCCTAGAGGACAAAAGAGAAGATGGGGACAAGGGAAGGGAGGGATGATAGAAGAGAGGGCAGATTGGTGATAGGGAAAATTAGAATCCTCAGTGTATTGGGGTGGGGGGAGGGAATAAATGGGGAGAAAATTTGGAACACAAAATTTTGTGAAAATGAATGTAAAAAGTTAAATAAATTTATATTAAAAATAAATAAATACATAAATAAATTAAAGGGACAATAACTAATCTCTTTGCTTGCCTCTATTTATTTCTTTGTCTCTCTGTCAATCTGCTTTTTTTTTTTTTACTTTCATCTTTGGCCTGTCCTTGTCAATTAGTTCTTTTCCTACTACATACAAATAAGCTCAAGTTCCTTTCTCTGGAAAGAAAGGCAAATATAATCACCAAAACCATCTCACTAGACTCCTCTACTCCCCTTCCCTAAACTATCTTCGTTTTTTCTTATCCTTTATTCTAGTTTTCTTTTTTGATCTAGTTTCTTATTTCATACCTTGACTGAAATTGTTTTCTCTAAAAGCAAGATAAGCGAAGAGACACTTAACCTCAGATGGAATACTGACCCTGGAATCATCAATGGAAGAGGGAATTTGGCATGGAAGAGGGATGTTTCAGGTTGAGAAAGCTGTAGGTATCGAACTCCTAACTGCCAAATATAATGGCTTTTTCTAAGGCTTCATCATTCTTGACTTCTCTGTATTATCATCTGATAATTTTGAACAGTCTGTCCCTCTACATATTACCATCTTTTAGTGTTTATGTGATACTATTCTCTGTTTTGCTTTAACTTTTCCACTATTTGCCATACCATTCTCTCTCTACCTTTCTCCCTCCTTCCCTCCTGCCCTCCACCATGCCTCATTGTCATCCTTATCTCCCTATTCTCATTCATGCAACCAGTTGCTAAACGTTTCCATTCTTATCTTGACAATATCTGTCACATTATGTTTTTTCTTTCCCCTTATACTGCTACTGCTTATTCTAGACATCATAGTCTGCAGTCTAGATTATACCAGTGCTCTTCTAATTAATTTCCTAGCTTAGTGCCTCTCCCCACTCCAGTAATATTCCATGTATTATCACCAATATAGTTTTCTTAATGTTCAATTTTTGACCCTGTCAATTCTCTAATCAACAAATTCCAATGGCTCTATATTATCATTAAGATCAACTATAAAGTCTTTCTTACAATTCCAGGCTCTTTATAACCTAATAT
The DNA here is from genome assembly GCA_023548195.1 of Bettongia penicillata ogilbyi. Taxonomy (NCBI): domain Eukaryota; kingdom Metazoa; phylum Chordata; class Mammalia; order Diprotodontia; family Potoroidae; genus Bettongia; species Bettongia penicillata. The sequence goes on along the minus strand of JAJHZJ010000242.1, from coordinate 6,470,312 downwards.
CAACTTCTATTTCCAACATTAGTGCATATTTTTGCCCACACTACGTGTTCAAATAGCATGTTTTATTGATGTTCCTCACACATAATAATACATTTCCTTCTTTTGTGCTTTGAATTAACATTACAACTCTAAGTTCTAGGATCAGTCAAGGATCAGCCAAAATATTGCCTTCTAGATTAAAATTTGCCGATTATCCTCACCCCCATTGTGCTAATGCTTTTTCTTGAAATGGTCTTAAATATTTTGTATATGCCAATATTTGTATATGTTTTCTTTACTATTTTAACTATAGGTCTCTTCTGGCCAATAACTGTTAAAATTATATTTTCATATTTCCATTTCCTAGAATAGTATTGCAATATGTTAGACTCATAAAAGGTTTGTAAATTGCTTTAGGTAGAGCCTGAATCATAACTTTGCTTTTATGCCTCTTACTATCTATGTGATGCTAATTTACTCCTATTTATGTTGATGAGCTAGAATGATATTTAAAGTCTCTTTTAATTTCAATATACTATGACTGGAAAAGAGTATATATGATAAATTCTCAAGAATTTATTTTGCCCTAAGTATTGCCTATATTAATACTCATGTATTACTCTATAATTCCCTAATGTCAACTAAAGAGCAGCATAATTTATATCACATCTTAGTAGAAACAGGATGCTGATGTGTTTGTTTATATTTTAATAGAGATAAACAAAAAGAAAATAATCTAAAAATTAATCTCCATGTCACTTCGATCAGTGTTGAATTTGAAATGCAGAATTCTCATCTTTTGGACATCTAGGTGGCAGAGCAAATAGAGTGTTGTACTTGAAGTTAGGAAGAAATGAATTCAAATAACATGGTAAGTTATGTAATCTTACTCCGTTTCATTTTCATAATCTGCCTACCTACATTAATGAGTTGTTGTGATGATCATTTAGAAGAACACATGTAAAGCACTTGGTAAAACTTTAAGTGTTGAATTCATGATGACCATTATTTGTATTTTATTTTAAGTTTCCTGTAGTAATTTATCTAGGGGATGTGTGAGTTATTCTTGAGAACTAAATTCTGATTTATTACAGTCATATTAATTGAAAGGTTCCCTGAGTGACCACTGTGATTGTTTCTATCTCAGGTTTCTATAATGCCTATATTCTATCAAACTTCCCTGCCTTGTATTTTAATAGAAGACTGGGATTCATATCGTTATGAGTCTATTTTGATTTACCAAAACGTTTGATATTTCCCCCCTAATATAAGTACCACTCCTATCTGAAATTTTTGGCAATAGGTGATACTTTATAAGGTCCCAAATGATCATATTTATCTCTGCTTCTTACGTGGGGTTCAACTATGTGTGACTATAAATGACATGTATCTTTTCAAACTTTGGTAAGCACTGCTGACTGGAATTATGCAAGTGGAATATAATTTGCCTATTTTTAATAAGATTTTCATTTTCCTTTGAAAAAAATTAAAAACGAAAGGGAATGTTGGGGGAGAAAGAGGAAAGAAAATAAGAAAGGAAGGAGAAGAAAGGCAAAAAAAAAGAAAAGAGATGGTTTGGATGAGGAGAAAGAAAAAAGAAAGAAAGGAAGTAGGAAGAAGTGAAAGAAAGAAAGAGGAATCTTATGTGAATGGATTGATTTTGTTAATAAATATTTCTTTTAATTGAAATTCTTACCAAAGACTTTGAATTAATAATTTAGGCAATGACCTAGGTAACCATCTTCGATTTTTCCATGTCCTAATAGTGGTTCACTAGATAATCATTTACATGAGGTCCTGCCAATAGTATTACAACATCCATCAATGGACTAAGGAAGATAATTAGAATTCCCTCCACTTCTTTCTCTTTGAGGTAGCCTAAACAGAATTTCACTTTTTCAATATGGTGTTTTGTCATTCAACTACTTTTCCCCTCTTTCAATGTCACCAGAATAACTTCTAAATCACATGTCAGGTATGATAGCTTGTAATTTGTGACAGTAGATCAAGTTCAAGTAGAATTCTCTATTACTCTTTTGTATCAGACTACATACACAGTGCAAAGTAACCTTCAAAAATAACAAGGTACCCAATATAAATCGTAAATATTCCCTTTTCTTTCTCTGCAATCTTTCAAGAATCTTTGGTCTATAATACCACCTCCTCTTCCCCACCTATACCAGTTTTAGGTTAAGTGAAGTTGCATACTTTTCCTGATAAAAGTATTGATTATTATCTAATGCATGTTAATCTCCGTGTTTCTATTTTTTGCTCATAATATACTCCCACTAAAGTATGGCATAGGGTGCCCATCTGTAATGCATTACCATTTTCAAAGGAAATCTGAGACATTTCCTTATTGAATAAACTAGTTATCTAGAAAATTGCTATTATTTCAGAAAAGTGCAATTTTTTCAAATTATGTAAGGATATTGTGCTCTTAAGGGTACTTTGAAAATGACAGGTTTTCCAAAGAAAGTCTTAAAAGCATTTATGTGACTCCAAAAAAAGGTGCTTACAGTAAGAGGAAAAATGCACTTTGATTCTATTAAATAGATCACCAAAATTACTCACTATATAGCTTCTCTTTGATAATCCATATCTTTTCTGGTTCTTTTCATTTCCATTCTCACAATTGTCTTTCCTAACATTATTATATGTAGTGCAATTTTGATTATATTAACGGATGACTTTATATAAAATAAAAAAAAATTATAAAGAACACATACACATGCAAAAGTGTGGAACTAACTGAAAATCTGACCATTTACTAAGTTTCTAATATGTGAGTGGTCTTATAACTTGCTTTTCTGATTAAATCATTGAGACAATGCAGTCTTCATAAAGATCTGTAAGGAAGTGCAAAGTTTAAAGTTATTATTCAGATATTGGAGTAGTTCATCATTTCTCTGTGCAAATGTGAATGAGCTTCAATTGTCAACACAATTTGTTTTATTGTGCAAAATATAATTCTGAGGACAAATATTGAGTTCATCTATGAAGACAGGTCTTTTAATCTCAACATAATCAACTCATATTCCAAAACCTTTGTGTCAAATGCTTATTCACATGAATGAGAAATTGGTTGGCTCCCTTCTGCCAATCTTCTGGATAGAATTATGAAATAGTTTTGCAACATTCTAATGAATATACTATTATCAAAGCGACTTGTTGTATTTTCCAACAAAAGTCACAAATTTCTAGTTAATGAATTTCACAGAAAAAATCTCTAAACAATTTCGAGGAAGTGATTACATTACGTTATCGACATTTTTCTTCCCTAAAGTTCTGAATCTGGTCAATTCTGTGTGTGTGTGTGTGTGTGTGTGTGTGTGTGTGTGTGTGTGTGTGTGTGTATGTGTATGGTGATCTACCTTTCGACATGTTAACTCTGGTTGGAGAAGTGAAAAGAAGATTAAGCTATTTATTACGCTGAATAATATCTTTCTGAATCCAGGGATCTTTCAAAAACCTGACCCATCATGAAAGACACTTTCGTGCAAGTTGTTTTCATCAATGTTTTAAAATTGGCGAAGTCTGCCAATATAAATGCTTAAGATGAAATTGCTAATGTAGTTAGTGATGAGGATTTAAAAGCTTCATATCATTTTATGTAATGTCTTGAAATGATTTCCTGCCATAAAGTGATGAGCACTGAGTACTTTAAAACTATTACTAAAATTGTTTGAAGGCAGATCAAACGTGCCAGAGACTCTATGCATCCTGCTAAGGTAATCACTGTATATTTTTTAAAGTTTATTGATTCTGTCATAAATATTTGATCCATTCTTAGCAAACCTATATACAACTCAGAATTTTCTTTCAGAAAAAAGCTCTTCCACTCTGCTTTGCCTTCATTATCAACAGAGTAGATCCTCTATATGTGTATGAGTATAATTTTTATATGTACACCTAGCTATGCATTTGAAAATCATAGTGTGTGAGAATAAATTAGTGTGAGGTATTTCAAAGAGAGGTTATTTTAATGTGTCATAGTGAGAGATAAACACACTCAGTAGGTGGTTAGTAACTGAAAACAAGCTTTGGTATTTCAAGTTTAAAAAACTAAATTGTCAGTAATTTAAGTTATCTATAATTTGAAATGATATGAGAAGAAAAATTGAAAAACAACAGGTGTATGAATTCATTCCAGTATCTCTATATTTTGTTTATATTTTGTCAGGAAGTAAAATAAAGACCATTAATTTCTTCACACATTTATATTGCAGCTAAACATTCAGAATCATATTCTTTGTTTGAGTTCATTTATAAGTGTAAAAGTTTTATATCTTCCACAAGTTAGAAGTTCAAAAACTCATAGCCCTTCTAAAATCAATGAAAATTTTGCTACTAAAATTGACTGTACAAAATATCCAAGTGTTATAATTTCATGCTATTTATTTTTGTGTGTGTTAGCACATGGAGAAGTGTTTGCAGTGCACCCATACGTCACTGTAGAACACTTCCAGACTGCATTTGAAATTAGATAATTGATAGTTTGCATTATGTGTGAAAGGACATGTTATAATTTGTGGTTTTCAGTATGTTTTATTAAGTCACAATAAGTCAAAACGAAATTATTGTGTAATGCATGTGTGTGTTATGCAAATATATATACAGATATCGGGACACAAAGTCATATGGCGTGAAACAGCTGGTTTATATTTTCAGTCTATTAAATCATTAATTCATTCAGCAAATATTGACTGAATTTCTATATGTGAGTTCTCCTATTTAAAACTCCGATCAAAAATAAAATAAATAACTCAAAGAAAAACATAGATTCCGAGGCTCTGCAATGGATTTCTCCTTAAAAGATGGCATATTAAGGAAAATTCTTCAAATTTTGCCACTTAACCTTTTACATTTTAAATTACTCTTAAAAATATTTTTAATTGTTCACTCCAAAAACTTAACGAATTGAGAATGCCCACACAACTATGTTCACGTTTACTATTTGTAAAGAATACGTGTGCATATTTTAATAATACATGGGGACATTATAAATAAAAATGCATTTTAAAATAGTATGAAAAAATAGGAAATAATATTTGATCCTAAAATCAAGAAGACGACATTATATTTCCTTCAGTCAGGAACAAACACAATACAAAGAAAAAAATGAGTGCACAAACTGGTACAGAAGTAGAAAAAGAATGATCTAGCAAATAATGATAAATATGAAAGAGGGTGTGGAGTCAAAGATTACACTAAGGTTGCATTGAATATCATAACGTGGGAGGCTAGCAAGATAACAGAAACAGTAAAAAAAAGTATATTTGTGGGGAATGATAAGCTAATAATAACTAATGCATATTATGACTCATTCATAATTACTTGGGTAATTATTTGAGTAATATATTATTACCCAAAAGAAAAGGGTTACTGGCAGAACTCTTACAGGTTGGTGTCCAAGGATCATAACCTGGAGGGATCCAGATATAGATAGCAAGAAAAAAATATTGAAAATTATATATATATATATATATATATATATGGTACAGGGTGAGGTTTACTTAAGTATAGTGAGATTGCAAACTTTCTCAATTGAGGGAGGGCATGGAGTGGGGGAGAACTGGAAGATTAGTAGTTCTGTATGTATTGGACACATTTCACAACTGGCAAGTCTAGGCGAGATGGAGCAAATAATACCTAATTTATCTCACATTGGTTGATCATAAACTACTGGGGCTCATGTCACAACTTCCTCTAGGATACCACTGGCCTACCTACTATCTCTGTACCTTTTTCACAAGAATATTATGAACAATGAAACACTCATAAATTTGGTTTTTCCTTTTTGTAATAGTTTAGTAATTTTGCCAAAGATTATAAGACTAGGGGCAGAGCCAAGATGGAAGAGTAGAAAGAAGGACCTGCCTGGGCTCTCCCCAACACCTCTCAAAATAGCTGTAAAAAGTACTCTAAAAAATTCTGGATTAACAGAAAACAAAAAATGTCAGAATGAAACAGATTTCCAGTCCAAGACAATCTGGAAGACTGAAAAAAAGAGTTTATTTCATCGAGATCAGAACCCAATCAGGGCACCAGCAGCACAGACTGAACTGGTGCAGGCCTCAGAGCTCTGAATCATTGGCAGCTGCTCCAGTTTCAAGTCTTCTCAACCCTGAAATACCAAAGAGAAGCATCAAGAGTCAGAAAGAAAACTTGTTCATCTGGATGAGAGGGGAATACACTCTAGTCGCATCTTAAGAGTGGCAGTCACCACTGCTGCAAAGGTGGATGCTTCTGGAGCTCTCTGTCTATAGACAGAATTGTGAGGCTGACCTGGGTCACAGGACGGAGTGGAGGTTCTAGACAAGGAGTAACATCAGTGTGCAGAAGCCGGTAGTGTTTATGGAGAGGGAATATTATTTGCAGTTCCAGGGCAAAAAAGAGTAATCCTTCCTTTAGCCAAATCCAAAGAAATGTTCACTTATTCCTTCTCAACTTGCACCTCTTACCCTCCATTGTAGAAACTTTTTCTTGTAACTTTTATGAGAGACAATTTGCCATATTCTTTCAATCTCTTTCTCCTTCTGAAAAATATATTCCTGTCTCACCCCTTAATTTCATTTTTTTTTAACATACCATCTCTTCACATTCAACTAACCTGTGCTCTCTTTATGTATACACACATATATTTATATATGTAAATATATGTATATATATACATACATATATATGTGTGTGTGTATACACACACACACACACACACACACACACACATATATATATATATATATATATATATATATATATATATATATATATATATATATATATACACACATATGTATAAAATTACTCCAACTACCCTAATACTAAAAAAACTCTCAAGGGAAAAAAGGATAAAAATATTATCTTTCTTTGCAGGAATATAAAAAGAAATTCAACTTTAGTAAATCCTTTACGGTTTCTCTTTCACGTTTGCCTTTTCATACTTCTCTTTATTCTCGTATTTGAAAGTAAAATTTTCTATTCAGCTCAGGTCTTTTCATCAAGAATACTTGAAAGCCCTCTATTTCATTGAAGATCCATTTTTTCCCCTAAAGAATTATATTCAGTGAGCTCTGCAATTGGACTGCAATATTCATACATTCTTTTTTTCTTTTGGGATATTTTTCAGGAGGTGATCAGTGGATTTTTTTCAATATGTTTCATCTTGTCTTTGGAAAATATCAGGTCTTTTGAAAGATAAGATCTAGGCTCTTTTTTGGAATACGGTTTTCAGGTAGATCAATAATTTTTAAATTATTTCTGCTGGATGTGTTTTTCAGGACAGCTCTTTCTACAGGGAGGTATTTCACATTGTTTTCTATTTTCTTCATTCTTTTGGTTTTGTTTCATAATTTCTTGATTTTTTCATAAAATCATTACCTTTCATTTGCTCCATTATGACTTTTGAGGAATTATTTTCTCCAGTGAGTTTTTGGCCCTGCTTTTTCATTTGGTCAATTATGCTTTTTAAGTCACTGTTATCCTCATTGGCTTTTGTTTTCCATGTAAGTTATTCTACTTTTTAAGATGTTGCTTTGGGGTTTTTTTTTTTAATTTTATTTGTTTATTTTTAGTTTTCGACATTCATTTCCAGAAGATTTTGAGTTCCAAATGTCCTCTGCATCTCTCACCTACTTTAATTTCATGACGCTGGGTATTCTAGTTACCACTCCCCCAATCTGCCTTCTCTTCTATCACACCCCTGCCTTCCCTTATTTTCATCTTCTCTGTTTTCTTGTACTACAATATAGATTTCTCTAACCCATTACCTGTATTTCTTATTTACCAGTTACATGAACAAACAATTCTCTACATTCATTCCTAAATCTTTGAATTTCAACTTCTCTCCCTTCCTCCATCCCTACAGAGTCCCACTAGGAAGGCAAGAAATTCAATATAGGTTGTACGTGTGTAGTTATACAAAACATAACAATAATGTTGCAAAAGACTATGTTTCCCTCCATTCTGTGCTCTGCACCATTTATTCTATTCTCCTTTTGAGCTTGTCCCTTCCCAAAAGTGTATAGTCTAATTACTCCATCCTTCCATTTGCTCTCCCTTCTATCATCCTCCAATTGACCCCTTATGCTCTTCTCACCTAATTTTCTGTATTGTAAGATAAATTTTCATACCAGATTGAGTGTGCATGTTATTCCCTCCTAAAGTGAAATATGTTGAGAGTAAGTGTCACTTTTTCCCTCAGAGCTCCCTCCTTTTACTCCTCCAATGAAAAAGCTTTTCCTCAACTCTTTTGTGAGAGGTTTTTGCCCCATTCCATTTCTCCCTTTCTCTTCCCAATATATTACTCTTTCACCCATAAATTTTATTTTTTGAAATACCATCCTTTCCTATTGAACTCACCATGTGCCCTCTGTCAATATGTATATAATCCCTCCAACTGCCCAAATATTGGAAAAAGTCTCAAGATTTGCAAAAGTTCTCTTTCCATGTAGAAATATAAGCAGTTCAATTTTTATAAGTCACTTATGATATATCTTTATTGTTGTTTGTCTCGATTCTTGTGTTTGAAAATAAAATTTTCTATTCATTTCTGGTCTTTTTCTTTTTTTAATAAATTTATTTATTAAACTCTTTACATTAATTTTCACAAAATTTTTGGTGCCAAATTTCTCCCCATTTGTTCCCTCCCCCCACCCCAATAGAGCGAGCATTCTACTTGCCCCTATCACCAATCTGTTCTCTCTTCTATCATCCCTCTCTTCCCTTGACACCACCTTCTCTTTTGTGCTGTAGGGCCAGATCACTTTCTCTTCCCCATTACCTGTATTTCTTATTTCCTAGTAGCAAAAACAATACTCAACAGTTGTTCCTAAAACTTTGAGTTCCAAATTCTCCCCATCCCTCCTTCCCCAACCATTCTCTTTGGGAAGGCAGTTAACTCACTATGTGCCATATCTGTGTAGTTTTGCAAATGATTTCGATAATAGTCGTGTTCTCCCACCATCCCATCCTGCCCCCCATTGTTTCTATACTGTCTTTTGATCCTGTCCCTCCCAAAGAGTGTTGACTTCAAATTGCTCCCTCTTCCCATTGTGCTCCCTTCCATCATCCCCCCCACCCTGCTTATCTCCTTCTCCCCCACTTTCCTGTATTGTAATATAGGTTTTCCTACCAAAATGAGTGTGCATTTTATTCCTTCCTTTAGTCGAATGTGATGAGAGTAAACTTCATGTTTTTCTCTCAGCTCCCCTCTTTTTCCCTCCACTAAAATGTCTCCTGCTTGCCTATTCTATGAGAGATAATTTGCCCCATTCCATGTCATCCTCTCTCCTCCCAATATATTTCTATCTCACCGTTTACCTTAATTTTTTAAGATATTATCCCATCCTTTTCAATTCACTCTGTTCTCTCTGTCTCTGTGTGTGCGTGCATGTGTGTGTGCGCATGTATGCGCGTGCGTGTGTGTGTGTGTGTGTGTAATCCCACCAACTACCCAGATACTGAAGAGTTTCAAGAGTTACAAATATTGTCTTTTCCTGTAGGAATGTAAACACTTCAACTTTGGTAAGTCCCTTATGACTTGTCTTTGGCGTTTACTTTTTCATGCTTCTTCTCATTCTTGTGTTTGAAAGTCAAATTTTCTTTTTAGCTCTGGTCTTCTCATCAAGAATGCTTGAAAGTCCTCTATTTCATTGAAAGACCACTTTTTTCCCCTGAAGTATTATAGTCAGTTTTGCTGGGTAGGTGATTCTTGGTTTGAGTCCTAGTTCCTTTGACTTCTGGAATATCCTATTCCAGGCCCTTTGATAACCCTTAATGTAGAAGCTGCTAGATCTTGTGTTATCCTGATTGTATTTCCACAATACTGGAATTTTTTCTCTCTAGTTGCTTGCAATATTTTCTCCTTGACCTGGGAATTTTGGAATTTGGCCACAATGTTACTACGAGTTTCTCTTTTTGGATCTCTTTCAGCTGGTGATTGATGGATTCCTTCAATACTTATTTTGCTGTCTGGTTCTAGAATATCAGGGCAGTTTTCCTTGATAATTTCATGGAAGATAATGTCTAGGCTCTTTTTTTGATCATGGCTTTCAGGTAGTCCCATCATTTTTAAATTGTGTCTCCTGGATCTATTTTCCAGGTCAGTTGTTTTTCCAATGAGATATTTCAAATTCTCTTCCATTTTTTTCATTCTTTTGGTTTTGTTTGGTGATTCCTTGGTTTCTTAGAAAGTCATTAGCCTCCATCTGTTCCATTCTAATTTTGTGAGAATTCTTTTCTTCAGTGAGCTTTTGAACCTCTTTTTCCATTTGGCTAATTCTGCTTTTGAAAGCATTCTTCTCCTCATTGGCTTTTTGAACCTCTTTTGCCAATTGAGTGAGCCTAATTTTCAAGGTGTTATTTTTCTTCAGCATTTTTTTGGGTGTCCTTTAGCAAGGTATTGACCTGTTTTTCATTCTTTTCTTGCATCTCTCTCATTTCTCTTCCCAGTTTTATATATATATATATATATATATATATATATATATATATATAGTATATTATATATATATATATATATATATATATATATATATAATATATATATATATATATATAACCTCCTGTATAACTTGTTTTTCAAAATCCTTTTTGAGCTCTTCCATGGCCTAAGCCCAATGGATATCTATTTCGAATGTTTGGGATACAGAGGCCTTGACTTCTATGTCTTTCCCTGATGGTAAGCATTGTTCTTCCTTACCTGAAAGGAAAGCAGCATATATTTGTTCACCAAGGAAGTAACCTTCTATGGTCTTTTTTTTCCCCTTTCTGGGCATTTTCCCAGCCAGTTTCTTGACTTGTGAGATTCCTCTCCACCCCTGTCTCACTAGTGCTTGGAGTCTGAGATTCAAATGCTGTTCCCCAGGCTCAGGGCTTTCAGTGGCTGATGGAGCTGCTATTCAGTGGGATTAAGTTCAGGTTCTCAGGTGGGGGCAGGGCTGCAGCCCAGTGTCAATTCCCTGAGGGGGTTTATGTGGAGACCTTCAACAATGGAGCTCCTGCCTGCTTTGGGAGCTCCTGCCCGTTCCAGGAGCTCTTGGCTGCTGCTTCCCCCGACACTTCCTCAGGAGGTGGCCTGAGTTATGGAGACACCCTGTTCCCCTCTTGGCCAGCCATATAGGGTCTCTCATTGACCTGTAGCACCTGTGGGTTGAGGAATCTGTGTGGCTGCGAGAGATTCCGTCCCCAAAACCTGCTCAGATCTGCTCCTCTTGGGGCCGCGTGGCCAAGGCAGGGCTGGGCTCTGCTCAGGGTCCGGTGTACAATGGACCTTTGGTGACAGTTTTTCAGGGCTCTCTGGAACAGAAATCTCCTCCACTATGTTGCTGCATAGCTTCCACTGCCCCAGAACCCGCTGGGAGTTCTTTCTATAGGTAATTTATGGGCTGTGGGTTTGGAGCTAGCATATGTGAATCTTTCTACTCCACCATCTTGGCTCCTCCCCGCCAGATCTGGTCTTTCCAACAAGAATGTTTGAAAGTCCTCTACTTCACTGAATGACCATTTTCTCCCTGAATTATTATACTCCATTTTGCTGAGTAGATCATTCTTGGTTTTAATCTTAGTTCCTTTGACTTCTGTAATACTGTATTCCAAGTCCTTCAATCCCTTAATATAGAAGCTGCTAGATCTTGTGTTATCCTCATTGTGTTTCCATACTACTAAAATTGTTCCTTTCTGGTTGTTTGCAATATTTTCTCCTTGACCTAGGAACTCTGGAATCTCCCCAGGTGTGATGGGCCTTGCCTTTCAATCTTCCAGGTTACCTTGGACGGGAAATTTTTTCACTCTGTAGTTTCTTGACTTCTGCTCTCTAGAATTTGTTTAGAATCATTTTCATAGGTATTTATGTGCTTTGATGTGAGAGCTACAACAAGTTTCTCCTTCTGCACCATCTTGGGGCCATGCCCCAATATTTTATTTTTTCAACATTTTTGGTTCCCCTTTTGCAAATAGTTGAGTCATTTTTTCATGATTTTCTTGCTTTGCCCTCATTTCTCGTTACAATTTTTTCTCTACTTTTCTTACTTGATTTTCAATATCCTTTTTGAGCTCCTCCATGGCCTGAAACCCATTCATACTTTTCTTTGAGGCTTTTGATGTAGGAGATTTGACTTTGTTGTCCTGTTCTGGTTATATGTTTTGACCTTCCTTGGGACAAAACTAAGATTCTGTGGTCAGATGTTTTTTTCCCAGTGTTTCCTTAATTGCATAGCCAATTACTTGTTTTTTTTTTTTTTACCTATTTGTCAAGATAGTTCTCTGCTTCCAGTGGTAGTGGGGAACTGTGAGATCAGCTGCCTAATGCCCCCATAATCTCTGGCCCTAGAACTCCTGAATCAGTTACTGCCATGGGTGCTTTGGGCTCGTCCACCCCCTCTACCACCCTGGGATTGGGACAAAACCATGTTACTGTCTCACACATGTCTGATAGGCTGACTTTTCACATTGTCCTTGGTATTTTGTGGTCTAGAAGTCTGGAAAGTGTCACATTGTCATGGATTCAGTGCCCCAAGGCCTTCTTAGGTCCCATCTGTGCTGTTACTGCGCATGCTGGAGTGGACTCTGCTCACATCTCAGAAGAATAGACACGTCTTGTTGACCTCCCATACTATCTTGTGCTTTAGACTTTCTTCACTCCATCATTCTGCATGTTCTATAGAATTTATTTAATCATTTTTACAGATATTTAGTGGGTTTTGGAGGAAAGTTCAATTAAGTCTCTGCTTTTGCTCTGATGCTTTGGCTCTGGCTCCAAAGGTGAGTTTTTTTGCTCACCTCTCTTTTTTAAATTAATAATATTTGAAAGTCCTCTATTGCATTAAATATCCATTTCCTTGAAAAAGATTGCAATCAGTATTAGGGGTGAGATTTTTGGTTATAATCTTTTTTTTTTTTTTTTGGTTTATTTTATTTAACTTTTTACATTCATTTTCACAAATTTTTGGGTTCCAAATTTTCTCCCCTTTTCTCCCCTCCCCCACCCCAATACCCCAAGTAATCTAATTTTCCCTATCTCCAATCTGTCCTCTCTTCTGTCATCCCACCTCCCCTTCCCTTGTCTCCATCTTCTCTTTTCTCCTGTAGGGGCCAGATGACTTTCTATTCCTCATTAACTGTATGTCTTCTTTCCTAGTTGCAACAACAATACTGAAACAATTGTTCCTAAAACTTTGAGTTCCAAATTCTCCCCATCCCCTCCCTCCCTCCCCCCCCATTCCCTTTGTTTCGGTAGGCAATTCATTATAGGCCATATCTGTGTAGCTTTGGCAAATGAACATTCCTGATAGTTCATGTTGTGTAAGACTAAATGGATTACCATCCCTCCTAACCTGCCCCTCATTGTTTCTCTTCTGTCTTTTGATCCTGTCCCCTCCCCAAGTGTTGACTTTCAATTACTCCCTCCTCCCTTTGCCCTCCCTTCCATCATCCCCCCCACCCCCCGCAATATCTCCTTCTCCCCCGCTTTCTTATACTGTAAGATAGGTTTTCATACCAAAATGAGTGTGCATTTCACTCCTTCGTTTAGTCAAATGTGATGAGGGTAAACTTCTTGTTTGGTTTGTTTGTTTGTTTTTTCCTCAGCTCTCCTCTTTTTCCCCTCCACTAAAAAAATCTCCTACTTGCCTCTTAAATGACATATAGTTACCCCCTTCCATTTCCCCCTCTTTCCTCTCACTACATTTCTCTCTCACCATTTACCTAAACTTCTTTTAAGGTATGGCCCCATCCTATTCAGTTCGATCTGTTGCTCTCTGTCTCTGTATGTGAATGCATGTGTGTATGTGTGTGCATGCGTGTACATGTGTATGTGTGGTCCCACCAACTACCCAGATACTGAAAAGTTTTAAGAGTTAGAAATATTGTCTTTCCCTGTAGGAATGTGAACAGTTCATTTCTGGTAAGTCCCTTAATACTTCTCTTTGCTGTTTCCTTTTTCATTGCTTCTTCTCATTCTTGTGTTTGAAAGTCAAATTTTCTTTTCCGCTCTGGTCTTTTCATTAAGAATGATTGAAAGTCCTCTGTTTCATTGAAAGACCATATTTTCCCTTGAAGTATTATACTTAGTTTATCTGGGTAGGTGATTCTTGGTTTGAGTCCTAGTTCCTTTGCCTTCTGGAATATCCTATTCCACGCCCTTCGATCCCTTAATGTAGAAGTTGCTAGATCTTGAGTTATCCTGATTGTATTTCCACAGTACTGGAATTGTTTCTTTCTAGATGCTTGCAAGATTTTTTCCTTGAGCTGGGAGTTCTGGAATTTGGCCACAATATTCCTAGGAGTTTCTCTTTTTGGATCTCTTTCAGGTGGTGATCGATGGATTATTTCAATACTTATTTTGTCCTCTGGTCCTAGAATGTCAGGGCAGTTTTCCTTGATAATTTCATGCAAGATGATGTCTAGGCTCTTTTTTTGATCATGAGTTTCAGGTAGTACCATAATTTTTAAATTGTCTCTCCTGGATCTATTTTCCCAGGTCGGTTGTTTTTCCCATGAGATATTTCACATTCTCTTCCATTTTTTCGTTCTTTTGGTTTTGTTTGGTGATTTCTTGGTTTCTCAGTAAGTCATTAGACTCCATCTGTTCCATTCTAATTTTGAGAGAACTATTAAATTCAGTGAGCTTTTGAGCCTCTTTTTCCATTTGGCTCATTCTGCTTTTGAAAGCATTCTTCTCCTCATTGGCTTTTTGAACCTCTTTTGCCAATTGAGTGAGCCTATTTTTCAACGTGTTAATTTTCTCAGCATTTTTTTTGGGTCTCCTTTACCAAGGTATTGACCTGTTTTTCATACTCTTCTTGCATCTTTGTCATTTCTCTTCCCAGTCTTTCCTCCACCTGTCTAACTTGCTTTTCAAAATCCTTTTTAAGCTCTTCCAAGGCCTGAGCCCATCCGACACACCCCTGGCGTGTCTGGGGTACTGAGGCCCCACCCTCCACGTTTTTCCCTGATGGCAAGAATACGTCCTCATCTTCGTCAGATCCGAAGGTCGGGATCAGTTGCATTTGTTGGAAAAAACTCTCTAAAGTCTTATTTTTCTTCCCCTTTCTAGGCATTTTCCCAGCCAGTTACTTGGCTTCTGAGATTCCTTTCCTCCTCCACCTGGATCCGCCCAGCTAGTACTTGGCCTCTGAGATTCAAATGCGCTTTCCCGCGGCAAGCTTTAGTTCTGGCGCAGGGGTGGGGGCAGGGCCGCCTCCTAAGCTTGGTCTCTCAGGGGCTTTCTGCAGAGACTTTCAGGAACGGAGCAGGTGGGGGCGGGGTGGGGGGGCCCCGCCTGCTATGCTCAGCTCCCTTGGGGGTTTTATTCAGAGGCATTCAGCAGTAGAGCAGGGTCGGGGCAGGGCCGTCTTCCCGGCCCGGCTCCCTCAGGTTGGAAAGACCTTCAGTATTGAAGAGCCTACCTGCTGCTGGGGGATTCCTGAGTCCTGGGCCGCTGCCGCCTCAGCCGCCGCCCACGCCTCTGCCTCCGCCACTTCCTGCCCCCGTCTCTGCCGCCGCCGCTTCCTCCCGAGGGGGCCCGAGTCACGGAGACGCTCCGCTCCCCTCCCCTAGCGCAGCCTTCTTTCTCACTGACCTGTAGCTTCTGTGGGCGGAGGGACTTTCCCGGCTGCCGGAGCTTCCCCCGGAGCTTTCCTCTCTGAAGCCTGCTCGGGTCAGCTTCTCTGGGGCTGCGGCCAGGGGTGGGGGTGGGGTCCGCTTTCCGGAGTGCGATGGACCCCGGGGATGGCTCTCCAGGGCTCAGTGGAACGGAAATCTCTTCCCCTATGTTTATGCACCCCCTGCAGTAATTCAGAATTTATGGGGATCTCCTTTTACCTCAATTCCATGGGTTGTGGGCTCGGAGCTCGTAAATGTGCGTCCTTCTACTCCGCCATCTTGGCTCCGCCCCCTTTTGGTTATAATCTTAACTCCTTTCCCTTCCAATGTGTTATATATCAAGTCTTTTATTTTTCTAATGTGGATGCTGTGAAATTCTGTATAATCTTGACTGTAACTACATGATATTTGAATTCTTTATTTATGGTTGCTTGCAGTATTTTTTCCTTGATCTGTGAGCTCTGGAAATTGACTATGATTTTCTCTGAATTTTTGTTTTGGGATACCTTTCAGGCAGCGATTAGTATATGGTTTTATTAACAATTTTGCCCTTTGGCTATAAAATATCACGGCAACCATCTTTGACAATACCTTGAATAATGCTGCCCAGTCTTCTTCCCTACTTTGCTCCTTTTCCTTCTTTCTTTCTTATCATGGCTTTCAAGTAGTCCAAATATTCTCATATTATGTCTCCTGGATCAGTTTTCCAGGTTAGTTGTTTTTCCAATGAGAATATTCAATTTTTTTTCTTTTTTTTTTTTTTATAAAAATTGATTTTGTTTTTTCCTGTATTCTTGTCTCACAGTCATTAGTTTCTCCTTGCTCAATTTTTAACTTTAAGGAATTATTTTCTCCAGTAATATTTTGTACTTCCTTTTCCATTTTAACAATTTTATTTTTTATAGTCATTTTCCTCATGAAACTTTTGTATATCATTTCCCTTGCTATTGACTCATTTTTTTCATGATTCTTTTGCATTATTTGAATCATTTGCATCATTTCATTTCTTTTCTCAATTTTTCTTCTATTTTTCTAATTTGCCTTCTAGAATTCTTTTTTATGTCTTCTAGGATTAATTCTGTGACTGAGTCCAAATGGCATTTTTCTGTGAGGCTTCACATTTCGGCATTTTCAAACTATGGTCTATAGCTTCTGAAGGGTGGAACCGAGATGGCAGAGTAGAAAGATGCATATACTCTAGTTCTTCCCCCATAGCCCACAAAGCACCTGCAAAATGACTCTTAACAAGTTCTAGATCAGCAGAAGTCACAGAACAACAGAACGAAAGAGATTTCAAGTCCAAGGCAACCCGGAAAGGCAACAGAAAATGTCTATCACACCAGAGATGGAGCATAGAGCAGCCCAGTCTTGTTCATGTGGCACCTAGAGGAACAAGACCAGAGAAGGCCTCGGGGGCAGAATCTCCAGCAGCAGCAGTTCTCAGATCTCTCAAACAACAAAGGTCAAAGACAACTTCAAAAGTCAGTGAGAGGGTTTTTCTTTTAAAGGCAAGAAGGGAGCAACATCATCCCCTAGCTCTGGAGCCAGTCAGGAGTGCTGGAGGCAGTAGCATCCATTTGTGGAACTCTCCACCAGAAGTCCCTGGGGAAATTGAGCAGAGATCTGAACGTCTGCCTTGAGCAAGGTCCTGGGGCATGGCAGAGCTAGAGGTAGTTGTGGACAGGGAGTTCTATTACTCACAGATTCTAATCAAAAAAGATATTGGTTACTCTCAGACCAGTGTGCAGTCCTGGAAAGGAGTAAACAGCTCTCCCTTCATTGTGCCACCTTGGAGGAACTGAGAACATACAGAACTCTAGAATATAACCTCCTCTTGACAAAGGACTCAAAAGTCAAGTAACTGGCTGAGAAAATGTCCACAAAAAGGAAAAATATGACTACAGAAGGGTATTTTCTTGGTGAACAGGTAAAATGAACATTATTTCTCCCTGGGCCCCTAGGCTGAGAGATCTCTGTTAGGCTACTGAGCAGAATAGCTTGCCTAGTAGCAGTTTCCTTCTGTTGTTAAGCCCCTGTCAAAATGTTATTCCCTTCTGGTTTAATATCTGATGAATTGTTAACAGTCATCTCTTGTTTAGTCCATTTGCATGGTAACCACTTATGCCCCACCTAATGTTAGACGCCCATTACCAGGTAACCACCTTCTGCTGAGCACCCACCTTCCTGACAACTATGACAACAAGTACTCTACTGGTACAAGTTTTGTATTAGGGGTCCTGCGCCTAAGAACTCCCTGACAACCTCTTCTGTTTGGAGGTTCTTGCCTAGTACTCAGCCCCCCCCCCCTTACTCTGTCAGAATTTGTTGTGGAAACCTCAAGGCTGTACCAAGTAAGGCCAAAATGCTTAAAATGCACTCACCCACCTCAGTTCGGGACTGTCTCCTCTGGGTCTCTACATGAGGCAGCCAACAGCCTGGTTAATAAATGAAGCTCTCGAAATTTTCAATTAATTATGCCTGTGGATCATTAATTCAGTCCATTTCACAGGTATTTCTTTCCATCCTTTTGGATGAGGAAGAACAATGCTCATCATCAGAGGCCTCGAAAATAAATATGCAATTATCTCAAAAGATGGAAGATCTCAAAAAAGATTTTGAAAATCAAGCAAGAGAGGTGGAGGAAAAATTGAGAAGAGAAATGAAAACAACCCAAAAAAATCATGAAAAGCAAGTCAACAGGTTGCTTAAAGGAGACCCCCCCAAAAAAAAAAAGTTGAAGAAATTAATACCTTTAAAAGTAGGCTAACTCAATTGGTATAAGAGGTCCAAAAAGTCAGTGAGGAGAAGAATGCTGTAAAAAGCAGAATTAGTCAAATGGCAAAGGAGATGCAAATTCTTACTGAAGAAAATAGTTCCTTAAAAATTAGAATGGAACACACGGAAGCTAACGATGTTATGAGAAACCAAGAAACTACAAAACAAAACCAAAATATTGAAAAAATGGAAGATAATATGAAATATCTTGTTGGAAAAACAACTGATCTAGAAAATAGATCCAGGAGAGACAAATGAAAAATTATGAGACTACCAGAAAATCATGATCAGAAAAAGAGCCTGGACATCATCTTTCATGAAATTATCAAGGAAAACTGCCCTGATATTCTAGAACCAGTTGGCAAAATAAATATTAAAAGAATTCTGGGGGAGGAGCCAAGATGGCAGAGTAGAAAGACTCACATATGCTAGCTCCCAATCCACAGCCCATAAATTTCCTATAAAAGGAGCACACCACAAATTCTGGAACAATGGAAGCCATGTAGCCACACAGTGGAGGAGACTTCCATTCCAGAGAGCCCTGAAAAACCGACCACAAATGTCCGATGCACACCAGACATTGGAGCCCAGCCCTGTCTTGGCCGTGAGGCCCCAAGAGGAGCAGATCCCAGCAGGCTTCAGGGATGGAACTTCCGGTGGCCACGAAGGTCCCTCCACCTACTGGTGCTATAGGCCTGTGAGAGAGACTTCTGGGTTGGCCAAGAGGGGAGCGGGGTATCTCCATAACACAGGCCCCCTCGGGAGGCAATGGCAGAGGCAGTGGTGGCCAGGGGCTCCTGGAGCAGAAAGAACCTCAGATCCATTACTGAAGGTCTCCCCATAAACCCACTGAGGGAACTGAGCTTGGGAGGCAGCCCTGCCCCCACCTGAGAACCTGAATTTAATCTTACCCTGAATAGCATCCCCTCCCTTTGCTGAAAGCCCTAAGGCTGGGGAGCAGCATTGGAATCTCAGACCCCAAGCACTAGCTGGGAGGGTCTACGCAGGGGTGGAGAGGAATCTCAGAAGTCAAGTAACTGGCTGGAAAAATGCCCTGAAAAGGGAAAAAAATAAGACCGTAGAAGGTTACTTTCATGGTGAACAAATATTTCCTATTTTCCTTTCGGGTGAGGAAGAACAATGCTTACCATCAGGTAAAGACATAGAAGTCAAGGCCTCTGTATCCCGGACATTCAAAATAGATGTCCAATGGGCTCAGGCCATGGAAAAGCTCAAAAAGGATTTTGAAAAGCAAGTTAGACAGGTGGACGAAAAACTGGGAAGAGAAATGAGAGAGATGCAAGAAAAGTATGAAAAATGGGTCAATACCTTGGTAAAGGAGACACAAAAAAAAAATGCTGAAGAAAATAACACCTTGAAAAGTAGGCTCACTCAATTGGCAAAAGAGGTTCAAAAAGCCAATGAGGAGAAGAATGCTTTCAAAAGCAGAATTAGCCAAATGGAAAAAGAGGTTCAACAGCTCATTGAAGAAAATAGTTCTCTCAAAATTAGACTGGAACAGATGGAGTCTAATGACTTTCTGAGAAACCAAGAAATCACAAAACAAAACCAAAAGAATGAAAAAATGGAAGATCAGGTGAAATATCTCATTGGAAAAATAACTGACATGGAAAGTAGATCCAGGAGACACAATTTAAAAATGATGGGACTACCTGAAAGCCATGATCAAAAAAAGAGCCTAGACATCATCTTTCATGAAATTATCAGGGAAAACTGCTCTGCTATTCTAGAACCAGAGGGCAAAATAAGTATTGAAGGAATCCATCAATCAACGGCTGAAAAAGATCCAAAAAGAGAACCTCCTAGGAACATTGTGACCAAATTCCAGAATTCCCAGGTGAAGGAGAAAACATTGCAAGCAGCTAGAGAGAAACAATTCCAGTATTGTGGAAATACAATCAGGATAACTCAAGATCTAGCAGCTTCTACATTAAGGGATCAAAGGGCATGGAATATGATGTTCCAGAAGTCAAAGGAACTAGGACTCAAACCACGAATCACCTACCCAGCAAAACTGAGTATAATACTTCAGGGAAAAATATGGTCTTTCAACGAAATAGAGGACTCTCAAGCAATCTTGATGAGAAGACCAGTCCCGGAAAGAAAATTTCACCTTCCAACACAAGAATGAGAAGACGCATGAAAAAGTAAACAGCAAAGAGAAGTCATAAGGTACTTACCAAAGTTGAACTGTTCACATTCCTACATGGAAAGACAGTATTTGTAACTCTTAAAACTTTTCAGTATCTGAGTAGTTGGTTGGACTACACACACACACACACACACACACACACACACACACACACACACACATGTACATGTGTGCCCACGCATGCACACACACATACACACATGCATGCACACACAGACTCAGAGAGCACAGAGTAAATTGAATAGGATGGGATCATATCTTAAAAGAAATTAAGGTAAATGGTGAGAGAGAAATGTAGTGTGAGGAGAGAGGGTGAAATGGAATGGGGTAAATTATATCTCATTCAAGAGGCAAGCAGGAGACATTTTAGTGGAGGGAAAAAGGAGAGCTGAGAAAAAAAACATGAAGTTTACCCTCATCACATTCGACTAAAGGGAGGAATAAAATGCACACTTATTTTGTTATGAAAGCCTATCTTACAATACAGGAAAGTGGGGGAGAAGGAGATAAGCTGGTTGGGGGGATGATGGAAGGAGGGCAATGGGAGAAGGGAGCACTTTGAAGTCAACACTAGGGGAGGGACAGGATCAAAAGGCAGAATAGAAACAATTTGGGTCAGGATAGGATGGAGGGAAATATAGTTAGTCTTACACAACACGAATCTTATGGAAGTCATTTGTAAAACTACACAGATATGGCCTATATTGAATTGCCTGCCTTTCCAAAGGGAATGGGTGGGGAGGGAGGGATGGGGAGAATTTGGAAATCAAAGTTTTAGGAACAACTGTTGAGTATTGTTCTTGCTACTATGAAATAAGTAATACAGTTAATGGGGAATAGAAAGTCATCTGTCCCTACGGGACAAAAGAGAAGATGGGGACAAGAGAAGGGAGGGATGATAGAAGAGAGGGCAGATTGGTGATAGGGAAAATTAGAATGCTTGGTGTATTGGGTTGGGGGAAGCGGACAAATAGGGAGAAAATTTGGAACCCAAAATTTTGTGAAAATGAGTGTAAAAAGTTAAATAAATTTATATTAAAAATAAAGAATCCACCAATTAGCTCCTGAAGGAGATAAGAAAAGAGAAACACTTAAGAATACTGTAGACAAATTATAGAGTTTCCTGGTCAAGGAGAATATATTGTAAGCAGTTAGAATGAGACAATTTGAGTTTTGTGGAAATACAATCAGTACAACACAGGATCTGGCAGCTTCTATATGAAGGGATGTGAGGGCTTGTAATATGACATTCCAGAAGTCAAAAGAACTAGGATTAAAAGCATGAATTGCCAGTAAAACTGAGTACAATACTTAAGGAGGGGAAAATGGTCATTCAATGAAATAGAGGGCTTTCAAGCATTCTTGTTGAAAAGGTCAGAACTAAAAGGAAAATTTGACTTTTAAACAGAAAGATCCAGAGAAGCATTAAAAGGTAATCAGGAGAGAGATATCATAAAGGACATTCTGAAGGTGAACTGTTAACATTCCTACTTGGCAAGAAAATAATTTTAACTCTTTAGATTTTTTGCATTATTTGGGTAGTAGGATGGAACTTATACACACACATATGTACATATATATACACTGTATATGCGTGCATACATACATACATACATACATATGTGTGTATAGATATAGAAATATATATAGACAGAACGCAGGGTGAGTTGAATAAGAAAGGGTGATATCTAAAAAGACTAAAATTGCGAAGTGGGAGAGGAACATATCGGAAGGAGAAAGAGAGAAATGGAATGGGGCTAATTATCACTCATAAAAGAAGCCAGAAAATCTTTTTCAATGGAGGAGAAAAAGGAGGAGATAAGAGGGGAAAAGTGAAGAGAGTAATCTCTCTTCACATTTAGCTTAAGGGGGGAATAACATGCTCACTCAAATTGGCATGAAAATCTATCTTACACCACAGAAAAGTAGGAGAGAAAGGGACCAGTGCCATGGGTGGGGGGGAGAGAGAAGGGAGGGTAAATGGCAGAAGAGAGTAATTAGAAGTAATCAATTTTGGGGAGGGACAAGATCAAAGGATAGAAGAGAGAAATAGAGAGGAGGATAGTGTGAAGGAAAATATTGTTAATCTCACACAACATGAGTATTATGGAAGTCTTTTGCAAAACGACACGTATATAGCCTATTTTGAATTGCTTGCCTTCTCATTGAAGATAGGTAGAAAGGGAAGAAGGGAGAGAATTTGAAATTCAAAGTATTAGAAAAGAATTTTGAGAATTGCTTTTGCATACAACTGGGAAACAAGAAATAGAGTTAATGGGGTATGTAAATCTATCTTGCCCTACAAGAAAAGAGAGAAGTTGGGGATAAGAAAGAGTGGGATGTTATAGAAGGAAGTGCATATTGAGGGAAGGGGTAATCATAATGCCTCTACTATGATTTTGTACTTCTTGTGATGTAATTTGCCATTTTTTGCTTCCTCCTTTTCACACCTCCTATTACACTACCTTCTCATACTTAAATCACATTTTTTATCATGATATCATTTACTTTATACCCGTTCCCCCTATGCTTATCCCTTTTATATTTCTTAATAGACGCACAGTTCTCAAGATAAACAGATATCATCTTCCCTTACAGGGAGGTGGACAACTTGCCCTTATTGAGTAGCAAGTTTTCCCCCACACACACACTGTTTACCTTTTTATGGTTCTCTTGGGACCTGCATTTGAAGATCGAATTGTCTATTAAGTTCTGGCGTTTTGGTCAAGAAACTCTGGAAATCCCTTACTTCGTTGAATGACTTTCTCCTTGCCTGAAATATTATGCTGAACTTTGCTGGGTAGTTGATCCTTGGTTGCAGTCCCAGCTCCTTTGCCTTACAGAATATTGGGTTCCAATTCTTTCGATCTTTTAATGTAGAAGCTGCAAGGTCCTGTGTAATCCTGATTGTATCTCCTTGATATTTAAATTTTTTTCTTTCTGGCTGCTTGTAATATTTTCTCCTTCACTTGATAGCTCTGGAATTTGGCAACTATATTTCTTGGGGTTTTGAGTTTGGGATCCCTTTCAGGAGGGGAACGATGGATTCTTTCGATGACTATTTTGCCCTCTGAATCTAGCACTTCTGGGCAGTTTTCCTTGATGATTTCCTGGAAGATATTGTCCAGGCTCTTTTCTCCATCCTGGGTTTCTGGCAGGCCAATAATTCTTAAGTTTTCTCTTCTGGATCTATTTTCCAGGTCAGTTGTTTTTCCAATTAGATATTTTACATTTTCTTCTATCTTTTCATTCTTTAAATTTTGTATGACTGATTCTTGCTGTCTCATTGAGTCGTTAGTTTCTACTTGCCCAATTCTAATCTTCATCAAATTGTTTTCTTCTGTTAACTTTTGTATCTCTTTTTCCATCTGCCCAATTTTTCCTTTTAAGAAGCTATTTTCTCCAGTTAATTTTTGTACTTCCTTTTCCATTTGGCCTTTCAGGAATTTATTTTCTCCAGTTAATTTTTGAACTTCTTTTTTCCATTTGTTCAATTTTCCTTTTCAAGGAGCTGTTCTCATCAGTGAATTCTTTCTTAATAATTTTAAAATCATTGGCCAGTTTATCTTCTATTTCCTTCTTCAGCTCTTCCAGGAGAGCTGCTTGTCCTTGCGAGTAGTTCATAGTCCCTTCTGAAGTCTCAGATGGAAGTACAGTCTCAGCTGTGACCTCTTTGGGGTTTGTGTTTTGGTCCTTATCCCCATAGAAAGATTCTATGGTTCTTTCGGCCCTCTTTTTCCTGTTCATGATTTTGATTGAGTGTTGTGGCTTCTGGTTCTTTCAGTCAGAAGCTAGAGAACTTTTTGCTGAGCTGATGTGTGAAAAAGCTAAAAGCAGGTTTTTGTTTGGTGTTTCCCTGATCAGCCCTGGGTTAAGCTTGTTAAGTGTGGGGAAGGGGTGGTCTGGTCCCAGGAGATCTCCTCAACTGAATTGAGGCAAAGGCAAGCTCAGGAGCTGGTAATCCCAGCTGCCCTATTGTCTTTCTGATTCTCCTGGAGTGCTGAGGCACGCCTAGATGCTAATGCGTGTTCCCACCCCTCCTAGGGATCCTCTCCTGGTGGTGAGGCTTGCCTGGGTCCTAGTGCAAATTTTCTCTGCCCTGGGTCCTCTGTCCTTCAGGTTTGCCTCTGCCACCGGATGCAGAATCCCCCTTAGCTATTTTCCTCGTCTCAGGTGTTATGAGACTATTGGTCTCCTTCTTCTAATTCTACTGATCTGGGATGTTTCTGGGGAGATATTTTATGGTTCTTTCACGGTCATCAAGGGGGAAGGAGAGAGCATTAGCTGATCACTCCGCCATCCTGGCTCCCGGAAGTTCAAGTAATTGACTTACCGGAGTTTGATCTTCGGGCTGAAGGTCTCAGGAGCTGCTGCGCTGATATCTGGTGCTCCGTGGCTCTCACTGACTTGGTTCAGCTTGTCTCCTGCCCTGGTGCCGCTCCTCCGGTTCCGCCTGCCACTCAGGTTTCTCGGATCTCTTCTGCTCTGCTGCGCTGGCCGTGCTGTGCTGGCCACGCTGCGCTGTGCACTGTGGGTTCACCCCCGCGGAACAGATCCTTCCCGTGGACCTTCCAGTCCAACCTGAGCTCCGAATCCGTCACCATCTGTCTCCCACTCGATTCTGTACCTCCAAAATTTGGTCAGATTCCCCTTTCAGAGGTACCTGGAGGAGTTTGTCCAAGAGCTTAGGTGAGTCGCTGCTCTCACTCCTCCATCTTGGCTCTGCTCCCGGTAATCATAATGCAAGGTGTTATGGAGTGGGGTAGGGGAGAGATGGGGAGAAAATTTGGAACTCAATATATTGTGAAAATGAATGTTGAAAACTAAAAATAAATTAGTAAACATTAAAGAAGAGTTCAAAAGAAAATCAACATAAAAGAAAAGAAACTATTGTTATCCTCCAAGTCTTGCTATTCCCTATCACTATAGCAACTTTCTATAGTCAAGGGGTTTTTTGTTCATTTTTTCCTGTCCCTTTTGTAGACTTTAGGTTTGTCCCTGGGGCTTCTTTTGTGTCCCAAGTTTTTTTTTTTTTTTTTTTTTTTTTTTTTTTTTTTTTTTTTTTTTTTTGTGGTCAGGGTTTTAGTTTTGTCTTTCATTGGTCATCACAGCTTAGATACTTGCATTCTCTAAAGGAAAGATTTTTGTTATGGCTTGTCCTGGGGGTCTAGGCTTCCCTTTTGACCTCCACTATTTGTGATGCCTAGTTGCTCACCTGTTCCAAGTTTAGGGTCTTGCTACTGGGTAAGAGACCTTTCTGGTGGCTGGCTCTGGATGTGAAATTGCTGGTATGTCGCATGGGAGTAATCCTGCGTCTTGAATGCTACAGAAACAGGGTCTTACTGTTTTTCATACTAGGGTGGGGCTTCACTACTCATCAGCAATGCGTTCAAGGTCTATCTGGTGTCTAATGCTGGGCATGTGGTCATTGGGGATGGGATCTTATTACACTGGACAAGTGCACTTTCCTAGACAGCTTTTGGTTGGCATGAGGGTGGATTCTCGCTGGTTGATTACTACAGGCTTGGAATTTTGCTTCTGTCCCCCATCTGTGATTCTAACTGTTCCTATTGCTCTTGGACCTTACTCCATTCCTACCTGCAAGAGAGATCTTTCCTGCCGCGGTGATAATCTGCTTGCCTGTTCATGGACTAATTCATTTTCTAGTTGTTTTGAGGGGAATTTGGGAGGGATCCCAGGGGTTCCTTCTTCACTTCATCATCTTGGCACTGGAATGATAGATAAAATTCTTAAACTGTATCATTAATAGTACATTTAGAAGTTATATAGATAAAAAGAGCATGTGAGTATAAGGTGAATTTGAGGGGGATGTAAAAATTAGCTAAAGGATGAGAAAGAGGATTACACTTGAAAGAGAAGCAAGGAAGAGGCAGAAAGGATTAAATTATGTCACATGAAGAGGTGTGATGGAATTATTATAATGGAGAGGAAGATGCAAGTGTGGGTGGTGGGGATCACTTTTTTGATCAGAATTGGCTCAAAAAGGGAATAACATACACATTTAATTGGGTATAGAAATAGGAGAGAACGGTGTTATAATGAAGAGAAGATTGACAGAAGGGAGGGAAGCCATGGTCAGAAGCAACACACTGGTGAAGAGAGAAAGGGTGAAATGAGAGAAAAAAAACAGAATAGTAGGAAGAATAGGAAGAAATGGATAACACAACTGTCAGAGTTGGAGCCCTCAATTGTCTTCTTTGAAAACTCAGTAAGTTTAACCAATAAAATAGGCAGGAAATAAATAAACAAGTTGAATAGAATATTACACTTCTGGAGAAAATTGAATGGGAACAGAAAAAGATATGCCTTTCTCTCAGCAGCACCTTTTTAAAAATTGGTCATGTTTTAAGGTATAAAATACTCAAATTCAAGTGTAGAAAGGCAGAAATATGAAACATAGAACTCATTTTGGAAAATGCTACCCACATCCAGAGAAAGAGCTGAAAGATTCTGAATACAGAGTGGAGTATTTTCACTTTTTTTCCCTTTTGGTCTGTTTCTTCTTTCACAACATCATTAATATTGTAATGTTCTACATGATTGCACATATGCAACATTTATAAAATTGCTTATCTTTTCTGAAGAGGGGAGGGAAGTAAAAAAAAAATTTAAGCTCAAAATTTTATTTAAAAATGCATATTAAAATGTCATTACATATAATTGGAAAAAAACACACTATAAAAACCCAAAGGTAAAACATCTCCAAAGAAGATTAATAATTAGGAAGCTTCTTGGTTGGTGCATAAGACTAGAAACACATGCTATGTGAGTGAGATTGATCCAGCACTTCCATCTGAGAAAAATCCAAATCAACCTGTTTTGGGGACAGAAAATCAGAACTCAGTACTTAGCATGTCAGCCATTGAAGCATAATTGTTTTTCCATCTTAGATAATATCTTAAGCTTTCATGATATGTTGCATGGTATAAATTTGAATTAATCACATTCCATCTCCATTTAGAAATATCTGTAATTCCAGAAGAATGTTACATCTCAGGCACTCAGTCAGCAAAATTTTTGGAGTATGTTCTATGTACAAGGTATTGTACCAAGAGCTGGGGATACCAAAAAAGGCAAAAGATAGTCTTGACCTTAAAGGGGCTCATACTATAAATAGGAGAGACCAAAGGCAAGCAAGTATGTATCAAAACGCATAAGTAGTATACCAATATAAGAGTTCTTCATTTCTTCAATTGCAGTCCCCAAAACAGTTTATTTAGTCTTTTCAAGATGGTCATGTCTCACAGGCTTGCCTGTATTCTCATAATGGTGTAGACTAGATACATAAGTAGATGGATGGATAGATAGATAGATAGATAGATAGATAGATAGATAGATAGATAGATAGATAGATAGATAGATGGATGGATAGATTTGATTTCTTAAAGTAAAATTTGGAATAAACATTATCATTTACCAGTCTTCAGTACTCCAGTCTTTGTGTTGTGGTTAATAAGCCAAAGACATAAGGATTTTTATACCAAAATAGCATTAAAAATGTATTCTCAATGGTCTTCCAACTTCAAGAAGCCTACATTCTGAAGTTGAGAGTGTGGTAAAGAATTTTTGAAGTTGGGAGGCTATCAAGGATTCAATAAGAACCCCTTTAGTTGCTGAGTTTGAGGGAAATCTTGATTTTTTTTCCTGAAAACAATAGTTTATAGTAAAATATTTCATTTCATTGAGTTTTCCTCCAATTTTTTAAATTTCCTTTTTATTTTGCTTTAACTTACCCTCTCTAGTTGTGAGCTTGCATGCTAATTTGACAGTAAATTTTTCCAAGGCAATTGTTACGTGTAACTCTTTTATTAATTTCTTATTATTTTGTTTTCGGTGTTCTACAATCACTTCCATGTAATTTAGATTTTTCTTCCTGCCCCCTTTCTCTCCCCACCCTCCATGAGACAGTATACAATTTTATATAGGTTCTACACATACATTCCTTTTAAATATATTTTCACCTTAGTCATGTTGCATAGAATTAAAATTAATGGGAAAACTCATAAAACAAAATCAAACGAAACATAATGCAAAAGAAAATGATCTCCTACATTGTGAGATCGAAATTCACAATTCTCTCTCTGGATGTGGAGGGTATTTTGCCTTAATAGACTATTGGGAATTTTTTAAGTCCTTGCATTGCAATGAAGTTCCAAGTCTACCAGAAAAAATCCTCCAACACTGTAGTAGTTGCTGTGTATAAGGTTTTTCTAATTATGCTCCTTTTGTTCTGCATCAGTCCATATAAGTCTTTTGAGGCCTCTCTGAAGTCTTCCTGTTAATTTTTTATAGCACAATATTATTTGATAACATTCACATACCACAGTTCATTCAGCCATTCTCTAATTGATGGGCATCCCCTTGATTTAAAGTTTTTGGTCACCACAAAGAGTAGTGCTATGAATATTTTTTGTGTATGTGGGATCCTAACCCATATTTATGATTTCTTGGCGATAGGCCTAGAAGCGGTATCTCTGGATTAAAGGATATACACATTTTTGTAACCCTTCGAGCATAGTTCCAAATTGTTCCACAGAATGATTCGATCACCTCATTGGAGGTGAGTGTACTCCATTCATTTTTGATATTGACAATTTGACTCTCTTCTTCCTTTTTTAATCAAAGTTATCAAATCTTTATTAATTTTATAGGTCTTTTCATAAAACAAACTATTGCTTTTATTTATTAGTTTAATAATTTTCTTAATTTCAATTTTATTAATCTCTCCATTGGTTTTCATTATTTCTAATTTTGTATTTACTTGAGGATTTTAAATTTGTAATTTTTCTAGCTTTTCCAGCTGCATGCCCAATCCATTGATCTCCTCTTTCTATATTTTATTCATGTAGGCCCTCAAAGATATAAAACTTCCCCGAAGAACTGCTTTTTCAGTATTCCATAACACTGCCATGGTGTCTCATTATTGTCATTCTCTAGAATGAAGTTTTTTATCGCTTCTACAATTTGTTGCTTACCCAAGTCATTCTTAAGGATTAGATTGCTTAGTTAGTATTTGATTTATGTTTCCATGACCCTTGTTTACATATTGCATTATTATCTGAGAAGGATGCATTGACTATCTCTGCTTTTCTGAACTGGACTGTGAAGTGTTTATGGCCTAGTACATGCTCAATTTTTGTATGTGTGCCATATACTCCTGAGAAAAAGATATATTGCTTTCTATCCCCATTCATTTTTTCCAGAGATTTATGGTGTATCTACCTTATCCAGAGTTCTATTCACATCCTTAAATTCTTTCTTGTTTATTTTGAGGTTAGATTTATCAAGTTCAGAGAGGGTGAGGTTGATGTCCCCCACTATTATAGTTTTGCTGTCTATTTCTCCCTAGAACTTCCTTAATTTCTCCTCTAAGATTTGGATGCTATAATACTTGGAGCATATATGTTTAGTAATGAAATTGCTTTGTTGTTTCTGCTGCCTTTTAGCAGGATATAGTTAGACTTCCTATCTTTTTTGATTACATCTTTTTCTGCTTTTGCTTTGTCCGACATTAGGAGTGATACCCCTGGTTTTTTTTTTTTTTTTTTACATCAGTTGAAGCACAATATGTTCTACTCCATCCCTTTACGCTTTCCCTATGTGTATCTCCCCATTTCAAATTTGTTTCTTGTAAAAAAAAAACATACTGATGGATTATAATTTTTAATTCACTCTGCTATCCATCTCCATTTTATGTGAGAGTTTATCCCATTCACACTCACAATTATAGTTACTATCTATGTCTTTCCTTTCATCCCCTTTCCCTTTGTTTATGTTTTCAGTTCTCTGTTCTCCCTTCCTCTTCACAATAAAGCTTTAATTTATGACCACGACCTCCCTCCTTCCCTTCCTTCTTTCAGCCCCTGTCCCTTTTAATCCTAGTTTCCCTTGCTACTTTTCCCTCCCTTTTAACCTCCCCTCCCTTATCTTTTCCCCTTCCCCTCCTATTGCCTATTGAGCCAATTGTATTTCTATACTAAACCGAGTTTGCTGTGCCCTCCTTGAATCCAATCAGATCAGAGTACCTCTCAAATACTACTCATCTCCCTCCCCTTTTTCTCTCTACCATGACACATATTTTGCCTCTTCCTGGGATGTAATTAATTTTTTTTCTGGCTCCTCCTTTTCACATCTCCAAATACAATCCCTTCACACCTTTAAAGTACATTTGTTATCAACTCATCATTTAATTTATAGCCACTTCATCTATGTATTTCCTAATAAAAATACAATTCTCAAGATTAACAAGTATGATCTACCCTGACAGGGATGTAAACAGTTTGCCCATATTGTGTGACATTTTTTTTTACCTGTTTACCTTTTTATGTCTCTTTTGAGAACTGTGTTTGAAGATCAAATTTTTCCCTGTTTTTGGATTTATTAATTCATTTTTAGACTTCGAACATTCGTTTTCACAAATTTTTGACTTCCAATTTTTCTCCCCATCTCTCTCCTCCCCCCACCCCATAATACCTTGCATTCTGATTACTCCTTCCCCCAATGTACCCTCCCTTCTATTACACCTCACCCTTCCATTATCCCCATTGAACGTCAAATTTTACAATTGATTTCTGGCCTTTTCTTCAAGGAGGTCTAGAAATCCCTTATTTCACTGAATGTCCATCTCTTTCCCTGAAATGTTGTGCTCAACTTTGCTGGGTAATTGATCCTTGGTATTATTCCCAGCCTTTTTACCTAAAGGAATATCATATTTCAATTCCTTAAGTCTTTCAATGTAGAAGCTGTAAGGTCCTGTGTGATCCTGACTGTAGCTCCTCGATATATGTATTGTTTCTTTCTGGCTGCCTGCAGAATTTTCTCCTTCACTTGATTGTTCTGGAATTTGACAACTATGTTCCTTGGGGCTTTTAATTTGGAGTCCCTTTCAGGACATGCATAGTGGATTCTTTTGATGATCATTTTTCCCTCAGGGTCTAGGATTTCTGGACAATTTTCCTTAATGATTTCTTGTATGATATTTTCCAAGTTCATTTTCATCATGACTTTCTGATAGACCAATAATCCTTAGATTTTTATCTCCTGTATCTATTTTCCAGGTTAGTTGTTTTTCAATTAAATATTTTACATTTTCTTCTATATTTTCATTCTTTAGATTCTGTTTGACTGATTGTTGATGTCTCATAAATCTATTAGCTTCTGCTTGATGGATTCTATTTTTTATCAAATTGTTTTCTTCGGTTAACTTTTGCATCTCCTTTTGCATCTGTCCAATTCTTCCTTTGAAGAAGTTATTTTCAACAGTTAATTTTTCTACTCCTTTCCCATTTGTCCAATTTTCCTTTTTAAGGAGCTGTTCTAATCAGTGAATTCTTTTTTTCATATTTTTAAAATCATTGTCCTGTTTTTCTTCTATTTCTCTAATTTGGGTTTTGATATCCTTCCAGAGCTCGTTCAAGAAGGTTCTTGGTTCTTAATACCAGTTCATATTTCCTTCTCATGTTACAGATGAGAGTACATTTTCAATGCTGACATCTTTGATATTTGTGTTTTGGTCCTTGTCCCCAAAGACAGATTCTATGTATTCTTTTCTGCTTTGCTTCTTACTCATGATAACAACACCTTTCCTGTATTTTCAAGCAAATTTCTTTGTCTTTAACTCAGGGAGCTGTGTCCCACAGTTCTGGTGCCTAAAAAATGAGTCTTTGTGGGAGCCTCTGATGCTTTCAGCTAGAAACCAAAATGCTGCAGCTTACTTGGTGCTGAGCTGCCTGGTGTTTGAAAGCAAAGGTCAGTTGAGGTCTTTTGGTGTTTTCCCCACAGTTACCCTGGACATAGCTCGTTAAGTGTAGGGGAGGGTTGGTCTAAGCTACAGGAGGCTCCTTTGCTGAACATGAGCATAGCAACCTCAGTTGACTGTGCTAGTGTCTTTCTGATTCCACTTGTCTCTTGAGGCACCCCTGGGATCCTGGTGTTGGCAGTTGCCAGCTCCAAACCCCTGGGGTTCAGAATCTTCACCAGGTTTCTTGAGATGAGACTCTCTGGGACAGCTCAGCAAGGTCAACAAAGGGAGGAAGGCAGCAATTACCAATCACTCTGACATATTGACTTTTTTAAAATGGATTTTAAATAAGTTTTTTTCAAGATCATGGAAACATGTGAATTTACATCTATTTTTAAAACTGTTTAGCTTTCATGAAACCTGGCATGGAGCAAGGATTTATTACAGTGACTTGCCCTACGTTTGAGTATTTCAGTAATGCAAGGAACATTCTCTTGAAGAGGACAAGACTACCATGCCCACTGAAACTGAAAACTCTCCAATATCCTTTTGGAGTGATATGGTCAGATCCTCGAATTTATCCTGGACATTTGGCATCAGGTCTGATAGAGCCTTAAAATAAAATAGGTTCCCGCGCTAAAATTTCCTTTTTTTCCCAGTCCCCAAAAGTTTTCTTTTGTATTGACTTGCCAATAAAAGTGGTTTTACTTGATAGCAAAATTATTCTTGACTGTAGCTTTCTGTTTGCCTGACTACTCATATTCTCTTCTTGATCTGTTCTCAAAATTCGTTGTTTTCTTAGAAGATGCTTTTTGTTCTCTTTTATTTTTTTATTCTTCATATTGTTTTCTTATTTTTTATATTTGGTCCCTTATAACTTCACTGGCTTACCCTGCCACAATTCAGATTTTCTAGGATTTATTTTCTTATTTAAGGTTCTGGATCTCCTTTCCAGAAGGTTGACTTTCATAATCTCCATTCTTTTCCTTTTTTAAAAAATATAAATTGACATCGGTTTTCAACATTCACTTCCACAAGATTTTGAATTCTAAATTTTCTCCTCATCTGTCCACTTCCCCCCTGCAGGACAGTGTCTACCCCAACTGTCCTTTCCCACATCTGCCCTCCCTTCTACCATCCCACATTCTCCCATCCTCTGCCCATCTATTTTATTGTGTGGCAGGTGAGATTCCTGCACAACATTGCCATTACAACTTATTTCCAAGATGCATGCAAAAATATTTTTTACATTAATTTTTAAGGCTTGGCATTTCACATTCCCTTTCTTCTTCCCTCCCCTCACAACCTCGTTGAGAAAACAAACATTTAATAAAAGTTATACATGTGTAGCCATGCAAAAATTTCCATAACAGTCATGTTGCAGAAGACTGACCACATTTCTCTTTCTTGTCCTTCCTTACAATTTATTCTATTCCTTGCCTTCACTTGTTCCCGCACAATAGTGTTTCCTTCTGAATACCCCTTCCCACAATCTACTTTTCGTTCTGTTTTGCTCCATCTCCTATCCCCTTCTGCCCTTCCTTGCTGCGGGGTTCGACAGATTTCTATACACAATTGAATGTGTGTCATTTGACCCTTTATTCAAATTGTATGAGAGTAACGCTCACTTATTCCGTCACCTCCTTCCTTCTCCTCTATTGTAAAAACTCTTTCTTACATCTTTCATATAAAATGATTTACTACTTTCTACCTCTCCTTTACTTTCCCCCCCAATACATTCTGCTCAAGATATATTTTTATTTGTAAGTATTCTCCCTTCATATTCAGTTTACATGTATGTATATTTGTATGGTCCCTCTAAATAGCCTCATACTGACAAAGGTCTGATGAGTTACTAATATTGTCTTTCCATGTAAGAATGTAAGCAGTTCAACTTTAATGAATCCTTCATGGCTTCAGTTTCCTGTTTACCTTTTCCTGTTTGTCTTCATTCTTGCGTTTGAAAGTCAAATTTTCTATACAGCTCTGGCCTTTTCAGCACGATTGCTTGAAAGTCCTCTATTTCACTGAATGTCCATGTTTTCCCCTTAAATATTATACTCAGTTTTACTGTGTATCTGCTTTTAAGAATCTTGGTTTTAAGAATACCTCCTTTTACCTCTGCAATATCATATTCCAAGCCTTTTGATCCCTTAGTGTAGAAGGTGCTAAATCCTGTGCTATCCTGAATGTATTTTCACAGTACTTGAATTCTTTCTTTTTGCCTGCTTGTAATGTTTTTGTATTGACCTGGGAAATTGAGAATTTTGCTATAATATTCCTAGGAGATTTCATTTTGACATCTCATTCGGGAGAAGATCAGTGGATTCTTTCCTTTCTATTATACTCTCTGGTTCTAGAATATCATGGCAATTTTATTTGATAACTTCTTGAAAGATGATGTCAAGGCTTGTTTTATTTTTATCAAGGTTTACAAGTAGACCAAGAATCTTAAAAACCTTGTCTCCTGGATCTATTTTCTAGGTCAGTTGTTTGTCCAATGAGATATATTTTATTATCTTCTATTTTTTATTCTTCTGGTTTATTTTTAATAATTTCCTGATTTCTCATAAACTCATTAACTTTCTTTTGCTCCATTCTAATTTTTAAGGAATTATTTTCTTTAGTGAGCTTTTGGACCTCCTTTTTCTTTTGGCCAAATCTCCTTTTTAAGGCAGTCTTCTCCTCATAGGCCTTTTGAACCTCATTTGCCATTTGTGTTAGCCTATTTTTAAGATATTATTTTCTTCAGTTTTTTGGGTCCTCTTTCCAAGTAGTTGACTCATTTTTATTGATTTTCTTGCATCACTCTCATTTCTCTTCCTAAATTTTCCTCTATTTTTCTCATTTAATTTTCAAAATCATTTCTAAACTCTTTCATGGCCTGAGATCATTTCATATTTTTTCTTGGAGGGTTTGGATATAGTAGTCTTTTTCTTGCTGTCTTCCTCTGGTTGTATGTTTTGATATTCCTCTTCAAAAGAAAATACCCTTTTCACCAAGAAAGCAAGCTTCTTAATTTTTTCCCTTTTTTGATCATTTCCCCAGCCGATTACTTAACGTTTTAACTCTTTGTTAAATGGAGAGAGTGCTGCCCCGAGTTTCAGGGGATTTATGAAGGTATTTGGAGAGATATCTCTAGGGAACTATAAACTCTCAGTTCCTCCAATGTGTCATCTTCAAAGAACAGGTGTTTACTCATCTCCTGGCCTACACTCTGGAATGTGAGAAAACCTGTCTTTTCTGCCCTAAGACTGCAAGTCTGATTCTCTCTCCATGGCTGCCAGCAGGTGTGCCACGCTGGACTGCAACCCAGTTCAGTTGCTCAATTCCCACACCCTCTGTAGGCAGAGAGCTCCAGAAGCAGATGGTGTTGCAGCAGTGGCTGTAGCTACCCTAAGGCTGGGGTTGGGGTTGGAACACTGTCTTCTCTCACCCTGATGATAAAGCTTTATCCCTGATCTTTGAAGTAATCTTTGGCATTTGTGGGTTGAGATGTCTGAAAACCTCTATGGCTGACAATGATTCAGTGCTCTGAGGCATGCTCCAGTCATGTCAGTACTGGCAAGACCCTTTCTATGCCCTGAGGCCATAGCAATGGACCCTTTCTCTAGACCTTCCAGGTTTTCTTGGGCTGGAAATCTGTTTCACTGCCATGCTGTGGCTTCTATTTCTCTAGGGTTCCTTTAGAATCATTTTTTACAGATATTTGGAGGGTTTGGAGAGGGTAAGCTCAGGCAGGTCCCTACTTCCACTCTGCCATCTTGGTTCCACCCCACCCCCTTGTTTTCTTGGCTTGTTCTTAAAAAAATCATTGATCTTTCTCATTTTATTTTTCTGTGAATTCTTTTTTAGCAGGTGACTATTTAATGCTATGGGAAGGAGGGCCATTTTTTTTTTTTGCTTTTGTGTCCTCTTCTAAAAGCAAACCTTGGTCTTTTCTATTCCCATAATAACATTTTATAGTTGGATTTTTTTTATCCTTTCCTGTTTCTTTTTTGAGCAGTTTATTTTTTTTTAAATCATCTTTAGTCTTGTTCCATACAGGAACAGTCTCTGACCTCAGATCCTCCTTCAATTTACCACTCTAACTTGGAACTAAAACAAGAAGTTCTGCCTTTCTATAAGTAAACACAACCAGCAGTATCCCTGCTCTATTCCTTCACTCACTGGGCATGTGCTCTTTCCTTCTTGCCCAGTTTTGCATCTTTGCAGTATAGCTGGGCCTGGCATTCCTTATCAGCAAAAGTTTCCTTATTTTTTATTTGTTCTGATTTCTGGCTTCCCAGACTCTCAAAGAGGTGAAAGTTATTGAAGAAGGGGCTGAGGCCACTTCCCAACCTACTTAGCCTAAGGGTTCACAGCTTGTTTTTATGGAACTAGTTTCCAACTGTTTACTTATCTCTGGGACCAAACCTTGGTCTTGAAATTTTTCTAAGGACATTCTGTGACTACAACACATATTTAAACTTGTTTGTGGGGGATATCTAGGGAGGTTAAAATTTTCTGACCTATTATACCACTTTTCCGGAATTCTCTGGAGAGAGATCCTTTTGTCTAAGTGGCCCAAGGCTGAGAGTGATCTGGGTGGAGATAGATTCTTTTGACTATATAGTCCAAGACTGGGAATGATCTGGTATAGAGATATTTTCCTCTCTCCAAGGGTGAAATTATGTTGGAGTAACATCATTCCATTTTGGAAAGGTATATAAAGTGTGCAGTCTAAGTTCAAAGCAAGCCTAGATGCTTTGAGAGAAATAAAAGTATATGAAGCCTAATTCTGTTTGTCTTCCTTAGGGTGAAGTCTGGAGGTTGATATTTTGAACACTCAACATTTCTAGTAAAGTAACCATTTTAGGCCTATATTCTCATTCAGTTCATCCTGAATTTTCTTTCCCATTCAGATCCTAGCATTTATATTAATATCTTCTTTGCAACTTCCTCCCGCTGGAATCATCATGTAGAACACCTAAATTCGCATCTGGAGTTTTTCTGCCCTTTTGCCTATTTAAAAATGCATTTTTCTGTGTTCTCCATTATAGGAAAGTATCTCTTTTCAAGAACAATACATCAACAATAGGATGACAACAACTTGATTACATTACAATTTCTATATTATAGTAACTACACGAATATGATTTTGAAGACAGAAGATTGGCTTCTGCATGATGTTAATAAAATTAGTTTTACAGTGGCTGCAGAAAAATGACCAACTTAAAGTATGTAAAAATCTATGAGAATATTTATTTTATATTCATAAAAGATTTTATGAAAATTCTGCGAGGAAATACTTAATAAGTATACTTGCATTATGTGCATAGGACATTCTGATTGTACACATATGTGTATGTGTATGTATATATCTGTATTTATGTGTGTGTATTAAGTGAGAACTTTTATGATAATTAAAATGACATATGGCATGTTGCATTAGAAAAAAAAAAGAAATCTTGTTGAAGAA
The DNA here is from genome assembly GCA_023548195.1 of Bettongia penicillata ogilbyi. Classification (NCBI taxonomy): domain Eukaryota; kingdom Metazoa; phylum Chordata; class Mammalia; order Diprotodontia; family Potoroidae; genus Bettongia; species Bettongia penicillata. Next base: position 6,432,560 of record JAJHZJ010000242.1, on the reverse strand, counting down.
AGGACTTATACAGGACCTGCTTTTATCACTGTAATCACATTATCAAAAGCAAGTAAAGGAACTCAAATTTTGTAAAACTATACATACATTTTTTTCTCTTGAGCTTTAAACTGACATTTCTTATATGCACAATACAGATGATAGGGTTATAACTAGTCTAAATATAAGTAAAGATATGGACATATATTTTCGTTATGGTTCAGTCCCAGGGAGATGGCTATGACATAATAGCAAAGAAGACTAGATTTTGTTTCCCAGAACCTGGAAGAAAAACCTGGCTCTACTAGTTACTGACCTTAGGTGCATTTCTTTTTCTCTTTAAGTATACACTTTCGCATGTATAAAATGAAGTCATTAGTCTGGATTTCCTTTAAAGGTCCTCCAAATTTAAATTCTATGATTCAATGAATTGAACTTGCTCAATAAAGGCAATTTCTGATACACATTAAGTGCTTACTAAATATATAAAGGGATTAATGCAGGAGATACTCAAAATATCTCAGATTTGGAAGGGATCTCAGAATCATCTTTTGTAATCAAATAGTAGTGGAATATGATTATTCAAGTGAAAAAAATCAAAAGGCATTTATTGAGTGCTTATGTTCCAGTGACTTCTAAGGACTGAGGACAAAGCCATTGAATCTACCCTCAACAAACTTGAGAAAATATTTTTGGGGTAGAGGCAAGATGGCAGAGTAGAAAGACACACCTCTAATAACTGTCCCCTAAACCCATAAAATACTTGTAAAAATAACTCTAAAGAAATTCTAGAGCAGCAGAAGTCACAAAATGACACAGTGAAAGAGATTTCCAGCCCAAGGCAGCCTGGAAGGTTAACAGGAAAGGTCTATCACAACAGGTGTGGAGCTCAGCTCACCCTAACCTTGCCCACACTGAGGCAAGGACAGGGCTGGAGCAGGCTTCAAGGTACCACCCAGATTCTCTAACTCACAATTGGCAAAGACAGCTTTAAAGGTCAATGAGAAAGCTCTTTCACCTGGTTGAGAAGGGAATGCAGCAGTCTATCCCTGACTCCAGGCACCAACAGTTTCTATTGTTGGAGCCCTGGTCTAAAGACCCTGGGGGAACTGAACAGCATATATGGATCTCAGCAAGGAGTGGTGGCCCTGGAGTGAGGAGGAACACAGGCAGATGTGGTGGAGCTGGTGGAGGCTCTGGAGAAGGAATCCTGCTCACAGATCAGAGCACAGGCCAGGAAAGGCATACATATCTCCCCAATGATTCTGCCACTTGGAGGAACTGAGTACTTGCAGGTGCCTAGAGTATACCCTACTCTTGACAAAGAACTCAATAGTCAAGTCACTGCCTGGGAAAATGCTCCCAAAAGGGAAAAAAATAAGACAAAAGAAGGTTATTTTCTTAGTAAGCAGATATTTTTTCCACCCTTTCAGACGAAGAGGACAATACATACAATCAGAGGAAGACCTAAATTCAAAGTTTCAGCATCAAAGCATCCAAAATAAATAAATATGCTCCATGAAAGAGTACAAAAAAGAATTTTGAAAGCCAAGTAAGAGAGGTGGAGGAAAAATTGGAAAGAGAAATGAGACAGATGCAAGAAAAGCATGAAAATCAGTTAACAGCTTGCTAAATGAGACCCATAAAATGCTGAATAGTTTAACACCTTTAAAAATAGACTAACTCAAATGAGAAAAGCGGCCCAAAAATCCAATGAGAAGAATGCTTTAAAAAGCAGAATTAGCAGAACAGAAAAGAAGGTTCAAAAGCTCTCTGAGGAAAACAGTTTTTTAAAAATTAGAATGAAGAGGGAAATGGGTCCAAGAAAGGGAGACTCAGTCAGGGGAAGTACTTATAGTAGTCATCTGTTCTGGAAAACATTCAAGACATTTCCCTGTGGACATCGCACCATTTCACTGCCATTTCACTACAGAATTGACTCTAGTAGGGATTCTTCTCCATATCAGTGTGCGTCTTGACTGAGATTGGATGGCACTATCAGTGGCCTAATACTGTAATATCTTGTTTGCAGCCATCCTACCCATCTGACACTTTGCTGATGATGCAGATAGACCCCAAACAGTGTCCTCTCCTAGTAAACTCCTCTACCAACTGGTTTGACTTATAGATAAATCTTATGGAAGTACTTGAGAAACATAAAGTTTAAATTAATTGCCCAAGATAACACAATTACTAAAGGTTCTGCATATATTGGCCTTCCTACCTCCAAACTACCAATTACATAGTAAAAGTTAAAAGTAAGAAGTGTTCATTGGATTGAAGTTCAACGTGAAGTTAAAAAGGAATCTCCATCAATAGCAACCACACTCGGTAATCCTAAAGCATCTTCTTGACGGCTTCTAATGATGGTGAAGGAATTCCAAATGGTTCCACCTTAAGATCTTTTTATTTAGGAAAGTTTTCCTTATATTGATTTTATTCTTTTTTTTTCTGAAGTTTACATTCATTCTCTTAATTCAGTTCTGTAGAAAGAAACAGAATAAATCACAGCATCTCTGATTAATAATTTTGGAAATTCCCTCGGAGCCAAGATGGCAGAGTAGAAGGACCCACGTTTATGAGCTCCGAAACCAAAAGCCCATAGAATTAATGTAAAAAGATTCCCCCATAACTTCTGGGTCAATACAAGGTGTGCAGAAACGGAGTGGAAGAGATTTCCGTTCCAGGGAGCCCTGGAGACCCGTCCCCAGGGTTTGGCGCACCCGAGAAAGTGGACCCCACCCCCAGCGCTGCCCTGGCTGTGGCCCCAGAGAAGCTGATCCGAGCAGGCTTCAGAGACGGAAGCTCTGGCAGCCGGGAAAGTCCCTCCGCCCACAGAAGCTAGAGGTCAGTGAGAGAGAAGGCCGGGTTGGAGGAGAGGGGAAGCAGGGTGTCTCCGTGACTCGGGCCCCCTCGTGGTGGCAGGGACGGGGGCAGGAAGCAGCGGAGGCAGAGGTGTGGGCAGCGGCTGAGGCGGCAGCAGCCCAGAACTCATGAATCGCCCAACAGGAGGCAGGATCTTCATTAGGGAAGATTCCCGCATAAAACCTGACAGAGCTGAGCCTGGGAGACGGCCCTGCCCCCACCCCGCTCTATTAATGAAGGCTTCTGCTCAAAGCCCCCAAGGGAACTGAGATTGGGAGGCAGGGGCCCCCCACCCTGCCCCCACCTGCTCCATTTCTGAAAGTCTCTGCATAAAGCCCCTGAGGGATCAGAGTCTGGGAGGTGGCCCTGCCCCCACCCCAGCACCTGAACTAAAGCTCACTGATTGACAGTCGGCAGGAGGAAAGCCCATTTAAATCTCAGAGGCCAAGCACTAGCTGGGCGGATCCAGGCGGGGGTGGAAAGGAATCTCAGAAGTCAAGTAACTGGCTGGTAAAATGCCTAGAAATGGGAAGAAAAATAAGACTTTAAAGAGTTTTTTCCAACAAATGCAAATTATCCCGACCTTCGGATCTGATGACAAGGATGTATCCTTGCCATCAGGGAAAGACGTGGAGGGCGGGGCCTCAGTACCCCAGACACCCCAGGGGGGTGGCAGGTGGGCTCAGGCCCTGGAAGAGCTCAAAAGATTTTGAAAAGCAAGTTAGACAGGTGGAGGAAAAACTGGGAAGAGAAATGAGAGAGATACAAGGAAAGTATGAAAAACGGGTCAATACCTTGGTAAAGGACACCCAAAAAAAATGGTGAGGAAATTAACACCTTGAAAAATAGGCTCACTCAATTGGCAAAGGAGGTTCAAAAAGCCAATGAGGAGAAGAACGCTTTCAAAAGCAGAATGAGCCAAATGGAAAAAGAGGCTCAAAAGCTCACTGAATTTAATAGTTCTCTCAAAATTAGAATGGAACAGATGGCGTCTAATGACTTTCTGAGAAACCAAGAAATCATCAAACAAAACCAAAAGAACGAAAAAAATGGAAGAGAATGTGAAATATCTCATGGGAAAAACTACTGACCTGGAAAATAGATCCAGGAGAGACAATTTAAAAATTATGGGACTACCTGAAACTCATGATCAAAAAAAGAGCCTAGACATCATCTTCCATGAAATTATCAAGGAAAACTGCCCTGACATTCTAGAACCAGAGGGCAAAATAAGTATTGAAAGAATCCATCGAGCACCACCTGAAAGAGATCCAAAAAGAGAAACTCCTAGGAACATTGTGGCCAAATTCCAGAACTCCCAGCTCAAGGAAAAATCTTGCAAGCAGCTAGAAAGAAACAATTCCAGTACTGTGGAAATACAATCAGGATAACCCAAGATCTAGCAGCTTCTACATTAAGGGATCAAAGGGCGTGGAATAGGATATTCCAGAAGGCAAAGGAACTAGGACTCAAACCAAGAATCACCTACCCAGCTAAAATGAGTATAATACTCCAAGGGAAAATATGGTCTTTCAATGAAACAGAGGACTTTCAATCATTCTTAATGAAAAAAACCAGAGCTGAAAAGAAAATTTGACTTTCAAACACAAGAATGAGAAGAAGCATGAAAAAGGAAACAGCAAAGAGAAGTCTTAAGGGACTTACCAGAAGTGAACTGTTTACATTCATACAGGGAAAGACAATATTTCTAACTCTTAAAACTTTTCAGTATCTGGGTAGTTGGTGGGGCCACACATACACATGTACACGCATGCACACACATACACAAATGCACATACATACAGAGATAGAGAGCACAGATTGAACTGAATAGGATGGGACCATACCTTTAAAGAAACTAAGGTAAATGGTGAGAGAGAAATGTAGGGGGAGGAAAGAGAGGGAAAGGGAAGGGGGCAACTATATGTCATTTAAGAGGCAGGTAGGAGTTTTTCTTAGTGGAGGGAAAAAGAGGAGAGCTGAGAAAAAAAAAAAAAAACAAGAAGTTTACCCTCATCACATTTGACTAAACGAAGGAATGAAATGCACACGCATTTTGGTATGAAAACCTATCGTACAGTGTAAGAAAGTGGGGGAGAAGGAGATATTGCAAGGGAGGGGATGATGGAGGGGAGGGCAAAGGGAGGAGGGAGCAATTTGAAGTCAACACTTGGGGAGGGACAGGATCAAGAGACAGAAGAGAAACAATGAGGGGCAGGTTAGGAGGGATGGTAATTCAGTTAGTCTTACACAACACGACTAGCAGGGAGGTCATTTGCAAAACTACACAGATAGGGCCTATATTGAATTGCCTGCCGTTCCAAAGGGAATGGGTGGGGAGGGAGGGATGGGGAGAATTTGAAACTCAAAGTTTTAGGAACAACTGTTTAATATTGTTGTTGTAACTAGGAAATAAGACATACAGTTAATGAGGAATAGAAAGTCATCTGGCCCTACAGGAGAAAAGAGAAGATGGAGACAAGAGAAGGGAGGGATGACAGAAGAGAGGGCAGATTGGAGATAGGGAAAATTAGATCGCTTGGTGTATTGGGGTGGGGGAGGGGAGAAAAGGGGAGAAAATTGGGAACCCCAAAATTTGTGAAAATGAATGTAAAAAATTAAATAAATAAATAAATAAATAAAATAAAGTAATAACAATTTTAAAAATTTCTTAGCCTGAATACATTAAGGAGCTCAGAAACCATCCAACACATCAACAGGTGTGCAAGACTAAACTGATAAAAATAAATAAATTTATTGGTTTGTGGAGGAAGCTTGTTTGCTCATAGTAACTTCAGATTTCTCTGTTGCAGGTTTCATTTGCATAGCATTTCAGGTTCTCTTAGGGAATATACGGTCAATCATTAACATTCTATATCATTTGAGTGGCTGAACAGAATATAGTCTTTCCCAAGAGGGACACTGTTTGAAAAATCCCTAGTTGCCTATTCAGTGCAACATGTGTAATATCATGAGTAGCAGGATTGCATGTATTTGGTCTAAGCAGGAGGAATTTAGTCAAATTTTGTGTATACAGCCTACTTTGGAATTTGTGGTGGGGAATGGAGGTAGGGGACAGGTTTCAGTAATGTTTTGTATATTTAATCTGATAACCCAATAGCATATTCTGATACCCATGATTTCTTCCCAGTCTCATAACAGAAATAATTTTTGATTCAAATGTGTTACACATTTTTGCTAAGAAAGTGATGTTTTGTATTATATGATTTCAAAGTGAGATTCACATAAATTATTTTGAAATTAAAGAGGGAAGGAGAAATGGATTCAGTGTCCTTAAAAGAAAGGAAGGGATGGTACTTTTATTTGGGGAATAGTATAAATCAAGCCCATTAGGAAATTGTCTACCTAGCCTCTCATCACCAAAGTTTATGCACTTAATAGTCTTCTCCATCCTAATTTTATCCTTGCAGCTATAAATAGAGAGACCTGTAACTTTTTAGAAATAACCTTAGGGAATTCAATCAGTGAAACGATTATTCTCTTATATTTTCTTCTCAGTATACTCTAAGTCCTTGAAATTGTGTGTTCTCTGCCTATCATTAAAACCATTTTTGGAATATTAATGATTATTCTGTAATTTTAAATAGAAAGTTTCTTTAATTTGGGTACTAAAAAGGCAGAAGTTATTAAGAATACAATTTAGAAAAATTGATGTATATTGAAAATCAAATACCTTCATGAATTGAACAGATAGAAATTACTTGCATACAGCATGGAGTTCAAAGGAATTTACTTTTAAGACATCATATGGTACATATGATGAAATATTTCTTTGTGTTTTTCCATATTTTTTGTAATAAGTCATTTTTAAAGAGCCTCTAAACTTAACATCAGGTTTTGCCTTTTAGAAACAGAATTATTCCCCAGATAAGCCTGTTCATTAATGCTTGGGTGCAGGCACCAGGTCACAAAAATTGCCTGGTCAGGTGAGATTCCTGGGTTCAGTTCATATTCTATGCTAATAACATTCACTCTGACCATAAGTAATGAATTTAATTACCCTCCCACTAACCTACTTATAATACTAAAAATATTTCCAAAAACAATATTTGTCTACCTTAAAGAGGCTTAATGCATGTAAAACTTCTTTCCATCCTCATAGGACAGATGGTCAGGACTGCTAAGATCATTACTAATGAAGTGCTTTAATCAAATACTTTATTACTTTGCCAGACAGGTATTTACAATCCAATAGTAAAGGTCTGAAGGGGAGTTCACTACTTATGAGAATACACTGGGCATTGAAGCATACTTCTGTGAGGAGATGCTTAGAAAGCTGCTATGGAGTAGTCAGGAGAGGAAGTGGGACTAGCAAAGGTGATTTGAAAAGTGCCAGGAAGTAGCCTCTCCCTAATCCCTAGTCCCAAACCTACTCTCTCTGTGAAATTTAACTGATTCAGATTCATTGCCTTTTGGAAGCAATCAAATTAAAAAATGGAAATGCTCTTGGGCAATGTAGTTAATAAAGTTAGGAAACAGTTTTCCATTAGTTGTATTCTATTGTGGACATTTGTGCAAAGGAGAGAGGTTGTATTTCCAGTGGTAAGCCCTTGAGTAGCACAAAATGTCTGTGGCAGACAAAAATCTCTCTAGAATTCTTTTTTGTGACTGATGTGCTTTGCATTCATGATAACACCTCTCCACTTAAACTTGAACTGAGGTGTTTCTAGAGTACCTCTGGGAAAAACTGTTTTGTTTTAGCTCCTCTCTGCTGCTCATTCTCTCACTAGAGCATTCAGCAAAATCTTGGATGTCTGAATGATCCTCTACCTAGGACAAGTACCTAACATTGAAGTGTCACTTGATTTATCAGTATATGTCCAGTGCTATGTAATCACCCATTAAACATACCTCAGACATCAATAGAAAGATTTATTAAGCCAACATTTCATAGTCATGTCTCTTACCTGATAATCTACTATTAAATTCAAAACTAAAGCTATGTAAATGAATGAATGGAAAGATTACGGGAAATAAAACAAAACAAACTAGGGAATATTTTTGGAGGAGTAGGTTTAAAGGATCAAAAGTTTTGTGACCCTATAACAGAAATTCTTTGATGGATAATCTTAATTTGTCCATCAGGGCTCACTGGGTTTTATCCTTGAAAGGAATATATACACATACACACACGCACATAGACACACATATATGTATATGTGTGTGTGTATATATATATATATATATATATATATATGGGTGTGTAATTATATATGTATATATACATGTGTGTACATATATATACCCATATATGCTATATACATGTGTGTTTGTGTGTGCATATTATATATATATATATATATATATATATGTAATTATATAAAATAACCACAGAAAGACTGCAAAAAGAATTACAATGAAATTAAACAAGCCTTCTTCTGCAGTCATTTCATTTCAGGAGAAATGACAGTTAATTCTGCTTAATTCAACAAGCATTTTAATATCTTCTTACTATGTGCAAGGCACTATACTAGACACTTAGGGGGGAGAGAGAGAGAGAGAGAGAGAGAGGCAGAGAGAGAGAGGGAGAGAGAGGGGGGGGGGGAGAGGGGGGGGGAGAGAGAGAAACTCAATTGTCCCTAAAGGGCTGATAAAGAACTTGGAAACTTATGAGTATATTTAAAATTATATTGAAAATAGAAATAATTTTAAGAGGAAGACACTACTTCCTCTTAAAGGAACTAGAGTGAAAATAGATAATGGAAACTCCCATGTAGGGGATTTCACCTTTTCTGTACTTAAAGTCACTGAAAATATAATTATGCTTTTAATCATTTAAATGAACAAATATATTTCAAAGAATGTAGCATCATCAATGTAATTGTTCCTCTCTCTGGTCATGCAGAAAGAAACAAATTTTTATTTCCTAACGCTGCAGAACTCATGACAATTGTTTCCTATAAAGTGTCCACATGGAGTATTCCCAAAATTTATGTACCCTTCTCCTTTACAATAAATCAATAAACATATTAAGTATCTGCTATGTTCCAGACATGGTGCTAAGCTTTGGCGACACAAAAAGGTACTAAAAAAATTCCTGAACTCTAAGAGCTTATAATAATAATAAAAAAGAGTAATATTGAAACATAGTCTTTCACATGAGAGTCTGATGCTTTAAGTTATGCAGGATGTTGATGTTTCATGAATCCCAATGGTTAACATAGGAATCTTGCTTTGTGAATAACCCATTTTTTCTCATATATTTCCCTGATATATTCCATTCTTCACATTGATCGTTTTGTTTTATTTCCCATTTCCCAATATTCCCATTATTTCCCATAAATTCCTATTATGGACTTCTCTATTGTCATTTAGAACAATGAACTTTAATCTTCGAAAAGCATAATGCTTACTATGCATCACAGAAAAATCACAGAAAATTATAGGTGCTTCAAATATGGATCTTTGTTTATGCTATTAATAATAATAGTAACATGTTTAGCTAAGTTAACATATTTGTGTTTTTTATTCATCATTTCTAGATCATTTGATATATGTGTGTGTGTGTGTGTGTGTGTGTGTGTGTGTGTGTGTGTGTAAAGGCTATATAGCCCTGATTTTAGTACCTACCAAATGAATATAGTACAGAAGTAACAATCTGAGACTATAAGTGAGTGTTTTTACCCTAGCTCTAACAATATCCCTGTCAAAGTATATGTCTTAAACTGAGTCACTGACAATGGAGACCATTGGATGCACTGAATTACTAATAAAATGAATAGTAGAGCAATTGCAAAATGAAAAGGATGAGATTCCCACCCAAGTGGTAAATAACATAATTCTAAGCCATCAAAGTTTTTCCTCCCAGATGTATGTAACAATAGTGAGTAGTATAAATGCTAGAAGAATAAAGGATAAAGTCAGTGGGGCATGCATTGCAAAAATACAAATTGTTGCATCAATTTATGACTGACTTGAAGCCTATTTATTGGAGTTTGTGTCAATTATTTATGTATTCTCAAGCAGATATGTATTGATTTAGTCACCTCTAAGCTAGAGTTCTTGATGCTAAACCCTGTATGGTTTGCCTTGAGACAATTTCTAGTGTCCTGTATTTTCCTAGAACAATGACATTCCATATGACGTTGAGTTACATCCTCAAGCCACAAATTGAATTGGCAGTCTCTGGAGGAAAGTGATATTTTTGGCCATGTTTTTACTTTCTTCTACCTTTATAATCTTACTCATTTAAAGGCCTATATTTTAAAACCAGAACCTATCTTATTTTTTTCTTCATTAGCATTGTTTAGACATTGTCATCAGAGTTCAATTTACATGCTTTAGAGAGTAAAATCTAAGATATGAAAGCAAGAATAATAGATATCTTTGTCACAAAATTGTAGAATCTCAATTTCACCTCAGAGACCATTGAGTTTAAGCTATACAAGAGGAAAATAATCCATTCTATGACGAGTTCAACAAGCAGACAAATATTTCTATGAAAATTTTCAGTGAGAGGGAAGCTGCTATTTGCAGAGATAAGCCATTCCGTTTATGGATGTTTGTTTTTTAATAATTAATTTATTTTTAGTTATCAGCATTCACATCCACAAGATTTTGAGTTCCAAATTTTCTCTCCATCTCTCCACTCTGCCCACCGCAAGGTACCATGCATTCCAACTACCCCTTCCCCTAATATGTCCTTTCTTCTATCAAACCCCTCCCATCCGTCATCCCTTTCCCCTCTATTTCTTGTCAGACAAGATAGATTTCTATACCCCATTTCCTGTATATCTTATTTCCCAGTTGCACGTAAAAGCAAATTTTAGCCGTCATTTTTTAAAACTTTGAGGTCCAGTTTCTTTTCCTTCTTCACACACCCACTGAGAAGCCATACAACTCAACAACTTACTCATGTGCAGACAGGCAAAACAATTCCATAACAGTAATGATGTGAAATATTTTATTTCCCTCCATTCTATCTTGGACCCCAATAATTCTATTCCTTCTTTTGACTCTCGCTTTCCTTAAAAGTAGTTACCTCTAATTACCCCCTTCTCTAATTTGCCCTCGCGTCTATCATTCCTCCACCACTTGCTTATACCTTTCCCCTTACTTTCCTGTAGTTTAAAATAGATTATCACATCAAATTGAGTGTGCATATTATTCCCTCTTTAAATGTGATGAGAGTAACGTTCACTCTTTCCCTCTCATCGCCCTGCTCTTTACCTCCATTGAAAAAGCTTTTTCTTGTGAAATGTGAGATTTTGTGGAATAATTTGCCCCACTCGATTTCTCCCTTTATCCCTCCCAATGTATTCCTCTCTCACCTCTTAATTTTATTTTTTTGAGATGTCATCCCTTCATATTCATCTCACACTCCCTTCTGTCTATATGTATATAATTCCTCCAACTACCCTAATGCTGAGAAAAATCTCAAGAGTTACAAATATTATTTTTCCATGTAGGAAGCAAATATTTCAACTTTAATAAATCCTGTTTACCTTTTCATGCTTCTCTTGATTCTCGTGTTTGAAAGTCAAATTTTCCACAAGCAGCCAAAAGGAGAATGAGAGGGGACCAGATCAGAGATGACTCAGGTACAGGCATCTGGAAGGACCATGGGGGAAAGCATGAAGGTAGATGAAGCCCTGGACCCTGGACTGGTGCACGTGGTGACAGAGATGACCAGGAGAATCTGTCCACCATGATGGAGACTGTGCAGGACTGCCATAGTGGCTTGGCCATACAGCAGCGTGGCCTCACGGGCACCATGCCACGCATCCAGAGCAACCTGAGCTTCCTCAGCCACAGCCATGGGGCCATTGGCAACATGCTGGCCCAGAGCATCATATTCTAATTCCTTTGATCTTTAATGTAGAAGCTGGAAGGTTCTGTGAAATCCTGACTGTAGCTCCTCGATATTTGAATGGTTTCTTTCTGGCTGCCTGTAGTATTTTATCCTTCACTTGTTAATTATGCAGTTTGCCAGCAGTATTTCTTGTTGATTTTAGTTTGGGAATCCTGTTGGGAGGTGCATGGTACATTCGTTTGATGACTATTTTGCCCTTTGGAGCTAACACTTCTGGACAATTTCCCTTGATGATTTCTTGGAAGATATTGTACAGGCTCTTTTCATCATGATTTTCTGGAAGGCCAATAATTCTTAAACTTTCTCTCCTGGATTTATTCACCAGGTCAGGTGTTTTTTGCAGTTAGACATTTAACATTTTCTTGTATTCCTTATATTTTATTTCACTGATTCTTGATGTCTCATAGATTCATTAGTTTCTACTTGTCCAACTCTGATTTCTATCAAATTGCTTTTTATTTTCGGTTAATTTTTGTAGTTTCTTTTCAATTTTCCAATTTTGCCAGTTTGGTTTTGTGCTTCTTTTTCCATATGTTCATTTTTTTTTTCTTTTTAAAGAGCTGTTGTCTTCAGTGAATTCTTTTTTCATACTTTTAAAATTATTGGCCAATTTTTCTTCTATTTCCTTCTTCAGCTCTTCCAAGGGTGCTCTTTGTGCATATCAGCAGTTCAGAGTAATTTTTGAAGTTTCAGATGGGAGTACAGTTTCAATAATGACCTCTTTGGTATTTTCATTTTGATCCTTGTTCCCACAGAAAAATTTTATGGTCTTTTACTTCTTGCTTTGCTTCTTTTTGCTCATGATGATGACACTGTATTTTCGCCTCTGGTTCTTTCAAGTAGCAGCTAAATAAACTGATGTTGAGCTGGCACATGTGAGAAAGATCAGGCCAGGTGACTTTTCGTTTTTGTGTGTGTGTTTCCCAGGATTTGACATGGAGATAACTTGTTAAGTGTGGAGGAGAGGTGGTCTGGGAATGGGAAATCTCCTTAACTGAGCTAGAGCAAAGGCAAGCTTAGGGTTTGGTGATCCAGGCTGCCCTATTGTCTCCACGTTTCCCTTGGAGCTCTAAGCAAGTCTAGGCTCCTTATGTTGGTGTTCGAGAGGCTCCACCCTCCTCTCGCTCCTGATCTCCTCCTATTCACTGAAGTGGGGCTGTCTGGGATAGCGCTGGTCCTCTGTCACAGTAAGTAGAACACTTACTAGCAATTTTCCTAGCCTTAGGTGCTACAATACCCTTTACTCCGTCTGCTCATCCCACTGGTCCTGGATTTTTCTACAGAAATATTTTATGGTTCTTTAAAGTCCAACAAGGGGAGGGGGAGAGATGATTGACAGATCATTCCACCATTTTGGCTCCCTGGAATTGAAGTAGGTGACTTACAGACCTTTAATGTGCAGGCTGATAGTCTCATGAACAGCTGCTGCTGACACCTGGGGCTCCATGCACGACTCTCACCCACTCAGCTCCCCTGGACTCATTCCACTGCCATGCTGCTGCTGCCTCAGACTGCACTGGGGCCTCCTCAACCCCTGCGGAAAAGTTCTTCCTGTCGACCTTTCAGTCTCTCCTGAGGTGTGAACCTGTGTCTGTTTCTGGATACTGCAACTCCAAAATTTGGTCAGATTCTCTATTGTGAGATATTGGAAGGAGTTTGTCTAAGAGCTTAGATAAGTACTTGTTCTCATTCTGCCAGCTTGGATCCGCACCCAATTTATTTTTTTTAGATATCATCACTTCTTATTCAACTTAACCAGTGCCCCCCCCCTCTCTCTATATGTGTGTGTGTGTGTGTGTGTTTGTGTATGTATGTATATATAACCTCTCCCACTTCTCAAATACTGAAAAAGTTTCAAGAATTCCCAATATTATCTTTCCATTTAGTAATATAAACAGTTCAACTTTTTTTGTTTTTTTTTAAATTTACTTTTAATATTCTACATTCACTACCATAAAACTTAGATTTTTTCCCCCTACCTACACACCACCACCCCCTTCTCTCCCCAAGATGACATACAAGTCTATATAGAATCTACTCATGCATTCCTATTGATTGCAATTTCACTATGGTCATGCTGTGTTGAAGAACTAAAATAAATGGGAGAAATCATATAACAAACCAAAACATAATACACGCACACATACAAATACACACAAAATGATCTGCTACATTCTGTGATTGAACTCCATAGTTCTTTGTCTGAATGTGGAAGGTATTTTGCCTTAAAAGGCCATTGGGAACATTTTTTACGTCCTTGCATTGCCTCAGGGCTAAGAGATGAGCTGTGTGTGTGTGTGTGTGTGTGTGTGTGTGTGTGTGTGTAAACTTGCATTAGGACCCAAGCACGTCTCAAAACTCGAGGGGAAACAGGAAGAAAATAGGGCTCCGGGGATCACCAACCCCTGAGCTTTCCTTTGCCTCAGCTCAGCTGAAGTGATCTCCCTTGACTAGACCACCTGTCCCTAACACTTAACAAATTAACCCCAGGGCTGATTGGGTAAACACAAAACAAAAAGATAGAAAGACATTTGCCCTTGTTTTTTTTTTTTTTTTTCACACCAATCAGCTCAACACCAAGTTCTGCAGTTTCTAACTGAAAGAACCAGAAGCCGCAATACACAATCACAGTGAATGCCAGGAAAAAGCCAAACGAGGGTGAGAAAAGTCATGGAATCTCTCTATGGGGACAAAGACCAAAGCACAAAAACCAGAGAGGTTAGTAATGAGACTGTATTTCCATCTGAAACTTCAGAAGGGATTATCAACTGCTTGCATGCACAAACAGCTCTCCTGTAACAGCTGCAGAAGGAAACAGAAGAAAAACTGCTCAATGAGTTAAAAACTATGAAAAAACAAATCACTGATGAGAACATCTCTTTAAGAAGGAAAAATTGAACAAATGGAAAAGGAAGCACAAAACCTAACTGGGAAAATTGGACAAATGGAAAAGAAGGTACAAAAATTAACAGGAGAAAATAACTCCTTAAAAGGAGAAATTGGACAGATGGAAAAGGAGATGCAAAATTTAACTGAAGAAAACAATTTGATAAAAATTAAAATTGGACAAGCACAAACTAATGACTCTATGAGACAGCAAGAATCAATCAAACAAAATCTAAAGAATGAAAAGATAGAAGACAATGTAAAATACCTAACTGGAAAAACAACTGACCAGGAAAATAGATCCAGGAGGAAAAATTTAAGAATTATTGGCCTGCCAGTAAGCCATGATGAAGAAAGAGTCTGGACGAGATCTTCCAGGAAATCATCAAGGAAAACTGCCCCGAAGTGCTAGATACTGAGGGAAAAATCCACCGCTCTCCTGCTGAAAGGGATCCCAAACTCAAAACCTCAAGAGATATTGTTGCCAAATTCCAGAACTATCAAGTGAAGGAGAAAATACTACAGGCAGCCAGAAAGAAACCATGCATATATCCAGGAGCTACACTCAGGATCACGAAGGACTTTGCAACTTCTACATTAAAAGACTGAAGAAATTGGAATTTAATAATCAGTAAGGCAAAGGAGCTGGGACTACAACCAAGGACCAACTATCCAGCAAAGCTGAGCATAATATTTCACACAAAGAAATGGTCATTCAATGAAGTAAGCCATTTCCAGACCTTCCTGACAAAAACAGTTCGACTTTAGTAACATCCTTATGCTTTCCATTTACTGTTTACCTTTTCACACTTCTCTTCATTTTTGTATTTGAAAGTCAAAATTTCTATTCAGCTCTGATCTTTTCAGCAGGAATGCTTGAAAGCCCTCTCTTTCATTGAATGAACGTTTTTCTCCCTTTAAAATTATATTCGATTTTGCTGGGTAGGTGATTCTTTGTTCTAATACTCGTTTGTTTGACTTCTGGATTATCTTATTTCAATTCTTTTATACCCTCAAGGTAGAAGCTACAAGATCTTGTGTTATCCTGATTGTATTTCCACAACATGTGAATTATTTATTACTGGTTGGTTGAAATATTTTCTCCATGACCTGGGAACTCTGGTTACAATACTCCTAGGAGTTTTTATTTTCTTATCTTTTTCAGAAAGTAATTGGAGGATTCTTTCAATATGTGTTTCACACTCTCGGTCTAGAATCTGATTTAAAAAAATGAAAGAAGAAAACCAAATTACTAAATGAGAAAATGAAATGGATGAACTCTAATGAGGAGGTAACTAAAACAATAATTAGAAATTACTTTGCCCAACTTAATGCCCATAAATTCGACAATCTAAATGAGATGGATGAGTATATTACAAAGTACAAATTGCCCAGATTAACAGAAGAGAAAGTTGAATATTTAAACGACTCCATCTCAGAAAAAGAAATGAACAAGCCATCAATGAACTCTCTAGGAAAAAACCTCCAGGGCCAGATGGATTTACAAGTGATATTTAAAGAACAGTTAATGCCAATACTATATAGATTATTTTTGCAAATTGGGGAAGAACGAGTACTATCAAACTCTTTTTATGATACAAATATTGTTATGATACCTAAACCAGGAAGAGAAAAAATAGAGAAAGAAAATTATAGACCAATTTTTCTAATGAATATAAATGCTAAAATTTTAAATAAGATTTTTGCAAAACGAATCCAGCAACTTAGCATGGGAATAACACATTATATTCAGGTAGGATTCATACCAGGAATGCAGGGCTGGTTCAATATTAGGAAAAATGTTAGCATTATTGATTATACAAAAAAAACCTAAGAGAAACCACATGATTATCTTAATAGATACAGAGAAAGCTTTTGACAAAATACAGCACCCATTCCTATTAAAAACGTTGGAGAGCATAGCAATAAAGGAACTTTCCACAAAATAATAAGCATTACCTGCCTGAAACCTTCTACAAGCATTAAATGCAATGTTAATAAGTTAGATACATTTCCAATAAGATCATGGGTGAAATAAGGATATCCATGATCACCACTATTATTCAATACGGTACTAGAAATGATAGGTATAGCAATTAGAAAAGATAAAGAATATGAAGGAACTAGAATAGGTAAAGAAGAAATTAAATTATCACTCTTTGCACATGGTATGATGATATACTTAGAAAATCCCAGAGACTGAAGGAAAAAAGTCGTTGAAACAACAAACAACTCTGGCAAAGTTACAGGTTACAAAATAAACCCATACAAATCTTCTTCATTTATATACATTAATAAGAAAGCCCAACAGCATGAGATAGAAAGAGAAATGCCATTTAAAGCTATGGTAGATATTACAAAATATTTGGGGATTTACCTGCCGAAACAAACCAAGGGAGTACATGAACGAAACTACAAGACATTTTTCACACTAATGAAGTAAGATCTGAGTAAGTGTAAAACCATCAGTTGCTCATGTGCAGACCAAGGCAATACAATAAAAATGACAATTTTACCTACATTAATTCAATTATTTAGTGCCATACCAATTAAACTCTCAGATAATTATTTTCTAGAGCTGGAAAAAGCAGTATCAAAATTCATGTGGAAGAACAAAAGGTTCAGAATATCAAGGGGATTAATGAAAAGAAACGCTAGGGAAGGTGGACTAGCTCTACCAGATTTCAAATTGTATTATAAAGTGGCAATTATCAAAACCATTTGATACTGGCTAAGAAACATATGGGTAGACAAGTGGAATAACCTAGGTACTCAAGACAGAGTAGACAGTGAATATAGCAATCTACTGTTTGATAAACCTAAGGACCCCAGCTTCTGAGATAAGAACTCACTGTTTGACAAAAATTGCTGATATAACTGGATAACAGTGTGGTGGAAACCAGTCATCGACCAATGCCTGACACTATACAAAAGAATAAACAAAAATAAATAAATGGGTACATGAGCCATGTATAAAATTGATACTATGGACAAATTGGTGGAGCAAGGAATAGTATATTTATCAGATTTATGGAGAAGGGAAGAATTTTTTTTTCCTAAAGAAGAGATATAAAGTATTATGAAGTGCAAGATGAATAATTTTGATTACATTAAACTGAAAAGTTTTTGCACAACCAAACCCAATGCAACCAAAATTCGGAGGCATGTAGTATATTGAGAAAAAAAAATTACAGCTGATGTCGGGGATAAAGACCTCATTTCTAAAGTATATAGAGAATTTTGTCAACTCTACAAAAGTGCAAGTCATTCCACAATTGATAAATGGTGAAAGGATATGAACAGGCATTTTTTTAGAGGAATACATTAAAAATATCTATAGTCATATGAAAAAATACTCAATCACTTTTGATTAGACAGATGCAAATCAAAATTCTGAAGTACCATATCACACCTATCAGATTGATAAGCATGTCAGAAGAGGTAGATTATAAACGCTGGAGAGGATGTGGGAGAGTTGGAACTCTAATGCACTGTTGGTTGAGCTGTGAGCTGATTCAACCATTCCGCAACTATGTCCAAAGGACTATAAAAATGTGCTTACCCTTTGACCCAGCAATAGCGTTTCTAGGGCTGTATCCCCAAGAGGTCATAGAAATGGGAAAGAGTGCCACATTTTCACAAATATTTATAGTGGCAATCTTTATGATGGCCAAAATCTGGAAATCAGAGGGATGCCCATCAATTGGGAAATGGTTGAATAAATTTTGGTATATATGAACGTAATGGAATACTATTGTGCTTTAACAAATGATGAGAAGGAAGACTTCAGAGAGCCCTGACAATACTTATATGATGCGATGCTGAACGAAAGGAGCAGAACCGGGAGAACTTTGTGCACAGCAACAACCACAGTGTTCAAGGATTTTTTCTGGTAGACTTGGAACTTCCTTGCAATGCATGGACTTAAAAAAAGTTCCCCATGATGTTTTAAGGCAAAATGCCTTCCATGAAACCAGAAAAAGAACTACAAGGGGCTCCAACAATGGATGCTGTGCCACAGTGACTTCTCCTGGTAGGGCCAGGCCTAGGGCTGAACCCTACTCCCTCCTTACCCAGGTGAAAGAACTTTCTCACTGATATTTGAAGCCATCTTTGTCACTTTTGGATTGACAAATCTGGCATCCGCAGCTGCTGCCTATAACTCCATGCCTGCTCCAGTCCTATCCCTGCCATGCCACGTGGCCAAGGCTGTGCTGTGCTTTCCCCGGAGCTTGGTATGATAGACGTTGCCTGTTGGCCTTCCAAGCTGCTTTGAGCTGGAATTCTGTTTCACTCCATTTTGTAACGTCTGTTGCTCTAGAATTTGTTTAGATTCATTTTTTACTGGTATTTTATGAACTATAAGGGAAACTACAGTAGGCATGTTGTTCCACACTGCCATCTGTTGTTAGTTTTAAACATTCATTTTTATTTCCAAATTTTCTCCCCATCTCTCCCCTCCCCCACCCCAATTTGGCATGTAAATTAATATAGACTCAATGTGCACATTCATATTAAAAGCATTTTGACATTAGTCATGTTGCAAAGAAGTAGAACCAATTGGCTGAAACATAAGAAAGAAGAAATCACAGTGAGAGAGGAAGATCAAGTAGTTGGTTTGATCTGCATGCAGACTTCATAATTCCTTTTCTATATGTGGACAGCATTTTCCACCATGAGTGTTCTGGTGTTGTCTTAGATAATTACATTGCTAAGAAGGAGAAAGTCTGTCAATGTTAGTCATTACATGATGTGACTGTTACTGTGTACAGTGTTCTCCTGGTTCTACTCACTTCATTAAGCATCATGTTATATACATTTTTCCGGGTTTTTCAGAACTCTACCCATTCATCATTTCTTACAGCATAATATTATTCCATTATATTCATTTATCACAACTTCTTCAGGGATCCCCTATTTGATGGTCATCTCCTCAATTTCCTATTTTTGACCCCTGCAGAAAGAACTGTAAAAAAACATTTTTATATGTAGGCTCTTTTCCTATTTGTGTAATCTCTTTGGGATACAGTCCCAGAACTGGTATGACTGTGTCGAAGATTATGCATTTTTCAATAGTCCTTTGGGCATAGTTCTAAATTACTCTACAGCATGGTTAGATCAATTTACAACTCCACCAGCCATGCATTAGTGTTCCAATTTTCCCATGTCTTCTCCAACATTTGTCATTGCTTCTTTTGTCATATTATTCAATCTAATGGGTGTGATGTGTTACCTCAGAGTTCTTTTGATTTTAGCTTCTCTAATCAACAGTGATTTAGAGCATTTCTTTTCATATTGTAATAGCTTTAATTCCTTCCTCTGAAAACCAACTGTATATATTCTTTGATCATTTATCAATTGTGGAATTAACTGTATTCTTATAAATTTATTCAGTTCTTTATATATTTTGGAAATGAGGACTTTATCAGAAACACTGGTTTAAAAATTCTTTCCCAATTCTTGACTTCCCTCCTAATCTCAGTTGCATTGGTTTTGTTTGTGCAAAGACTTTTGGATTTAATGTGATCAAAATTATCCATTATGTAATTCATAATGTTCACTATCTCTTGTTTAGTCATAAATTCTTCCATTTTCCATAAATCTGACAGGTAAAGTATTGCTTACTCACACAGTTTGCTTATATTATCTACCTTTATATCTAAATTGTGTACATGTGTCGACTTTATTTTGGTATATGGTGCAAGATGTTGATTTATGCCTAGTTTCTTCCATATTATTTTCCAGTTTTCCAAACAGTTTTCTGTCAAATCCTGAGTTTTTCTCTGAAGCTGGGGTCTTTGTGTTTATTGAACAGTTGAACAGTTGATTACTATAGTCATTGAATACTCTGTCTTGTGTACCTCACCTATTCCACTGATTCAATACTTTATTTCTTAGTTAGTACCAAGTAATTTTGATGATTGTTGCTTTATTATACCATTTAAGATCTGCTACAGTTAGACCACCTTCCCTAGCACTTCTTTACATTAATTTCCTTGATATTCTGGACCTTTTGTTCTTCCAGATGAATTTTGTTAATATTTTTTTCTAGATCTATAATATATTTTTGGTAGTTTGATTGGTATGGCACTTAGTAAGTAAATAAATTTAGGTTGAATTGTCAATTTTATTTTAAGAACTTGGCCTTCCCATGAGAAACTGATATTTTTTCCCAATAATTTAGATCTGACTTTATTTGTGTGAAAATTATTTTTTTTAATTTTGTTTACATAGTTCCTGGGTTTGTTTTGTTTGGTAGACTTTCAAATATTTCACAGTGTCTACAGTGACTTTACATGTAATTTTTCTTTCTGTTTCTTACTGTTGACATGGCTTAAATACAAACTTTCTTAGTAATATATAGCAATGTCAGTGATTTATGAGAATTTATTTTATATTCTGAAACTTTGCTATAGTTGTTTGTTATTTCAATTACTTTATTTGCCGCTTGATTTTCCAGGATTCTGTAAGTATAGAGAATCCTTTCAATTGGAAGGAGTGATAGCTTTGCTTCTTCTTTGCTTCTTCTAATTATTTCTATTTCTTTTTCTTCTCTTATTGCCAAAGCTTATGTTTCTAGTACCATATTGAATAACAATGTTGATAGAATTTCATTCCTGACCTTGTTGAAAATGCTTCTAATTTATCCCCATTACATACAATTATGCTGATAGTTTTAGGTAAATGTAACTTATAATTTTATGGAAGACTGCTTTTTTTTTTTTCCTATGCTCTCTAATATGTTAAGGAATGGGTGTCTTTATTTTGTCAGAAACTTTTTTCTGCACTTTTAGATAATCATATGGTTACTGTGAGTTTTTTTTTTTGTTCTGTTATAGTCAATTATGCTGATTGTACTCCTAAAATTGAATGATCTTTCCATTCCTGGTATAAAACTCACCTTGTAGTATATTATACCCATGATAATTTATTATAATCTTTTGAAGAATATTTTATTGGAAATTTTTCCATCTGTGTTCATTTGGGAAATCAGTCTATAATTTTCATTCTCTGTTTTAGTTCTTCATGATTTCAGTATCATATGTATATCATGAAAAGAATTTTGTAGAACTCTTTCTTTGTTTCTTTTTCCTAATAGTTGTAACACCAATCACCATAGCACACACGAGGGCATCTGCTCTGAATATTTAAGGTGGAATCACACATTATAATAGGCATTTGATTTATTCAGAACTAAGCCTTACTCAAAGAACTAAAGCAATCAAAATTCTTAGAAGCATAACAACTTATTAACGGGGTAGTAATATGGCCTTAATACAAATATATCATTCAATGTATGTGTAATACTCAGTGTGAAACATGGCAACCAGCATAAATCATTTCATTCAGTATATCTTAGACAATCAGGGGAATCCAAGGCCCTGGTCTTCCCTAGCACAACACATCCCCAGGAGAAGCAGAAACTACAATACGTTCCACCCCTAAAGGGACAGTAGGTCACAATCTTCTCAATCAAAAAAAGTGTCTAAATCCTGAAAGTCTTCTTGGGCGGTGTATTCTTTCCATACTGACATTGCAGGCATCCATCTGGCACTCTTGGGTATAAACCCGAGTATTTCCGCTTCTCCAGCCCCTACTTCCAAGTCCTGAGGCACAAGTAGGCAACCAAACTAATAGAGTGGGGCCCCGGTATTTATGCCACTTCAACACTTCCTCGATAACCGAATCTACCTTCTAAGTTCCAAAACATCCCTGGGGGCATGAGAAGAAAGCACATCACTTCTCCCCCCTTGCTGCAAAACCTCCATCTTGACTCAGGGCTTAGTTTGGAATTCTGGGCTTCCTCCTCCTCCTGTAGGTCTATGGTCTGACTGCTCTTGGCTTCTGCCTTGATCCACCCACAGGCATGTCTGTGCCCCTGCTTCCTGTCTCAGCTCACAGGGGAGGGGACTACTCCACTCCAAGATCTATCTTCTCCTGCCTGAGTCCAGGAAAACCAGTTTCCAGGGGCTCTTGTCCTCAGGTTCTGTCTCTGGGAAAACAAAGCTTAACAGGGCAACAAAAATATTTGCCCACATTACCAGAACCTCTGTCTCAATCCACTTTCACAGCTGGGAGGCTGGTTGATAACACCTACTTAAAATGAGCTTAATCTAAGCATCCTCCCCATGGGTAGGGCCCTCTCCAGAAAATTTCTCTTCAGTGAGTTCTCCTCCATCCCAGCAAGTTCTTGCTGCTGTGTAGTTCTGAAATTCAGTACCTGATTGACTCAGTACCCAAAGGCATGAGATCCCATGTGCATAGTGCCACTGATTGACTCAGCTGTAAATTCTTCAGGTGTTTAGAATTTAGCATAAGCCCAGGAAACTGAACAACAAAAGAAAAGCAACAAAAAGGCCACATTGTCTGTGCTCCTAATAGTCTATATAGTATTGGGATTAGTTGTTCTTTAAATGTTTGATGCAATTCATTTGAAAATCCATTTGGTTCTGGAGATATTTTTTCTTAGGAGGATCATTAATGGTTGTTCAAATTCTTTTTTATTTTGTAATAGGTTTAAGTATTTTACTTTCTCTTCTTTTAATTTGTGTAATTTATATTTTTGTAAATATGCATTTATTCACTATTTATTGTCAAATTTATTAGCTTATATTTAGGCAAACTAGTTCCTAATTATTGGATCAATTTTCCCTTCTTTGGTGGTGAATTCATCCTTTACATTTTTGATTCTGTTAATTTGGTTATCTTCTTTCTTTTTAATCAAATCAACCCCAAATTTTTCTTTTTATTGGTTTTCTCACAAAATAAGCTTTTAGTTTTACTTGTTAAGTTCAATTGTTTCCTTAATTTCAATTTTATCAAGGTCTCCTTGATTTTAAGAATTACTAACTTGGTATTTAATTGAGGATTTTTAATTTCTTCTTTTTCTAACTTCTTTTGATCTGTTGATCTCCTCTTTCTTTATTTATTCATGTAAGTATTTATAGATATAAAATTTCCCTTAAGAACTCCTTTTATTCCACCCTCCAAATTTTGGAATATTTTCTTATTGTAAGCTATTGATCAATTTTGTGATTCCTTGTTTGATCTACTCATTTTTTTGGGTTACATTATTTAGTTTCCAATTAATTTTAGTCTATCTTTCCATAACTTTTATTACACATAATTTTATTGCATCACAGTCTGAAAAGGATACAATGACTATTTCTGCCTGGCTACACTTAATTTTGAGGTTTTTATGGCCTACTATTTGGTCAATTTTTGTTTGGTGCCTTGTAGGGTTGATAAAAAGAGGTCTATCATATCTAACTTTTCTTAAAATCTATGCATTTCCTTAACATCTTTTTTGTTCATTTTTTGGTAAGATTTCTTTAGTTCTAAAACAGGGTTACAATTGGTCCATTCTTTTTAAAAAATTATTTTTTTTCTTCAGTGAATTATTGTCCATTTTTTTTACATTTTTTTGTACTTTTTTTGTCAAGCTTTTGGTTCTTTTTTATATCTCTTTTGCATTACTCTCATTTTCTTTGTCCAATATTGCTTGTACTTCTGTTGTTCAATTTTCCAAAGGCATTTTGAGCTTTATTTCTTTGTCTGGCCTGACAATAATTCATACTTGTCCATGCATTTTCACATGCAGTTATTTTCACATTGTTGTTATCTTCTGAATTTATGTTTTCATTTGTCTTGCCACCATAATATCATCAGGTTCTTTTGCTTATTTGGTTGCTATTGTTTTTTTTTTTTTTAAATCATTTTCCCAACTAATTTCTTGACTTTTAATTTTAAGTTAAAGTTAGATTCTGCTCTTCTTGTGGAAGAAACATTGTCCCAGGCCTCAAATTTACTGTGGTTATTTATCAGAGGTTTCAGAGACAATTTTGGGGCCTTGTAAGCTTTTAGTTCTTCCAGGTTAGTGTGTTCTATTTTGGCTTATTCTCTGGCCTGTGAATGACCATGAGTACTCATTTCTGCCTTGGACTTTTCACTAGCATCCCTGCTCCTATTTAGCTGCATATTATAGTGGGCCAATGTTTCTTCTCACCCTGGGAATGTGACACTGGACTTGGAATTAGATTCCTGTTTGCAGAATACAACAGAGTTCTGCACCCAGGGCCAGAAAAACATCCCTTGTTATCTTCTTCTACCAAGATATCCAAGCCCTTTGCCATCTATGTGTTAAACCTGACAAAATTTTTCCTGTCCACAAAATCCATAATGTCTTGCTCAGGCAGGACATGCTGTTTGCTTAGACCAAAGAATGTGGCCTGTTAGGTGTGCATGACTTTCTTACTGGCTCTTCTGCACCACCTGCCAGGACTTAACTCTTTTCTTACTTCAGTGGGACAGATCTTTCTTATCAACCTTCTAAATTGTCTTTAAGTTGTCTGGAAAATTGTGTTTGTTTTGAAGCTTCAGAATTTGTTTTGAGGGGGAGGAGCCAATTTGGCAGGGAAGAAAGATGCACATATACTTAGCTCTTACCCCACAGCTCATAAAATACCTGTAAAGAAAAACCGTCAACAAATTCTACAGCAGCAGAAGCCTTAGAACAATGGAGTGGAGGAGATTTCTGTCCCAGAGAGACCTGAAAGACCAATAGGAAAGGTCTGTCCCACACCAAACGTGGAGCACAGCACAGCCCAGCCTTGGCCAAACAGCACCAAAAGCAGCAGATCCGATCAGGGTTCAGGGACAGAATCTCCAGGTGCAGCGCAGGTCCCTCAACCCAAAGGTCAGTGGGAGGGTCTTTTTGGCTAGCCGAGAGGGGAGCTGGGTGTCCCCATAATTCAGACTTCCTCAGGTGGCAACAGTAGAGGCAACAGCAGATGGGGCTCCCAAAGCAAGCAGCAGCCTGAATCCATTGCTGCAGATCTCATCAGAAAGCCCTTGAGGGAACTGAACCCTGTGTGGTGGCCCTGCCCCCACCTGAGCAACTGATTTTAATCTCAAAAAGAATAGCAGCCCTGCCCCCACTGAAAGCCCCTGAGTCTTGGGAGCAGCTCATTTGAATCTCGGGCCCAAGTGCTGGCTTGACTGAACTGGAGGCCAGGAGGTTGTGGACAGGAAACTGAAAAGTCAAGTAACTGGCTGGGAAAATGACCAAGAAAGGGAAAAAAATAAGGCCACAGAAGGTTACTTTCTTGGGGAATAGGTGTCTCCCCTCTTCCTTTTGAATGAGGAAGAACAAGGCAAACTGTCAAAGCAAGTCACGGCCTCTGCCTCCAAAGGGAACTTAAACTGGCCTCAGGCAATAGAAGACCTTAAAAACAAGTTAGCAGCTTACTAAAGGAGAACCAAAAAATGCTAAGGAAAATAACAGCTTTAAAAAGAGGCTAACTCAATTGGAAAAAGAGGTCCAAAAAGCCAATGAGGAGAAGGATGTTTTAAAAAGCAGAATTAGCCAAATGGAGGAGGAGGTTCAAAAGCTCATTGAACAAAATAATTTGTTGAAAAAGAGAATTGAGCTCAGGGAAGCGAATGACTTTGAGTTAAACCAAGCAGTTAGTAAACAAAACCAAAAATTTGAAAAAAAAAAAAAAAAAAAGAAGGTAATGTGAAACAACTTGTTGGAAAAACAACTGATATGGAAAATAGATCCAGGAGAAATAATTTAAAAATTATAGGACTACTTGAAAGCCATAATCAAAAAAGAACATAGACATTATCTTCCATGAAATTATCAAGGAAAACTGCCCTGATGTTCTAGAATCAAAGAGCAAAATAAATATTAAAATAATTCACTGATCACGTCCTCAAAAAGACCCAAAAAGAGAAACTCCTACGAATATTGTGACCAAATTTCAGAGTTCCCAGATCAAGAGAAAATACTGTAAACAGCTAGAAAGAAACAATTTGAGGACTGTAGAAATACAATCAGGATAACACAGGGTCTGGCAGCTTCAACATTAAGGGAGTAAAGGACTTGGAATGAAATATTTCATAAGACAAAGAAACTGGGATTGAAACCAAGAATCATCTACCCAAAAAATCTGAGTATAATACTTCAAGGGAAAAAATGGTCATTCAGTGATATATACGACTTTCAATCATTGATGATGAGGAAAAGACCAGATCTGTATAGAAAAATTTGACTTCCCAAGATAAGAATCAAAAGAAATATGCAAAGAAAAACAGGAAAGACAAATCATAAAGGACTCTCTAAAGCTGAACTCTTCACATTACTACATGGAAAGAAAATATTTTAACTCTTGAACCTTTTCTCAGTATTTGGGTACATGGAGAGATTGTACATACACACACATACACACATATACATATATATTTGTATATATATTTAGATAGATAGATAGATAGATAGATAGATAGATGGATAGATAGAAAGTACAGGGTGTATTTTATCAGAAGAGATGATATCCACACAGAAACAATAAAATAAAATAAAATAAAAAATTAAAGGGTGAAGGAGGAAAATTCCGGGAAGAGAAAGGGAGAAATGGAGCAGGGCAGGTAGTAACTCATAAAAGAGATAAGAATAAATGTTATTCAGCAGTGGAGATAAGGAAGGAGGGGAGGGAGGAGGAAATAAAGCTACTCTCTCCACATGTGGCTGGAGGAGGGAATAACATACTCACTAAATTTGATGTTACAATTATATCACACCACAGGAAAATAGGAGAAGAGGTGACAAGTGGGATGAGGGAATTGTTAGAAGGGAGGGCAAATGGGAGAATAGAGTCACTAGAAATAAAGACTTTAGAGAAGGGATAAGGTCAATTGTAGGGGGAAAAAGGGGGAATAGAGTAGGACAGAGGGCGATATAATTAGTACTACACAACATGATTATTATGGAAGTCTTTTGCAAAATAACGTATATTTAGTCTGTATTGAATTGTTTCCCTTCTCACTGGGGCTGGGGAGGGAGTGGGGAAGGAGAGAAGTTGGAATGCAAAGTAGTAGAAACGAATGTTGAGAATTTTTATTGCTTATAATCGCGCAATAAGAGCCACAGGGAATGGGATATAGAAATCTATCTTGCCCTACA
Source organism: Bettongia penicillata ogilbyi (assembly GCA_023548195.1). NCBI lineage: Eukaryota > Metazoa > Chordata > Mammalia > Diprotodontia > Potoroidae > Bettongia > Bettongia penicillata. The sequence continues at coordinate 6,405,030 of JAJHZJ010000242.1, read as the reverse complement.
AGAAAAGAGAGAAAGATATGGACAAGGGAAGGGTGGGGTGTGACAGACGCGAGGGTACATTGAGGGAAGGAGTAATCAGAATGCAAGGTATCAGGAAGTAGGGGGAGGGGAGTGATGGGGAGGAAAATTGGACATGTTAAAAAGTGAATTAAAAGGAATTAGAATTAAAACAATTGACTTAATTATTTAGAAAAGATCAATGACATCTTTAGTTTGGGGAAAAGAATTTCAGTCTAAATTTCCTAGAGGAAAGTAGCCTCAGGTAAAATTTGGCATTGATGAAAAAGTTAAGGTTTTAATGATAAATTTGATTTTATGACTGCTATTTAATCAGGAACTAGAACGTGTATAGAAAGGCATGTAAGTCACTTAAGACCTGCCTCAGAAGACGTTCATTAGTCAAAGTGAAATTATAGTCATATTTGAAACCTAGTTATTGGAACTTGCCATTTTTTAGATGCTTTGGGACTATTTAATGACTATTCTTCTAAGTCTAACTCCGGGAATGGGTAGCAAGAAAGGTGATTGAGCTTCCAACCCATTAAGTCAGTAAGCTGGTGAGATACTGGTATGAACTACAAAAGATGATCTCATGGGAAGGGTGGGAGAGCGGTTGTTCAGCCTGGGCTGAGGTAGGAGTCTCCTGACTCAATATCCCCACTGACACTAGGCAGACCTTAAACTTGACTGAATGTAAGTAGATAATCTAATCCTGCCTGGAACTGACGTGAAGTCGGGGAGATATTGTATCCCTGAAATATCCCCTACTCTTGGTGGCAATTTCCTATATTAAAAAGATTTGCAAACTTAATACCAGATCTATTCGATTACAGATTACTGGGAGGGGAACATCAGAGGTTGTCTAAAATCAAACTATGAGGCAAAGGACTTTAGACCAACAACAATAAGGTAGGGTCCTTTAATTCTTAGTAATATTGTGGAGACAATTAGGTCAAGACTTTATGAAGTTAGCAACTTAAATATTATTTGTGTCTCAGTTGGTTAATGTTTAAAAAAAATATCTTTTGTGGTCCATACTATAAATGCTTTAAAAAGAAGTATCATCTGACCAAAAGTTTGAACTGTGTTAAAAAAATGAAAAATTGAAATTAAAAAAATAGAATTTATTTTGAGATACTATTTTAAAGTTGTCTAGAGGAAAGTTTGGGAGTGCTGAGATAAGTTCTTATCTTACTTCCTCATCTTGGTTCCACCTATTTTTTTCGTACTCTTCTGGAAGAAAATCAATGCAGAGAACATTGAAGTGTGATAGTTTTAATCTCCGATTTGGCCGGATGTATTAGGCTTACACTTCTTTCTGGCTCTAGTAGTAAGATGGGTTTCTTAATAGCTCCAAGGTACTCTTTGGACCCATATTCCAAAGTCATCATGTAAAAAGTTTGTGCTAATAACATGTTACACACAGGGTGGAGTCATTTACTTACAGGTACAATATCTAGTATAACGTTTTACTGCAAATGTATATCTTGTTACTTGACCTCAACAGGAAGATATCTTCTAGGGATTTTAAGTTAGGTTTTTGGTGAAGCATGTCTTATATCCCTTTTTGAAGTAAATTTTCCATAATCTTCTGTCATAATGAGACACCTGAGGCAAAAATATTTAACATAGTCACCTACTAGAAAGGGTCTTTGGTTCTTGTCCTACTTCTGATACAATTGTGTTGAATTTAGATTCTCTTTATCAGAGGTGGCTATTTCCTGGCCCTTTTCTTGTGTATAACTGAACAGGATTCAAGAATTTTACTCTCTGGAGGGGCAGAGCCAAGATGGCGGAATGAGAGCAACTAGTCACCTAAGCTCTTAAACAAACTCCTTCAGACACCTCTAAGGAGAGAATCTGACCAAACTTTGGAGGTACAAAATGCAATAGGAGACAAACTGTGGAAGATTCATAGCCCAGGACAGACTGGAAAGTCAACGGGAATGATCTGTTCTGCGGGGGTGATCCCACATCGCAGAGCACAACACGTCCTACTCAGAGGAGTGGGAGAGGAGTGGGAGGGCCTCAGGGAAACCTGAGACAGCAGCAGGTGGAAGGGCGGAGTGGTAACACAGGGCGAGAGATCAATAGAGTCGAGAGGGACAGATGCTGAGCCCCAGATATCAGTCCCAACAGCTCATGAGATTTTCAGCCCACAGATTAAACATCTGCAAAGTCACCAACTTTAACTTCCTGGAGCCAGGATGATGGAATACTTAGTAAATTCTCCCTCCTCCCCCCTTGATGACCATGAAAAAAACCATAAAATATTTCTCCAGAAAAATCCTGAATCAGTGGGAACAGTAGAGGAAGCAAATACTCTCGTAACACCTGAGGCTTAGAAAATAGCTAAGAGGGATTCCTCCTACTGTGGCAGAGGTGAACCTGAAGGAGACGTGGCCCAGGGAGGGCCTCAGTTCTAGGAGAGGAGCCCCAGGGGAGGTGGAAACTCTTACTAGGATCCAGGCGAACCTGAGCACCAGGAGAGAAGCCCCAGGAGAGATGAAAACTAAAATCCATATAACTATCAAAACTCGAGGGGAAACAAGAAGACAATGGGGCAACTGGGATCATCGACCTCTGAGCTTGCCTTTGCCTCAGCTGAGCTAAGGAGATCTCCTTTAACCAGACCACTTCACCCCTCGCTTCACAAGCTAACCCCAGGGCTGATCAGGGAAACACAAAACAAAAAGATAAAAAGACACTTATCTTTAGTTGTTTTTTTTTTTCCCACACCAGTCAGGTCAACACCAAGTTCTGCAGCTTCTATGTGAAAGAATTAGAAGTCATAACACATAATCATCGTCATGAGTAGAAAAAAGCAAAATAAGGGCGAAAAAACAATAGAATGTTTCTGTGAGGAAAAAGACCAAAACACACATACCAGAGAGGTCAATAGCAAGACTGTCCTTCCATCTGAAACTTCAGAAGGGATTATGAACTGCTCACATGTACAAATGACTCTCCTTGAACAGCTGAAGAAGGGAATAGAAGAGAAACTGGCCAATGATTTTAAAGTATGAAAAAAAGAATTAACTGATGAGAAAATCTTTTTAAAAAGGAAAATTGGACAAATGGAAAAAGAAGTTCAAAAACTAACTGGAGAAAATAATTCCTTAAAAGGAAAAATTGTACAGAAGGAAAAGGAGATGCAAAAGTAAGCAGAAGAAAATTTAAAAAAAAATAGAATTGGGCAAGTAGAAACTAACAACTCTATGAGACCGAAAGAATCAGTCAAACAAAATCTAAAGAATGAAGTGATAGAGGAAAATGTAAATTGTCTAATTTACTGGAAAAACAACTGACTTGGAATATAGATCCAGTAGAAAAAAATAAAAAATAATTGGCCTGCCAGAAGGCCACGATGAAAAAGAGTCTCGACAATATCTTCCAGGAAATCCTCAAGGAAAACTACTCAGAAGTGCTAAAGGGTAAAATAGTCATCTAAATAACCCACCGTTCATGTCCTGAAAGGGATCCCAAACGCAAAACCCCAAGAAATGTAGTTCCCAAATTCCAGAACTATCTGGTGAAGGTGAAAATATCAGTCACCCAGAAAGAAACCATTCAAATATTGAAGAGTTACAGTCAGGATCACACAGGACCTTGCAGCTTCTATATTAAAAGATCAAAGGAATTGGAATTTCATTTTTCATAAGGCAAAGGAGCTGGGACTACAACAAAGGAACAACTACCCAGAAAGTTCACCATAATATTTCAGGCAAGGAGATGGTCATTCAATGAAGTAAAACATTTGCAAAACTTCCTGACAAAAATGCCAGAACTTAATAGAAAAGATCTCAAGAGAGGAATAAAAAGTTAAACAGGGGGAAAAAACAAAACAAAAAAACCCCAAAGATTTGTTACTCTATATGGGTAAACCTCCCTATAAGGGAAGATGATACCTGTTAATCTTGAGAATTGTATATCTATTACGAAATATAAAAGGGATATACATAGAGGGAACGGGTATAAAGTAAATGTGGTGATAAAAATTTGATTTAACCATGCAAAGGGAAAGGAACAGGAGATGTGAAAAGGAAGAAGGAGAAAATGGTAAGTTACATCACAGGAAGAAGTACAAAATTATAGTAGAGGGAAAGAGGGGAGGAAGATGAACATTGTTTGAGATGTAATCTCATCTGATTTGTTTCAAGGAGGGAAAAGCAAAGTTAAGTATATAATGCTAACTAGCTCTATAGGCAGTAGGAAGAAAAGGGGGAAGAAAGGAGAGGGGAAGGTAGAATGGAGGGAAGAAATAGTAAGGGAAAAGTAAAGTAAAGGGGAAGGGGGCTGAAAGGAGGAAAGGAAGGTTGCAGGAGGTGGTGTTGAAAAGTAGGAGAAGGGAGACAGGAGAACTAAAAGCACAAATGGTGAGAAAGAGGATAGAAGGAAATACACATATTGTAATCATAACTGTGAATGGAATGAACTCTCACATAAAACAGAGAGCAGGATAAAACAGGATAGCAGAAGGGATTAAGAGCCATAATTCAACAATATGTTGTTTACAAGAAACACATTTGAAACGAGGGGATACATACAGGGTGAAGGTAAAAGGTTGAAGCAGAATATATTGTGCTTCAGCTGATGTAAGAAAAGCAGGGGTACTAGTACTAGTCTCAGACAAAGCAAAAGCAGAAATAGATCTAATCAAAAGAGATAAAGAAGGAAACTATATCCTGCTAAATAGAACCATAGAAAATGAAGCAATATCATTACTAAACATGTATGTTCCAAGTTGTATAGCATCCAGATTCCTAGAGGAGAGGTCAAAGGAATTGAGGGAAGAAAGAGATGGAAAAATTACATTAGTGGGGGACCTCAACATCCCCCTCTCTGAACTTAAAAAATATGACCTAAAATAAACAAGAAAGAGGTTAAAGAGGTAAATAAAACTCTGGATAGGGTAGATATGAGAGATCCCTGAGGAAAATTGAATGGGAATAGAAAAGAAGATATCTTTTTTCTCAGAAGTATATGACACAAATACAAAAATTGACTGGGATATAAAAACCTCACAATCCAGTGCAGAAAGGCAGAGATAATCAGTGTATCCTTCACAGATCATAAAGCAATAAAAAATTATATGTAATAAAAGGCCAAAGAAAGATAAAACCAAAATCATTTGGAAACTAAATAATGTAATCCTAAAGAAGGAGTGGGTTAAACATCAAATCATAGAAACAATCAACAACTTCATTCAAGAGAATGACATGAGACAACCTACCAAATTTTATGGGATACTGCAAAAGCAGTTCTTAGGGGAAGTTTTATGTCTTTGAAAGAGAAAGAGGAGAAAGAATGGATCAGTGACTTGGGCATGCATTTGAAAAAGCTAGAAAATGAACAAATTGAAAATCGCTGTGGGGGCAGAGTCAAGATGGCGGAGTAGAAAGACTCACGTATGCTAGCTCCAAAACCACAGCCCATGGATTTAATGTAAGAAGAGCTCCCCACAAGTTCTGGATCACTGCAGGGTGTGCAGAAACACAGTGGGGGAGATGTCTGTTCCAGAGAGGCCTGGAGAGCGGTCCCCAGGGTCCGTCGCGCCCCGGAAAGCAGAGCCCACACCAGCGCTGCCCTGGCCGCGGCCCCAGAGGAGCTGATCCGAGCAGGCTTCAGGGACAAAACATCCTGTGGCCGGGAAGGTCCCTCTGCAAACAGACACTACAAGTCAGTGAGAAAGACGTCTGGGTTGGCCAAGAGGGGAGCGGGGTGACTCCGCGGCTCGGGCCCCCTTGAGAGACAGTGGTGGAGGAAGCAGCAGAGGCAACCCAGGACTCCCCGAGCAGCAGGCAGAAGCTCAGGGCTCTGCATAAACCGCCTGAGAGAGCTGAGCCTGGGAAGCGGCCCTGCCCCCACTCCACCATCAGAACTTAAGCTCACATTGAAGAGCAGCCCCGCTTGCCGTGGAAAGCCCATTTGAATTTCAGACCCCAAGCACTAGCTGTGAGGATCTAGACGGGGGTGGAGAGGAATCTCAGAAGTCAAGTAACCGGCTGGGAAAATGCCCAGAAAAGGGAAAAAAAAAGTAAGACTATTAAGAGCTTCTCTGAGCAGGTGCAAATGTTCCCGCCTTTCAATTCTGATGACGAGGAACTCTTCTTGCCATCAGGGAAAGAAGTGGAGGGCAGGGCCTCGGTACCCCAGACATCCCAGGGGGATGTCGGGTGGGCTCAGGCCTTGGAAGAGCTCAAAAAGGATTTTGAAAAGCAAGTGAGACAGGTGGAGGAAAAACTGGGAAGAGAAATGAGAGAGATGCAAGAAAAGTAAGAAAAACGGGTCAATACCTTGGTAAAGGAGACCCCAAAAAATGCTGAAGAAAATGTCACCTTGAAAAATAGGCTCACTCAATTGGCAAAAGAGATTAAAAAAGGCAATGAGGAGAAGAATGCTTTCAAAAGCAGAATGAGCCAAATGGAAAAAGAGGTTCAAAAGCTCACTGAAGAGAATAGTTCTCTCAAAAATAGAATGGAACAGATGGAGTCTAATGACTTTACAAGAAGCCAAGAAATCACCAAACAAAACCAAAAGAATGAAAAAATGGAAGAGAATGTGAAATATCTCATGGGAAAAAAACTGACCTGGAAAATAGATCCAGGAGAGACAACCTAAAAATTATGGGACTACGTGAAAGTCATGATCAAAAAAAGAGCCTAGATATCATCTTCCATGAAATTATCGAGGAAAACTGCCCTGACATTCTAGAACCAGAGGGCAAAATCAGTATTGAAAGAATCCATCGATCACCACCTGAAAGAGATCCAAAAAGAGAAACTCCTAGGAACATTGTGGCCAAATTCCAGAATTCCCAGGTCAAGGAGAAAAATCTTACAAGCAGCTAGAAAGAAACAATTCCAGTATTGTGGAAATACAATCAGGATAACTCAAGATCTAGCAGCTTCTACATTAAGGGATCGAAGGGTGTGGAATAACATATTCCAGAAGTCAAAGGAAGTAGGACTGAAACCAAGAATCATCTCCCCAGCAAAACTGAGTATAATACTTCAGGGGAAAATATGGTCTTTCAATGAAACAGAGGACTTTCAAACATTCTTGATGAAAAGACCAGAGCTGAAAAGAAAATTTGACTTTCAAACACAAGAATGAGAAGAAGCATGAAAAAGGAAACAGCAAAGAGAAGTCATAAGGACTTACCAAGGGTGAACTGCTTACATTCCTACATGGAAAGACAATATTTGTAACTCTTAAAACTTTTCAGTATCTGGGTAGTTGGTGGGATCACACACACTCATACACAGACATGTACACGCCTGCACGTGCACACACATACACACATGCACGCACATACAGAGACAGAGAGAACAGAGGGAATTGAATAGGATGGGACCATATCTTACAAGAAATTAAGGTAAATGGTGAGAGAGAAATGTAGTGGGAGGAGAGAGGTGAAATGGAATGGGGTAAATTATATGTCATTCAAGAGGCAAGCAGGAGACTTTTTAGTGGAGGGAAAAACAGGAGAGCTGAGAAAAAAAAAAAAGAAGTTTTCCCTCATCATATTTGACTAAAGGAAGGAATAAAATGCTCACTGATTTCGGTATGAAAACCTATCTTACAGTACAGGAAAGTGGGGGAGGAGATAAGCAAGGGGGGGTGATGGAAGGGAGGGCAATGGGAGGAGGGAGCACTTTGAAGTCAACACTCAGTGAGGGACAGGATCAAAATAAAAAATAGAAGTAATGAGGGGCAGGATAGGATGGAGGGTAATTCAGTTAGTCTTACACAACACGACTATTACGGAAGTCATTTGCAAACCTACACAGATAGGGCCTATATTGAAGTGCCTACCTTCCCAAAGGGAATGGGTGGGGATGGAGGGATGGGGAGAATTTGGAACTCAAAGTTTTAGGAACCACTGTTTAGTACTGCTGTTGCTACTAGGAAATAAGACATACAGTTAATGAGGAATAGAAAATCATCTGGCCCTACAGGACAAAAGAGAAGATGGGGAGAAGAGAAGGGAGGGATGATAGAAGAGAGGGCAGATTGAAGATAGGGAAAATTAGATTGCTTGTTGTATTGGGGTGGGGGAGGGGATAAAAGGGGAGAAAATTTGTAACCCAAAATTTTGTGAAAATGAATGTAAAAAGTTAAATAAATAAATTTTTATTAAAAAAAGAAAAGTAAATTCCCAAGTAAATACCACATTAGAAATGCTGAAAACCAAAGGAGAGATTAATAAAATTTAAATTAAGGAATCTATTGAATTAATATATAAAACCAATACTTAGTTTTATGAAAAAACTAATTAAGTTGACAAATCTTTGGTCAATTTGATTTAAAAAAAGAAAGAAGAAAATCATTACTAGTATCAAAAATGAAAGGGTGAAACAACCTCCAACGAGGAGGAAATTAATACAATCATTAGATGTTACAATGCCCAAATTTATGCCTGTAAATTCGACAATCTAAATGATATGGATGAGTATGTAAATAATTACAAATTGCCCAGAATGACAGAAGAGGAAGATGAATACATAAAAAACCCATCTCAGAAAAAGAATGTGAACCAGCCATCAATGAACTCCGTACGAAAATACCTCTATGGCCAGATGGATTCACAAGTGAATTCTATCAAACGTTTAAAGAACAGTTAATTCCAATACTACATTGACTATTCTTGAAAACTGAGAAAGAAGTAGTACTCCAAATTTTTTTTTTGGTGCAAATATGGCTTTGATACCTAAACCAGGAAGGGACAAAACAGAGAAACAAATTATACAGAAATTTCTCTAAAGAATATATATGTTTTTAGCAAAATGAATCCAGCATCTTATCATGGGAATAATATATTATGATCAGGTAGGATTCCCACCAGGAATGCAGGATTGATTCAATATTAGGAGAACTGTTAGCATTATTGATGATATCGCCAAAAAAACCTAACAGAAACCACATGATTATCTCAACAGATGTAGAAAAAGCTTTTGAAAAAATACAACACTCATTCCTATCAAAAACACTGTAGAACATAGGAACAAAGGCAACTTTCCATAAAATAATAAGCAGTATCGTAAACCTTCAGCAAGCATTATATGCAATGGGGATAAGCTACATGCATTTCCAATAAGATAAGGGGTAAAACAAGGATGTCCATTATCACCACTATTATTCAATATGGTACTAGAAATATTAGCTGTAGCAATTAGACAAGATAAAGAAGTGGAAGGAATATGAATAGGCAAAGAAGAAATTAAGTTATCACTCCTTGCAGATGATATATCTAGAGAATTCCAGAGATTCAAGTAAAAAACTACTTGAAATAATACACTACTCTGGCAAAGTTGCAGGCTACAAAATAAACCGACACAAATCTTCTTCATTCCTATATATTAGCAACAAAGTCCAACAGCAAGAGATAGAAAGAGAAATCCCATTTAATATTAGGTTAGAAACTATACAATATTTGGGAGTTTACCTGGCAAAACAAACCCAGGAATTATATGAACACTTTACAATTACAAGACACTTTTTGCACAAAAGAAGTCAGATCTAAGTAGGTGAAAAAACATTACTTGCTCATGGTTAGGTGGAGCCAATATAATAAAAATGAAAATTCTACCTAAATTGATTTACTTATTTAGTGCTATACTGTTAGGGCCCAGCTCTGGACCGTGGCCTCCTGTGAGGGTAGTGAGACGCCTGGAGGTGTAAACCTGCCCCTCGGGGTACTGGGAACGTCTCGTTAACAGAGCTGACTCCACCCACGGGGAGGAACATGGGAGGAACTGAGGCAGGTATTTTAAACGAGGGTTTGGGGAATTCTCTCTCTTCTCTTTTGTGATGTAACCAATAAAGCATGGGCAGCTGCCAGCTGGAGTGCTCTGTCTAGTTATTCCCCTCCCCCACTGGAGGGGCCGGAGACGTCCGAAGACCAGGAGAGGTAAGTATCCAGGTGACGGCCTGGGTAATAGACCCGAGCAGCTGGCGCCCCGAACAGGGACCGACTCTAGGAAATCTGCTTGGCCTCCTCTTTTGAGGAGAGGATCTAGACAGCCTCAGGACTAGCCTGGGAGGAGGAAGACATGGCTCAGGGATACAGTGTTCCCTTGATCAAACCCGAGGAGAAAACAGTGCTCACTTGCCAACTTTATAAGTTGTGCAAGCGGCAGCATATTAAGCCCCATATAAAGCACTGCCATAGTTTTGTGGTAAAAATTTGGAAAATATCCCCGTGGTTAGAACACTCCGGGATCACGAAAGCTAATTGGGGAATAGTTGGCCATCAACTATTGGCCATCAAGCCCGGAACTCTGAATGACCAGGATTTTTCCTTTTACTACCTTATAAAAGTGCTGCTTCAAGGGGCTCAACGTCCTCTAATCACTGAACACAGTGGCACCCAGGTAGGAGAGTCTTTAGGGGAGCCTTCAGACGAGGAGAATGCTATACGGCCCCGACTTCCACCCCCTAGCTATCCTTGGGAAGAGTTAAAAGGGACCCAAAAAGATGGCGCCAGAAGGAAAAGGAACAACGTGGCAGTTATGGGAGAGGAAGTGAAACCAGGGAAAAATGGGACGAGTATAGGGGGAGGGGATGGCGCTGTGCACAGACTTCCTGCGCGGCACAAAAAGAAGTCAGGAAGTGGGAGTCACCCTGTAGCTTGGGGCTCGAAGAAGAGGGCGAGATTAGATTACTGTTATCTGGAGAGCCCTGAGGAGGAGTGGGAGGACCCAGAGGAGGGCCCCTGCGCTGCTTTTGGAGCAATGTCCGTGGGGTCTGCTTCACGATCCTCTCCACGCCTCTCCTTCGGCCCTCGAAAGACCCCTCAGCCAGAGAGTATGTTAACATGCAGTATGAAGGCTGCCCTTGAACAAGGGGAGAGAATAAATTGGGAGGACTGGGACCAAAAGTCCTCACTGTTCCTCGTCTTTATAGACGATGAGTTGGGCGGAGATGGCAAGCCCCAGCATCAACCGGTTCCCTTTAAATTACTAAAGGAACTCAAAGATGCCATCTCCAAATACGGTCCCTCCTCACCTTATGTAAAACATCTGTTGGTGAATGCTACGGCCACTTGGCCGTGAACGCCCTACGACTGGAAAGAGGTTGTGGGCGCAATTCTCTCCCCAGGCCAGGCAGTAGCCTTTTCCGCTTTAGTTAAGCAGGAGGCAGAGTCTTGTGTTGAGGAAAGAAAAGGTTCCAACCCAGACGCAGGAGTTGAGATGATTACAGGCACAGGCAAATGGAAAAAGCTCCAGGAGCAGATTATGTACGATACAGACATATTTGCTGCAGTGCAGGAATGCCATTTATGGGCGATTGGAAAGATTGAAATCCAGGGATCTGAGAGGGAAAAATTAGTAGGGCTGAAACAGCACCCAAATGAAAACCCCACCGATTTTGTGAGCAGGAGTGCAAAGAATATTAGGGCACTCGCCCAGAGCGACTATGCTTATACCCCAGCTAGTTAAAGAAGGCCTAAGACCAGAATACCAACAGGCCCTTGCCGGCTTAGGCCCCTCTCCTACCCTAGAAGAGCTTGTAGAACGACTACTGGAAACTCCCCCCAAAAACAAGGAATACCAGGCTATGGCTATGGCCATTGCCCAGGGAGTCTCTCAGGGATTACAAGAACAGAAAAGCTCAAAAATCTGCTACAATTGTTGGAAGTTGGGTCATTTCAAATTCCAGTGCAGAACTGCCAAAAAGAGCCCTGCTGGTCAGCCTACTTGCTATTGCTGTGGGAAAGTTGGCCACGTAGCGAAATTTTGCAGGCAGAGAAAGACAACCCCCGGGTTGGGAAACGGGAAGCAGGGCCCTCCACATGGGGGCCCCGGAATGAGAGTTTTCCCTGTCGAGGTGATCCCCGGGAACGGGACGGGCCCACAATCCCCTTCAGTCAGATTTCAGCAGGAATACCTGCAGGAGCTTCAACAACTGAGGTCTTAATCTGCTCGGCTTCACCGCCGGCTGGGGAGGAAGGGATAGACAGTGTTATCAAGCCCTGGACTACAAGTCCGGTTGAGGTTCCTCCCGCCTCTTACCCTCGATTAGTAATAGGCCCCACTGGCTATGCCCCCTTTATAACCCACACCCAGTTACTACCCCCAGGAAGTACCACCATTTACCTTACTAACCCCCATTGTTACCCTGTCATGATGTCTCTGGGAATGGCGGTTGGTAGAGGCATATCCCTTCCCTGGATTGAAGAAAGCCACGCCCTGTGAGTTAATTGGTACACTGAGGTGGGGCATCAACGCCCCTTGATGGCAATAGAAATAGAAGGAAAACCAATCACAGGCATGATAGACACTGGGGCTGATGTGTCAGTCATCAATGTTGCCCAATGGGACACGTCCTGGCCTGTACAATCTTTCTCTACCCCTGTGCTTGGTGTGGGCGGGCAACAAACAGCCCAGAAGGCAGGCCGATGCTTACGTTGGAGATATGAGAATCAGGAAGGCTTTATAGTACCTCTGCAGATCACTGGGCTGGGCTCCGCCCTGTGGGGGAGAGACTTATTAGAACAAATGCACCTATACCTTGCAACCCCTGAATATCTGGCAACAAACTACTCGGGGCCACCGCTATGGTGAGCTGTAAAAAAATAATATGGAAAACCCACACTCCAGTATGGGTCGAGTAGTGGCCCCTATAGGCAGAAAAGCTCACCACTCTTCAGGATATCATTAAAGATTTATTAAGCCAAGGAAGAATAGAACCCACAACAAGCCCTTATAATTCTCCTATATTTGTGATAAAAAAGAAAACGGGAACATGGAGAATGCTTGTTGATTTATGGGCTGTTAATAAATGCATGGTCCCTATGGGCTCGCTGCAAACAGGGTTGCCTTTGCCTGCATTCATTCCACAAGGCTCCCACATAAAAATCATTGATATCAAAGATTGTTTTTACAGCATCCCTTTACACCCTAAAGATAGAGAGAAATTTGCATTTATTATCCCTTCCCTTAATTTCCAGAGCCCTTCATGTAGATATCAATTTACAGTCCTACCACAAGGGATGGCTAATAGCCCCACGCTGTGTCAAACCTTTGTTGCGGCTATATTGCAACCCCTGCGGGAGAAATACCCTGCAGCAGTCATCCTCCATTATATGGATGATATTTTAATGGCCACCCGGGACTCCAAGATACTCGAAGACCTGACCAGAGACACCTTAGATGCTTTGAGCTCACAGGGTCTTCAGGTGGCCCCCCATAAGGTTCAGGATGCTGCTCCATTTCAATACCTTGGATATACACTTAATAGTGGCCGAGCTTTCCGGCAGGCTCCCAAGGTAGACCTTGACAACTGCACCACCCTCAATGACTTTCAAAAACTGATAGGCTCTATACAATGGATGCGATTCACTGTGCCTATCCCCGATTCAGATATGTACCCACTATATGACATTCTAAAGGGTGGCTCCTCACTCACTTCCCCCCCCCCCAGTGAACCCCAGCCACAAGAAGGTCTATAAAAGACATCTTACAGAAGTGTATAGCCTCCATAGTACAGGTCAATGTGAAGGAACCAATTTATGCAGTTGTTCTAAACCAAAACATCTACATTGGTTGCCTTTACCAAAAACATGGGGTCCTTGAATGGCTATACGCTGAAAGGAGCAAAAGGAGTCTCCCTAACAAATACCAGATGCTTGCACACTTCATTGTGGACATCTTGGATCGCTGTATTCAGATTTTCGGCTTTTATCTGATCTTAAATATGTCTGCTTCTGAGGCCTCTTTATGATACTTTACAGACTCTAGCCCTGAGTGGGCAGCCATCCTAACTACTTGTGAGATTGTTTCCCTCCCGCTTCCTCCTGTGCTTCGAGGATGGGAAACACTTTCTTTGCACTCTCCTCCACGCTCTATTGCTACAACACCTGTTGAGGGCCCGAACGTCTTTACAGATGCCACCAAAGCTCAACGGGCTGCTATATACATTCCCGAAAAAAAAATCTTACAAATTTATGATACTAACTTCACCTCTGCATAAAGAAATGAACTTTTTGCAATTATTAAGGCTCTTCACCTACTTCCTTCTGAACCTTTTAATCTCATAACTGATAGCCTATATTGTGCTAACGCTCTTCGTGATCTTCCTAATGCGTTTATTAATTCCCGCCAGCACTATCGCTTCCTTGCTAACCGATGTACAGACGCTTCTTTCTTGTTGTCCTTTGGCGATATATGTGTTGCATGTCCGCTCTCATACCTCTACCATAGGCGCCATATTTCAAGGCAATGTTGTAGTAGACCGTGCCTTGCTATGCCCCCTACAGACCGAGGCACATAAAGTGCATGCCAAATACCACTTGTCCGCTAGGTCCCTGAGACATTTATATGGCCTTACGAAAGAGGAGGCACGGCAATTAGTAAAACGTTTTACCGACTGTGCTCCCTTTCGCCCTCCTCCGAGAGATAAGGCAATCAATCCACGTGGGGACAGGCTCAATGCCCTATGGCAAATGGATGTCATCCACTTTGGCCATGCCCTCATATATGTCACTGTAGACACCTACTCTGGGTTTATACTTGCCACCCTTCAGCCTGGAGAAGCTTACATGTCACGTTACAGCCCATTTGCTACATTGCTTTGCTGCCTGCGGGGTACCCAGTGCTATAAAGACAAACAATGGACCTGCATATACTTCAAAAGCATTTGCACTATTTTGCCAAGAATTTGCTATTAAACATGTCACTGGCATTCCTTATAACCCTACTGGCCAAGCAATAGTAGAACGTGCCAACTGCACCCTAAAGGCACTCCTCATAAAACAAGACGGGGGAGTGCGAGGACGCCTTACACAGGCACAGATATCACAAGCAGCATATACTCATAACTTCTTACAATTCAGGGATGATTTTACAAACCCAGCTTTACGCTATTACGCAGGGACCTCAATGCCATCATATCAACAAAAAATCCACAAAACCCTGAACACTTGCTTAACGGGAGCACGAGTGATGTGGAAAACCCCAGATGGCCAGTGGCAAGGCCCTGGTACCGTCACTGTAAGAGGACAGGACCATTTATGTATCCAACCAGATGGAGAGTCATCAGAACGAGGTATCTGGGTCCCGACCAGATGGACTGCTGAAATCCAAGAGGCTGAAAAGAAAGCGGAAACGATGAAGCAGAGGACGCCGGGTACCCAGAAAGAACCGGAGACAACTGCAAGTAAAGCAACTACTCCTTGACCTCCTGATGATGGGACTGCTCCAAACGACGGCTGCGCATAGTAGATGGTACCACCTCACTAACCCAGAGAGACGTGCAGCGGATGAACATGGTGAACGATACTGGGCATTGCTGAAGAACCCACCAGCACTGAAAGTCCTAGGATGGGGTAACGGGCCATCTCGACTGATGGTGCAAGGAAACGCATCTAAACTAGTGGGAGACAATCCCCACGACCACAGGCCAGGACAATCAAGTGAGAGAGTCCTTTCGAGACCCCTCTCCATTGTGGCCGTTACACAACCCATTTGTCTCACTATGATTAACATTTTGGTCCACACAAATATCGCTAATTATTGCTTACAGTTTCTCCCATATAACATTACAACCCACCCTCATCACAACCAGGACCTTGGAAACCATACTACTCAGCTTAATGTGACAATACTTGCTATCCCACATAATATGACTTACAAGTTTTTGAAAGCAAATGCTAGCCATGCTCGGGCTCCCCTATTGTGCCATCAAGGAAATGCTGCTACATGGGCACCTCTTCAAGCCTGTTCCACTGGCTTGATTCAGAAAGGACTCCACCTTGCAGGTAACCTGACAATCCAATTTTGGGATGCTATGCAGAAATATGTAGACTATGTCCAGATCCCTGCCCCTATACCAGTGGCCCTACCATATGGTGTACTTCATGCAGAACTGTGGAAGGTGGGACTGCCTTTCTGCCCCACCAATGTGTCCCTAGCTATTTACACTTGCTTTACAGGACAAATCCAGTGCCATGATTTCATATTTACCACTTGACAAAGTGTTTTTGGGAACATGAACTCTACTTGCCATACTCATCCTACTAACAATCGTGACCAACTGTGTTACATGTTCACTGCAGAGGTGCGCTCGCCAGCTGATGAGGCTTTCCTCCTTTGCAAGCCTGGCAACACCACCATTGAGCCATTATCAATGCAAGCCCGCCTCCCTCGTTATAACATCACCTGCCATGCCCCTATCCTTACAGACACCCTGAGAGGAAATCATAGCGAGTTCCTGGTGTTTTTAGTGAGGTGGGCCCCATATCATCTCGTACCCATAAAGGCAGAACCATTTGCACTCACATCCACTGATGAGCTTTGGCAAAAAATGGCAAAAGGACCCCCAAAGACACCTCTCTCACGCTCCCGTCGGGAGGTGTTGGGAGAGGTACTAGGGATTGCCAGTCTCGCTATAGAAGCATATGAGGAATTTCAAATATTTGAGATACAAGAAAAAACAGAACTCCTGGCATCCACACTCCAAACCTTCATGAAGACTGAGATGGGTGCCTGGGCGACACAACAATCAATCAACATACATTTTCAACATTCCCTAGAGCACTACATGTACTAGAGCAAACAGTGTTATGGATAGGAGATGAACTACAGCTCACCCAGCTCTATTTGCAACTTCAATGCCATTGTAAGTATGTGCCCCTCTGCGTTACGCCGCTGCGACTGAATAGTACAAACGGAACACTCTTCCCAGGGGACTGGCAAAAAATAAGACAAGCTCTCCAAGGGGTGATGCTAGCTGAAAATGCATCTAGTGACGTACTACAACTCTCCCTCTTCTTGAAGGAAATACATAATGTATCAAAGAGATACGAATAAGAAAGAGCCAAGGAAGCCATGGACTTGGTTTATTGGCTTGATAGACTCGTGAACTTCCAATGGCTCACCGCGTTTCTAGGACCTGTAGCTTTCTTTCTGCTCCTCTGCCTCTTCCTGCCTTGTATGCTGTGCTGTGCCTGCACTCTGAGAAGACGAGCTGTACTTGACACCAAAGCTGAACTTTCGAACCTTACCCAGACCCCAAAGATTCCCATTACCCAAGAGACAACCCCTGTATAAAAAAAAAGGGGGGGGAGTTGTTAGGGCCCAGCTCTGGGCCGTGGCCTCCTGTGAGTGTAGTGAGACGCCTGGAGGTGTAAACCTTCCCCTCGGGGTACTGGGAACGCCTCGTTAACAGAGCTGGCTCCACCCACGGGGAGGAACATGGGAGGAGCTGAGGTGGGTATTTTAAATGAGGGTTTGGGGAATTCTCTCTCTTTCCTTTTGTGATGTAACCAATAAAGCATGGGCAGCTGCCAGCTTGGGCGCTCTGTCTAGTTTTTCCCCTCCCCCACCGGAGGGGCCGGAGACGTCCGAAGACCAGGAGAGGTAAGTATCCAGGCGACGGCCCGGGAAATCTTCTGCATTCCTCTATATTAGCAACAAAGTCCAACAGCAAGAGATAGAAAGAGAAATCCCATTTAATGTTAGGGTAGAAACTATAAAATATTTGGGAGTTTACCTGGCAAAACAAACCCAGGAACTATATGAACACAATTACAAGACACTTTTTGCACGAAAAAAGCCAGATCTAAGTAGGTGAAAAAACATCACTTGCTCATGGTTAGGTGGAGCCAATATAATAAAAATGAAAATTCTACTTAAATTTATTTACTTATTTAGTGCTCTACCAATAAAACTGTCAGATAATTATTTTCTAGAGCTGAATAAAATAATATCAAAATTCATATGGAAGAATAAAAGGTCCAGAATGTCAAAGAAACTAATGAAAAGAAATGCTAGAGAAGGTGGCCTAGTGGTATGAGATCTCAAATTGCATTATAAAGCACCAATTATCAAAACCACTTAGTACTGGCCAAGAAACAGAAGGGTAGAGAAGTGGAATAAGCTCGACACTAAAGACACAGTAGGCAATGAATATAGAATCCTCCTATTTGAGAAACCCAAAGACCCCAGCTTCTGGGATAAGAACTCACTGTTTGACAAAATTTGCTGGGAAAACTGATTAACAGTGTGGCGGAAATTAGGCAAAGACCCATGCCTGACACTGTACACAAGAATAAAGTTCAAATGGGCACATGATCTAGGTATAAAGATTAATACCATGGACAAACTGGAGAAGCAAGGAATAGTGTATTTATCAAATATATGGAGAAGTGAAGAATTTTTGACTTAAGAAGAGCCAGAAAGCATTATGAGGTGCAAGATGGACAATTTTGATTACATTAAATTGAAAAGTTTTTGCATAACCAAACCCAATACAACCAAAATTTGGAGGCATGTAGTATATTAAGAAAAAAAAATTTACAGCAAATGTTGGTGATAAAAGTCTCATTTCTAGAATATTTAGAGAACTTGGTCAAATGGACAACAATACAAGTAATTTCCCAGTTGATAAATGGTCAAAGAATATGAACAGGCAATATTCAGAGGAAGAAATTAAAGATATCTATAATCATATGAATAAAATACTCTAAATCACTTTTGATTAGAGAGATGCAAATTAAAACCACTCTCAGGTACCACATCATGCCTATCAGATTGGCAAACATTATGGAACAGGAAAATGATAGATGCTGAAGAGGATGTGGGAGAATTGGAACACTGATTCAATGTTGGTGGAGCTGTGAGCTCATCCAATCATTCTGGAGAGTGATTTGGAACTATGCCCAAAGGACTACACAAATGTACATAACCTTTGACCCAGCAATATCGCTACTAGGACTGTATCTCCTAAAGATCATAAAAATGGAAAAGGGTCCCACATGTACAAAACTATTTATAGCAGCACTCTCTGTAGTGACCAAGTACTGGAAATGACGGGGCTGCCCATCAACTGGGGAGTGGTTGAATAAATTATGGTATATGAATGTAATGGAGTACTATTGCAGTATAAGAAATGATGAACAAGAAGACTTCAGAGAGGCCTGGAAAGACTTATATGATCTGATGATGAGTGAAAGGAGAACCAGGAGAACTTTGTGCATAGGAATGACCACAGCATTCAAGAGTTTTTCTGGTAGACTTGGATCTTTATAGCAATGCAAGAACAAAAGAAAATTCCCAATGGTCTTCTAAGGCAAAATGCTTTCTACATCCAGAGAAAGAACTATGGAATTCAATTGCAGAATGTAACAGATCATTTTCTGTGTGTATATATTTAAGATTTTTGTTTGTTAAATGATTTCTCCCATTTATTTTAGTTCTTCCACACAGCATGACTACAGTGAAAATGTATTCAGTAGGAATGGATGTGTAAATCTTATGTCGAATTGTATGCTGTCTTGGGGAGGGAGAAAGGTAATGGGGGATAGGTAGGGGAGAAAAGTCTAAGTTTTATAGTAGTGATTAATTAATATAAAAAAGAAAAAAGAATTTTACTCTCTCTCTCTCTCTCTGCATATATGTGTGTGTGTTTGCGTATGTGAAGGAGAGAGAGAGCGAGTGAGAGAGAGAGAAAGCAGAAGAAGAACTAGAAGAACAACAACTCAAGTGATCATTGCTTCACCTTGTCTCCTGCGTGGGGTGAGGCAGTACAGAGAATGCTGTACCTTTACTGAAGAAGACCTGAGCTCAAGTTAAATCAGACACATACTAGTTCTCTCATCCAGGTCAGGTCACTGAATACCTGTGAATAAAAATGTATCCCTATGTGTATTCAATGTATCAGATATATATAGAACAACTTTTATCTCTCTCTATCTTAAATGGTTAAAATGCATATACTAAACCACCTTAGCATAAATAAATGAAGCATCTCAAATTGTCAAAAGAATTCACTACTGTTGTTGTCATTCAGTTATTTAGTTGTTGTTGTTTTTTTACTCTTCTTGACATTTTAGGTTTTATTGGCAAGGATACTGTAGTGCTTTGCGATTTCCTTTTCATATTTCTTTTATGTTGGGAAACATCGTTAAATGACTTGCCTAGGGTCATAGAGAAAGTGAGTGTCTGAGACCACATTTGAAGTCAGGTCGTTTTGACTCCAGACCAGGCACCTCATCTGCTGTGACACCTTATTTGCCCTGAATTCAAAATCATGCCTCCACTTAAGTAACCACCCTAAATAACCACATGCTTCTATAATATTTCCCATACATCTATAGGCTATAATGTTCAAACAAGGAAGTCCATTTTTTTGTGGGGTCCAAAGTATGACTTTATTTTCTCTTCTAAACAATAACTTTGGAAGTACTCATTTTCTTTTTTTTTTAAATTTCTTTATTTATTTAACTTTTTACATTCATTTTCACAAATTTCTGGGTTCCAAATTTTCTCCCCTTTTATCCCTTCTCCCCACCCCAATACCCCAAGCAATCTAATTTTCCCTATCTCCAATCTGCCCTCTCTTCTGTCATCCCTCCCTTCTCTTGTCTCCATCTTCTCTTTTCTCCTGTAGGGCCAGATGACTTTCTATTCCTCATTAACTGTATGTCTTCTTTCCTAGTTGCAACAACAATACTAAACAGTTGTTCCTAAAACTTTGAGTTCCAAATTCTCCCCATCCCTCCCTCCCCACCCATTCCCTTTGGGACGGCAGGCAATTCCATATAGGCCCTATTTGTGTGGTTTTGCAAATGACCTCCCTTATAGTCTTGTTGTGTAAGACTAACTGGATTACCATCCCTCCTAACCTGCCCCTCATTGTTTCTCTTCTGTCTTTTGATCCTGTCCCTCCCCAAGTGATGACTTCAATTTGCTCCCTCCTCCCTTTGCCCTCCCTTCCATCATCCCCCCTTGCAAAATCTCCTTCTCCCCCACTTTCTTATACTGTAAGATAGGTTTTCATACCAAAATGAGTGTGCATTTCACTCCTTCGTTTAGTCATATGTGATGAGGGTAAACTTCTTGTTTTTTGTTGTTTTTTTTTTTCTCAGCTCTCCTCTTTTTCCCTGCACTAAAAAAAACTCCTACCTACCTCTTAAATGACATATAGTTACCCCCTTCCATTTCCCCCTCTTTCCTCCCACTACATTTCTCTCTCACCATTTACCTTAATTTCTTTTAAGGTATGGTGCCATCCTATTCAGTTCAACGTGTGCTCTCTATCTCTGTATGTGTGTGCATGTGTGTATGTGTGTGCATGCGTGTACATGTGTATGTGTGGTCCCACCAAGTACCCAGACACTGAAAAGTTTTAAGAGTTAGAAATATTGTCTTTCCCTGTATGAATGTAAACAGTTCACTTCTGGTAAGTCCCTTAAGACTTCTCTTTGCTGTTTCCTTTTTCATGCTTCTTCTCATTCTTGTGTTTGAAAGTCAAATTTTCTTTTCAGCTCTGGTCTTTTCATTAAGAATGATTGAAAGCCCTCTGTTTCATTGAAAGACCATATTTTCCCTTGAAGTATTATTCTCAGTTTGGCTGGCTAGGTGATTCTTGGTTTGAGTCCTAGTTCCTTTGCCTTCTGGAATATCCTATTCCACGCCCTTCGATCCCTTAATGTAGAAGCTGCTAGATCTTGAGTTATCCTGATTGTATTTCCACAGTACTGGAATTGTTTCTTTCTAGCTGCTTGCAATATTCTTTTCCTTGAGCTGGGAGTTCTGGAATTTGGCCACAATGTTCCTAGGAGTTTCTCTTTTTGGATCTCTTTCAGGTGGTGATCGATGGATTCTTTCAATACTTATTTTGCCCTCTGGTTCTAGAATGTCAGGGCAGTTTTCCTTGATAATTTCATGGAAGATGATGTCTAGGCTCTTTTTTTGATCATGAGTTTCAGGTAGTCCCATAACTTTTAAATTGTCTCTCCTGGATCTCTTTTCCAGGTCAGTTGTTTTTCCCATGAGATATTTCACATTCTCTTCCATTTTTTCGTTCTTTTGGTTTTGTTTGGTGATTTCTTGGTTTCTCGTAATGTCATTAGACTCCATCTGTTCCATTCTAATTTTGAGAGAACTATTAAATTCAGTGAGCTTTTGAGCCTCTTTTTCCATTTGGCTCATTCTGCTTTTGAAAGCATTCTTCTCCTCATTGGCTTTTTGAACCTCCTTTGCCAATTGAGTGAGCCTATTTTTCAAGGTGTTAATTTCCTCAGCATTTTTTTGGGTCTCCTTTACCAAGGTATTGACCCATTTTTCATACTTTTCTTGCATCTCTGTCATTTCTCTTCCCAGTTTTTCCTCCACCTGTCTAACTTGCTTTTCAAAATCCTTTTTGAGCTCTTCCAAGGCCTTAGCCCACCCGTCACCCCCCTGGGGTGGCTGGGGTACTGAGGCCCCGCCCTCCACGTCTTCCCCTGATGGCAAGAATATGTCCTCGTCATCAGATCCGAAGGTTGGGATCATTTGCATTTGTTGGAAAAAATTCTCTATAGTCTTATTTTTCTTCCCTTTTCTAGGCATTTTCCCAGCCAGTTACTTGACTTCTGAGATTCCTTTCCACCCCTGCCTAGATCCGCCCAGCTAGTGCTTGGCTTCTGAGATTCAAATGTGCTGTCCACAGCAAGCTTTAGTTCTGGCGCTGGGGTGGAGGCAGGGCCACCTCCCAGGCTCAGTTCCCTCAGGGACTTTATGCAGAGACTTTCAGGAATGGAGCGGGTGGGGGCGGCGTGAGTGGCCCACCTCCCAGGCTCAGTTCCTTCAGGGGCTTTATGCAGAGGCCTTCAATAATAGAGCGGGGTGGGGGCAGGGCCATCTCCCAGGCTCAGCTCCCTCAGGTTTTATGCAGAAACCTTCTGTAATGAAGATCCTGCCTGCTGCTGGGGGATTCCTGAGTCCTGGGCCGCTGCCGCCTCAGCTGTCGCCCACCCCACTGCCTCCGCCGCTTCCTGCCCCCATCTCTGCTGCCGCCGCTTCCTCCCAAGAGGACCCGAGTCCCAGAGACGCTCCGCTCCCCTCCTCTAGCCCAGCCTTCTTTCTCACTGACCTGTAGCTTCTGTGGGCAGAGGGACTTTCCCGGCTGCCGGAGCTTCCATCCCTAAAGCCTGCTTGGGTCAGCTTTTCTGGGGCCGTGGCCAGGGCAGCGTTGGCGTGGGGTCTGCTTTCGGGCACGCGACGGACCCTGGGGATGGCTCTTCAGGGCTCTCTGGCACGGAAATCTCTTCCACTCCGATTCTGCACACCTTGTATTGACCCAGAAGTTATGGGGGTCTCTTTTTACATTAATTCTATGGGCTTTGGTTTTGGAGCTCATAAACGTGCGTCCTTCTACTCCGTCATCTTGACTCCGCCCCCCGGAAGTACTCATTTTCTTTAAGAAGTAGGATGTTGTAGAAATCATATTTCTCTTTTCAGTTAATGTGCAAATGCAGAATTCATAAGGGATTCTTCATTGCTAATCTTTATTAAGGGAAAGAAACAGAAAGGGAGAAAAAACCCATCCCAGAATGGGAGCTTGCATAGGCCAACATATTGTCTCAAGGACATACAGTTTTGAAGCATTGCCACTCAAGGAGCAGGTAAAGAAACCCCCACCTCCCACTGGCTGGAAGTCCAAGTGAAAGAACTCTTAAAGAGACAGAATGCTGTTCCTATAAATTCCAAGAGGAGACTCATTTCCTAACCAGTCATCTTTGATGTATTCATAAGTCACTGAGGTCCACTTTGAAAATTTCCCAGGAATATGACCCCCATGAAGAGCACCAGAATTTATGTCTAGCTTTAGAAACTGATGGGGCTATTATCTCATGGATTGCTCTGATCAGTCCTACTTAAGCAAACAAAAAATCATAAAACTATTGAATATTAAGACAGCATGGGTGGAGCCAAGATGATGGAGTAGAAAGATGCACGTATATTAGCTCTTCCCCCACAGCCCAAAAAGTACCTGTAAAGAAAGACTCTCAGCGAATTCTAGAGGAGCAGAAGCCAGGGAACAACAGAGTAGAGGAGATTTCCATCCCAGGGTGATCTGAAAGGCCGACAGGAAACGTCTGTCTAGCCCAGGCAGTGCTTAGCCCAGGCTTGGCTACGTGCCTTGGCTCTGGGAGGAGGAGGAGACCAGGCAATTCTCAGGTAGAATTCCGGTCACAGTAGCAGTGGTTCCCACATCCATCAACCCGCGGGGGCCAAAGGTCAGTGACAGGGTTTTTTTCACCTGACCTCTCAGAAGGGTGAAGGGCCTTCCCATAATCCCAGCATCAGGCAATGGCCTCAGCAGCCACATCAGGAGGGCCAAAGCAGCTTCCACAAAAGCCCCTACAGCAACCCGCATCCATTGTTGGATTGTAAAACCCCTGGGGGCACTGAGCAGCTGACTCTTATCTCAGCCCTGGGTAGAGCCCTGCTAGCACAACTCCTGGGGGATTTGAGCAGCTGATCTTTATCTCACATTGAATGATGGCCCTGCCCCTGCAGCTTATCTAAATCTCAGCTCTCAGTACTTGCTGGGTGGAACTGGAAGTGAGGTGGTTGTAAAGAGGAAACTCTACTACTCTGATTCTGGACACAAAAATTTCTTCTTGCTCCCAGACCACTGCATACACTTGATTGTACCACCTTGGAGGAACTGAGATCTTACAGACTTCCAGAGTATACCCTACTCTTGACAAAGGATACAAATGTCAAGTAACTATTAGGGAAAGTGCCCCAAAAGGGCTAAAACAATAAGACTACAGAAGGTTACTTTCTTGGTGAATAGATATCTTCTCCCATTCTTTCAGATTAGGAAGAACAATGCTTAATATTAGGGAAAGACATAAAAATCAAGGGTTCTCTATCCCAAACATCCAAAATTAATATTCAATGGTCTCAGATCATGGAAGAACTCAAAAAGGATTTGTAAAATCTAGTAAGATAGGTGGAGGAAAAATTGGGAAGAGAAACTAGAGAGATGCAAGAAAATCATGAAAAGCAGGTCAACAACTTGCTAAAGGAGCCACAAAGAAATGCTGAAGAAAATAACACCTTGAAAATTAGACTAACTCAATTGGCAAAAGAGGTTCAAAAAGCCAAAGAGGAGAAGAATGCTTTAAAAAAAAGAATTGGGGGGGGAGCTAAGATGGCGGAGTAGAAAGACGCATGTATGGGAGCTCCGAATCTACAGCCCATATATTTAATGTAAGAAGAGCTCCCCATAAGTTCTGTATCACTGCAGGGGGTGCAGAAACTTAGTGGAAGAGATTTCCATTCCAGAGAGCCCTGGAGAGCTGTCCCCAGGGTCCATCGTGCTCCGAAAAGTGGACCCCACCCCAGTGCTGCCCTGGTCACGGCCCCAGAGAAGCTATCTGAGCAGGCTTCAGGGATGGAAGCTCCGGCGGCCTGGAAGGTCCCTCCGCCCACAGAAGCTACAGGCCAGTGAGAGAGACGCTGGGCTGGAAGAGGGGAGTGGGGTGTCTCCATGGCACAGGCCTCCTCAGGAGGAAGCGGCGGTGGCAGAGGCGGGGACAGGAAGCCGCAGAGGCAGAGGCGGGCGGCAGCGGAGGCAGCAGCTGTGCGGCCCCAGTGGCCTGGGACTCCCCCAGCAGCAGGCAGGCTCTTCATTACTGAAAGTCTCTGCATAAACCAAATAAAGGAGCTGAGCCTGGGAGATGGCCCTGCCCCACCTGCTCCATTTCTGAAGGTCTCTGCCCCCACCCCAGCACCAGAACTAAAGCTCACATTGAATACCAGCCGCGTCTGCCGCGGAAAGCCCATTTGAATCTCAGACTCCAACCACTAGCTGGGCGGATCTAGGCGGGAGTGGACAGAAATCTCAGAAGTCAAGTAACTGGCTGGGAAAATACCCAGAAAAGGGAAGAAAAAAAGACTATAGAGAGTTTTTTTTTGAACAGATGAAAATGATCCCGACATTCAGATCTGATGATGCGGACATATTCTTGCCATCAGGGAAAGACGTGGAGGGCAGGGTCTCGGTACCCCAGACATCGCAGGAGGATGTCGGGTGGGCTCAGACCTTGGAGGAGCTCAAAAAGGATTTTGAAAAGCAAGTTAGAGAGGTGGAGGAAAAATTGGGAAGAGAAATGTCAGAGATGCAAGAAAAGTATGAAAAACGGGTCAATAGGTAAAGGAGACCCAAAAAAATGCTGAGGAAATTAACACCTTGAAAAATAGGCTCATTCAATTGGCAAAACAGGTTCAAAAAGCCAATGAGGAGAAGAATGCTTTCAAAAGCAGAATGAGCCAAATAGAAAAAGAGGTTCAAAACCTCACTGAAGAGAATAGTTCTCTCAAAATTAGAATGGAACAGATGGAGTCTAATGACTTTAAGAGAAGCCAAGAAATCACCAAACAAAACCAAAAGAACGAAAAAATGGAAGAGAATGTGAAATATCTCATGGGAAAAACAACTGACCTGGAAAATAGATCCAGGAGAGACAATCTAAAAATTATGGGACTACGTGAAAGTCATGATCAAAAAAAGAGCCAAGATATCATCTTCCATGAAATTATTGAGGAAAATACTTCAGGGGAAAATATGGTCTTTCAATGAAACAGAGGACTTTCAAGCATTCTTGATGAAAAGACCAGAGCTGAAAAGAAAATTTGACTTTCAAACACAAGAATGAGAAGAAGCATGAAAAAGTAAACAGCAAAGAGAAGTCTTAAGGGACTTACCATAAGTGAACTGTTTACATTCCTACATGGAAAGAAAATATTTGTAACTCTTAAAACTTTTCAGTATCTGGGTAGTTGGTGGGACCACACACACACATGTACATGCATGCATGCACACACACATACACACATGCACACACATACAGAGACAGAGAGCACAGAGTGAATTGAATAGGATGGGACCATATCTTAAAAGAAATTAAGGTAAATGGTGAGAGAGAACTGTAGTGGGAGGAAAGCGGGTGAAATGGAATGGGGTAATTATATGTCATTTACGAGATAAGTGGGAGACTGTTTAGTGGAGGGAAAAAGAGGAGAGCTGAGAAAAAAAACAAGAAGTTTACCCTCATTACATTTGACTAAAGGAAGGAATAATATGCACACTCATTTTGCTTTGAAAACCTATCTTACAGTATAGGAAAGTGGGGTAGAAGGAGATAAGCTGGGGGGGGATGATGGAAAGGAGGGCAAAGGGAGGAGGGAGCAATTTGAAGTCAACACTCAGGGAGGGACAGGATCAAAAGACAGAAGAGAAACAATGAGGGGCAGGATAGGATGGAGGGTAATTCAGTTCGTCTTACACAACATGACTATCATGGAAGTCATTCACAAAACTACACAGATATGGCCTATATTGAATTGCCTGCCTTCCCAAAGGGAATAGGTGGGGAGGGAGGGATGGGGAGAATTTGGAACTCAAAGTTTTAGGAAGAACTGTTTAGTATTGTTGTTGCTACTAGGAAATAAGACATACAGTTAATGAGGAATAGAAAGTCAGCTGGCCCTACAGGAGAAAAGAGAAGATGGGGACAAGAGAAGGGAGGGATGACAGAAGAGAGGGCAGATTGCAGATAGGGGAGATAGGGATAATTAGATTGCTTGGTGTATTGGGGTGTGGAAGGGGATAAAAGGGGAGAAAATTTGGAACCCAAAATTTTGTGAAAAGGAATGTAAAAAGTTAAATTAATAAAATATTAAAAAAAAGAAGAATTAGCCAAATGGAAAAGGAGTCTGAAAAACTCACCGAAGTAAATAGTTCTTTAGACATTAGAATGGATCAGATGAAGGCTAATGACTTTACAGAAAGCCAAGAAATCACAAAACAAAAGCAAAAGAATGAAAAAAATGGAAGACAATGTGAAATATCTCATTGGAAAAACAACTAACCTGGAAAATAGGTCCAGGAGAGAAAATTTAAAAATTATGGGACTACCTGGAAGCCATGAACAAAAAGAGAGCCTAGACATTATCTTTCTTGAAATTATCAAGGGAAATTGACCTAATATTCTAGAGCCAGGGGGCAAAATAAATATTGAAAGATTAAGACAGCATATAGTGAACTGGCAGATAATAGATACCAGATTGTCTTTTTTCAAGGTTACTCTATTCATATAGAGATGTGTACATTACTCAGTAACTTCAAGAAAAGTTATTTGGCTCATAGTGTAAATGTCGACCCATAAATGGGAACTAATTTTATATTTTATCCACTTGTCAAGATGATCTAATTTTTAAAGGTTTAATATGCCTTCCATAAAAGAAATTATGCTACTGTAATTTACTTAATATGCTTACATATTATTTCATGTATATCTCAACTCCTTTCCATATAAGAAACTTGTGTCATTCTAAAAATTCATTTTACCTCTTCATTTCTACCTAATAAAACATTCTTCCTATCTCTTATGATGCAATATACCCCTGAACAGAATAATATATCAGATGGAAGACAGTTGCAGCTGTCATTATAAAACCTGTAGACTCAGAATTAGATTCTATATAGTTTATTAGTTCCATCTTTTGTCACTAGAACCAAAAAAATCATGTGAATAAAATAGCATTTATCAATAAACCAAATATAAATGGATCAGAAAAACTAAATAAGTAATACCAAAATATATACATAAATACATTTCATAGCCACCTGCGTGAGGATACTTTTAACATGGCCATGTAATTCAATAAGTGAAATTTTATGCACCAAATAGACTGTTTGACAAAAAGTCAACTATATTTTGAGGGAGGAGCAAGTCCACCTTTGAATTTGATTGAAAAAATGGGTAACTACTTAGTTTCTTTCACTAGTTATTACTGTACATAATTGAGTTCTATCTATTTTGATTACACATTTACATTTGACTTGTTTCATTTTAAAGGAACAAACAACATGTAATACAAACAGGGGAGCCTTAGGCAGTTGTTTTTTTCTTTAATTTGCTAACACAATTTCCTCCAAATGCTGTAAAGGCTAAATAACAGAAAGGAATTTCTAAAACCCATAACACCTAATCAAATTGCAATTCAGAATGACTTCTTAATATGAATTTCCAACCTGAACTTTTCATTCATTCTGTGCAGATTGATTCAATAAAATGTTTCAGTCATTTGTGCAGTCTATTTAGATTCTATGAAATTTAAGGCAACTCAGAATGAAAGACTTTATTTTTACTGGACTTTTTTTGACCTATAGGAATTTACTCAGCTTCTAATCTTAGCAGAAAAGGAAAACTTTTCTTCTTTTCTCTTTGAAAGCTTCCAATCTTAGCAGAAAAAGAAAAAAAAAAATTTATTTTCCCTTTGAAAGCTATGGAAATACTGTCTGTGTTGTAACTCTTAAAAAAGATTAATATTTTTGCAACAATGGATGCCTATTAACTAATAAGATAATAAATATTAAGCAATAAATTAATGAACATAAGAAAATAATCGTGATAGATTTATTCTTCGTGGTAAATTTCATATATTTGTAATAATTCATACAGGGATCAGCTAAAGTTTTTCTTTTCATTATTATTGAAAAATGATTTGCTAATAGTGAACTAAGGAAGGATATAGCAAGAACAACATTTAGAAGACTACTTTTGACCATGTGAGAGATGGTAACGGACTGAAACAGAAGGGAGATGAAGAAACAAAGGTGAAATATTTTGTAGAGGACATTTCTTGGCAACTGATTAATTGTTGGAAAGATAAGAATTAAATAAGAGTTCAAGATGCTTCTGAGTTTGTGAACTGGATTAACTGGAACAGTAATGACTGCCATGACATAAATAAAGAAATTAGGATTAAACTTTCTTGTGCAGAGGAGGTTCAAGAGTACAGGATAGTATGCTGTTGAAAGGTTAACTGTAGAACAAATATTCAAGCTGTAAGCAGTTAGGTGGTTTGGTTGTTAGAATGCTGGGCTTGGAGCCAGGATGAATTAAGTTCAAATCCCTCCTCCCATATGCACTGTGTTACCTTGGACAACTCACTTTATCACTGTTTGCTTTAATCCACTGGAGAAGAAAATGGCAAACGATTCCAGTGTCAGTGTTTAAAAATGAAAAAAAAAAAAAAAAACAAAAATGGGGTCACAAAGAGTATCAGATAAAATCCAAGTCAAAATTTCAGAGAAAACACAGAGAAACCAAAAGTCAACAGACAGGGCTTCCAAAACTGTCTGACCATTATATACATATATAGTTACCAGAAGGAAGCACAAAATTCTTGGTTTTTACTTTATCTCGTCGTTTTATGGTCCTTTCTTGTTATTGATGCGGTACAGACTCTGGGAACCTCCTTGAATTTCCCTTGAATTTTCTGGGAATTTGGTCTTTCATACTCAAATATATTATCCTTAGCCTAGCCTGACCATTCATTGTCTGTTACTTCTGGATTGTCCCTCCTGTTTCCTACCCAAGTCCTCCATTTTCTGATACTTTCTAATTGTCTCTAGATATTTCTCACCCTCGATTACATCACTAGTTACTGCAGTCTTGTCAAGGTTCTCTTGAGATCTTTCTCCCAGACTACTAGACCGCCTACATATTTTTCTCACTGTCTTTCTGTCTATAAGTACCATATTGCATTCATGAAGGTGCTCAGATTCAATCCTTCTCTGACTCTATCTAGCTGAGATTCTATCTGGCCCACTTGTCAATACAAGTGTCATAAATGGCAAGCTTCTTAAGAGTAAACCCAATATGGCAGACCTTTATTAAATTTTGTTTTACTTTGGCTGGAACAAGATTTGAGTTGGATTTCCGATTTCGTGAGCCAAGATGGTGGAGTGATTGGCAACTGCTTTCGCCTTCCCTTTGTTGACCTTGAAGAGTCCAGACATTATCTCCCCAGAAAAATAAACCTGGAACGGTGGGAGAAGCAGAAGGGGAAAACAGATGTTCAACCTAAGAGGCTAGAAAGACTGTTAAGGAGGGTTCCTCTTGCTATGGTGAAAGATAAATAGTGTAGGATCATAGCTGTGCCAGACAGTCCCACCTCAACAAAAGGGGTGAAGATCCAGAACCCCATGGGGTGAAGTCAACAACTGCCAACCCAAGGACCCTAGGTGTGCCTCAACAAACCAGGGGAATGGGGAAGAGACTAGAGCAGGAAACTGAGTTTGCAATAATCTAGCTCAGTAGAGGAGCCTCCAGTGTACAGAAACCGCCATCCCCCCCCCCCCACACACACACACTTATTGAGCTACCTTTAGGGAAACTGCAGGGAAAACCCAAAAAGACCTGACCAGCTTCTGCTTTCAATCTCCAGCCAGATCAACATCAGGTAAGCTGCAGCATCTAATTTCTACCTGAAAGAACCAGAGGGCACAACACACAAACCCTCAAGTTTTAGGCACAAGAATGGTGGGACACAGCTCCTTATGCCACAGACTCAGAGGTGTACCTTAAAAGCCAAGACAAGCGGTTATTATAATGAGCAAAAAGCAAAGCAGAAAAGATCATGGAATCTGTCTATGGGGACAATCAAAACACAAAAACCAAAGAGGTCAGCTTGAGACTGCACTCCAGTTTGAAACTTCAGGAGGGAGTAAGAACTGGTCAGAAGGAAAAACAGCCTTCTTGGAAGAGCTCTGGAAATATTTTAAAACTCAAAAAAGAAGAAAAACTAGCCAATGATTTTAAAAATAAGAAAAAATATTCACTGAAAATAACAGCTCCTTAAAAAGGAAAATTGGACAAATGGACCTGGAAGTAGAAAAACTAATGAGGGAAAATAACTCCTTACAAGGAACAATTGGACAGAAGGAAAAGGAAATGAAAAAGTTACCTAAAGAAAACAATTTGATAAAGAATAGAATCTGGCAATTATAAATAAATGAATAGATGAGACATCAAGAATGAGTCAAACACTATCCAAAGAATGAAAAGATAGAAGAAAATATAAAATATCTAATTGGAAAAACAATTGAACTGGAAAATAGATCCAGGAGAGAAAATTTAACAATTATTGGCCTACCAGAAAGCCACGATGAAAAAAGAGCCTGGACAATGTCTTCCAAAATATCATCCAGAAAAACTGCCCAGAAGTGCTAGATTGAGAGAGCAAAATGGTCATGGAAGGAATTCACAGTTAAAATCCCAAAAGGGATCCTAAACTAAAAACACCAAGGAATATTGTTGCTAAATTCCAGAATTATCAAGTGAAGGAGAAAAATACTATAGGCAACCAGAAAGAAATCATTCAAATATCGAGGATCAAGAGTGAGGATCACACAGGACTTTGCAGCTTCTACACACACAAAAAAAAAATAATCAAAGGAATTGGAATACGATATTCTGTACAGGAGTTGGAACTACAACCAAGGATCAATTACCCAGCAAAGTTCAGCATAATATTTCAGGCAAGGAGATGGACATTAAACTCAATAAGCAATTTCCAGACCTTCCTGACCAAAAGGCCAGAGCTCAATAGAAAATTTGATCTTCAAATGCAGGTCTCAGATGGGCATAAAAAGGTATATAGGGGAAAAGAAAAACAGGCTACTTAGTTTAGGCAAACTGCTTACCTCTCAGTAAAGGAAGATAGTACTTTTTAATCTTGAGAATTATACATCTATTATGAAGTATAGCAGGAATATATGTAAAGGGAACAGGTATAAAGAGCATGATGTGATGATAAAAACTGTGATTCCAGCATGCAAAGGGATTGCAACAGGAGACGTTAAAAGGAGGAAACAGGAAATGATAAATTACATCACAGGAAGAAGTACAAAATTACATTATAGTAGAGGGAAATAGGGAAGGGAAATGAACATTGTTTGAGTGGTACTCTCATCTGATTTAGTTCAGGGAGGGAACAATAAACTTAATTAATTATATAAATCTAACTAACTCTATAGGCAGTAGGAGAGGACGAGGGAAGAAAGGGGTGGAGAAACTAAAAGAAAAAGAAGAAGTAGTAAGGGTAAGGGGGAGTAAAATTGAGGGGGCAGAGGGAAGGAAGGGGAGACTGCAGGATGTTGTGGTAAAGAGTGAAAACTCTACTGAGGAAGTGAAGGGAGATGGGAGAACTAAAAGCAAAAATGTTGGGAAAGGGGATGGATGGAAAGACACAGAATGTAATCATAACTGTGAGTTTGAATGGAATGAACTCTCTTATAAAACAGGAAAAGATAGTAGAATGTATTAAAAGCCATAATCGAACAATTTGTTGTTTACAAAAAACACATTTGAAACAGGGAGATACAGGCAGGGTACAGGTAAAAGGTAGGAACAGAATACATTGTGCTTCAACTGATGTAAGAAAAGAAGGGGTGCCAATTCTAACCTCAGACAAAGCAAAAGAATCCCAGAGATTCAAGTAAAAAACTACTTGAATTAATAAAGAAATTTGGCCTATTTGCAGATTACACAATAAACCCGCACAAATCTTCTGTATTTCTTTATATTAGTAACAAAGGCCAACAGCAAGAGAAAGAACGAGAAATGCCATTTAAAGTTTGGGTGGACACCATAAAATATTTTACCTTCGAAAAACAATCCCTGGCACTATATGACCACAATTACAAGATACTTTTCACACAAATAAAGTCAGATCTAATTAAGCGTGGAAAAAAAAAAAAAAAAACAGTTTCTTACGTGAAGACACAAGAGAAGCAAAGGGAACATGCAGTGAATTTCTTAAAATTTTGGGGATCATTCCTGTTGAGTAGGGCAAAGGAAATTCATAGAGGGGAAATACAAGCTAATTTACCTAATGCTCAGGATGGCAGATGAATTAGACATACAGGAAAAATGAATTTGAGGCATAGGGAAGGGGCAAGGAAAGATAAAGGGTATAGCTCTTGAGAGGAGTATTTTAGCAATAACGGGTAGTCTGGTTACATAAGAGCAGAGAGTAGATGGAAGGGAATAATATGAGACAAGGTCGAAAAGGAAAGTGATACTCTGATTGTAAAAGGACTTTTGAATTTCATAATTTCTTGATTTGTCATGTTAGTCAATCCGACATATGTGATGTAGTACCTTAGAGTTGTGATTTGCATCCCTCTAATCAATAGTGATTCAGAGAATTTTTTCATAGGACTACAGATAGTTTTGCTTTTTAAATCTAAAAGATTCCTGTTCATATCCTTTGACCATTTATCAATTGGAAAATGACTTATATTCTTACAAATTTGACTCAGTTCTCCATATATTTTAGAACTGAGGCCTTTATCACAGACACTAGTTGCAAAAATAATTTCCCAGTTTTCTCCTTCCTTCCTAATTTTGGTAGCATTGTCTTTGTGCAAAAGCTTTTCAATTTAAGGTAATCAAAATTATTCATTTTGCACTACATAATGTTCTCTGCCTCTTGTTTGGTCATAAATTTTTCCATTCTCCTTAAAACTGACAAACACATTTTTCCTTGCTCCCCTAATTTGTTTACACTATCAGTGTTTATGTCTGGATCATATATCCATTTGGAATTTATTCTTGTGTACAGTGTCAGGCATTGATCTATGCTCAGTTTCCACCACACTATTATCTATTTTTCCCAGTAGCTTTTTTTTTTCAGACAGTGAATTCTTACGAAAGAGTAGACTGCTATATTTATTGTCTGTGTCTTCAGTGTCTAATCTAGTCCACTGATCTACCCCTGTATTTCTTAGGCTGTACCAAGTGTTTCTGATGATCTCCTTTATAATACAATTGGATATCTGGTACAGCTGGGACACCTTTCCTAGCATTATTTTCATTAATCTCCTTGATATTCATGACCTTTTATTATTTTGGCATTGTTATTTCTAGCAGCAGTGGACACAAACTGGAAATCAAAGGTATATCCATCAATTGGGGCATGGCTGAACAAGTTGTGGTATATGAATGTAATGTAGTACTATTATACTATAAGAAATGATGAACAGGGGAATTTCAGAGAGTCCTGGAAGGACTTATATGAACTCATGCTTAGTGAAATGAGCAGAAGCAGGAGATCATTGTACACCATAACAGCCACAGTATGTGAGGACTGTTTCTCATAGACTTAGCCTTTAACGACAATGCAGGGACCTAAAACATTCCCAAGGGACCCTTGAGGCAATATTCCATCCGCATGCAGACAAAAAACTATGGAATAGGAACCCCAAATGAACCAGAAGACTTTTTATTATATTGTGTTTTGTTTTCTTTGGTTTTTTTTTTCTTGGTTTCTCTCATTCATTTCAATCCTTGTATGCAACATGACTAATGTGAAAATGTGGTTAATAAAAATGTATGTTTAGAATCCATATAAGATTGCATGCCTTCTTGGGGAGGGAGGAGGAGGAAAGCATAGGGAAAAACCTAAGATATATTGAAGTGATTGTAGAAAATTGTAATCAAATAAATTAACAATAAAAATAAATTAGAAACAACAACAAAAAGAAACAACTTACTTTCTCAGTGAAGTATTTGTTTTTTATTCTTTTTTAAATTTTTATTTGCTTCGAGTTTTCAACATTCACTTCCATATGATTTTTGATTCCAAATTTTCTCCCCATCTCTTCCCTCTACCCACCGAAATGGAGCGTCTATTGTGATTACCAATTTCCCCAGTCTTCCCTCTCTTCTATCATACTTCACCTTCACTTATTCCCTTCCCTCTATTTTCTTCTGGGGCAAGAGAGATTTCTATACCACATTACCTGCGTGTGTTTTAACCCACCTGTATTTAAAAACGGCTTTTACCATTTGTTTTAAAAGTTTGAGTACCAGTTTCTCTCCCTTTCTCCCTCTTCTCCCATCCACATTAAGAAAGCATGTGATTCGATATGTCATACATGTGTACTAAGGCAAAAAACTTCCATAACAGTCATGATGTGAAAGACCAAATATATTTCACTCCATTCTATCCACTCCTGCATTTGTTCTATTTTATCTTTTTGACCCTGTCCCTCTTCAAAAATATTTACTTCTTATTACCCCTCGCCTATTTGCCCTCCTTTCTATCATTTCTCCAACTCCCCTTTACTTCTTCCCCCTACTATCTTGTAGTATAAAATAGACTTTAGTGTAAATTGAGTGTGCTTATTTTTCTCTCTGTAAGTCAAAACTCATGGCCGTAAGGTTCGCTCTTTCCCACTCACTTTCCCACTCATCCTCTCCCATGGAAATATTTTCTTTTCTCTTTTAAGTGAGACATAATTTACACCATTCTGGTCCTCCCTTTCTCCTCCCAATATATTCCTTTATCATCCATTAATTTTATGTTTCTAGATAACATTCTTTCATATTGAACTCACCCTGTGACCTCTGTTTATACGTACATAATTGCTCCAGTTACCCTAATGCTGAAAAAAAGTCTCAAGAGTTACAAATATATAGGTCCTTAAACAGTTCAACTTTACTAAGTCAGTTATGATTTCTCTTTCCTGTATACCTTTCCATACTTGTTTTGATTCTTGGATTTGAAAGTCAAATTTTCTATTCAGCTAGAGTCTTTACATCAAGAATGCTCAAAAGTGGGGGGTGGAGCCAAGATGGCGGAGTAGAAGGATGCACGTTTATGAGCTCCAAAACCAAAGCCCATAGATTTAATGTAAAAAGAGACCCCCATAACTTCTGGGTCAATACAAGGTGTGCAGAAACGGAGTTGAAGAGATTTCCATGGCTGAGAGCCCTGAAGAGCTGTCCCCAGCGTCCGTCGCGCCCTGGAAAGCGGACCCCACCTCAACGCTGCCCTGGCCGGGGTCCCAGAGAAGCTGACCCAAGCAGGCTTCAGGGACAGAAGCTCCGGCAGCCAGGAAAGTCCTTCCACCGACAGAAGCTACAGGTCAGTGAGAAAGAAGGCTGGGCTAGAGGAGGGGAGCAGAGCATCTCCGTGACTCGGGCCCCCTTGGGTGGAAGCGGCAGCGGCAGAGATGGGGGCAGGAAGCGGCGGAGGCAGAGGGGTGGGCGACAGCTGAGGCGGCAGCGGCCCGGGACTCAGGAATCCCCCAGCAGCAGGCAGGATGTTCATTACGGAAGGTTTCTGCATAAAACCTGAGGGAGCTGAGCCTGGGAGACAGCCCTGCCCCCACCCCGCTCTATTACTGAAGGCTTCTGCATAAAGCCCCTGAGGGAACTGAGCTCAGGAGGAGGGCCCCCCACCCCGCCCCCACCCGCTACATTCCTGCATAAAGCCCCTGAGGGAACTGAGCCTGGGAGGTGGCCCTGCCACCACCCCAGCGCCAGAACTAAAGCTTGCTGTGGACAGCACATTTGAATCTCAGAGGGCAAGCACTAGCTGGGCGGATCTAGGCAGGGGTGGAAAGGAATCTCAGAAGTCAAGTAACTGGCTGGGAAAATGCCCAGAAAAGGGAAGAAAAATAAGACGATAGAGAGTTTTTTCCAACAAATGCAAATGATCCCAACCTTCCGATCTGACGAAGATGAGGACGTATTCTTGCCATCAGGGAAAGACGTGGAGGGTGGGGCCTCAGTACCCCAGACACCCCAGGGGGGTGGCAGGTGGGCTCAGGCCTTGGAAGAGCTCAAAAAGGATTTTGAAAAGCAAGTTAGACAGGTGGAGGAAAAACTGGGAAGAGAGATGCAAGAGAAGTATGAAAAACGGGTCAATATCTTTGTAAAGGAGACCCAAAAAAATGCTGAGGAAATTAACACCTTGAAAAATAGGCTCACTCAATTGGCAAAATAGGTTCAAAAAGCCAATGAGGAGAAGAATGCTTTCAAAAGCAGAATGAGCCAAATGGAAAAAGAGGCTCAAAAGCTCACTGAATTTAATAGTTCTCTCAAAATTAGCATGGAACAGATGGAGTCTAATGACTTTATGAGAAACCAAGAAATCACCAAACAAAACCAAAAGAACGAAAAAATGGAAGAGAATGTGAAATATCTCATGGGAAGAACAAATGACCTGCAAAAGAGATCCAGGAGAGACAATTTAAAAATTATGGGACTACCTGAAACTCATGATCAAAAAAAGAGCCTAGACATCATCTTCCATGAAATTATCAAGGAAAACGGCCCTGACATTCTAGAACTAGAGGGCAAAATAAGTATTGAAAGAATCCATCGATCACCACCTGAAAGAGATCCAAAAAGAGAAACTCCTAGGAACATTGTGGCCAAATTCCAGAACTCCCAACTCAAGGAAAAATCTTGCAAACAGCTAGAAAGAAGCAATTCCAGTACTGTGGAAATACAATGAGGATAACTCAAGATCTAGCAGCTTCTACATTAAGGGATCGAAGGGCGTGGAATAGGATATTCCAGAAGGCAAAGGAACTAGGACTCAAACCAAGAATCACCTACCCAGCTAAACTGAGTATAATACTTCAAGGGAAAATATGGTCTTTCAATGAAACAGAGGACTTTCAATCATTCTTAATGAAAAGACCAGAGCTGAAAAGAAAATTTGACTTTCAAACACAAGAATGAGAAGAAGCATGAAAAAGGAAACAGCAAAGAGAAGTCTTAAGGGACTTACCAGAAGTGAACTGTTAACATTTATACAGGGAAAGACAATATTTCTAACTCTTAAAACTGTTCAGTATCTGGGTAGTTGGTGGGTCCACACATACACATGTACACGCATGCACACACATACACACATGCACACACATACAGAGATAGAGAGCACACGTTGAACTGAATAGGATGGGACCATACCTTAAAAGAAATTAAGGTAAATGGTGAGAGAGAAATGTAGTGGGAGGAAAGAGGGGGAAATGGAAGGGGGTAACTATATGTCATTTAAGAGGCAGGTAGGATTTTTTTTTTAGTGGAGGGAAAAAGAGGAGAGCTGAGAAGAAAAAAAAAACAGGAAGTCTACCCTCAGCACATATGACTAAACGAAGGAGTGAAATGCACACTCATTTTGGTATGAAAACCTATCTTACAGTATAAGAAAGTGGGGGAGAAGGAGATATTGCAAGGGGGGGATGATGGAAGGGAGGGCAAAGGGAGGAGGGAGTAATTTGAAGTCAACAGTTGGGGAGGGACAGGATCAAAAGACAGAAGAGAAACAATGAGGGGCAGGTTAGGAGGGATGGTAATCCAGTTAGTCTTACACAACACGACTATCAGGGAGGTCATTTGCAAAACTACATAGATATGGCCTATATTGAATTGCCTGCCATCCCAAAGGGAATGGGTGGGGAGGGAGGGATGGGGAGAATTTGGAACTCAAAGTTTTAGGAACAACTGTTTAGTATTGTTGTTGCAACTAGGAAAGAAGACACACAGTTAAGGAGGAATAGAAAGTCATCTGGCCCTCCAGGGAGAAAAGAGAAGATGGAGACAAGAGAAGGGAGGGATGACAGAAGAGAGGGCAGATTGGAGATAGGGAAAATTAGATTGCTTGGGGTATTGGGGTGGGGAGAAGGGATAAAAGGGGAGAAAATTTGGAACCCCAAAATTTGTGAACATTAATGTAAAAAGTTAAATAAATAAATAAATTTATAAAAAAAAAAAAGAATGCTCAAAAGTCTCCTATTTCACTGAATGACTATTTTTCCCCTGAATTTTACCCGGGATTGATGGGTAAGTGATTCTTTGTTTCAGCCCTATCTCTTTGACTTCTGGAATATCATATTCCAAGAACTTTGATCCCTTAATGTAGAAGCTCCTATGCCTTGTGTTGTCCTGAAAGTGTTTCCAGAGTACTCGAATTTCTTCTTTCTGACTGCTTGAAATATTTTCTTTATTTTAAGTTTATTTATCTAACTTTAACATTCATTTTCACAAAATTTTGCGTTCCAAATTTCCTCCCTATTTCTCCCCTCCCCCACCCCAAAAAGCCGAGCATTCTAATTGCCCCTATCACCAATCTGCCCTCTTTTCTAACATTCCTCCTTTCCCTTGTCCACATCTTCTCTTTTGTCCTGTAGGGTAAGATAACTTTCTATACCCCATTACCTGTATTTCTTATTTCCTAGTAGTAAGAAGAATACTAGATTGTTTTTCCTACAACTTTGACTTTCAAATTTTCTGCATCCCTCCCTCTTCACCCATTCCCTTTGGGAAGCAAGCAATTCAATATAAGCCACATCTATGTAGTTCTGCAAATGACTTCCATTTTCGTCGTGTTGTGTTAGACTAACTATATTTCACTCCATCCTATCTTGCCCGCCCATTGCTTCTGTTCTCTCTTTAGATCCTGTCCCTAACCAAAAGTGTTGACTTCATGTTGTTCCCTACTCCCACTGCCCGTTCTCCCATCATCCCTCCCACCCTGCTTATCCCTTTCTCCCCCATTTTCCTGTACTGTAAGATAGGTTTTCATACAAAAATGAGTGTTCATTTTTTTCTCTCCTTTAATCAAATGTAATGAGAGTAAGCTTCATGTTTTTCTCTCACCTCCCCTTTTTTCCCCTCCGCTGAAAAGTCTTTTAATTGCCTCTTTTACGAGACATAATTTGACCCATTCCATTTCTCCCTTTTTCCTCCCGATATGTTTCTTTCACCACTTAATTTCATTTTTAAGATATGATCCCATCCTATTCTATTCACTCTGTGCTCTGTCTCTCTTTCTCTGTCTCTCTCTCTGTCTCTCACTCTCTCTGTGAGTGTGTGAATGTGTGTGTGCGTGCATGTGTGTGCATGTGTGTGTGTGTGTGTGTGTGTGTAATCCCACCCACTACCCAGGTACTGAAAAGTTTCAATAGTTACAAATATTGTCTTTCCAATTAGGAATGTAAACAGTTCAACTTTAGTAAGTCCCTTATGACTTCTAATTGTTGTTTACCTTTCCACACTTCTCTTTATTCTTGTGTTTGAAAGTCAAATTTCCTTTTCAACTCTGGTCTTTTCATCAAGAATGCTTGAAAGTCCTCGATTTCATTGAAATACCAGTTTTTCTCCGGAAGTATTATACTCAATTTTGCTGGGGAGGTGATTCTTGATTTTAGTCCTAGATCCTTTGAATTCAGGAATATCATATTCCATGTCCTTCTATCTCTTATTGTAGAAGCTGCTAGATCTTGTGTTATCCTGACTGTATTTCCACAATACTTCAATTGTTTCTTTCTAGCTGCTTGCAAAATTTTCTCCTTGACCAAGGAACTCTGGAATTTTGCCACAATGTTCCTAAGAGTTTCTCTCTTTGTATCTCTTTCCAGCGGTAATCAGTGGGTTCTTTCAATATTTACTTTGCCCTTTGGTTCTAGAATATCAGGGCAGTTTTTCGTGATAATTTCATGAAATATTATGTCTAGGCTCTTTTTCTGATCATGGCTTTCAGTCCTATAATTATTAAATTGTCTCTCCTGGATCTATTTTCCAGGTCAGTTGTTTTTCCAATGAGATATTTCACATTCTCTTCCATTTTTTCATTCTTTTGGTTTTTCTTTTGTGATTTCTCAGTTTCTCATAAAGTCATTAGCCTCCATCTGTTCCATTCTAATTTTGAAAGAACAAATTTCTGCAGTGGACCTCCTTTTCCATTTGGCTAATTTTGCTTTTCAAAGCATTCTTCTCCTCATTGGCTTAACCTCTTTTGCCGATTCAATTAGCCTACTTTTCAAGGTGTTATTTTCTTCATGATTTTTTTCGACCTCCTTTAGCAAGGTGTTGACCTGCTTTTCATACTTTTCTTGCATCTCTCTCATTTCTCTTCCCAGTTTTCCCCCCACCTTTCTAACTTGATTTTCAAAATCCTTTTTGAGATCTTCTATGGCCTGAGCCCATTGACTATTTACTTTGGATGTTTGGGATACTGAAGACTTTCCTTCTATGTCTTTCCCTGATGGTAAGCATTGTTCTTCCTCATCTGAAAGGATGGGAAGAGATTTCTGTTCACCAAGAAAGTAATCTTCTATGGTTTTATTTTTTCCCCCTTTTTGGGCATTTTCCCAACCAGTTACTTGCCCTTTGTGTCCTTTGTCAAGGGTAGAGTATGCTCTGGAAATCTGTGAGATCTCAGTTCCTCCAAGGTGGCACAATCAAGCATGTGCTAGTCCGGACTCAGAAAGGGAATTTTATGCTCAGAATTTTAGCAGATAAATCTCCACAGCTACTTGGCCTCCAGTTCCACAAAGTCAGCTCGTAGGGCTGATTCTCAGATAACCTGGATTGGCAGGGCCCCCATTCAGTGTGAGACAAAGACCAGCTCAGCCAGGGCCTCCACCAAGGGGTGAGGTAAGACTCAGCTCTTCAAAGCCCCCAGGTGTTTTTATGCTCCAACAATGGAGCTTCCATAAGAGCTGCTGGGCTGTTTCTGTTGCTGCTGCCTGCTGCAGGAGTTATGGGAAGGGCCTTCTGCTTTCCTGGATGCCTCATAAATCCATCACTGACCTTTGGTGCCTGTGGGCCGAGGGATCTGAGGACCTGCTACTGAGACAGGAGATTCCACCCCTGAGGTGTCCCAGAGTCTCATCGCACAGCCAAGGCTGGGCTGGGCTCCACTCTCGGCCCCCCGCGTCCAGCCCAGCCAACGTTTCCATGGGCCTTTCAGGTCACCATGGCCTGGAAAGCTCCTCCACTCTGTTCTTCTCCTCTTCTGCTGCTTCAAAATTTGTTTAGGGTCCCTCTCTACAGGTATTTTATGGGTTGTGGGGGGAACCCTGCGTGTGTATTTTCTGGTCCTCCATCTTCCCCCTCATTTCACAGATGACTAACCAAATCACAGAGAGGCCGAAATATTTTCTTATTGGCCTGGAACCTTTGAAATTTGGCTAATAATCCTGAAAGTCTTCCTTTGAGAATCTTTCAGGAGGTAATAAGTTGGTTCTTTCCATTACTATTTTGCCCTCCAGTTCTATAAAATCAGGGGAGTTTACCTTGAAAATTTCCTGAAAAAAAACGTTTAGGCTCTTTTTTTTAGTCATGGCTTTCAAGGACTCCAAAAATTTCTGAATTGGCTCTCCTGGATCTATTTTCCAGGAGATTTGGTTTCCCAATGAGCTATTTTACAATGTCTACAGTAATTTCTTTTTCATTCCATTGATTTTGTTTGATAATTTCTTGATTTTTCATACTCATTAGCTTCCATCTACTCCATTCAAATCTTTAAGGAACTTTTCTTCAATGAGTTTTTGGACCCCCTTTTCTACTTGGCCAATTCTGTGTTTGAAAGAATTCTCCTCAATGACTTTTTGGATCTCTTTTGCCATTTAGGTTAGTCTACTTTTTTTTTGTAATAAAAATTTATTTATTTAACTTATTACATTCATTTTCACAAAATTTTGGTTTCCAAATTTTCTCCCCCTTTGTCCCCTCCCCCCACCCCAATACACAGAGCAATCTAATTTTGCCGATCACCAATCTGCCCTCTCTTCTATCATCCCTCCCTTCTCTTCTCCCCATCTTCTCTTTTGTCCTGTAGGGCCAGATGACTTTCTATTCCCCATTAACTGTATTTCTTATTTCCTAGTAGCAACAACAATACTCAACAGTTGTTCCTAAAACTTTGAGTTCCAAATTATCCCTATCCTTCCCTCCCCACCCGTTCCCTTTGAGAAGGCAAGCAATTCAGTATGGGCCATATCTGTGTAGTTTTGCAAAGGACTTCGATAATAGTTGTGTTGTGTAAGACTAACCGTATTTCCCTCCATCCTATCCTGCCCCCCACTGTTTCTATTCTGTCTTTTGATCCTGTCCCTCCCTTAGTGTTGACTTCAAATTGCTCCCTCCTCCCATTACCCTCCCTACCATCATCCCCCCCTTGCTTATCTCCTTCTCCTCCAATTTCCTGTATTGTAAGATAGGTCTTCATGCCAAAATGAGTGTGCATTTTATTCCTTCCTTTAGTGGAATGTGATGAGGGTAAACTTCATGTTTTTTTTCTCAGCTCTCCTCTTTTTCCCTCCACTAAAAAGTCTCCTTCTTGCCTCTTGAATGAGATA
Organism: Bettongia penicillata ogilbyi; assembly: GCA_023548195.1. Classification (NCBI taxonomy): domain Eukaryota; kingdom Metazoa; phylum Chordata; class Mammalia; order Diprotodontia; family Potoroidae; genus Bettongia; species Bettongia penicillata. The sequence continues at coordinate 6,361,509 of JAJHZJ010000242.1, read as the reverse complement.
TAATTTACCCCATTCCATTTCACCTTCTTTCCTCCCATTACATTTCTCTCTCATCATTTCCCTTAATTTCTTTTAAGATATGGTCTCATCCTATTCAATTCACTCTGTGCTCTCTGTTTCTGTGTGTGCGTACATGTGTGTATGTGTGTGTGCATGCACGCATGTGCATGTGTGTGTGTATATGTGTGTGTGTGGTCCCACCAACTACCCAGATACTGAAAAGTTTTAAGAGTTACAAATATTGCCTTTCCATTTAGGAGTGTAAACAGTTCACTTTTGGTAAGTCCCTTATGACTTCTCTTTGCTGTTTATGCTTCTTCTCATTCATGTGTTTGAAAGTCAAATTTTCTTTTGAACTCTGGTCTTTTCATCAAGAATGCTTGAAAGTCCTCTGTTTCATTGAAAGACCATATTTTCCCCTGAAAATTATATATATATATATATATATATATATATATATATATATATATATATATATATATATATATATATATATATCCCCTATCCCCTGAAGTATTATACTCAGTTTTGCTGGGTAGGTGATTCTTGGTTTGAGTCCTAGTTACTTTGACTTCTGGAATATCCTATTCCACGCCCTTCGATCCCTTAATGTAGAAGCTGCTAGATCTTGAGTTATCCTTACTGTATTTCCACAATACTGGAATTGTTTCTTTCTAGCTGCTTGCAATATTTTCTCCTTGACCTGCGAGTTCTGGAATTTGGCCACAATGTTCCTCCTAGGAGTTGCTCTTTTTGGATCTCTTTCAGGCAGTGATTGATGATTTCCTTCAATATATATTTTACCCTGTGATTCTTGAATCTCAGGGCAGTTTTCCTCGATAATTTCATGAAAGATGATGTCTAGGCTTTTTTCTTGATCATGGCTTTCAGGTAGTGTCATAATTTTTAAATTGTCTCTACCGGATCTGTTTTCCAGGTCAGTTGTTTTTCCAGTGAGATATTTCACATTGTCTTCCATTTTTTCATTCTCTTGGTTTTGTTTTATGATTTCTTGTTTTCTCAGAAAGTCATTAGACTCTATCTGTTCCATTCTAATCTTGAGAGAACTATTCTCTTGAGTGAGCTTTTCAATCTCTTTTTCCATTTGGCTATTTTTGCTTTTGAAAGCATTCTTCTCCTCATTGGCTTTTTGAACCTCTTTTTCCAATTGAGTTAGCCTACTTTTCAAGGTGTTATTTTCTTCACCATTTTTTTGGGTCTCCTTTACCAGGGTATTGACCCGTTTTTCATGCTTTTCTTGCATCTCTCTCCTTTCTCTTCCCAGTTTTTCTTCCACCTGTCTAACTTGATTTTCAAAATCTTTTTTGAGCTGTTCCATGGCCTGAGTCCACCAGACATCCACCTCGGACGTCTAGGATACAGAGGCCCCGACCTCTACATCTTTCCCTGATGGCAAGCATTGTTCCTCCCCATTGGAAATGAAAGGAGAAAACATCAACTGTTCCCCAAGAAAGTAGCTTTCTATAGTCTTATTTTTCTTCCCTTTTCTGGGCATTTTCCCAGCCAGTTACTTGACTTCTGGGATTCCTGTCCACTCCCGCCTAGATCCACCCAGCTAGTCCTTGGGGTCTGAGATTCAAATGGGTTTTCTTTGGCAGGCGGGGCTGCTATTCAATGTGAGCTTATGTTCTGGTGCTGGGGTGGGGGCAGGGCCGCCTCCCAGGCTCAGTTCCCTCAGGGGCTTTATGCAGAGACCTTCAGTAATGGAGCGGGTGTAGTCTACTTTTTAAGGTCTTATTTTCTTCAGTATTTTTTGGGGTCCCATTTAATAAGCAGTTGACTCATTTTCACGATTTTCTTGCATCACTCTAGTTTTCTTCCTAATTTTCGCTCTACTTCTCTTGCTTTTCAAAATCATTCTTGAGCTCTGCCAATACCTGAGACTAATTCAAATTTTTCCTGGAGGATTTGAATGTAGGAATTAGTTTTTGTTTTCATGTTCTCTTTGTATGTTTTGGTATTCCTTTTCACCAAATTAAGATTCTATAACATGATTCTTTTTTGTTTTTGCTCATTTTCTCAGTTATTTGCTTGACTTTCGAGATCTTTATCAAGGTAGTTCTCTGCTTCCATTGGGGGTGGACGTTATACTGTCAGCTATTTCATCCCCCTCTGCTCTTGCTATGGCTATCTTTGCCCCTGCTGGGCTTCTATGAATTCTTCTCACCCCTCTCCTACCCTGATCTTGAACCAAAACACTCTACTCTCTCACACAGGTCCTAAGACTATTTTCTACTCACCTTCCAAATTTTACTTCACATTTTGTGGTTGTGAAGTCTGAGAATGTCCAGACGTGCCAGAGATTTAGTTGCCGATGTCCTGCTCACCTGTAGTCTGTGCTGGTGTGTTCCATGCTGGATTGTTCTGTGCTCCCAGAGGCCAAGATAGATGCTGCCTGCCAACCTTCCAGGCAGTCTTTTTCTGGGCCTTGCTTCAGTCTGTTATTCTGTGGGTTCTGCTGCTCCAGAATTTGCTTTGTTATTTTTTTACAGGCATTTGACTAATCTTGGAGGGAGAGCTTGAGCGAGTATCACTTCTGGTCTTTGTTTAGCTCATTGCTAAATCTCAGACCTGCTGTTTTTGTATCAATAAAGTTCCCAATTGCTACAGAGAAGGTCTAAGTGAAATCATTCGCATTTTGAACCGGCTCTCCCATCTCTCTCTTCAACATAATGGTATCAACATCCGGGAGTCCAAATATTAATTAGATTCCAATGATCTCCTCCTAGTTCCTGGAATAAGAGGTAAGTGCTCTTTGTTTTCTTCCCCAGGTCTTTCTGATCCCACACTGTCCCTAGCAGTGAGAGTCCTGGAATGTTCAGATACTGCCTGTGGTGTCTGTAAGTACCCTGACTTGTGTGTGGTAACTCGAAGTGGATCAGTCAAATTTTTTTCTCTCGCCCTCCTGGAACCCTGGAAAAAGTGATTAGAGGCTGCTTGGAGACTGGTGGGGGGGGGGTATTCAGGTAGGACTTCTTAAGGAAAAGTAACTAGTGTTCCATTGTAACACAGTCTGACCTCAGTATAATCTAGAGAAGTAATTTGTGAAGGGAATTTCTAAATTTAGTAAGAAATTTAGTAAACTTATTAAGAAATTTGGTCTTTAAAACTTAAGAAAATGTACAGGCATTTTATCCTGTATTGTTCGCCCAGAACTTTGGTTTACCCTGTCTTGTTCCCCCAGCACCGTGATTTTCTCTGTCTTGTTCCTTCCCCTCCTCCATGGGACATTGGGGGAGATAAGTAGATGGGCCTCTGCTCCTGGTTTTCTTTGAGAGGCCCTGCACCCTGGTTTCAGGGTCTCAGCACCCTGTGGGCCTCTGCATCTGGTTTACTGCCTGTAGGTGAGCTTTCCCTCTGTCCCTAACATTTTATTCCCATTCCTGAGGGATATTTATTTTCTAGTCTAAATCTCAAAGGAAAAAGAGACAAGGAACTACAGCAGCTCCTCTCCAGCCAAGACGAAGGCTTTCAGTCCAGCAGTTGGAGGTCATTGACCTGGACACACCATTCAAAACCCTATCCGGAAGGTTAAATCCAATTCCCTCATTTCTCTCTTCCCTAGGAAACTGGGAAAACTGGGGTTCTCCCTTCTTTCTGAACCCCAATACTCCCTGTCCCCACACCCATGTGTCCAGGATCATCCTTTTCTCCTGGTCTGCCAGCCATCAGATCCTTGCAGCAGGACTCAGCAGGACTTCTCTGCACATTACCACTAGGTTAGCAAAAACGTGAATTTATGGATAATAATCTTTTCTTTAGAAGTGCTAAAAGCATTGGGCTTTAGAAATTAAAATGTTGCCACTAGTGATTATGAATTCATATTTAATTTGTTCATGCTAGGTGTGTCATCATCATGCCCAAGATACTAGCTTACTCCCCATACCTCTCCCCCTATTTCCTGAAGATCCTGCATGGGATTTTTCATTTGACAACTCACCGGATATTACAGGCAGCCTCTTGGATGTCAGGCATCCACTCCAGCCTGATATGTCTTCCTAACTTTTAAAGGGGGGTCGTGGTTTCTACCCCCTTCTTTTCCCTCATTATAATCCCGTCATTCATCATTTCACTTGCCTTATACTCGGTCAGTGCTTGTTTAACCTCTTGTTTTGATTTGTGTCTTCTCACCCACAGCAAATTTTAGGGCACCAGCCCCTGCCCTTGGTGAACCTCAGTGCTTTGCCTCTCTCCACCCTCACTCAGTTGGCACTGAATTCTGCACCCCACACTGATCAACTCTCCCAACCTATTCTGGCCCCTAAAGTGGACTCCATGCAGCTACTGAAGACGATGACCTTCACCTTTTTTCCCCTAAAGAATTCTCCTACCTAGTGGTTGAGTGGAGGAAAATGATTTGGATAGAAATAGTTCCCTAAGAATTAAAATAATATTGATTGACTTTGTGAAGCTCTTGGTGCCCTAAAGTCTCCCCTTACCACAACTTCCTCTTATCTTGGACCATATAATTCCTTTCCCCATCCCTCATCCTGGGGGGAACATAAAATTCCCTGTCTCCAACCCTCATCCTGGGGAATGGGTTCTCCTTATCATGTGACATTCATAGTGCCTTTATCTTGCAAGGCATACCGTAGATCTCCAACCCCTACCATGAAGCCCTAAAATCATCCTATATAATTCTGGTCCTTTTCCTATATCACTGCCTTTGTTTAGCTCCTTGCTGAATCTCAGACCTGCTTCTTTTGCATCAATAAAGTTCCCAGTGGTTACAGAAAAAAGTATATGCTTCTATGCTGCCATCTTGACCCTGCCCTTAAAGAGGTATTTTTTTTTAAATTAATTAACTTATTTTTAGTATTCAACAGACAATTCCACAACATTTTGAGTTCTGAGTTTTCTCTCCATACCTCCCTTTCACCAACACTAAGACAGTGTTCATAATGACTACGGCTTCTTCGAATGTATCTTTTCTTCTATCACAACACTCCCTTTCCTTATACCCACCCCTTCTATTTTCTTATAGGGCAAGACAGATTTCTGTGCCCCATTTTCTGTGCATCTTATTTCCCAGATGCACAATTGTTAAAAACAATTTTTAACTTTCGGTTTTTATTTTTTTCAAACTTTGGTTTCCAACTACTCTCCATTTCTCCGTCTTCACCTATCCCCACTGAGCAGGCAAACAATTCAATATAGGTTGTACATGTGTAGTTATGCAAAACACTCCCAAAACAGTATTTTGTGGAAGTCTATCGATATTTTCCTTTTATTCCATTTATTTGATTCTCTCTTTTGCCTTATCTCTCCTCAAATGTGTGTACTACTAATTACCCCCTCCTCCCAATTGACCTCCTTTCATCATCCTTTCCTCTCACCGAGCTCCCTTGTCCCCTTCACCCATATTTTCCTGTAAGGTAAGACAAAGCTCCACTTCAAATTTAATGTGCATATTATTCGCTACTTAAGGTAAATGCCCTGAGAGTAAGGTTCAGTCTTTTCCTCTCAAATTCCCCCTCATTCCCTCCATTGAAAAAGCTTTTTTAGCTCTAGATCTCCCCCTACAATCCATAAAACACCTGTAAAAATGACTCTAAACAAATTCTAGAGCAGCAGAAGGCACAAAATACAGAGTGAAAGAAATTACTATCCCAAGACAACCTGGAAGGCTGACAGTACATGTCTATTGCACCTGGCTCAGAGCACGGTGCAGTCCAGCCTTGTCCACATGGCATGGCAGGAATGGAGCAAGTGTCTGTGCTCAGAATTATGGCCAGCAGCTGTGGTTGCCAGATCTCTGAACCCACAAACGCCAAAGACAGCTTCAAAGGTCATTGAGAAACCTTTTTCATCTGATTGAGAAGGGAATAGAGTCCTCCTCTAGCTCCAGGCCCCAGGCAGCAACAACATCCATTTTTGGAGCACTTTCCCTAAAGACCAATCAAGCAGCTGATCTAGGTCTCAATGCTGACTGGTGGCCCTGGAGTGAGGAGGAGCACTGACTTGGTGGAGCAGGTGGAGGCTCTAGAGAGGGAATTCTATTTGAAGATCCTGGGCAGAAAGGCATGTGGTTGCTTCCAGACGTGAGCACAGGCCAGGAGAGGAGTAACTCCTCTCCCTTGATTGTGCCACCTTGGAAGAACTGAGAACTTACAGGTCTCCTGAGTATAGCCACCACTTAAGAAAGGACTCAAAAGGTAAATAACAGGCTGGAAAAATTCTTCCAAAAGGGGAAAAATAAAACTATACAAGCCTACTTTTTGAATGAACATGTATTTTCTTTCATCCTTTATGATGAGGAAGAACAATGCATACTCTCAGAGGAGAACATAAAAATCAAGAATTTTGTACCCTAAAATTTCAAAATAAATATGCAATGGTCTCAGGCCAAGGAAGATCTCAAAAGGGATTTTGAAAATCAAGTAAGAGAGGTGCAGGAAAAATTCTGAAAAGAAATGAGACCCATGCAAAAAAATCATGAAAAGCGATTCAACAGTTTCCTAAAGGAGATCCAAGAAATGCTGATGAAAATAACACCACTAAAAACAGAATAACTCAAATGGCAAAAGAGGTCCAAAAAGCCAATGAGGAGAATGCTTTAAAATCAGAATTACCCAATTGGAAAAGGAGTTTCTAAAGGTCACTAAAAAATATTTTTTTAAAAATAGAATAGAGCAGATGGAAGCTAATGACTTTATGAGTAACCAAGAAATTACAAAACAAAACAAAAAGAATGAAAAAATAGAAGACAATGTAAAATATCTAATTGGAAAAACAACTGACCTGGAAAATAGATGCAGGAGAGATAACTTAAAACTTAAAAATCATGGTACTACCTGAAAGACATGGTCAAAAAATTAGCCCAGACATCACTTTTCATCAGATTATCAAGAAATCTGTCCTGGTATTCAAGAACGAGTGGGTAAAATAGATATTGAAAGAATCCACTGATCACCTCCTAAAGGAGACCCGAAAATAAAACTCCTAGGGATATTGTAGAAAAATTTCAACGTTTTCAGGTAGAGGAGAAAATGCTGCAAGCAATCAGAGAGAAACAATTCGAGTATTGTGTAAATACAATCAGGATAACAGATGATCTAGGACTTGGAATAGGATGTTCCCAAAGTCTCAGAACTAAGATTAAAACCAAGAATCACCTACACAGCAAAACTGAATATAATACTTCAGGAAAAAAATGGTCATTCAGTGAAACAGAGAACTTTCAGACCTTCTTGATGAAAAGAGCAGAACTGAATTGAAAATTTGCCTTTCAAACACAAGTGTCAGGAGAAGCATGAAAATACAAACAGGAAAGAGAAATCATAATGGGCTTACTAAAGCTGAACTGCTTACATTCCTATATGGAAAGATAATATTTGTAACTCTTAAAAGTTTTTTCAGTATTTCAGTAGTTGGAGGTACTATATACATACACCCACAGATACCCAGAGGCATAGACACCAGAGGCACAGACACACACACAAAGACACACATACACATATATCTATAGCTATCTATCTATCTGTCTATCTATCTATCTATCTATCTATCTATCTATCTATCTATCTATCTATCGATCGATCTGTCTATCTACCTGTCTATCTATCTACCTAAATACACAAACACACACCCACACACCCACACACACACACACACACATACACATTCTGGAACTTGGGAGCGATACTGCTTGACGTTGTCATTTTGAGATCTCTTTCAGAAGGTGATCATGGGATTCTTTTGAATCCAGTACTGGATTTCATTGTCATTTGGGGATCTCTTTCAGGAGGTGATCATGCAATACTGGATTCAAAATCAGTGGAATATGTTGGATACTCATGACACAGCAGTCAATAACAATTGCAATCTACTTTTTGATAAGCCCAGGAACCACAGGTTCTGGGAAGAGAATTCACTGTTTGACAGAAACTGATGGGGAAACTGGAACATAGTGTGGCAGAAACTGGACATAGAACAATGATTGGCACAGTACACCACAATAAAATCCAAATGGCTACATGATTTAGATATAAAAGCTGATAAAAATTAGGGGGAGCAAGGAATAGTTTATGTGTCAGATTTTATTTAGAGAAATTTATGACCAAACCAGAGATACATATAGTCATGAAATACAAAATGGATAATTTCGATTAAATTAAATTTAAAAGATTTGCACAAATAAAGCCAATGAAACCAAGACTGGGAGGAAAACAGAAAACTGGGAAACACTTTTATAATTAGCATCTCTGATAAAGGCCTTGTTTCTAAAATATACAGAGATCAGATTCAGATTTACAAGAAGATAAGTCATTCCCCAATTGATAAATCATCAAAGGTTATGAACAGGAAGCTTTCAAGGGAAGAAATTACACCTATCTATTGTCATATGAAAAAAAATGCTCTAAACCACTATTGATTAGAATGATGCAAATCAAAACAATTCTAAGATACCAAATCACATCTATCAGATTGACTAACAGGACACAACAGGAAAGTGGTAAATATTGGAGAAGATGTGGGAGTTTTGGAATACTAATTCATTGTGGGTGGAGCTGTGAGCTAATCCAAACAATCTGGGGAGCAATTTGGAACTTTGACCAAAGGGCTACAAAAACGTGCATACACTTTCACCCACCAAAACTGCTTCTAGCATTGTGTCCTGAAGATATCTTAAATATGGGCAAAGGAACCACATGTCCAAAAATATTTATAGCAACTCTTTTTACATTGGCTAAGAAATGACAACTGAGAGAATGTGGAATTGATAAGTAAGTTGTGGTATATGAATGTAATGAAATAATATTGTTATAAGAAATATTAAACATGCAGACTTCAGAGAAGTCTGGAAAGATTTATATGAATTTGTGCTGAGTGAAGTGAACAGAACCAGCATAACATTACACTCAGTAACAGTCACAGTATCCAAGGACTGATTGTCATAGACTTAGACCTTCATAGAAATTTAAGGACCTGAAATATTTCCAAAGGACTAGGATACAAAAAAAATCACATCAAGACAGAGAATTATGGAGTTAGAACAGAGAATGAAGCAGACTATTTTCTCTTTTGTTATATTTGGTTTCCTTTATTTTTACTATTGTCTTTTCCTATTTGCTGTATTTCTTCTATGCAACACGATTAATGTGAAAATGCACTTAATAAGAACGTATGTGCAGAACCCAAGATTATATTCTGTCTTTGGCAGGATGGAGGAAGGGAGGGGAAGAAAATTTAAAAGTTAAGGAAATGATTTTTGAAAATTTAAAACAGTGCCAGGGCATCCCCACTGCAGCAGGGCTGAGCAGGAAGTGCCAGGTGGTCTGAAGAAACAGCTGCACTGTGGAATCTCAGGCATATAAGGCTAGGACGGGAATCCAGCAGAAACAAGAGAGTTAGAGCCACGGAACCCAAGGTATCTGCAGCAGCTGCTCCTGAGACTGGCAGCCCACAGGTTAAATTCCTGTAAGTCATCTACTGCAATTTCCAGGAGACAAAATGGCAGAGTGATCCATAAATGCTCTCTCCCTTCCCCTTGGTGACCTTGAAAGAACAATAAAATATTTCCCCAGAAAAATCCTGGAACAAGGGAATCAGCAGAAGGAGCAAACAATCTGGTAGAATGTGACGCTAGGATAATCACTAAGGAGGATCCCTCTCGCTGTGGTGGAAAGGTACCAGTGAAGGATAGATACTGTCCCAGACAGCCTCAACTCAGCAAACCGAGAGGAAATCCTGAATCCCAGGAGGATGGAGCCCCACAACCATCCACACCAGAAGCCCAGGTGAGTCTCAGCAGTCCAGGGAAATCAGGAAGATACTAAGGCAGCCAGGCCCACCAACTGCTAGGATATACAGAGATAGAGAGAACGGGTATAAAGTAAATGATGTGAAGATAAAAATGTGCTTTAAGCATGTAAAGGGATTGTAACAGGAGATGTGAAAAGGTGGAGACAGAAAATTGTAAATTATGTCACAAGAACAGGCACAAAATTATATAACAGTAGAGAGAAAGAGGGAGAGAGATGAGAAATGTTTGATATTTACTCTTATTTCATTTGGTTCAAGTAGGGTACAACAAAATTAATTAAGCATATAAATCTAACTACCTCTATAGGCAGTGGGAGTGGAAGGGGAAAGAAAGGAGAGGGAGGATAAAAGGGAAGGAAAAGTAGTAAGGGTAAAGGGGAGAAAGGGGAGCTGGAATAAGGAAGGGAAGACTGCAGGAGGAGGTGGTCAAAAAATAAAACTATTTTGGAGGAGAAGGGAGAAGGAAAACCTAAAAGCACAAAAGGTGGGAAAGAGGATGAAAGGAAAGTTACAGAAAGGAACTATAACTGTGAAACTGGATGGGATGAACTCCCTCATAAAATAAAGACAGCAAAATGAATTAAAAACAATAATCTAACAATATGTACTTTACAAAAAACACATTTGAAACGGGGCACACACACGGGGTAAATGTAAGAGGTTGGAGCAGAAGATATTGGGCTTCATCTCATGTTAAAAAATCAGGGGTAGCAATCCTAATCTCAGACAAGGCAAAAGGAAAAATACATGTAATGCAAAAAGATAAGGAAGGAAACTACATCCCACTAAAAGACACCGTAGAAAAGGAAGCAATATCATTTCTAAACATACATGCTCCAAGTGGTATAGCATTCAGATCCTTAGAGAAGTTAAGGGAGGTACAGGAAGAAACAGAGAGCAAAACTGTATGAGTGGGGGACCTCAAACTCCACCTCTCTGAATTTGATAAATTTAACCTCAAAATAAACAGCAAAGAAGTTAAGGAGGTGAATGCTGCTCTGGAAGAGGGAGAAATGATAGATCTCCAGAGAAAACTGAATGAGGATAGAAAGGAATACATGACTTTCTCAGTGGTACATGGCGTGTATATAAGGACTGATCATGTAGTAGGGCATAAAAACTTCACAATTCGTTACAGAAAGACAAAGATAGTCAAAGTATTCTTCTCACATTATAATGCAATAAAAATTAAAAGTAATAAAAGGCCATGGAAAGATAGGTGAAAAATTAATTCCAAAATAAAAAAATCTCATCGTAACAAACGAGTGGGTTAAACAAAACATCAAAGAAACTATCAACAACTCCGTTCAAGAGAAAGACAATAATGAGACAACCTACCAAATCTTATGGAAAACTGCAAAAGCAGTTTTTAGGGAAAGTTTAAAACTTTGAATGCCTACATGAATAAAATAAAGAAAGAGCAGATAAATACATTGGGCATGCAACTAAAAAAAGGTAAAATTGAAAATCCTTAAGCAAGTAAAAAATCAGAAATACTGAAAACCAAAGGAGAGATTAATAAAATTGAAATTAAGAAAATTATTGAAAGAATAAATTAAGGGAAGAGTTGGTTTTATGAAAAAAAGTATTAAAATTGAAAAAAAATTTTTCAATTTGATTTAAAAAAAAGAAAGAAGAAAACCAAATTACCACTATCAAAAAGGAAAAGGGTGAACTCACCTCCAAAGTAGAGGAAATTAAAACAATAATTAGAAATTATTTTGCCCATTCTGAAATCTAAAATAGATGTGTGATTATTTAAAAAAATATAAATTGCCCAGATTAACAGTAGAGAAAGTTGAATACTTAAATAACCCCATCTCAGAAGAAGATATTGAAAAAATCATCTATGAATTCCCAAGGCAAAAATCTCCAGGGCTGGATGGATTTCCAAGTGAATTCTATCAAACATTTAAAGAAGAGTTAATTCCAATACTATGTAGACTATTTGGGAAACCTGGAAAAGAAAGAGACCTTCCAAATTCATTTTATGTTAAAATATGATTTTGATACATAAACCAGTAAGAGCCAAAACAGAGAAAGAAAATTATAAGCCAATTTCTCTAATGAATATAGATGAATATAGATTTTAAATAAGATTTTTGCAAAATGTATACAGCAACTTATGACAAGAATAATACATTATGACCTGATAGGATTTATACCAGGAATGCAGGACTGGTTAGATATTAGGAAAACTATTTACCTTATTGAGCATAACAACAACAAAATTAACCGAAACCACATAATTATCTCAATAAATGCAGAAATACCTTTTCAAAAAAATTCCAACACCAATTCCTAATTGAAATTACTGGAGAGCGTAGGAATGAATGGAACTTTCCATAAAATAGTAAGTAGTATCTACCTAAAACCTTAAGCAAGTATTATATGCAAAAAGAATAAGCTAGGTGCATGTCCAATAAGATCAGGGTGAAACAAGTATGTCCAATATCACCACTATTATTCAATATCGTACTAGAAAATTTAACTGTAGCAATAAAAGAAGAAAAAGAAATTTAAAGAATTAGAATAGGCAAAGAAGAAACAAAGTTATCACTCTTTGAAGATGACATGATGATATACTTAGATAATTCCAGAAATTCAAGTAAAAAAATATTTGAAATGATAAACAACTTTATCAAAGTTGCAGGTTACAAAATAAACCCACACAAATCCGTTGCATTTCTACATATTACTAAAAAATCCCAACAGCAAGAGATAGAAATAAAGATCCTAATTAAAGTTAGAATAGACACTATAAAATATTTTGGACTCTACATGGCAAAACAAATCCAGGGACTATATGAACACAATTAAAAAACACTTCTCGCACAAACAAAGTCATATCTAAGTAAGTGGAAAAACATCAGTTCCTTGTGGGTAGGCCAAACTAATATAATAAAAAATGACAATTCTACCTAAATCAATTTACTTTTTCAGTGACATCATAACAAATAAACTATCAAATATTTATTTTCTAGAGGTAGAGAAAATAATATCAAAATATATCTGGAAGAACAAAATCCAGAATATCAAGGAAAGTAATGAAAAGAAATGCTAGGCAGTTTGGTCTACCTCTACCGGATCTCAAATTGTGTTACAAAGCAGCAATAATCAAACCAATTGCTACTGGCTAAGAAACAGAAGGGTAGACAAGTGGAACATGTTAGGTATTTGAGACACATCTACTGTTTCAGAAACCCAAGGAACCGAGTTTTTTAAAAAAAGAACTCACTGTATGACAAAAATTTCTGGGAAAATTGGGTCAAAATTTGGTGGAAACTAAGCATAGACCAATGCCTGACACCATACACAAGAATAAAGTGCAAATGGGCACATGATCTAGGTAAAAATATCGATAATTTAAACAAATTAGTGGAGCAAGGAATAGTTTGTTTATAAAATTTATGGAGAAGGGAGGGATTTTTGATGAAACAAGAGATAGAAAACATTATGAAGTGCAAAATGGGTAATTTAGCTACATTAAATTGAAAAGTTTTGCACAACCAAACCCAATGCAAGATGAGGAAGGAAGCAGAAATGGGTAATTTTAGCTACATTAAATTGAAAAGTTTTTGCACAACCAAACCCAATGCAAGATGAGGAAGGAAGCAGAAAAGAGGGAAAAAAATTTTGCAACTTGCGTCTGTGGTAAAGACCTCATTTCTAAAATATGTAGAGAACTGAGTCAAATGTACCAGAATAAAAATCATTCCCCAATCGCTAAATGGTCAAAGGGTATAAACTGTCAGGTTTCAGAGGAAGAAATTAAAGATATGTACAATCATATGAAAAAAAATGCTCTAAATCGCTATTGATTAGAGAGATGCAAGTCAAGACAACTCTGAGATAGCATATCACACCTACCAGACTGGCTACCATGACAAAACAGAAAGATAATAAATGCTGGAGAAGAAGTGGGAGAATTGGAATGCTACTTCATTGCTGGTGGACCTGTGAGCTGATCCAAACTTTCTGGAGAGCAATTTGGAATTATGTCCAAAGGGCTACAAAATGTGCATACCCTTTAGCCCCGCAATACGGATTCTAGGACTGTAGCCCAAGAAATGGTAAAAATTGGAAAGGGTCCCACATGTACAAAAATATTTATAGCAATTCTCTTTGTGGTGGCCAAAAAGTGCAAATCAAGGGGATGCCCATTAAGGGGAACGACTGAATAAATTGTGGTATATGAATGTAATGGAATACTATTGTACTATAAGAAATGATGATGAGGAAGACTTCAGAGAGGCCTGAAAATCCTTATATGGACTGATGTGAGTGAAAGGAGCAGAAGCAGGAGAACTTTGTATACAGTATCCGCTACAATGTCCAAAGAATTAGTATTTCTTTGCAATGCAAGGACTTAAATAATTCCCAATGGTCTCTTAAGGCAAAATGCCTTCCACATCCAGAGAAAAATGTATGGAATTCCATCACAGAATGAAGTAGATCATTTTCTTTTGTATTATATTTTGGTTCATTTTATGATTTATCCCATTCATTTTAATTCTCCTATGCAGCACTAGTATGTTGAAAATATATTTAATAGGATTGTATGTGTAGAGCCTATTTAAAACTGTACACCATACCAAGTAGGGAGTGGCAATGTAGGGGGTAAGGGCAGGAGGGAGGGGAAAAATTCTAAATTATATGATGTAATTGTAGAACGCTGAAAACAAATAAAATAATAATAATAAAATTGAAAAAAAAATTAATAAATAAATTTGGAGAAGAAAAAAATATTTTATTTAGGCCAAGTGTAGGTATATCTTAAGAAAAAGATCTCAATTTCCTCTAAAGCTAAGGAAAATTCGTGTACACCTAGAAAAGAAAGAAAGTACAACTTCTCAGAGCCTACAGAACAGACTGGCAATCAGAGTCAGATTCTCATAAAAAAGTTAGAGATGTCGAGAACCTTTTGAAATAGACTACCTCTGCAAGTTTGGTTGAAGTGGATAATAAATTACTTCTATGTATATGCAAAAACTTACATACACAAAACATACGACCTCAAAGACATGCATTTCAATTACTTCGCTATGACCTGATAACGTTCAGTATTGTTTATAAATTGCTGGTGAAGTAAAAAGTGGGATGGATAAGGAAAAGCTAAATTTCTTGTCTTACAAATTCAAGAAGAAATTCCAGCTCTTCTTGTAGTACCAACAAAGACGGTATCTCCTCAATTCATCATGTAAGTCGATCCGTGGCATGGTAGGTAAGCGTACTTTATGTGAAATATGTGAAAGAATGAAGCTTAAATATGCTCAGTCACTAGGTACCTGTGACCCTGGGAAGGTTACTTAACATTTTTCACCATAGTTTTCATTTTCATTTATATCACACTTAATTAGAGAAATCTAAATTAAATAAACTCTTAGGTATCACCTTACACCTGGTAAGCACATTGATTAAAATGACAGCAAAGGAAGATGATAAGTATTGGATGCAATATAGGAAAATTGGAACACTAATGCATTGCTAGTGGAATTGTGAACTGATTCAACCATTGTGGACAGCAATTTGGAATTATGACGAAAGAACAATCAAACATTAATTAATTAATGACAGTACCTCCTTCTCAAATTTATTGTAAGGATAAAATGAGATAGCATTTTCAAAAACACTTCTCGAATATTAAGAGAATCTATAAATTATTATAATTATTTAATTTTTTCATTTAATTGTTTTTGGGAAGGTCATATTTTATTTTTGGCAGGTATACTAATTAATTTTTTTTCTAATTACGTGTAAAGACAGCTTTCAACATCCATTTCTGTAAAGTTTTGAGCTCCAAATTTTTCTCCCTCCCTGCCTGCCCTGCCGCCCACCAAGACAAGTAATGTGGTATAGGTTATACACGTAAAACAATGTTGAAGCATATTTCACATATGTCATATTGTAACAGAAGAATCAGAATAATGGCTAAAATGCACAAACAAGAAAAAAAAGTGAAAATATATGCTTAGGTCTCCATTCAGACTCCATATTTCTTTCTGTGGGTGTGGATAGCATTTTCCATCTCAAGTCTTTTGGAAATGTCTTAGATCATTGAAGAAGAGCTAAGTCTATCTATCATCTTTGATCATCACACAATGCTGCTATTAATGTGTACAATGTTCTCCATGTTCTACTCATTTCATTCAGCATTACTTCATGTAAGTCTGTCCAGGTTTGTTTATTTTTTTCCTGAAATATATCTGCTCATCATTTCTTCCAGAACAACAATATTCTATTAACTTCATATTGAACAACTGAACTTCATATTGAACAATTCAGCCATTCCCAAACTGTTGGGCATCCCCTTAATTTCCAATGCTTTGCCACCAAAATAGAGCTATGTTGTTGTATATATGGGTACTTTTCCCATTTTTATGACCTTTCTGGGGATACAAATACAGTAGTATTATTGCTGGATAAAATGATATGCACAGTTTGACTGATTATTCTTTCGTCATAATTCCAAATTGCTGTCCATAATGGTTGAATCAGTTCACAATTCCACTAGCAATGCATTAGTGTTCCAATTTTCCCACATTGCATCCAATACTTATCATCTTCCTTTGCTGTCATTTTAATCAATGTGCTTACTAGGTGTAAGGTGATACCTAAGAGTTTATTTCATTTAGATTTCTCTAATCAAGTGTGATATAAAGCATTTAAAATATGATTAGAGATACCTTTGATTTCTTCATGTGAAAACTGTCTGTACTTATCTTGTGATCATTTATCAATTTAGAAATGGCTTGAATTCTTATAAATTCGACTCAGTTCTCTATAAATTTTGAAAATGAGAACTTTATCAGAGACTTTGTCTGATACATATATATATACACACATATATACACATATACACATATTATATATCACACCTATACATACACATGCATAAATATACACATACACATATATTTTTTGTGTATACATATAAACACACACACATATTCCAGCTTTCTGTTTCTATTCTAATCTTGCTTGCATTGGATTTTCGTTACAAAACCTTCTTAATTTAATGCCATTAAAACAATCCAGTTAGCATTTCATAATATTCTCTATCTTTTCTTTGGTTATAAAGCCTTTCCTTCTGCATAGGTTTTTCAGGTAAACTATTCTATGCTATCCTAATTTGCTTATGGTGTCAGCCTTTATATGAAAAGCATACACTCGTTTCAATCTTATCTTGTTAGTTTCTCCCACGGTACTTTATAATTTTGCCATCATTTTTTTTTTTGTTGTTGAATAGTCAGTTCTTACTCCAGAAGTTGGAGTCACTGAGTTAATCAAACAATTGTTTACTATAGTCATTGGATACTGTCTTTTGTATCTAACCATTTCCTCTGATCCACCACTCTATTTCTTTGCCAGTACCAAATAGTTCTCATGACTGCAACATTGTAACATAGTTTCAGGTCTGGTGTGGATAGGCCATCTTCTTTTGTATTTTTCCCACTTATTACTTTGATATTCTTCACCTTGTGTTATAAAATATTTCTGGTATTGTGATTGGCATGGCACTCAATAAGTAATTTCATTTAGGTAGAACTGTCATTTTTGTTATATTAGCTTGTCCTGTCCACTAGCAATTGATATTTTTGCACTTGTTTAGATCTGACTTTATTTAAGGAAAAAGTATTTTGTAATTGATAGAGTTTCTGGATTTGAAGAAGGTAAACTTCCAGATATTTGATTTTGTATGCAGTTATTTTGAACGGAGTTTTTCTTTTTATCTCTTGCTCCTGGGCTTTTTGGTAACACACACACACATAGACACACACGTATGCATATGTGTATCCATGCACATATACTTATATGTGTATGTGTACATATATGCACATGCTTATACACACATGTATGTATATATGTAGATGACTAAGGTGGGTTTATTTTATATCCTGCCACTTCACTTAAGTTTTTAATTAATTAAAGTAGTTTTTAGTTGGTTCTCTAGGAATCTGTAAGCATACCATCACATCATCTGCAAAGAGTGATAATTTTGTTTCCTCATTGCCTGTTCATATTTCTTCAATTTTGATTTATTCAACCATATTTATTCAATTTATTCAACTCAAACCATGTGATTTTGATGTTGATATGATCAGTTATGCTGATATTTTTGTTAATATTGAACTTGCCCTTCATTTCTGACATGAATACTATCTAGTCATAGTGTATTATCCCTTAGTTGCTATAGTCTCTTTACTAATGTTTTATTCAAAATTTTCCATCAATATTCATTAAGGAAATTGGTCTATCATTTTCTTTCTTTGTTTTGGCTCTTGCTGGTTTAGGTATCAGCACCCTATTTTTGTCATGAAAGAAATTTTATAGGACTCTTTCTTTGCCTATTTTTCCAAATATTTTATTCATAGTAATTATTGGAATTAACTCTTCTGATTTTGTGTTGTGATTTTCCCAGTCACCATGGCAGCTTTTTACAAGAAAGATTCTTTTTTTGTTTGTTTTGCTTTTTGGCTCATTTTCAACCAGTTTCATCTCTGTTTCCGGATCACAGGGAGTACTGTCCTAAACTTTTTCTACTGGGGATCAGGGACCTCATCACTTTTTCTCCGCAGCAGTGCCTTAGGTACTTGCCACTTGACAAGTGACCTAAGGTAGCCCAGCCTAGACCCTACTATTTGGCTAGAATTCTGGTATTGGAATTTTGCCTTCTGTTCTGGGGTTGGAGTCTTCGCAGCTGGCCTGTCAAATTACTGCCTTGATGAGTCAGGATTGATGTCCCTCCGTTGCTGACATGTGCTGCGGCAAAGAGGCTTCTTCTAATTTGCAAAGAGACTTTCTTTGCTGGGCTGCACTCCCATTTTTCCTAAGGGAGAGAGACCTTTTGTGAAGTCCTTCTCAGTTACCCTAAGGTGGAAATTGTTTCACTCCATCTTTTTTTGTGTGAGCTGTTCTTCTTCAATAATTGACTTAACATTGTTTCTGTGGGAAACTGGGGAGACATTTCTAACTTCTCTCTGCCATTTTGATTCTTCATTTCCATTTAATCTTTCAATAAATAAATAAGCATTTATGGACCTACCATATTCTGGGTTAAAAAAAGAAAGAAATGAAACTATTACTTAGTTAAAGTAGCATAGATTCTAATAATGTAGACTATGTGAGAATAAAAGAGTACAGAGCTTATAAAATGAATTAAAGGTAATTCAGTGTATGAGCTAGAAAGGTTAGGAAAGGTTTCATGTAGAAAGTATTGTCTGATTTGAGACTTGAAGGAAACATAGACTTCTTAGAGGTTATGGGACATAAGGAGTGCCTTCTATATAGGAAAGACAAGGCAAATGTGTGGAAATCAGAAAGGGACTGTCCTGTGTAAAGAACAACATGCATTCCAAGATGATTGAAGTGAATTGCGAATGAAGGAAGTAAATGCATAAAATGACTGAAAAAGAAGGTTCGGTGCAGGTTGTAAGGATGTTTAACTGTTAAACAGAAGAATTTGTATTTGATCCTAGAAGGAATACTGAACCACTGGATTTTGTGAAAAAGAAAAGCAACAGAGGGCAGACTTGTACTTTAGGAAGATCACTGCAGTAGATGTTAGGAAGATACATTACGGAGAGGGAGAAATAGGAGGCAAACAAACCCTTTAGAGTCCTAGTGTAATATTCTTGGAGAAAGGTTATTCAGACATGTTCTAGAAAAGCAGTAGAAATTCTACAGACTCAGGGTCAATTGCCTTCTTCCATTTTTCAGTATAACCTGACATATTTGACCTTATGTTTGTTTCAAAAATCCATCCTGAGTGTCTACCTGTCTGAGTTCATTGATGCTGGTATTAATAAAAGATGTTTGTTGAAGAAATTAGTTTAATTAAAGTAATAAAAGAATCATTAAGAAAATCATTTTTTCATTTCCGGTGTTGATTTAGAGTGTCTTCAATTTCAGAGTCTTTAATGTAAAGAAGAAGACTTTTAATGAATAAATTTCCATTTGGAATTTCATTAGAAAGTATGGCAGACCGTACCTGTCTAAGGTAGCATATCATGTTTGGAAGTGTTTCTGCCATCTAGGTGATTCTTTTTGCAGGACGGTGAAAAAGAAGCCCATCTGCATGCAAAGAAAATATTCATTTGCTACTTTTTGACACCAAAATACAAAGCCTTTGCAAAGCAGTAACAGATTTCAAAGGTGGATGCTGAGACTTCATAGTGAATAACATCGAGGCTAAACAGATGGTGTCCATTCTGCAGGCTATTGGTATCTTTCTACTGAAACTTTAGAATCTTTATAAAGTGTTGATACATGAGCCCTACGAATAGAAAAAAAAACTATACTTTGATGATCCCACTTTATGAATTCTATATTGTTAAAGATCGAAAAAGAGCACTTAATGGGGAGAGTGAGGATGTATTTTCGTTTTACTCTCTAATCTTTTTTTTATAATTAATTTGTTTGTTTTCTGTTTTCAACAATTACTTCCATAGGTTTTAAATTGTCTCTTCCCCACTCCCCACTCCATTTCCAAGATGGTACACAATCTTCCATGGCTTCTACACATACATTCTTATGAAACATATTTTGACATTAGTCTTGGTGCATAGAAAAATTAAAACAAATGGGAGAACCCATGAGAAAAACAAAATAAAATATAACAAAAGAGAAAATAGTCTGCTTCATTCTAAGTCCTGACTCTATAGCTCTTTTTCTAGATATGGATGGCATTTTCCATCACGAGTACTTTGGAAATGTTTTATGTCCTTGTGTTGCTTTGAAGGGCTAAATTTATCAGACACAGTGCTCACACAGTGTAGGTATTACTCTGTATAATATTCTCCTATTCCTACTCATTTCTCTCAGCATCAGTTCATATACATCTTTCCAGGTTTCTCTGAAATTCTCCTGTTCATCATTTCTAATAGCAAAATAGCATTTCAATACATTCACATACCACAACTTGTTCAGTCATTCTCAAATTTGTGGGCATACCCTTTGTTGTCAGTTTTTGGCCACCAGAAAAAAAAGTGTCTATAAAGAGTTTTGTACATTTGGGTCCATTTCTCATTTTTAATATCTCTTTGGAACACTGCCCCAGAAGTGGTATTTCTGGGTCAAACTGTATGCACATTTTTATAGCATGTTGGGCAGAGTTCTTAATTACTTTCCCCAACTGCTGCATAAGCTCACAGCTCCACAAGCAATGAATTAGTGTTCAAAATCTCTCACATTTTCCCCAACATGTTTTTGTTTTATCATGCTAGCAAATCTAATAGGTGTGATATGGCACCTCAGAGTTCTTCTGATTTCCATCTCTTGAATCAATGGGGGCTTAGAACATTTTTCTTCATATGACTATAGATAGTTTTAATTTTTTTCCTCTGATAACTGCCTGTTCATATTCTTTGACCATTTATCAATTGGGAAACGAATTTTATTCTAACAAATTTGCCTCAGTTCTTTCCATATTTTGTAATGAAGTCCTTATCAAAGACACCAGCTATAAAGATACCCAGTTTTCTGCTTTTCTCTTAATCTTGGTTGCCTTGGCTTTCTTTGTGCAAAAACTTTTCAAT
Source organism: Bettongia penicillata ogilbyi (assembly GCA_023548195.1). NCBI lineage: Eukaryota > Metazoa > Chordata > Mammalia > Diprotodontia > Potoroidae > Bettongia > Bettongia penicillata. The sequence continues at coordinate 6,340,186 of JAJHZJ010000242.1, read as the reverse complement.
TTAATTTAATCAAATTCTCCATCTTGAGTTGCATAATGCTCTATATCTGTTGTTTGGTCATAAATTCCTCCATTTCCCATAAATCTGAGAAACAAAGCATTCCTTGTTCCCATGGTTTGTTTATGTTATCAACATTTTTTACCCAGATCGAGTACCCTTTTAGCATTCATTCTTGTATACAGTGTAAGGCATTGGTCTATGGTCAATTTCAACCCCACTATTTTTAGTTTTCCCAGAAGTTTATTTGTTTTTTCAAACAGTTAGTTATCATAGAAAATGAGGTCCTTACATTTGTCCAACAGTAGACTGCTATAATCATTGACTACCCTGTATCATTTACCTAACCTATTCTACTGATCTACCGTCTGTTTCTTAGCCAGGACAGTGACTTTGAAGATTGCTGATTTATAACACAGTGTAAGATTTGGTATGGCTAGGCCACCTTCTAGAGACTTTCTTTTCATTAATTTATTTGATATTCTGGGATTTGTGTTTTTCCAGAAAAATTTTGATATTTTTTCCAGGTTAATAAAATAATTTTTGTAGTTTGTTTGGTATGGCACTGAGTAAGTAAATTGATATAGGTAGAACTGTTCTTTTTACTGTATTTGCTTGGCTTACCCCCTAGCAACTGATGTTTTACAGTTCTTTAGATGTGACCTTATTTGTGTGAAAAGTGTTTAATAATTGTATTGGTAGAGTTCCTGAGTTTGTTTTGCAAAGTAAACTCCCAAAAATTTTACAGTGTCTACTGTAACTTTCAATGGATTTCGCTTTCTATCTCTTGCTGTTGTGCTTCTTTAGTAACATATAGAAATGTAGATGATTTCCATTAGTTAATTTTGTATACTGCAACTTGGTCAAAGGTTTTTTTTTTCATTATTTTAAGTAATTTTTCATTCGATTCTCTAGGATTTCTACATATATCATCATATTATCTACAAAGAGTGATAGGTTAATTTCTTCTTTGCCTTTTCTAATTGCTTCAATTTCTTTTTCTTCTCTTATTGATAAACTTAACATTTCTGGTAATGTATTGAATAATAATGGTGATAATGGGCATACTTATTTCACCCCTGATCTCTTTTGGAAATGCATCTAGCTTTTTTCCATTACATATAATGGTTGATAATGCTTTTAGGTAGATATTACTTATTATTTTAAGAAGGGCTCCATTTATTCCTATGTTCTGAAGTGTTTTTAATAGGAATGGGTGTTGTATTTTACCAAAAACTTTTTCTGCATCTATTGTGATGGTTTATGTTGATTTTGTTTTATATATGATCAATTTTGCTGAAAGATGCACCAACCCTGCATTTCTGCTGTAAATACTATATGAACAAAGTGTTTTATTCTCATGATAATTTGTTGTAATATTTTTGCCAATATCTTATTTAAAATTTTTGCATCTATATTTATTAGGCAAATTGGTCTATAATTGTCTTTCTGTCTTTTGTCTTTTCCAAGTTTAGGCACCAGGATCATATTTATATCATCAAAAGAATTTGGTAGTACTCCCTTTCCCAAATAGTCTTTATAGTATTGAAATTAACTGTTCTTTAAAAGTTTGATAGAATTGACTTGTAAATATATCTGGCCCTGGATATTTATGGATGGTATTTTCAATTGCTTTTTCTGAGACTGTGTAATTAAAGTATTTTAATTCGTCTTTGATTACTCTAGGCAGATTACATTTTTGTAAATATTCATTCTTTTCATTGGTTTTCAAATCTGTGTGGATAGTGCTTTGCAAAATGACTTACAAATATTATCTTAATTTTCTCTTCAATGGAGGTAACTTTAGCTTTTTCACTGTTGATATTGGTATTGTTTTTTTTTTCTTTTTTTAAAAAGGAAAGTGACCAAAGTTAATCAGTTTTAATTTTTTCTTTTATTTACAAAACCAGCAGTTAGTTTTGTTTATTAACTTGGTATTTTTCTTGATTTGAATTTTATTAATCTTTCCTTTGGTTTTCAGTATTTTAAATTATATATTCAATTAGGGATTTTGAATTCATTCTTTTTCTAGCTTTTTCTGTTGCACGCCTAATTCATTGATCTCCTTTTTTTCTATTTTCCTCATGTAAGCATTCAGATATACGAAACTTTCTCTAAGAACTGCTTTCACTGCATTCCATAAGTTTTAGTAGGAGTTGCCTCATTATTGCAGTTCTTTTAAATGAAAGTATTGATGTTTTCTGTACTTTTTTGCTTGACCTACTACTCATTCTTTAGAGTCAGTTTCCAAGTAGTTTTCCATTTATCTTTGCATGGGCACTTATTTTATTGCATCATGATTTGAAAAACGGTGCATTGAAAATCTTTGAATTTCTGTACTGGATTGTCAAGTTTTTATACTCTAGTACATGGTCAGTTGTGTGTATGTGCCAAGTACCACTGAGAAAAAGTTATATTTCTATCCTTATTCAATTTTCTTTAGAGGAAGATTAGATCCATCTTTTCCAGAATTCTATTCACCTCCCTAACTTCCATCTTGTGTATTTTTTTTACATTTGGTGAATAAGCATTTCTTTTCTTCTGGGAGTTACTGCAAGGACTCTGTTCTGCCCAGGATCTACCTGCAGGCTTCTCTCTCCAGAGCCTACACCAGCTCCACTGTCATCAGTCTTATTCAACCCAGGAGAGCCAATGATGCCTGTCGTCCAGTTCAGCTGCTCAATTCCCCAAGGTTCTTTAGGCAAAGGCCTCCAAAAATGGACGTTGATGCTGCAGCTGCTGTTGTTGGCCAGAAAGTGTTTCATTCTCACCCAAGTGAAAAAGCTTTCTTACTGATCTTTGAAGCTGTATTTGACGTTTGTGGACTGAGCAATCTGGAAACTACTGATGCTTGTGGTTCCCTAAAGTCTGTTCTAAGTCCTGTCCCTGCCATGGCTCAGCCCATGCTGGACTTTGCTTGCTCTGGGCTTGTTGTGTTAGACTTTTCCTGTTCAACTTTCGAGTCTTTCTTGGGGTGGAAATCGCTTCCACTCTCCCTTTTGTCATTTCTGATGCTCTAGAATTTGTTTAGAGTCATTTTTACAGATATTTTATGGGTTATGGTGAACGACCTTCTACAGGTCTGTCTTTCTACTCCACCATGTTGCTTACACCTCCATAAATTTGAAAATCAAAATGAGATAGATCATATTTAAAAAAAGCTATAAATTGCCCACATTAATATTTGAGGAAGGTGAATTCTCAAATTATCCCATTTCTGAAAAAGAAATTGAACAATGCATCATTGAACTCCCTAGGAAAAATTTCCAGGGTCCGATGGATTTACAAGTGAATTTTATCAGACATTTAAAGAACAGCTAATTCCAATACTATATAGACTATTTTGGAAAATTGGTGAAGTAGGAGTCTTACCAAATTCTTTTTATGACACAAATGTAGTTCTGATACTTAGTCCAAGAAAAGCCAAAACAGAGAAGGAAAATTATAGAAGAAACCCAGGAAGTATATGAACACAATTATTAAACATTTTTCACACAAATATAGTCAGATCTATGTAAGTTGAAAAATTTCAGGTGATTGTAGGTAGGCCAATCAAACACAATAAAAATCAAAATCCTACCAAAAGTAATTTACTTATTCAGTGCCATACCAATCAAACTGTCATATAATTACTTTATTGAGTTAGAAAAAATATCAGAACTCATTTCAAAAAATGAATGGTCCACAGTATCAAGGGAACAAAGGAAAAGAAACAGTAGGTTAGGTGGTCTAGCCCTACCATATCTCAAATTATATTATAAAGCTGAAATCACCAAAACCACTTCCTACTAGTTATGAAATAGTGGGATACTCCAATGGAATAGATTATGTCTTCAAGACACAGTATTCAATGAATTAAACAACTTATTGTTTGATAAAACCAAGGACCTCAGCTTCTGGGAAAGAACTCGATTTTTGAAAAAAAAATTGCTGGGAAACTTGATAACAGTGTGGTGACAGTTGGGCATACTTGACACATACAATATTTGACACTGTACAAAAGAATAAAATACAAATGGATATGTGTATCCATTTACTTATGTGTAAAGACTGACACTGTAAGCAAATTATGGAGAGAAGGGATGGTGTATTTGTCAAATTTATGGAGAATGTAGAAATTTATGAAACAACAAAATATAGAGAAAATTATGAAGTGCAAAATAGATAATTTTGATTGCATTGAATTAAAAAGTTTTTGTACAAATAAGCCCAGTGCAACCAAGATTAAGAGGAAATCAGAAAACTGGGAAATAATATCTGCAACTAATGTCAGTGAGAAAGGCCTCATTTCTAAAACATATAGAGTATTGCATCAAATGTTCAAGAGCACATGTCATTCCCCGATTGATAAATGGTGAAAGGATATGAACAAAGAGTTCTCAGAGGAAGAAATTAAAATAGGAGAATGAAAAAGTAAACAGGAAACAGAAGTCATCAGACACTTACTAAAGTTCGACTCTTTTTATTTCTACACGGAAAAATAATATTTTGTAACTCTTGAGACTAACTCTTGAGGTAGTTGGAGGGATTATATACATATTATCAGAGGGCACAGGGTGTGTTGCATATGAAGGGAGGATATCTAAAAAAATAAAATTAAATGGTGATAGAGGAATATATGTGGAGAAGGAGAAAAAGAGAAATAAAATGGAGTAAATTATCTCACTCATAAAAGAGGTAAGAAAAAGCTTTTTCAGTGGAAAGGAAGAGAGAGGCAGTGTGAGGGAAAGAATGAAAGTTTCTCTCCTTGGATTAGGTTTAAGGAGGAAATAACAAGCACACTCTATTTGGTATGAAAATCTAACTTACACAACAGGAAAGTAGGGGTGAAGGGGATAAGAGAGAGTGAGCTGAATGGATGCTTGAAGCGAGGGCAAATATAAGAAGGGGCTAATTAGAAGTAAGCACTTTTGAGTGCTTACAGCAGAGAGAGTAAAATAAAGGAGGGGCAGGATAAGATGGAGGGAAATGTAGTTAGTCTTTCACATTATGACTGTTATAGAATATCAGGGAAGTTTTCCTTGATAATTTCATGGAAGATGATGTCTTGACTCTTTTTTAAATGATGGTTTTCAGGTAGACCAATAATTTTTAAATTCTGTCTCCTAGATCTATTTCCCAGGACAGTAGTTTTTCCAGTGAGATATTTCACATTTTCTTATGATTATTTTCATTCTTCTATTTTTTTATAATTTCTTGCTTTTTCATAAAGTCATTAGCTTCCATCTGCTCCATTCTAATTTTTAAAGAACCATTTTCCTCAGTGAGCATTTGAACCTACTTTTCCATGTGGCTAATTCTTCTTCATAAACCTTCTCCTCATTGAATTTTATGACCTCTTTTGCCATTTGGGTTAGCATATTTTAAAAGCTGTTATTTTCTTTAGCGTTTTTGTAGGTTTCCTTTAGCAAGCTGTTCACTCGCTTTTCACGATTTTCGTACATTTTTCTCATTTCGCTTCCCAACTTTTCCTCCACCCCTCTTATTTTGTTTTCAAATCTTTTTGAGCTCCTCATGTCCTGAGACCACTAAATATTTTTTTGAAGTTTTGGATATAGGGGCTTTGACTTTGATGTCTTTCCCTGTTGGTATACTTTGTTCTTCCTCATCAGAAAGGATGTAAGAAAATACCTTTTCACCAAGAAAGTAACGTTGCATAGTCCTATTTTTTCCATTTTTTTGAGCATTTTCCAAGCTGTTTAGTTGACTTTTGAGTCCTTTGTCAAGTGAAAAGTATACTCTAGGGACCTGTAATTTCTCAGTTCCTCCAAGGTGGCACAAGCAAGGGAGGGGAGAATACTGCTCTCTTGTGCCATGCTCTGCTGTAGGATCAACAAGCATTCGTTTCTGCCCTGAATCTGCGAGTAGGATTCCCTCTCCAGAGCCTTCAATAAGTCCATTACACCAGTCCTCCTCCTCACCCTGGACGGCCAGTCAAGACTGAGCACAAGATCGGGCCACTAAACTCCCCCAGCGTCTTTAGGCAGAGGGTTCCAAAAGTGAATTGTGCTGCCACAGTAGCTGTTGCCACCCTGTGACCAGGGCTTGAGCCAGCCTGTGTTCTCTTCTCACCCAGGTGGAAGAGTTTTCTCTTTGCCTTTTGAAGCTGTCTTTGGTGTTTACAGGTTGAGATATCTGGGACTGCAGCTGTTAACCATGATTCTGTGCCCTGAAGCCTGTTCCAGTCCAGTCTGTGCCATACTGTGTCCAAGATTGTGATGAGTTCAGTTTTGAGTCTGGTGCAATAGATTTTTACTTTGGCCCTTCCAGGCTGTCTTGGGCTGGAAATCTCTTTCACTCTGTCATTTTGAGTTTCCTGCTCTTCTTGTTAGTGTGTTGTTCCTTCATTTTTTAAAATAAATTTATTTATTAAACGTTATACATTCGTTTTCACAAAATTTTGGGTTCCAAATTTTTTGCCCATTTGTCCCCTCTCCCCACCCCAATGCACAAAGCATTCTAATTTCCCCTATTTCCAATCTGCCTTCTCTTCTATCACCCCTTCCTTCCCTTGAGTCCATCTTCTCTTTTGTCCTATAGGGCCAGATAACTTTCTATTCCCCAATACCTGCATTTCTTATTTCCTAGTAGCAAGAACAATATTTGACAGTTGTTCTTAAAACTTTGAATTCAAACTTCTCCCCATCCCTCCTTCCATACCCATTCCCTTTGGGAAGCCAGGCAATTCAATATAGGCCATATCTGTGTAGTTTTGCAAATCGTGTTGTGTGAGACTAACTATATTTCCTTCCATCCTATCCTGCCCCCCAATGTTTCTATTCTCCCTTTTGATCCTGTCCCTCTCCAAGAGTGTTGACTTCACATTGCTCCCTCCTTCCATTGCCCTCCCTTCCTTTATCCCCCCATCCTGCTTATCTTCTTCTGCCCCACTTTCCTGTATTGTAAGATAGGCTTTCAAACCAAAATGAGTGTGCATTTTATTCATTACTTTAGTTGAATGTGATGAGAGTAAACTTCACGTATTTCTCTCAGCTCTCCTCTATTCCCCTCCACTAAAAAGTCTCCTCCTTGCCTCTTCTACGAGATATAATTTGCCCCATTCCATTTCACCCTCTCTCCTTCCAATATATTTCTCTCTCACCGTTCACCTTAATTTTTTAAAGATATGATCCCATCCTATTCAATTCACTCTGTGCTCTCTGTCTCTCTGTGTGCATGCATGTGTGTATGTGTGTGCGTGTGTGCATGTGTGTGTGTTTATGTGTGTGTGTGTGTGTGTGTGTGTGTGTATAATCCCACCAACTACCCAGACACTGAAAAGTTTCAAGAGTTACAAATGTTGTCTTTCCATGTAGGAATGTAAAGAGTTCAAATTTGGTAAGTCCCTTATGACTTCTCTTTTCTGTGTACTTTTTCATGCTTCTTCTCATTCTTGTGTTTGAAAGTCAAGTTTTCTTGTCAGCTCTAGTCTTTTCGTCAAGAATGCTTGAAAGTCCTCTATTTCATCGAAAACCATTTTTCCCCCTGAAGTATTATATACTCAGTTTTGCTGGGCAGCTGATCCTTGGTTTTAGTCCTAATTCCTTTGACTTCTGGAATGTCCTATTTCACACACTTCGATCCCTTAATGTAGAAGCTGTTAGATCTTATGTTATCTTGATTCTATTTGCACAACACTTGAATTGTTTCTTCCAAGCTGCTTGAAATATTTTCTCCTTGACTTGGTAATTCTGGAATTTGGCCACAGTGTTCCTAGGAGTTTCTCTTTTTGGATCTCTTTCAGTAGGTGATTGGTAGATTCCTTGATAATTTCATGAAAGATGATGTCCAGGCTCTTTTTTTGATCATGGATTTCAGGTAGTCCCATAATTTTTAAATTGTCTCTCCTGTATCTATTTTCCATGTCAGTTGTTTTGCCAATGAGATATTTCACATTTTCTTCCTTTTTTTCATTCTTTTGATTTTGTTTTGTGATTTCTTGGTTTCTCAGAAAGTCATTAGCCTCCATCTGTTCCATTCTAATTTTGAGAGAACTATTTTCTTCAGTGAGCTTTTGAACCTCTTTTTCCGTTAGGCTAATTTTGCTTTTGAAAGCATTCTTCTCCTCATTGGCTTTTTGGACCTCTTTCGGCAGTTGGGTTAGCCTATTTCTCAAGGTGTTATTCTCTTCAGCATTTTTTGGGTCTCCTTTAGCAAGGTATTGACCCTTTTTTCATGCTTTTCTTTCATGCATTTCATTTCTTTGCTTTTCATGCATCTCTCTCATTTCTCTTCCCAGTTTTTCCTCCACATCTCTAACTTGATATTCAAAATCCTTTTTGAGCTCTTCCATGGCCTGAGTCCAATTGATATCTATTTTGGATGTTTGGGATACAGAGACCTTGACTTCTATGTCTTTCCCTGATGGTAAGCATTGTTCTTCCTCATCTGAAAGGAAAGGAGGAAACATCTGTTCACCAAGAAGGTAACCTTCTATGATCTTATTTTTCTTCCCTTTTCTGGGCATTTTCCCAACTTGACTTCTGAGATTCCTCTCTACCTCCACCTCACCAGTGCCTGGGGTCTGAGATTCAAATGCTGCTTTCCAGCCTCATGGCTTTCAGTGGGTGGCGAGGCTGCTATTCAATGGGATTTAGTTGAGGTTCTCAGGGGGGCAGCACCACCTTCCAGGGCTCAGTTCCCTCAGGGGGTTTATAGGGAGACCTTCAACTTTGGATCTGAGCTCCTACCTGCTTTGTTTGGGAGCCCCTGTCTGCTTCCCCTGCTGCTTTCTCCCGAGGGGGCCTTAGTTATAGAGACACCCCCACTCCTGTCTCGGCTCTCCAAACAGTCTCTCTCACTGACCTGTAGCGTATGTTGGTTGAGTGACCTTCGTGGCCCCCTGGTGTTCTGTCCCTGAAGCCTGCTCGGATCTGCTCCTCTCAGTGCCACATGGCCAAGGCAGGGCTGGGCTGCGCTCTGGGTCTGGTGCATGACAAACCTTTGCTGTGGGTTTTTCATTGTTCTCTGGAACAGAAATCTCCTGCACAACATTGCTGCATGGCTTTCACTGCTCCAGAATTTGTTGGGAGTTCTTTTTACAGGTAATTTATGGGCTGTGGGTTCAGCTAGCATATGTGAATCTTTCTACTCTTCCATCGTGTCTCCTCCCCTGTTCTTCCTTCATTTTTGAAGAAAAGCATGACCATTAGAAAAATGATAACATGACTTTCACAGCACTTTGTTTTGAGTGAGTGAGGGCTGTGCAGGTCACCAGCCTCAGGGGTCCTCCTCAGTCATCTGGATCTGTTGACCATCAGGATGACTGGAGATGGCCCAGCAAGAAATGGGAGACCTTGGCCTTTATCTCCTACGGTCTATTCAGGTACTCACTTAGAGTGAGGTGTTGGCCATTCAGTGAATAGGCCTCTTTAAGAAGTAATAGGTGACTGGCCCTTTAATGAGAGAAAAGAAAAAAAAAATATGAGCAAATCAAACTGGGAGGGAATGAGCAATAGTTACTTTTGATAATCTCTCTTAAGCCAGGAGGGTCCAGAAAACAATTAAGTGAAATTTGGGCAGAGACCTATTGTTGTCTACTACCAGAGCAGACTGACAAAAAAAAAAAAAGTTTGAAACATGGTTACATGTTCCCATTTGTCTACAATTGAGTTACAAGTTAGCAACATTCTTGATCATGAACTTGACTCCCTCACAGAGGGAGCTTCAGAGGCACTGAAATAATCCTTGATGAGAAAGGCTGAATTATTCCAAGATGTTGCTAATTTCTCCCCCACCCCCAAATTATTTCTCACACATTCACCCAAAACCAAAAAAAAATATTAATAATTCTAATAATGTCTAAGTAGCCTTATGGTCAACTTGAGTCAAAAGTCCCAACCTAGCAATATAGCATTGTAACTGGTCAACTTCCAGTTTTCATTTCCTGATTTTTTCAGGTAGTAAGAAAAAGGCAGAGATTTTTAAGCTTTTTTTTTCTCCAAAGTGGACCTCTAGGGCAGTCTGGTGAAGTCTTTGCACTCCTTCTCAGAATCACATTTTAAATGCATAAAATCCAATACATAAGATTGCAAAGAAGTTTAATTATTCAAGGATCAAAATATTATTTTAAATATACACTTACAGATCCCCAGTTAAAGATCCCCATTCCAAAGTGAATGCATTTCTAACAATTTTTAGTTACGGCATTTTCTAGCTACACCATTCGCTACATATGCAACAAAAATAGAATTTGTTTAGGATCATTTTTATGGGTATTGTAAAATTGTATTGTACTTGCAGGTCATGGGAAAAGAGGTACAGCAGGTCCATCTTCCTAATCCATCATCTTGATCCAGCCCTCCTCAGAATTTCTAAGATATCAGGCAATCCTTATTCTAAGGCTCTCCGGTCCATAAGAATTTCAGGGGGGAGTAGCCAAGATGGCGGAGTAGAAAGAATCACTTACACTAGGTACGAATCCACGGCCCATAAATTGTCTGTAAAAAGAACTCCCCACAAATTCTGGAGCAGTGCGCACCAATGAAGTGGAAGAGATTTCTGTTCCAGAGAGCCCTAAAAAACCGACCCCAAAGGTCCATCATGCACCGGACAGTGGAGCCCACTCTTGCGCTGCCCTAGCCACGTGGCTCCACAGGAGCAGATTGGAGCAAGCTTCAGGGACGGAATCTCTAGCGGCCACAAAAGTCTCTCCACCCACAGGCGCTACAGGTCAGTGAGAGAGACTTCTGGGCTGGTCGAGGGGGGAGCGGGGTGTCTCCATGACTGGGGACCCCTCGGGAGGCAGCAGCAGAGGCAGCAGCAGAAGCAACAGTGCTCCTGGAACAGGCAGTAGCTCCATTGTTGAAGGTCTCTACATAAAACCCCTGAGGGAACTGAGCCTGGGAGGCGGCCCTGCCCCCACCTGAGCACCACAACTTAATCTCACATTGAATAGCAGCAAAGCCCACCCTGAGGCTGGGGAGCAGCATTTGAATCTCAGACCCCAAGCACTAGCTGGGCTGATCTAGGCGGGGGTGGAGAGGAATCTCAGAAGTCAAGTAACTGGCTGGGAAAATGGCCAGAAAAGGGAAGAAAAATAAGACTATAGAAAGCTACTTTCTTGGGGAACATATGATGTTTCCTCCTTTCATTTCCAATGGGGAGGAAAAATGCTTGCCATCAGGGAAAGATGTACAGGTCGGGGCCTCTGTATCTCAGATGTCCGAGGTGGATGTCTGGTGGACTAAGGCCATGGAATAGCTCAAAATGGATTTTGAAAATCAAGTTAGACAGGTGGAGGAAAAACTGGGAAAAAAATGAGAAAGAGGCAAGTAAAGCATGAAAAACAGGTCAATACCTTGGTAAATTAGACCCAAAAAATGCTAAAGAAAGTAACACCTTGAAAAATAGGCTAATTCAATTGGCAAAAGAGGTACAAAAAGCCAATGAGGAGAAGAATGCTTTCAAAAGCAGAATTAGCCTAATGGAAAAAGAGGTTCAAAAGCTCACTGAAGAAAATGGTTCTCTCAAAATTAGAAGGGAACAGATGGAGGTAAATGACTTTCTGAGAAACCAAGAAATCACCAAACAAAACTAAAAGAATGAAAAAAATGGAAGATAATGTGAAATATTTCATGGGAAAAACAATTGACCTGGAAAATAGATCCAGGAGAGACAATTTAAAAATTATGGGACTACATGAAAGCCATGATCAAAAAAAGAGCCTAGACATCATCTTTCATGAAATCACCAAGGAAAACTGCCCTGATATTCTAGAACCTGAGGACAAAATAAGTATTGAAGGAATCCATGGATCATTCCCTGAAAGAGATCCAAAAAGAGCAACACCTAGGAACATTGTGGCCAAATGCCAGAATTCCCAGGTCAAGGAGAAAATCTTGCAAGCAGCTAGAAAGAAACAATTCCAGTTTTGTGGAAATACAATTAGGATAACACCAGATCGAGCAGCTTCTACATTAAGGGATCGAAGGGTGTGGAATAACATATTCCAGAAGTCAAAGGAACTAGGACTAAAACCAAAGAATCACCTACCCAGCAAAATTGAGTATAATACTTCAGGGGAAAATATGGTCCTTCAATGAAACAGAGGACTTTGAAGCATTTTTGATGAAAAGACCAGAGCTGAAAAGAAAATTTGACTTTCAAACACAAGAATGAGAAGTAAAAAAAAGTAAACAGCAAAGAGAAGTCATAAGGGACTTGTCAAAGGTGAACTGTTTACATTCCTACATGGAAAGACAATATTTGTAAATCTTAAATCTTTTCAATATCTGGGTAGTTGGTGTGACCACACGCAAACATACACACACACACACATGCACACATGTACTCGTGTACATGCTCACACACATACACACATGCACACACATACAGAGACAGAGAGCACAGAGTGAATTGAATAGGATGGGACCATATCTTAAAAGGAATTAAGGTATATGGTGAGAGAGAAATGTAGTGGGAGGAGAGAGGGTGAAATGGAATGGGGTAAATAGTATCTCATTCAAGTGGCAAGCAGGAGACTTTTTAGTGGAGGGAAAAAGAGGAGAGCTGAGAAAAAAACATGAAGGAAGGGAGGGCAATGGGAGGAGGGAGCAATTTGAAGTCAACACTCGGGGAGGGATAGGATCAAAAGACAGAATAGAAACAATGGGGGGCAGGATAGGATGGAGCGAAATACAGTTAGTCTTACACAACACGACTATTATCGAAGTCATTTGCAAAACTACACAGATATGGCCCATATTGAATTGCCTGCCTTCCCAAAGGCAATGGGTGGGGAGGGAGGAATGAAGAGAATTTGGACCTCAAAGTGTTAGGAACAACTCTTTACTATTGTTCTTGCTACTAGGAAATAAGAAATACAGTTAATGGGGAATAGAAAGTCATCTGGCCCTACAGGATAAAAGAGAAGATGGGGACAAGAGAAGGGAGGGACAATAGAAGAGAGGGCAGATTGGTGACAGGGAGAATTAAAATGCTTGGTGTATTGGGGTAGGGGTAAGGGATAAGTGGGGAGAAATTTTGGAACCCAAAATTTTGTGAAAATGAATGTAAAAAGTTAAATAAATAAATATATATTTAAAAAAAGAATTTCAAAAAATGTGTTTATATGTGTATATGTGTATATACATGACAGTTATGATTAACCCCCAGCCTGCCTTCCAGTATGATGATAACTTCATTACCTGAGTATTCTACTGTACTCTTGATGAGATCAAATAGTAGATAGACGGATAGATAGATATAGATATATAAATATATAGATAGATATAAGTGTAAACATATCTGTCTATCTCTATCTTTCCCCTTGCCCATCTCCTAACAATGGAGTCTATATCAAAGAATAAAAATGAGGAGAGAGAGATAGAGACAAGCGGAGAGAGACAGAGAGACTGAGAAAGAAAGAGACTGATAGAGAAAGGGGAGCTAGCAAATATTTATCTAGAAGAGAGAACGTATACACATAGGTTTTTATGCTTAATCAGTGGAGGGAATGTTGGTGATTGATTTTATGTTTGCCAATGATTGTGCAGTCAATGCAGCCTCTGAAGTTGATTTGCAACAACATATGGATCAGTTTTCTGTGTTTGTACGGATTTTGGCCTAACAACACCAAGAAAACACAGGTACCACATCAGCCACCATCATGCCATCCACAGGTGGAGCCATACATTGTAGCAGATGGAGAAGTTTTGAATATTTTGAATAAATTCACTTACCTTAGTAATGTACTTTCCAGGGATGTTCACCTTGACAAGAATGTTGATATACTCATTGCCAGAGCAACCTAAGTGTTTGGGAACCTGTGAAGGAAAGAGTGGGACAGAAGAGTTATTAGACTAACTACCACACTGAAGATCTACAGAGCCATTGTGATAAACTCATTGTTGTGTGCCTGTGAAATATGGACAGTCTTCCAATGTCATGCCAGGAACTGAACTGCTTCCATTTGAATTGTCTTAGAAAGATTATGAAGATGACCTGGCAGGATAAGGTAAGAGATATTGTGGTCCTTACTTGAACTAAACATTGAGGCATTCCAACTATGCTTCAGAGGGCACAACTCAGATGGACTGGCCCCTTGTTCGAATGCAACATGTATGTTTGCCAAAAATACTATTTTATGGAGAATTCACACAGGGCAAGAGACCACATGGTGGTGAGGAAAAGCGATACACGGACATTTTCGAGGTCTCTCTCAAGAACTTTGGAATCAATTGCATGAAATGAGAGGCACTGACACATGACTGCTCAGCATGGTGTGCTCACATCAGAGATTTTTGCTCTATGAGCAAAGCAGAATTGAAATAACTCAAAGGAAACCCAGGATGCAAAAATTTAGAGCATCAACCACAAATGTTCACATGGAGTATATAGACCCAATCTGTGGTAGAGCATTCTGAGTTTTTTTTGGTCTGATCCAGCACAGTTGGAAACCCTGAAACTTGACTTTCTCATAGTGATGTCATTTTGGTCATCTTCAAGAATTAAGGACAACAACCATAACGACAACCCCCAAGAATAGAAAATCAACAACATAAAATAAGTCCTTGTTTTTAATGACTACCCATTTTGAAGGTATGAATTCTCATTCTGAAAATTTAGCAATTAACTCTAGCAAGTCAGAGTTATCTGCTGTATACCCTTTGGTACCAGTATTTTAGGAATCCAGTACTTACTATACTTATATATTTTACTGTAATAGTCATAAAGTATACTGTAGTGCAATTAACATCAATACATAATATTCATCCATGTTGAAATTTTTTTGAGGCAAGTGGAAATGCATTTGTGAAGGAAAAAAAAAAAGATGAAGCAGAACATAAAGCAAAAGAAGCACTTCCTCCCTCCACACAGTGTATTTGTGAAATGCTAGGTTTTCCAAGGAGAGTCCTCAGTAGAGTAACTTGGGAGGATACTTAAAACAAAGTTCTTCATTTGGGCTTTCGCCCTACTTACCAAGGCAAAGCACAGGACAAGAGTGTTAAAAAGAATATACTAGAAGTACATCAAGGTAGCAACATATTGGTGGGCTTTTCACTGGAGATAAGCAATGTCTACAAAGTTGGGGGCCAGCTTTTATTGATAATTTTTATAATGAGATAAAGAAAATTCAGATAGGTCAACAACAGCAAAAAAAAGGTTGGGCTCTCGCATTTCAGTTTCTCCTCAACATGACAATTTCCAAGCAGTGGTACAAACCTCACCAGAAGGTGTATGTGCCAAAAGACCAGGTAGTGTAAAAATCCACAGACTTAGTTTCAACTTTCCCTACAGTGCCTCCCCCAATATTGATTGACAAACAGGGTTGGGAAAAATGTGTCACTGAGTCAGCATGACTTTCAATGGAAAGTTCCCAGAAAATGTCTAGAGAATTCAAATATATACTAGACAAAGCCTCCACCATAACGGATAATTAATAAGTATTTTTTTTAAATTTCCTACTATGTGATAAATACTGCACTAAACACTAGAGATAAATTCACAGAAATGTAATAGAAAAGCCATAATGACAAGAAGCTTGCTTACGTTCTTTGTATTGAACTTTCAAAATGCTCTTTAATTCCTATCTGAGTTGAGTAGTTCCTCAGTTAGATGACATAACTGATGATGAAGGGAGAAGAACTGAATCCTTCCCCCTTTTCCTGGTCCCTGTCAGAAATTTCTCTGGCTGCATTTTGTCTTTGGACTTTTAAAATACATCTTGTTCCTTTATGATCAAATGTAGTGAAGGAATCACCTAGTGATGACTTTGTTAGAACATTAATACCTTGTCATCTGTGATTAAATACTGTGGCACTAACTGAGTTCATGTTAGGCACAAAGTAACTAGCTGTCCGCTCTGAATTGTTTGAACTAATAGTTTTGGATCTTATCCATTGCAGCTGTTTTCCTTTTTTTTTTTTTTTCCCATCAAAGAACCTAAGGGTTCAGATCATTTTTTTTTTTATTTAATTGCTTGGTTACCCATCTTATTAAAGTGAACAAACTTTCATGTTCCTGTTTGATTCAATTTTCATTTTTATTGTCTTCAGTTTCTTGAGTTATGCATATGAGAAGAAATTTTCCATAATCTACTTTCTGGGGTTTATCTCTCCTTTATTTTTTATTCATTTTATTTTTACTTTCTAAGCCTCTGTAATAGTCTTTTTCTAGTTATTTCTATGATTTTTAGTTGTCGACATTCACTTCCATAAGACTACAAGTTTTAATTTTTCTCACACTCGTCCTCCCAATTCCCCAAGATGGTACGAAATCAGATCTGGGCTCTATTTATACATTCATATTAAATATATTTTCACATTTGTCATGATGTAAGGAAGAATTAGAACAAATGGTAAGAAGTATGGGAAGAAAGAAAATCAACAAAAGAAAAATAGAGTAAATAATATGCTTCCAACTGCATCAAGACTCTGGATGTGAACAGCATTTTCAGTTGTTAGTCTTTTGGAGATGTCTAAGACCCTTGCATTGCTGTCATTCCTCAGTGTGACTGTTATCATGTGCAACGTTCTCCTGATACTGCTCAATTCCTTCAACATCAGTTCATTTAAGTTTTTCAAGAGAAAATTGGGGGAAGTGGTAATGAGAATGCTCAATGTTTTGAGGTGAGAGTAAGGGAGAGATGGGGAGAAAATTTTGAGCTCAAAATTTTGTGGAAATGAATGTTGAAAACTAAAAGTAAATGAATAAACTTTAAAAGGAAAAAATCATTCTTTTTGCTCTACCATGATCTTCCACCAATTCATATTTCTCTTAGAAGTTTGGATCTTTGACTGTGTTTTTTATTCTTCTGGTTGTATGTTTTGATCTTCTTTGTCACCAAAATAAAATTCTGTAGTCTGAAGTATTTTTTTTTTAATTGTTTCCAGGCAAATATTGACTTTTTAACTGTTTGTCAAGGTGGGACTCTGCTTCGAGTGGGGGTGGGGGTGGTGTTGGTGTACTGTCCCAGGTTTCAGGGTTCTTTTCATCAGCTGCTAGATCCCACACGATCTTTGCAACTAGAGCTCTCTAGAAGCAGCCTCCACTTCTGTTGTTACCTCCTGTGCTTCAGTCACCTCTTCCACTTTCCCTAAGGCTGGAGCCAGATCCCAGTCAGACCAGATCCCACACGGTTTTCCTCTTGGCTTTCTCTGCTGTCTTTGATGAATGTGGACTGAGAAGTCCAGAGATTGCCACAGCTTCCTTGAGTCACTTGAGGACTGATATGACTCTGTCTGTGCTGGCACGACTCACACTAGACTGTGCTTCACTCCCAGCCTGGTGTGATAGAGTCTTCCTGTCAACCTTCTAGGCTCTCTTGGTCTGGAGATTTCTTTCACTCCATAATTTTCTGGGTTCTGCTGGTATTTGTTTAGAGTAACTCTTTTTTTATGTGGTGAAGATGAGGCTAGGGCTTGACCACACTCTCCTCTCATCCAGGTGAAAGAACTTTCTCATTGCCCTTTTAAATTGTCTTTGGCATTTGTGGATTGAGATATCTGGAAACTGAAGCAGCTGTGCATGTTTCAGTTCCCTGAAGCTTGATCCAGGTCCATCTGTGACAGCCTGCCCACTCAGAGCCTAGTGTGACCTTTCTGTCAGCCTTCCAGACCATCAGGAGCTGAAAATGTTTCACTTTGCCATAATTTGTTTAGAGTCATTTTTCCAGGTATTTTAATGGCTTTGGGAGAGAGCTGGAGAAGGTGTATGCTTCTACTCCAACATCTTGACTCCACTCTCTCCATTGTTTTTTTGTGATACAGTTATGATGTGGATACATAAACAAGAAGGGGAAAAATAGAGAAAGACAATTATGGACCAATTCATCTGATGAATATAGAGGCAAAAAGTTTAAATAAAGTATTAGCTAAGAGATTACAACTTTTCACGAGGATAATGCACTATGATCAGGTGCAATTTATATCAGGAATGCAGAATTGGTTGGATATTGGGAAACTATTATTCGAATTGACCATCTCAATAATAAAATTCATACATATCACATGATTATCTCAATCAATGCAGAAAAAAATCATTTGACAAAATCGAACACCCCTTTCCATTAAGGAAACTAGAGAACACAGGAATAAATGGAGTCTTCATTAAAAAGACAGATAGCTTCTATCTAAAACTATCAGCAAGTATTATTTTTAATGGGGATAAGCTACAAATGTTTCCATAAAGATCCAAGGTGAAACAAAGATCTCCATTGTCACCAGTGCTATTCAGTGTGATTTTAGAGATTTTAGCTTTAGGAATAAGAGAAGAAAAAGAAATTAGAATAGAAAATAATTAGAATAGACAATGAAAAAAGAAAGCTACCACTCTTTGCAGGTGATATAATGGTATATTTATTGAACAGAAAAGAATCAATAAGTACAACAGTAAAAACTTACTTGAAATAATTAAGGACTTTAGCAAAGTGGTGGGATATAAATTAAACCCACACAAACCATAAGCCTCTCTACATATTGTTAACAAAGCCCAACAGCAAGAGAAAGAAGGAATAATTCCATTCAAATGAACTGTAACACACACACACAAACACACACACACACATAAATAAAATATTTGGAAGTCTACCTGCCAACAAAATCCCAGAAACTATATGAACAACATTAAAAACACGCAAAAAAAGTCAGATCTAAATATTTTGGGGAAAATTCAGTTGCTCTTGGATAGACTGAGTTAATATAATAAAAATAATAATTCTACTTATATTAATTTCCTCTTTTAGTGTCACTCTAATCAAACAAGAGGGTGATACTGTAAATCAGTTAACACAGCAAGAAATAGTTTACCTGCCAGATCGATGGATAATGGATAAACTGAGATACAGAAAACACTTTAAAAGGCAAATGGATAATTTTGATTACATTGAATTGAAAATTTCTTGCATATGCAAGGCTAATGCAACCAAGACTAGAAGCAAAGCAGAAAAGTGGGGAAAAAAATTTACACCTCTGACAAAGGACTAATTTAATTTATTCTTTCAGTTCATTTATTTATTTTTAGTTTTCAGCATTCATTTCCACAAGATTTTGAGTTCCAAATGTTTTTCCCATCTCCCTCTCTCCCCATCCCAAAGCACCATATATTCTGATTATCCTTTTCACTAGTCTACCTTCCCTTCCATCATGCTCCTCCCTTCATTTATCCTCATCCTCTCTCTTTTCCTGTAGGGCAAGATAGATTTCTATACCCCGTTACCTATATTTCTTATTTCCCAGTTAGATGCTAAAATAACTTTCAACATTCGTTCCAAAAACTTTGAATTCTAACTTGTCTCTTTTCCTCCCTCTCCACTCATCCCCACTGAGAAGACAAGCAATTCAATATACACTACATATGGGTAGTGTTACTAAAAACTTCCATAATAGTCATGTTGTGAAAGACTAACTATATTTACCTTCATCCTATCCTGCCTCCCCATTAATTCTATTCTCTCCTTTGAACTTATCCCTCCCTAAATGTGTTTATTTCTAATTTTCCTCTCCTCTCATTTGCCCTTCCTTCTATCATTTCACAAAAACCACATTTATCCCCTTCTCCTCTACTTTCCTGTAATGTAAGATTGATTTTTACATTGAATGAGCATGTTATTCCCTCCTTAAGTCAAATTTGATGAGAGTAAGCTTCACTTTTCCCTTCTCACTTTCCCCTTTTTCCCTCCATTGTAAACCTTTTTCTCAGGGGGCAGAGTCAAGATGGCAGAGTAGAAAGATGGACCTGTAGAAGCTCTCCCACATAGCAGCAGAAACCACAATATGACAGAGTGAAGGAGATTGTCAGCCCAGAACAGCCTGCAAGGGTGGCAGGAAGGGTCTATCACACCAGGTGCAGAGTGATGTGCATCCCAACGTGGACCGTGTGACATGGCAGTGACAGGACAAGGAACAACCTTCAGGCTGCCACCCACAGCAGCAGTTCCTAGATTGTTCAACTCACAAATGCCAAAGATAACTTCAAAGGTCAGTGGGAGGGCTCCTTCCCCAAGAGAGGAGAGCATGATCTGGACAGCAGGCAGCAGTCATTGCAGCTGTAGTGCCCATTTTTGGAGCCCTCTGCCTACAGACCCTGAAGGAATTTAGATGCTGATTTGAATCTTAACCCTGAGTGGCCACCTTGGGAGTTCTCCTCCCCTCAGGACCCTGGGTGAATTGAGCCACTGATCTCAGCCTGATCATGACCCTGCCATGAAGAGGAGCACAGGTGTGATGGAGCTGGAGGCAGATGGGGTGAGGGAATTGTACACTCCTATTCTGGGCAAAAAAAAAATGTATTTGGTTGCTCCAGATCAGTGTGCACGTCAAGCAAGGAGTGCCTGGATTGATCCTCTTGATCTTTCATCCTCTCCCTTGATTGTGCCATGTTGGAGGAACTGAGAACTTACCAATCCTCAGAGTATACCCTCCTCTTCATACAGGATTCAAAAGTCAAGTAACTGACTGGTAAAATGCCCAAGAAGGGAGAAAAAATAAGATTATAGAAGGTTTCTTTCTTGGTGAACAGGTATTTTCCTCCACCTTTTCCGATGAGGAAGATAATGTGTAATGTCAGAGAAAGTCAAGTCTTCTGCATCAAAATCCTCCAAAATAAATATGCAATGGGCTTAGGCCATGGAAGAGCTCGAAGATTTTGAAAATAAAGTAAGAGAGGTAGAGAAAAATTGGGAAGATAAATGACACAAATGCAAAAAAATCAATGGGAAAAATTATATCTCAAAAAAGAGGCAAGAAAAATCTTTTTCAATGGAGTAGAGAAGGGAGGAGGTGGGATGGAAAAAGTGAAGCTTACTCTCTTTATATTTGACTGAAGGAGAGAATGACATACTCACTCAATTTGGTGTGAACTTCTATTTTACACTGCAGGAAAGTGTAAAGAGAGGGGAACAAGTGGGGTGGGTGGGAGGACAAAAGGGAGGGTAAATGGGAGGAGGGAGTAATCAGAAATAAACATTTATAGGGAGGGACAAGGTCAAAAGAGAATATAGAATAATGCGGGGCAGGGTAGAATGTTGGGAAATATAGTTAGTCTTATACAACAAGACTATTATGGAAGTCTTTTTCCAAACTACACATACATAACCTATATTGAATTGCTTGCCTTCTCAGTGGGGTGAGTGGGGAGGACGAAAGGAAAGAAGTTAGAGCTCAAAGTTTTAGGAACACATGTTGAGAATTGTTTCTGCATACAACTGAGAAATAAGAAATACAGTTGATTGGGTACAGAAATCTATCTTTCCCTACAAGAACAGAGAGAACATGGGGATAAGGGAAGGGAGGAGTGTGATAGGAAGAAGGGCATATTGTGGGAAGGGGTAATCTGAATGCAAGGCGTTATGGGTTGTGGAGAGGGGATAGTTGGGGAGAAAATTTGGAACCCCAAATTTTGTGGAAAGGAATGGTGAAACTCAAAGATGAATAAGACACTGTTTGCCCTAGAGGAGCTTATAATCTGGTAAATAAGAGAAGATGTACACAAATAACTGAATTATAAATTAGAACATTGGAAGTGCTTGGTAGCTTCAATATGGGATGGAAAGAAAAAGCATTATAGGCTATGAAGTCAAGCAGGACATCATAGAAGACTGGGCTTTTGTTCTTACGCTTGAGAGATACATAAAAGAATTTCAACAGGCTGAGCTAGTGGAAAAAGAAGTGATTTCATCTGATTTGATCCAATATTTCAAGGCAATAAGTATCTGTTGAGTTTCAAAGAAAAAACATTTTCTTACTTTTTTAATGAGATAATTTGTGCCATTATATTCTTCTCTCACCTCTTAGATTTGTTTTTATAGATATCATCACTACCTATTCAACTCACTGTGTGCCTTCTGTCTATACACACACATACACACACGCATACAGACATAAATATAAAATGTATATGTGTGTGTGTGTCTGTAGAATATCAAGTACCCAAATACTAAGAAAAGTTTCAAGAATTACAAATACTATCTTTCCATGTAGGAATGTAAATAGTTTACATGTACACTGAACGTAAACAAATTTAATAATTTCTTTATGATTTTCCTTTCCTGTTTACCTTTTCATGCTTCTCTTGATTTTCGTGTTTAAAAGTCAGATTTTCTATTCAACTCTTGTCTTTTCATCAAGAGTGCTAGAAAGTCTTCTATTTCATTGAATTATCATTTTTTCCCTTGAAGTATTATACTCAGTTTTGCTGGGTAGTTGATTTTTGGTTTAAATCCTAGTTCTTTGACTTCTGGAATATCATATTCCAAACATTTAGATCCCTTAATATAGAGACTGCCAGACCTTGTGTTATCTTTATTGTATTTCCACAATATTCTAATTGTTTCTTTATGGCTGCTTGCAATATTTTCCCCTTGATCTGGGAAGTCTGGAATTTGGCTACAATATTCCTAGGAGTATTTGTTTTCGGATGTTTCCAAAGGTGATCTGTGAATTCTAGATTATCAGGACAGTTTTCTTTGATAATTTCATGAAAGATGATGTCTAGGCTTTTTTTTTTTTATCGTGGGTTTCAGGTATGGTCATAATTTTTAAATTTTCTTTCCTGAATCTATTTTCCAGGTTAGTTGGTTTTCCAATGAAGTATTTCACATGTTCTTCTAATTTTTCAGTCTTTTGGTTTTGTCTTGTAATTTCTTCCTTTATCATAGTCATTAGCTTCCATCTACTCCACTCTAATTTTTAAAGAACTATTTTCTTATGTGACCTTTTGAACCTCCTTTTCCATTTAGATAATTCTCCTCTTTGAAGCATTCTTCTCTTCATTAAATTTTATCTTCTTTTTCTATTTGAGTTAGTCTCTTTTTTAGGGTGTTCATTTCTTCAGCATTTTTTGTTTCTCCTTTAGCAAACTGTGCATTTTCTTTTCATGATTTTCTTGCATTTCTCTCATTTCTCTTTCTTATTTTTCCTCCACCTCTCTTAATTGATTTTCAAAATCCTTTTGAGCTCTTCCATGGCCTGGGATCATTGCATTTTTATTGGAGGTTTTGGATACAGAAGCCTTGACTTTTAGGTCTTTCTCTGATGGCATGCATTGTTCCTACTCATCTGAAAGGATGGAAAAAATATGTGCTCATGATGAAGGTAACTTTCTATTGTCTTATTCTTCTTCCTTTTTGGACATTATCCCACCCAGTTCCTTGACTTTTGAGTTTTTTGTTTAGACAAGGGTATACTCTGGGGACTTACAATTGCTCTGTTCCTGCAAGGTGGCACAATCAAGGGAGAGGTGTTTATTTCTCTCCTGGCCTTCACTCTGGTCTGAGAACAGGATTCCCTCTCAAGAGCCTCCACCAGCTCCACCATGCCAGTCAGCACTCCTCTTCACCCCAGGCCTGCCATTCAGGGCTGAGATCCTGATCACTTGCTCAATACCCCTGAAACTTTAGGCCAGACTCCAACAATGTAAGCTGCCACTGCCTGAGGCTGAGTGTGGCCTGCTGTGTTCCCTTCTCCCCCAAGTGAAAGAGTTTTCTCAATGTCCTTTGAAATTGTCTTTGGTGAGTTGAGGAACATGGGACCCGAGATTGCCGCTGGTGGAGCCTTGAAGCCCTTTCTAGTCCTGTCCTTGCTGCAATGTGGCCAAAGCAGGGCAGCACTCTGCTCAGCCCCTGGTATGATAGTCCACTCCTGTCAGCACTCCAAACTGTCTTGGGCTGGAAATCTCTTCCACTCTGTCATTTTGTGACTTTTGTTGCTCTAGAATTTGTTTAGAGTCATTTTTAGAGGTATTTTACGGACTTTGAGAGGAGAGCTTCTAGAGATGTATCCTTCTACTCTGCCATCTTGGTTCCATGACCAAAGGCCTCATTTCAAAGATATATAGAGAACTGAGTCAAATTTATAAGAATAAATGTCATTCCTTTACTCATAATAGGTCAACGATTGTGAACAGACAGTTTTCAGGTAAGGAAATGAAACCTGTCTATAATCATATGGAAAATGCTATTAATCACCTTTGATTAGAGAAATTCCAATTATATATAATTCTGAGATACTACATTGCACCTATCAGAATGGCTAATATGAGAAAACAAAAAAAAAAGATAAATGTTGAAGAGGTCTGAGAGAATTGGAACTCTAATATATGACTGGTGGAGTTATGAACTGCTCTGTCCATTCTATGAGTAATATAGAACTATACACAAAGAGCTGTAAAACTGTACATATTCTTTGATTGAGCAATACCACTTCTCAGGCTGTGTCCAAAAGAGAGACCACACAAAGAATTTAGGATCCACATGCACAAAAATATTTATAGCAGTTTTTTTTGTTTTATTGTGTTTTTTTTTTTTTGTGGTGGAATAGAATTGGAAACTGAGGGGATACCTAAAAATTGAAGAATGACTGAACAAATTTTAACATATAAGTGTAGTTAAATACTATTGTTCCATAAGAAATGACAAGTAGATAGACTTAAGTAAAGCCTAGAAAGACTTACATAAATTGGTGCTGAGTTAATAGAGTGGAACCAGAAAAATATTATACACAGTAAAAGTAATATTGTGAGATGACCAATTTGATATACTTAATTCTTCCCAGCAAGGAAACGATCTAAGAGAATCGCAAATGTCTCGTGATGACAAATCCTGTCTGCATTCAGAGAAAGGGAGCCTAATGCAGATTGAATGTTTCCTTTATTTTCTTGTTTTTTTTTTCTTTAGGTTCTAATTGTTCTTTACAATACAACAAATGTGGAAATTAGTTTCATATGATTGCACATCAATTGCCTATATGAGTTTGCACACCATCTTGCAGAGGAGGAGAGAAATGAGGGCAAGAAAATGTAAACCTTGAAATCTTATACAAGTAAATGTTGAAAAGGAAAAAAATAAATAAATGTGGTTTTTATATTTATTTAATTCTGTGTACTTTGTTTTTATTTTATTTTATTATCAAATTTATGTATTTGTTTAAATTCTCAACGTTCTTTTCCACAAAATTTTTGTATCCAAATTTTCTCCCCATTACTCCCCTCCCCCACCCCAAAACGCCAAGCATTCCAATTGCCCCTATCATCAATCTGCCCCGTCTCCTAACATACCTCCCTTTCATTATCCCCATCTTCTCTTTTGTCCTATAGGGCAAGATAACTTTCTGTACCCCATTATCTGTATTCCTATTTCTTAATTGTAAGAACCGTACTCAAGAGTTGTTCCTAAAATTTTGAGTTCCAACTTCTCACCATCCCTCCCTCCCCACCCATTCCTTTGGGAAGGCAGGCAATTCAATGTAGGCCATATGTGTAGTTTTGCAAATGACTTCCATGTTAGTCGTGTTGTGTATGAATAACTATATTTCCCTCCATTCTATCCTGCCCCCCATGACTTCTTTTTCTCTCTTTTGATCTTGTCCCTCCCCAAGAGTGTTGACTTCAAATTGCTCCCTCCTCCCACTGACCTCCCTTCTATCATACCCCCCACCCTTCTGATCCCCTTCTCCCTCACTTTCCTGTACTGTAAAATAGATTTTCCCACCTTTAGTCGAATGTGATGAGCGTAAGCTGCATATTTTTTTTCTCTCACCTCCCCTCTTTTTCCTGCACTGAAAAGTCTTTTATTTGCCTCTTTTATGAGAGATAACCTGCCCCATTCCATTTCTCCCTTTCTTCTCCCAATATATTTTTCTCTCACCCCTTAAGTCCATTTTTTAAAGATGTGATCCCATCCTATACAATACACACTGTGCTCTGTGTGTGTGTTTGTGTGTGCTGTTTACCTTTTCATGCTTCTCTTGATTCTTGTGTTCGAAGGTCAAATTTTCTTTTCAGCTCTAGTCTTTTCATCAAGAACACTTGGAAGTCCTCTATTTCATTGAAAGACCAGTTTTTCCCCTGAAGGATTATACTCAGTTTTGCTGGGTAAGTGTTTCTTGGTTTTAGATCCTTTGACTTCTGGAATATCATATTCCATGCCCTTCTATCCCTTAATGTAGAAGCTGCTAGATCTTGTGTTATCCTGATTGTGTTTCTACAGTACTTGAATTGTTTCTTTCTAGCTGCTTGCAATATTTTCTCCTTGACCTGCTAACTCTGAAATTTGCCACAATGTTCCTAAGAGTTTCTCTTTTTGGATGTCTTACTTTTTTTTTCATATTGTATTTTTATTTTATTAAACATTTGCCAATTACATTTTTTAATATTTATTTATTATTTAATATTTTATATTCGTTTTCACAAAATTTTGGGTTCCAAATTTTCTCCCCTTTTCTCCCCTCCCCCCACCCCAATACACCAAGCAATCTAATTTTTACTATCTCCAATCTACCCTCCCTTCCATCATCCCCCCCTTCCTTATCTCCTTCTCCCCCACTTTCCTATACTGTAAGATAGATTTTCATATCAAAATGAGTGTGCATTTTATTCCTTCCTTTAGTCAAACGTGATGAGGGTAAACTTCTTGTTTCTTTTTTTTTCTCAGCTCTCCTCTTTTTCCCTCCACTAAAAAGTCTCCTGCTTGCCTCTTAAATGAGATATAATTTAGCCCATTCCATTTCACCCTCTTTCCTCCCACTACATTTCTCTCTCACCATTTACCTTAATTTCTTTTAAGATATGGTCCCATCCTATTCAATTCACTCTGTGCTCTGTCTCTGTATATGTGTGTATGTGTATATGTGTGTGTGCGTGCATGCATGTACATGTGTGTGAGTGTGGTCCCACCAACTATCCAGATACTGAAAAGTTTTAAGAGTTACAAATATTGTCTTTCCATGTAGGAATGTAAGCAGTTCACCTTTGGTAAGTCCTTATGACTTCTCTTTGCTGTTTACTTTTTCATGCTTCTTCTCATTCTTGTGATTGAAAGTCAAATTTTCTTTTCAGCTCTGGTCTTTTCATCAAGAATGCTTGAAAGTCCTCTGTTTCACTGAAAGACCATATTTTCCCCTGAAGTATTACACTCAGTTTTGCTGGGTGGGTGATTCTTGGTTTGAGTCCTAGTTCCTTTGACTTCTGGAATATCTTATTCCATGCCCTTCGATCCTTTAATGTAGAAGCTGCTAGATCTTGAGTTATCCTGATTTTATTTCCACAATACTGGAATTATTTCTTTCTAGCTGCTTGTAAGTATTTCTCTTTGACCTGGAAGTTCTGGAATTTGGCCACAATGTTCCTAGGAGTTTCTCTTTTTGGATCTCTTTCAGGTGGTGATCAATGGATTCTTTCAGTACTTATTTTGCCCTCTGGTTCTAATGTCAGGGCAGTTTTCTTCGATAATTTCATGGAAGATGATATCTAGGCACTTTTTTTTATCATGACTTTCAGATAGTCCCATCATTTTTAAATTGTCTCTCCTGGATCTCTTTCCCAGGTCAGTTGTTTTTCCCATGAGATATTTCACATTCTCTTCCATTTTTTCATTCTTTTGGTTTTGTTTGGTGATTTCTTGGTTTCTAGTAAAGTCATTAGACTCCATCTGTTGCATTCTAAATTTGAGAGAACTAGTCTCTTCAGTGAGCTTTTGAACCTCTTTTTCCATTTGACTAATTCTGCTTTTGAAAGCATTCTTCTCCTCATTGGCTTTTTGAACCTCTTTTGCCAATTGAGTGAGCCTATTTTTCAAGGTGTTATTTTCTTCATCATTTTTTGGGTCTCCTTTACCAAGGTATTGATCCGTTTTTCATAGTTTTCTTGCATCTCTCTCATTTCTCTTCCCAGTTTTTCCTCCACCTGTCTAACTTGCTTTTCAAAAGCCTTTTAGAGCTCTTCCAAGACCTGAGCCCACCCGATATCCCCCTGGGATGTCCAGGGTACCGAGGCCCCGCCCTCCACATCTTTCCCTGATGGCAAGAATATGTCCTCGTCGTCGTCAGATCCGAAAGTCGGGATCATTTGCATCTGTTCAAAAAAACTCTCTATAGTCTTATTTTTCTTCCCTTTTCTAGGCATTTTCCCAGCCAGTTACTTGACTTCTGAGATTCCTGTCCATCCCTGCCTAGATCTGCCCATCTAGTGCTTGGGGTCTGAGATTCAAATGGGCTTTCCGCAGCAGGCGCCGCTGCTATTCAATGTGAGCTTTAGTTCTGGTGCTGGGGTGGGGGCAGGGCCACCTCCCAGGCTAAGTTCCCTCAGGGGCTTTATGCAGAGACCTTCATAAATGGAGCAGGTGGGGCAGGGCGGTCTCCCAGGCTCAGCTCCTTCAGGTGGTTTATGCAGAGACTTTCAGTAATGAAAATCCTGCCTGCTGCTGGGGGAGTCCCGGGCCGCCGTGGCCATGCCGCCACTGCCTCCGCTGCTGCCCCCACCTCTGCCTCTGCCACTTCCTGCCCCTGCCTCTGCCTCTGCCATTTCCCCCCGAGGGGGCCATAGCCACGGAGACACCCCACTCCCCTCTCGGTCAGCGCAGGCATGTCTCTCACTGACCTGTAGAGTCTGTGGGCGGAGGGACCTTCCAGGCCGCCGGAGGTTCTGTCCCTGAAGCCTGCTCGGATCAGCTTCTCTGGGGCAGCAGCCAGGGAAGCACCGGGGTGGGGTCCGCTTTCTGGGGCACGATGGCCCCCGGGGATGGCTCTCCAGGGCTCTCTGGAATGGAACTCTCTTTCACTATGTTTCTGCACACCCTGCAGTGATCCAAAACTTCTGGGGAGCTCTTCTTACATTAAATGCATGGGCTGTGGGTTCGGAGCTCGTATACATGCGTCTTTCTACTCCGCCATCTTGACTCTGCCCCCTTGTATGTCTTTCAGGAGGTGATCGAGGGATTCCTTGAAATACTTATTTTGCCCTCTGGTTGTAGAATATCAGGGCAGTTTTCCTTTATAATTTCATGAAAGATGATGTCTAGGCTCTTTGTTTGATCATGGCTTTCAGATAATCCCATAATTTTCTCTCCTCGATTTATTTTCCAGGTCAGTTGTTTTTTCCAATGAGATATTTCATATTATATTCCAAGTTTTCATTCTTTAGATTTTGTTTTGCGATTTCTTGGTTTCTCATAAAGTCATTAGCCTCCTTCTGTTCCATTCTACTTTTGAAAGAACTATTTTCTTCATTGAACTTTTGAAACCCCTTTTCCATTTGTCTAATTCTGCTTTTGAAAGCATTCATCTCCTCATTGGCTTTTTGAACCTCTTTTGCCAATTGAGTGAGCCTACTTTTCAAGGTGTTATTTTCTTCATCATTTTTTGGGTCTTCTTTAGCAAGGCGTTGACCTACTTTTCGTGCTTTTCTTGCATCTCTCTCATTTCTCTTCCCAGTTTTTCCTCCATCTCTCTAACTTGATTTTCAAAATCCTTTTTGAATACTTATTTTGGATGTTTGGGATACAGAAGCCTTGACTTCTATATCTGTCCCTGATGGTAAGCATTGTTCTTCCTCATCTGAAAGGATGGGAGGAGATATCTGTTCACCAAGAAAGTAACCTTCTATGGTCTTATTTTTGTCCCGTTTTTGGGCATTTTCCCAAGCAGTTACTTGACTTTTGGGTCCTTTGTTAAGAGTAGGGTATACTCTGGGGAGCTGTAATGTATCAGATCCTCCAAGGTGGTACAATCAAGTGTGTACTAGTCTGGGCACAGGGAAGGATTTTTATGCCCAGAATCTTAGCAGCGTTTCCTCTCCACAAACACCTGACCTCGAGTTCCTCCAAGCTAGCACTGGGAGAGTCAGATTCAGTCAAGCTGCGAGGACTGGGTCTCCATTCAGTGCCAGACAAAGATCAGCTGCCTCAGGGCATCTAACCCAGGCTGAGGTAAGACTCAGCTCTTCAGTGCCCCCAGGGTGTTTTACAATCTAGTTCTGGTCTCAGGCTGCTGTAGGGGCTGCCCTGAGAACTCCTGCCACCTGCCCGATGTGAAAGCCCTTCTCCCTTCCTGGCCAACTTAATAAACCGCATCACTGACCTTTGGCATCTGTGGGTTGAGGGATCTGCGAACCCTCTGCTGCTGGGACTAGGGATTCTTCGTCTGGAGATTCTGCCCCGGAGGGCTGTGCATGAGCCCTGTACTGTGTTCACGAACTGTGGGCGTGTGGCCAAGGTTGGGCTCGGCTTCCCATTCCGAGCTCCACTCTGCTTCTGGTGCAACTGACGTTTCCTGTGGATCTTTTAGGTCAACCTGGGCTGGAAATCTCCTCAAATCTGTTGTTCTCCACTTCTGCTGCTCCAAAGCTTGTTGAGAGTCCCTCTCTACAGGTGTTTTATGGGCTGTGTTGGTGCAGCCTCCGTATGTGTGTCGTTTTACTCTGCCATCTTGGCTCCACCCCCAATTAATGTGTTTTTAAAGGGACATTTTGTTGGGATCCACAAAGTCAACTCTTTCATGTAATCAATGGAGCAGAATTAGATTTTGTTTTTCCTTTATGGAACTCCCTTGCTTTCTCCATACTACAGCAGCAAATACTTTCAGTTTGGTCTGTAGTTATGCTGCCTCTTTAAAAACTGCTTTACACTTGTTGGAATTTTCAGTTCATAAATTACTGAAGACTAGCTTATAGAACCTTGCATATGTGTGAAATGGTAACATTTTTTCAATAATCTGAATATCTTTTAACATTGCACTTCTTTTGACCTGACTTGTAAGCTCATCTTTTCCAAGTCAGGGGCCACTACTGTGCTTTCCTTATTTGTTGAAATATTGAGTACCACACTTGAATAGTATCATCATTCAGGATTTTGAACAGATCAACTGCTATTGTATCACCTCCACTAGCCTTATTGTTAGTATTGTTTCCTAGAACCAACTTGATTCCATTCTCCAGGATATTTTCTTCCAAAGCAATAAATACACCTTGTGATTAATGATATTAAGATCTTCCTTGTATATTTTTATGTATATTTCTCTTATACATTTTCTAAAACTCTCTTGCTTCTAGTTAATCCTTTAATATTTTTGTGAGTTTATTTACATGAATTGTTCTCTTAATGTGCCTAATTCTCTTGAAAAGATTTCTTTTCATTTTCATTCTGTTCTTTTCTTTTTTCTTTGCATTTAAGAAAATTTAAGAAAATCTTGTGTTCTCTTTGCTATTCTTTAGAATTCTTCATTCAGATGGATCTATTTTTAGCTTTCTCCCTTATTTGACCTTTTCTTCTTTCTTCAACTATTTGTAAAGTCTCATGAAAAAGTCATATTGATTTCTTGATCATTTTCTTGCCCTTCAGTGATTTTTTGTTGCTACTTCCCATATAGTACTGTGAAGCTGTGTTCACAGATCTTCAGGTACACTATATACCAGATTCAGTCCCTTAAATGTATTCATCACTTCCCCTTAATATTCATAAGGAATTTTAATTTTTATCCCTTTTACCCACTACATCTAAATCTTTCAATAAGAAACTTATCATCTGAAGAACAAGTAGCTTGAGTTCTCACTTTAACTGACTAGGTAGAGCTTCTGGACCTTTGCTTGAAAAGCATATATTAAATATAATTTATTTTTTATTTTTAATTTTTTTAATACAAATTTATTTAGCTTTTTACATTTATTTTTACAAAATTTTGGGTTCCAAATTTTCTCTCCTTGTATCCCCTCCCCACCCCAAAACACAGAGCATTCCAATTTTCCCTATCACCAATCTGCCCTCTCTTCTATCATCCCTCCCTTCTCTTGTCCCCATGTTCTCTTTTGTCCTGTAGGGCCAGATGACTTTCTATTCCCCATTAACTGTATTTCTTATTTCCTAATCGCAATAACAATACTCAACAGTTGTTCCTAAAACTTTGAGTTCCAAATTCTCCCCATCCCTCCCTCCCCACCCATTCTTTTTGGGAAGGTAGGCAATTCAATATAGGCCCTATCTCTGTAGTTTTGTAGTATGACTTCGATAATATGTGTGTTGTGTAAGACTAACTATATTTCCCTCCATCCTATCCTGCCCACCGTTGTTTCTATTCTGTCTTTTGATCCTCTCCCTCCCTGAGTGTTGACTTCAAAGTGCTCCCTCCTCCCATTGCCCTCCCTTTCATCATCCCCCCCACCTTGCTGATCTCCTTCTCCCCCACTTTCCTGTATTGTAAGATAGGTTTTCATACCAAAATGAGTGTGCATTTTATTCCTTCCTTTAGTCCAATGGGATGAGGGTAAACTTCATGTTTTTTTCTCAGCTCTCCTCTTTTTCCCTCCACTAAAAAGTCTCCTGCTTGCCTCTTGAATGAGATACAATTTGCCGCATTCCATTTCACCCTCTCTCCTCCCACTACATTTCTCTCTCACCATTTACCTTAATTTCTTTTAAGATATGGTCCCATCCTATTCAATTCACTCTGTGCTCTCTGTCTCTGTATGTGCGTGCATGTGTGTATGTGTGTGCGTTCATGCATGTACATGTGTACATGCATGAGATTCAAATGGGCTTTCTGCGGTAGTCGCGGCTGCTCTTAAATGAGAGCTTAAGTTCTGGTGCTCGAGTGGGGGCAGGTCCGCCTCGCAGGCTCAGTTCCCTCAGGGGCTTTATGCAGAGACCTTCAGTAATGGAGTGGGTGGGGGCAGGGCTGTCTCCCAGGCTCAATCCCCTCAGGTGGTTTATGCAGAGACTTTCAGTAATGAAGATCCTGCCTGCTGCTGGGGGAGTCCCTGGCCACCGCTGCCTCTGCCACTGCCTCTGCTGCTGCCTCCTGAGGGGGCCCGAGTGCCGGAGACATCACGCTCCCCTATTGGCCAGCCCAGACGTCTCTCTCACTGACCTGTAGCGCCAATAAATATAATTTTGATAGTGATCATCTAGTGAATTCGACATGTAGAGTCTCCTTTTGGGTTGTTTAAAAATAATGGTTACACCTGACCACTATGTTGTCTTGACAAACAACTTTTATTTTCTTCTTCATTTTTACTCTAAGATTCAACTTACCTGTTACTCCAATTATCTTTCTTGGTTTTATTTTTAGTCCATGTTGTACTTTAAGACGATGTAACATAGAACCGGTTAACTTTGTCTGCTAAGGCGTCAGTGAATGGAGCATAGACTTCCATTGTTGTGCTGTTAAAAAATTTGTCTTGGATATGAGAGATATGACTGAGAATCTCTCTCTCTCTCTCTCTCTCTCTCTATATATATATATATATATATATATATGTATGTATGTATATATGTATACATATATATAACATATATATACATATAAATATTGTGCATATGTATGTATGTATATGTGTGTATGTGTGTGTGTGTATGTGTGTGCGTACTGCTTTTCTCACCCTTTTATTGACTATGAGTTGTACTCCATTTCTTCTAAGGAATTCTTCCCTACAGTAACATCTAATGCTGGCCTGAATTAAAATCACCTGTTCAAATCCACTTAAGTTCACTGATACCCAAGACATTGATTTTTAAACTTTTCATCTCATATTTCACCACATCTGCCTTACTTTGGATCAAAGACCTTATATACCAAGTTCCCATGCAATACTGGTCACCGAAGGACTTAGACCTTCCTTTTGTCACCAGAAACAGTCATACCTGAGCTTCCTTTTGGCTTTGGCCTAGTCACTTCTTTCTTTCTGTGGTCACTTATATTTATCCCCTCCTCCTTTACATTGGACACCTCCTGTAGTGCCAATGCAATATTCACAGTGACAGTGAATATCCTGGGTCAATTCTGAACTGCCAAATACCACAGACTCCCCACATGGAAGACAGAACAATACATTTATTCAGACACCAGAAAGTCAAATCCATCATTGTAGCAATAACTAACCACAATAACAATGCAGAGGACACCACAATCCCTAAGCCTTTCCCCTGGTAAGCTTCCCTCAGATTAGTTCCTTTAAACAAAACACATGTAGGCAACCTTAAACAAAATGAGAAACAAACTCTTTCACTCATGGTGGCCAGCAGACTGCTTCCTTCCCAGCTTTGACTGCTCTCTCACTAGCTCCCTCTCAGCTCTGCTCTGGCTCCACCTCTTCATGTTTCACCATTCCTGTTCCACCCACTCAGCAAACTCCTGCCACCACAGGATCCATGTGACTCAGGCTTCTGTGCGACCCATACAGGTCACGTGAGATTGTTCATGAACATTAAGGTCTCTGCATTTAAATTACCATTACATTTAGCTGTAGATCTTTCATATGCATTACATAGTTCAGTGGGTCAACAAATATGAACAGAATGGTAACAGATATAAGAGAAAATAACCAAATAAAACAATATCTTAGGCAACCGATGTCAATAGGACATTACAACAATATAACAGGGATCACAGAAAAAAAACACATAAAACAATATCTTAGGATGGGACTTGATCACGCCATCATTCCTCTGCCAGTTGAATGGGGTCCAAAATCTTGAAGTAAAAATCAAAGGTCTTTTCTTCCCTAGTTACTTCCTACTGAGATTGGACACAGAGCTGCCTCTGCCCCAATAGATGCCATTTGAGGGGTAATTTTCTCAGCTGGCATCCGGAACTTGGCAGACACCAGATCCAGGAGTGACACAACACATTGGATAAGGGATGATATCTGACTTAAGCGATCAGGTAACTGCAGGTGGATAAAATTAAGCCTGCAGAAAGCAAATATGTCACCTCCTTATGAGTAAATGATTAACCTCCCCAAACACTGTGGGAATCCCCTGATTCTCCTCTTTCCTTCTTAGTACTGGTGTAATCTTGGCCTCTTCATTTGTTTTATTCTTATCCATGCATCCTCCTGGCCTGTGCTTAGGCCCCAATGAAGCCCAATCTGTCCAGGGCTACATTTTCTTACCTATTGTTAAATATTCGCCTCCTGTGAGCCAAACCAAGAGTAACTTTTACTACCACTTGAGATCCTCCAGCTTGAAGTGCTAAAGGAGTGTTTGAATGCTGAGCACAAAAAGCCTCTCATGCAAGGCAGTGAACTCTTTTTTCCATCTGCACCTTCTCTTCCAGCAGCTTGTCTCTGCTTTTACATATATTTTGATAATTTGTTAACAACGCCCATTCTCTTCTATGTACCCTGCCATTTTGTTCCCTTGTTCTATACGAATTCTCTGCAAACATCTTTCTAAGTCTCTGGATTTGCCTCTTTAGTCTTGGTTTCCAGCTTTCACAAAGCTGTGTCATTTCAACCCATTCTCTTGACAGCGAGGAGTAAATCAAGTCCCCCCACCCTGAGCATCCTTTATTTCCTTTGTTTTCTCTGCCTTTCTGCCTTCAAATAGAGGTTTGATATTTTGCAATCCTATCCTTGTCATCACTTGTATCGCCAATGCAATATCCACAGTGTCTAAGGTGGCCATGAATATCTCTGCACGGTTTTGAATTGGGAAATCCACAGACTCCTCACATAGAAGACAGGAGCAAAACATTTATTCAGAAACCAGAAAGTCAAATCTATCACAGTAACCAAAATCTAACCACAATAACAATGCAGAGAACATCATCCCCAAGTCTTCCCCCTTCTAGGCTTCCCATGAACCAGCTCCATTAAACAAATCACAATCAGGCTACCTTAAACAAAATCATAAACAAGCCCTTTCACTCATGATAGCCAGCAACCTGCATCCTTCCTAGCTCTGACTGGTGTCTCACTAATTTCCTCTCAACTCTGCTCTAGCTCTGCCAATTAATGTGTATGAAATATGTCCCCATTTAAATTACCATTAATTCATGCAAGCATTGAGAGATATAAAACTTCCCCTATGAACTGCCTTTGCTCCATCCCATAAAGTTTGTTATGTTGCCTCATTATTGTCATTCTCTTGAATGAACTTACTGATTCCTTCTCTAAATTGCTCTTAGATGCACTCATTCTTTAGGATCAGATTATTTAATTTCCAATTATTTTTTGGTCTATCTTTCCATGGCCATTTATTACATGTAAATTATATTGCATCATGATCTGAAAAGGACACTGACTATTTCTACCTTTCTGCACTAGTTTGTGAGGTTTTATGCCATAGTACATGAACAGATTTTGTATATGTGCCACGTAACTTTGAGGAAAAGGTGTATTCCTTTCTATCTACATTGAGTTTTCTTCACAGATCCATAATATCTACGTTTTCTAGAAATCTATGCACTTCCTTAGCTTCTTTCTTGTTTATTTTTTGAGGTTAGATTTGTTACATTCAGAGAGGGGGACATTGAGGTTCCCCAGTAATGATATTACTTCATTGTCTATGGTGCCTTTTAGCAAGATATAGTTTCCTTATCTCTTTTGATTAGATCTATTTTTGCTTTTGCTTTGTCTGACATTAGGATTTCTACTCCTGCTTTTTTTTTTTTTACTTCAGTTGAAGCATGATATCTTCTCCTCGAACCTTTTACTTTTACACTGTGTTATCTCCTAGTTTCAAATGTGTTTCTTGTAAAGAATATGTTGTAGGAATATGATTTTGATCCATTCTGCTTACTTTCTCCATTATATGGGAGAGTTCATCCCATTCACATTCCCATCTTCTCTCCCTTCTATCAGCTCACCTCCCTTTTCTTTGCCTTTCCTTTACTATTTCTTTCCTCTCTTCTAACTACTCCTTTTCCTTTATTTCCCTTTTCCCCTCCTACTGCTTTTAGCAAAAGTTAGGTTTCCTTTTTTTACTGATTTATTGCTTTTAATATGATCAACCAGCAGCTTTGATATCTAAGTTAGCAATATGATAGAAGCACATTTTATCTTTAATTGTTTTGTACAGTGGAACATAAATGTCTATATAAAAAGAGATTTTTTTGCAGATGCCTCCTAGAATCAACCCACTTGGTTTAATATTGTATTTGTGCAAATTTTCATACTTTAAATCCAAAATTGAAAACAACAAGATTAAATGAAAATTTTATATCCAAAAAAAATTGAACTTTCACATCCTGAAACTCTCCTTCCTCCAAGGGAAAAAAAATCCTCCCCCTCAAAAGACAAAAACAAAACAAAAAACCTAGCATATTTTCTATAAAAAGAGAAAAAATCAGTACAAAATGTTTCAGTACTCGCTTCTGCTCCCATCAAAAAGCAAACAAAAAGAAAGTTCAGCACCCACAAAAATGTCAAAAAACTAATCAAATTCTTCCTTTCTTGTAACAAAATAGCACTTGGCATCAGCAGTCTTAACTGAACTATACAGTGTCCATCATTTTCAGTTCATCATCTTCTTTACGAACCACCGAGTATAAGCCTCAGTACTGAAGATAATCTGAAGTCTGTGGTAAGGATTCTAATACACTTATTTATTGAACGCTAATGTGGTGAACATGATTCTGAACTGACACAAGCTGAAAACTTTGTGATTTAGAATAGAGAATGGAGACTTAGTCTTAACTTGAAAGCATCAGATTAATTTTTGAAGGCTTCAAAATAACCCTCTTCTTCAGCTTTGGTTTTCTGGAAAAATAAATGAAAACACCCTCATGGATCCACATTACAGTTTTTAAACTGCATTAAGATGACTCGATATGCTGCTTATTCCATTAGAGCTGCTTTCTTTTCTACTTCTAGATGAAAATACCACAATATGAGATACTTAGCAATTTCTTCACACACAAGGTATTGCTTGTCAGACAAGAATCTCTGAGTATCATCTCATCCACTTAGCATACCAAAATATCTAATCTTTTGCTTTCTTATTAAAAACATCCTTTCTAATGGTATCTGTCTTCCACAAACACATTCTACTTCTCTGTACTAGGACATCTTTTTGTCTCCACTCTTTTTCTCTTTAGGCAAAGAGTTCTGACACTGCTGTTTGAGCTTTGGTTTGTTCCTGATCCACGAACTAAAGAGTTATGCAGTACTAAACTCCTAAATTTCTACTGAACTTCAGTTAGATACCATTTGCACACTGAAGAATTTTTTACAAACTCTGCTTTTGGGAAGCCAGTTCAATCCCTTCGCTTTACATCTGGGACCTGTCACTAGGAGGCTGTAGGAAGCCAGAGAAGTCAGGAAACACATTTAGCTCCAACTCGTTGTCAACCTTCCACTGTCCTCAGAGGAGTTCCAGGGTCCAGGCAGTGACCACAGCCCGTCTATAACCTAGCTTCTCCATGCCTGTCAAACCATTACCTTCAAAGGCCTCCCACAGATTGAAACGGGAAGCCCTACAGCTGCAACCCCTGGTGGGGTGCTGAAATTAGATTTCTATACTTAAATTAGAATATTATTCCCCCATGTTACCAAATTTGATGAGAGCAAACCTCCAAAAATCCTCACCTCCACCCTTCCTTTCCCTGTACTATAATGTATTTTTTGCCTCTTCATGTGATGTAATTTTCTGCTTACTTTCTTCTTCTTACTCTGAACACATTAATTAGCTTTTTTATCATCACATTAGTTAATTTATACTCATACCCTATATCTATATATTTCCCTTTTAAATGTTGTAACAAATATACAATCCTCAAGATTAATTAGAATTGTCATGCTATATAGGAATATAAACAATTTGTGCATATTGAATAACAAGGTATTTTTTTTCTTTTTTCCCTGTTTACCTTTTTATGACTGTCTTGAGTCTTGCTCTTGAACACCAAATTTTCTATTGAGCTCTTGCCTTTTCATCGGGAATATCTGGAAATCCCTTATTTCATTGAAAGTTCATCTTGTTGCTTGAAAGATTATAGTCTATTTTGCTGGGTATTTGATCATTGTTCTTCAAAGCCCATTGCCTTATGAAATTTTATATTCAAATACCTCTGTTCTTTTAATCTATAACACGGAAGTTCCTGTGTTATCCTGACTATATTTTCTAGGTATTTGAATTGTTTCTTTCCAGCCTCTTGCAGTATTTTATCCTTGACCTGATAGATCTGGAATTTGGCAACAATATTCTTTGGCATTTGAAATATGGGATCTCTATCAGGAGGTGATTGGTGGATTATTTCACTGACTATTTTGCACTTTGTATCTAGGACCTCAGGGCAGTTTTCTGGAATGATTTCTTGGAAGATGCTACCTAAGCTCTTTTTCTCATCATGGTTTTCTGGTAGATAATTATTTTTAG
Source organism: Bettongia penicillata ogilbyi (assembly GCA_023548195.1). Taxonomy (NCBI): domain Eukaryota; kingdom Metazoa; phylum Chordata; class Mammalia; order Diprotodontia; family Potoroidae; genus Bettongia; species Bettongia penicillata. Next base: position 6,301,389 of record JAJHZJ010000242.1, on the reverse strand, counting down.
ATTTTCTTTTCTGAATCTATTTCCCAGGTCAGGTGTTTTTTATTTTTATTTTTATTTTTTTATGAGCTAGTTTACATTTTCTTCTATTTTTTTCATTATTTAAATTTTATTTGAGTTATTATGGATGTCTCATAGATTCATTAGCTTCTACTTGACCAATTCAAATTTGCAATGAATTGTTTTCTGCATTTAGCTTTTGTATCGCCTTTTTTTAAGGCCTATTTTTTCCAGTTAGGCTTTGTTATCTCCTCATCCTTTTGGCCAATATCACTTTGTAAAGAGCTAAATGTATTTTTAAAATTATTGGTCAATTTTTCTTTTACCTCTAATTTAGTTTTTAAAATCCTTCTAGAGCTCTTCCAAGAATGCTCTTTGGGCAGGAGACCATTTCCTATTCCTTTTTGAGTTTTCAGACGTGAGTGCTGTGTAAGTGTTACCCTTTTCTGATTTCATTTTTGCTCTTCCCTATTCCTGGCAAAAAGATTACATGGTCTTTGGTTTTCTAATTTTTTTTCTTACTCATCGTTATTGTCTTTTCCTTGGCCTTTAAAGTGATTCTGTTTCTGCGGCCAGGGATCTCTGTTTCACATTTCTTTTACTGAGGTTTAGGGTCCTGCATATTGGCTTTGTGTTATGTGACCTCTGTGTCTTTCAACTAGAAGCTATATAATGCTGTACCTTATTTGTTGCTTAGCAGGCTGGTGTGTGCCAAGGCCAAGGCCAAGTGAAGTCTGTGTTTCCTTGCAGTTACACATAATCTCACAGCATTCAGGGTGGGAGAGCAATAGTCTGACTGCTTGAGGTCTCCTCCTGTCTTAGGGCTACACTACCCTGCCTGCACTGTGGTCTTCCCAATTACCCTGACTCTGCTACCACACAACTGGGGTCCTTTTGCTGGTTCTTACTGACTCCATCTGCCTTGGGTTCAGGGTCTCCTGTTGGTCTGGCCAAGTGTGGTTTGGTGGGACACTTTGGGTTCTGTACTGGTCCCCTTCAGCCACGGTAAGAGAGATACTTCTAGGTGGTCTTCCTAGACTCCTTCTGTTGACTCCACTATTCCAGAATTTTTCCTGTGGCAATATTCTCTGGGTTTTTCAAGGTTATTCAGGGAGAGTGAGAGCAATTACAATTTCCCCCATCATCTTCACTCCTGGAAGTCCAAGTAGGTGAATTTGAAACTTTTAATCTGTTGTCCCAGGAGTAGTTGTTGCAGCCGTCATGAGCCCTGCACTTTTTTCTCACACAGTTCTTCTGGACTCCTGTCCTGTCCTGAGGAGTTTGGGGATCCATTTGGAGATTCAGTCCTCTCTATGTTGTACCTGCTTTTCTACGGTTGAGTTTGTGGTGATGCCTCCAAAGACTCTCTGCTCTCCCAACTGGATCCAAGATCTTTCCTGTCAGTCTTTTAGTCTTTCTTGGTGTGGATATCTGACACACTCTGCCTCCCAGTGCATTCCACCACTCTAAAATTTATTCATATTCACTTTGTGGAGATATGTGAGGAAATTTTCTAATGAGCAGAGATGGGTCACTGCTTTCACCACAATTGTACTTTTTAAGGAGATGTTTTATTCAGTTTATTTTCCCTCATTTTTCAATTGAATTTTTAATTTTTCTCTGCATCTGTTATTTTATTTATGAAATCCTTATTGAGGTCTTCCAAGTATGCTTTTTGGACTTGATGTAAGTTCATATTTCTCTTTGAATTTTCAGTTATGGATATACTGACAATGTCCTCTACTGAATTTGTGTTTTGATCTTCCCTGTCACACAAATATTTCTTTATGGTCATTGTTTTGTTTTGTTTTGTTTTATTCTTGCTCATGCTGTTTGCTTTTTCTTTGGCTGTTACATTTGATCTCTTCATCTGGGGCCCAGTGGTCACTTTTCAAGACTTCTTGAGCTGTTTACTAGGGGCCTGGCTACTGGTCCTCTGTACTGGAACCTTAGGTGCTTGCAGGTGTATTTTGTAGTTGTCTGATATATCACCTGCTGCTGAGTTGGAGGCTGTGTGCCTAATGTTAGTACTTGCCTGCTCCTCCACCTTGAGGATAAGGATCTCCCACTGTCTTTTTGAGGTAGGGCCTTTTGCTGCCTTGCTGAGACACCTCCTTCAGCCACAGCAAGAGAGTTTTCCCACTAATCTAGCTTCCTGAGCTAAAGCTAAAACACTGTTTTAACCAATCTTTCTGCTTGCTTTATTATTCCAGGATTTTTCCTAGGAATTATTCTCTGTTTGTAAAGGTCAAGGGAGGGAGAGAATGACTTACTGTTTACTCTGTCATCTTGACTCCAAGAAATTTAAATAGTTGATTTTCAAACATTCAATCTGTGGACTGATAGCCCCTGGAGGCTGTTGTCTCCACTGCAGGACCCATACAAGAATATGCTGCTCTGTCACGCAATTGTGACAGATCCCTGTCCTGCACCAAGTGATCTGGGAGTCACCACTATTGATTCTGCTGGGTTTCACTCTGGGCTTCGTCTGATCATAGGATCAAGTCTTCAGTGGTGTAGATTTTTCACTCTGCACTCCTTTCTGAGCTTCGGGCAATAAATCCCTCCTGTAGACCCTTGAGGTTGTCCTGGCATGGAAATCTGCTACACTGTCTCTGTAGATTCAGCTGCTCTAAAATTAATTCAGATTCACTTTTTAGAGGTATTTGAAAGAGTCTGTTAGCCAGTTGAGATGAATCTCTCCTTTCACTCCGCCATCTTGACTCTACTCCCTGTGACCTATAATATTTTTCAATATTGCTATAGACAGCTTTAATCACTTCATCCAAAAATAAAGATGAGGAATGGCTCTTATTTTTATAAATTTGACACTGTCCTCTGTGTTACAGAAAGAAAGTTGATTCTTTTTTTTCCACATTTACTATAGCTAAGTATATTTGCTTCCATCCTATTCCTTCTGTCCCCTTTTTTCCTCTACTCTCTTTCCTTGTACTCTTTCCCTTCTCAAAAGTGTTTTGTTTCTGACTACTTCTTCCTGCATTCTTTCCTCCCTTCTATTACCCTCTCCCTCTTATCCCCTTCCCCTTCTTCTTTCTTAGTTCTAGGGTGAGAGAGATTTCTGCACTCCATTGCCTGAATATTCTATTTGTTTTCTTAGCCGAATCTGTTGAGAGCAAGGTTCGCTCACTGTCTATCACGTCTCTACTCTTTTTCTGCCATTGTAAGAGCCTTTTCTTGCCTCTTTCATGTGAAAAACTTACCCCATTCTATCACTCCCTTTGTCTTTCTCCTAGTCCATTTGTTTCTCATACTTTCATTTTATTTTTAAAACATATAACTCTTCTTATTCAACTTACACCTCTGCCCTTTGTTCTATATATACTCATTCTAGCTACCGTAATAATAAGAAATGTGTTATGAGTTACAAATATAATTTTCCAATGTAAGAATGCAAATATTTTACCTTTATGAAATCCTTTATGATTTCCCTTTCTTTTTTATCCTTTTTATGATTCTCTTGAGTGTTGTACTTGGAAGATAAATTTTCTATTCATATCTGTTCTTTTCCTCAAGAATGCTTAAAATTATCTATCTCGTTGAATATCCAATTTTTCTCTTGAAGAATTTTACTCAGTTTTGCTGGTTGATTATTGGTTATAATCTTGGTTCCTTCGTCATCCAGGATAGCATATTCTAAGTCCTTTGATCCCTTAAAGTAGAAGCCATTGCACCTTTTCTTATCTTGACTGTGGTTCCACCATATTTGAGTTGTTTCTTTGTGGCTTCTTGCAATATATTCTCCTTCACCTGGGAACACTAGATTTTGACTATAATATTCCCAGTAGTTTTCATTTGGTGATCTCATTCAGGAGATAGTCTTTTAATTTCTACCTATCTCTCTGGTTCAACAATATCAGAGCAGTTACAGCTGATAATTTTGTGAACAATGACTCCCGTTATTTTTTTTGATCACGGTTTTCAGGTAGTCCAATAATTTTTAAGTTTTGTCTCCTGGATCAATTTTTGAGATGAGTTGTTTTTCCACTGAGATATATCACCGTTTTTTTCCAGTTATTTTTCATTCTTTTGGCTTAAGTTTATTGCTTCTTGGTTTCCCACAATTATCATTAACTCTCATTTACTTCATTACAATTTTTAAAGAATTATTTTATTCAGTGAATTTTTGGACATTCTTTTTTGTTTGATCAGTTCAGCTTTTAATGGAATTCTTTTTTTTCTCATTAGCTTTCTGAATCTCTTTTGCAAATTAACTTATTATGCTTTTAAAATTGTTACTGTCTTCAGTATTTTTTTGAGTGTGTCTCCTTTGACAGACTTTTGACTCTTTTTTTCATCATTTTCTTGCATCACTCATTTGTCTTCCCAATTTTTCCTCTGCCTCTCTAATTTGATTTTCAAAATCATTTTGACTTCATCCTTTGCCTGAGGCTAATTCATAATTTTCTTATCATTTTATTTATTTAGCTATTTATTTATTGATTGATTCATTCGTTTGTTTACTTTTAGTTTATAATATTTACTTTAACAAGCTTCTGAGTTATAAACATTCTCCTCTCCTGAAAATAGCATACAATCTGATGTAGGTTCTACACATACATTCACATTAAACAAATTTCCACATTAGTCATGTTGCCCAGAAGAATTATAATCAATTGAATGAAGTACAAGAAAGATGAAACAAAATGAAACAAAGAGAAGAAATAATATGCTTACATCTGCTTTGAGAACTCATAATTCTTCCTCTGGATGGGGACAGCATGTCCATCATGAGCTTTTCTGGATCTTTCTTAGAACTTTGCATTGGTGAGAAGAGAATGGTTTGTGAAAGTTAGTCATTGCACAATATGGCTATAATTTTGTCCAATGTTCTTCTGCTTCTCCTCCTCTCACTCAGAATCAGTTCACATTAGTCTTTCCAGGTTTTCTGAAATCCTCTTGACCATCATTTCTTATAACACAACAGTATTCCATTACATCCATATACCACAGTTTGTTCAGTCATTCCCCAATTGATGGATATTCCCTCAACTTCTAGGTCTTTGTCACCACAGAAACAGCTGCTGCAGATATTTTTGTTCCCATTTCTAGAATCTGTTAAATATGCCTAGAAGTATTGCTGGATCAAAGAATATGTACATTTTCATAGCCCTTTGAGCATACTTACAAATTGCTCTCCAAAATGTTGGATCAGTTTGCCAACAACTCATTAGTGTCCCAATCAGTCTGCATCTTTTCCTGCATTTAACATTTTTCCTGTTGTGTCATCTTAGCTAGTCTGACAGGTTTGATGAGGAACCTAAGAGTTCTTTTGTGCTGCATTTCTTTAAGCAATAGTGATTTAGAACGTTTTTTCTTATGACTTTAATTCCTTCCTTTGAAATTTGCCTCTTCATATCTCTTGACAATTTATCAGTTGAGGAACCAATTCGAATTTTTCTTGGAAGCTTTTCATATAGGACTTTTGGCTATGCTATTTTCTGAGTGTGTGTTTTGATATTACTTGGCACTATAATGACTTTTTATAGTCAGAATTGTTTTTCTCCTGTTGTTAGCTCATTTTCCTAGCCTATTTCTTGAATTATAATTATTTCTTAGAGCACATATCTGCTTCCAGGATAAAAGGCACACTGTGCCAAATTTCAGGGGTTTCATGCAGCCATTTTTAGAGAAACTTCTAGTTACTTCTACATTGTAAGTTCTTTTAAGGTCGTGTGATCTAAGGATGATAAGTTGCTTTCTACTCTTCTGACCTGTGCTCTGGTTTGTGAGTGACCCTAAACCCTGTTTTCTACCCTGGACTTGTGAGGACATTCCCCCATCCACTATGGTCATAAACCCTACTATTTTAGTGCTCTTCCTTGCCCTGAGACTGCCACCAAGTTCTGGGACAAAGATCCAAGTGTGGGCAAAGGAACAGTCTTCTCTTAGTACTATAAAAGAAACCCATATAATCTCCTTCTCAACAATTGCTCAGCCCCCTTACCATCTCTTGACTGGAAACTCATAGAGCAACTCCTGAAACTGATGATTTATTCACTCTGAAGGTCCTCTCCTGGATTGCTGGGTCTACACAGTCCTGGCAGGACCCATCCTGGACTGTACTTCACTCGCATGTACTCCACTCCTTCCTGCTGACCTTCCAATTTGTCCCTGGTGTCTGTGGCCCAAAAAATCCAGAAACTGCTGCATCGTTCAGCAATTTACTTGCCAAAGGTATGCTCCAGGCTCGATGTGGTCTGTGCTGGCCTAGTCTGTGCTGTACTGCACTCCTCTCTCAGCCTGGTACAAGAGACCTGTATTGCCAACCATGCAAATTTTCTTGTCCTGGAAGTTTGTTTCACTCCGTGTTTTTATGTGTTCTGCTGCTCTAGAATTTCCTTAGAGTCATTTTTAAAAGTATTTGAAAGGTTTAGGAAGAGAGCTCACGCAGGATCCTGACTATACTTCATCGCCTTAGCTTTAACTCTTAAAATTAAGAATATAATCTTTCAGGAAAAATGGACACTTAATAAAATAAATGACTATCAAGTATTTCTAATTCAAAGACCAGGACAAAAAAAAATTACTTCAAATATAAGGTACAAAAAAAGCAAGAAAAAAACATAAGAATTTCAACAATATTAAACTTTGTATTTCTATATAACAAGAAAATATTTGTAACCTTTAAGAAATTCATTAGTGCAAGGAGAATTTATATACAAAAGGTACAGATATAATGAGATGTTCACAGGATGATACTTTAGAAACCAAAATAAAACAATGAAAATATTGCACTTGAAGGAGGGGGTGAGACAGAATGAGTTAAATTATCCCACATAAAAGAAGCATGAAAGGAGGGTCGTGGGCAAAGTTTAAACCTCTCTGTCATCAGATTTTGGTCAAAGATGAAAGAACATACAAACTCAGATGGGTATACGAAATTAAAAAGGAATGAGTGGAGGACTGATAAAAGTGAGGAGAGATTGTTGGTGGTGGCAATCAAAAATAAAATACTCGTGAGGCAGTAAAAAGTGAGGGTGAGAAAGAGGAATAAATTAGAGAAAATAGCATGGAGGGAAATGCATAGTTAGTTATCATAACTATCAAGGTGAATGGGATGAACTCGTCCATAAAATGGAAGTGGAAAGCAGAATGGATGAAAAACCAGAATCCAACAATAAGGAGTTTAAAAAAAAAAGCATCTTGGAATGCAGAATCAAGATGGTGGAGTAAAAGCAGGGCCTTGCTATAGCTTTCCCCTTAAACCCAGCCAAATACCTGTAAAAATGACTCTATACAAATTATGGGCAGCAGAACCCATAGAATGATGAAGTGAAGCAAATCTCCAGCCCAAGACAGCTTGGAAGGTCTACACAAAGCATCTATAATTCCATGCTGGGTGCAGAGCACAGGCCAGCATGATCTGTGCCACAACAGATGGCATGAGACCAGGCCTTGGGGAGGAATAAATTACTGGCACCTGTGGCTGTCTCCAGATTTCACAACCTGAAAATGCTGAAGACAAATTATATGGTCAATGGAAAAACAAACCTATAAGACCTGTGTGAGAGAATAGAGGGGTCTGGCCCCAGAGTCAGTGCAGCAGAGGGGCTGAGGAACCTGTGAAGGACTTAGCAGGAGCAGTAGCAGGAGTAGCAGCAATGACTCTTTCAGAGCTCTAGACCCACAAATTGTAGGGGCACCAAGCAGCTCACAATACACACCACCACCTTCAAGCCCAGTGAGCAGAAGAATGCCTTAAAGAGTAGAATTGGCCAAATGGAAAAGAAGGTACAAGGCCTCACTGAAGAAAATAATGCATTGAAAATTAGAATGCACCTGATGGAAGATAATGACTTTGGGAAAAAATCAAGAAATTATGAAACAAAACCAAAAGAATGAAAAAAGGCACGCAATTTGAAATATCTCATTTCCAAAAAGAACTGATCAGGAAAATAGATCCACGAGAGACAATTTAAAACTTATTGGATTATCTGCAAGCCACGATCCAAAAAAAAAAAAAAAAAAAAAAAAGGAGCATAGACATCAACTATCAAGAAATAATTAAGGAAGAACTCAAAGTTTTAGTAAATGTGGAGAACTGCTTTTGCATACGACTGGGAAATAAGAAATACAGATAATGGGGAACAGAAATCTATCTTGTCCTACAAGAAAAGGGAGAAGATGGGGATAAGGTAAGGGGAAGTGTGATAGAAGGGAGGGCAGATTGGGAAAAGGGTTAATCAGAATGCACAGAATTTTGGGGTGAAGGAGGGGAGAGATGGGGAGAAAATTTGAAACTCAAAATTTTGTGGAAATGAATGTTGAAGACTAAAAATAAATAAATACATATTTTTGAAAAGGAGAAAGAAGAAATTAGCAAGGAAAACTGCCTTGATATTCTAGAACCAGAGGGAAAAATAGATATTGAAAGAATCCACCAGTCGCCTGTAGAAGGAGATACTAAAACAAAGATCGTATGAATATTGCAGCCAACTTCCACACCTCTGAGGTGAAGGAGAAAATATTGCAAGTAGCCAGCAAGAAACAACTCGAGTATTATGGAAATACAATCCCTATAACACAAGATCTAGCAGCTTCTACATTAAGGGATTGAAGGGGTTGTAATATGATATTTCAGAGGTCAAAGTAGTTAGGATTAAAAGCAAAAATCACATAAGCAATAGAACTGAATATAACAACTCAGGGTAAAAATGAACATTCATGAAGTACAAGATTTTCAAGCATTCTTGCTCAAAATACCAGAGCTGAATAGACAATTCGACTTTCGAATACAAGAAAAAAGAGAAGCATAGAAAGGTAAACTGGAAAGAGAAACTCTAAGAGATTTATTAAAGTTGAAATGTTTATATTCTTATATAAAAAGATGATATTTGTATATCATGAGAACTTTCTCAGTATTAGGGTAGTTGGAGGAAATAGATAGATAGATAGATAGATAGATAGATAGATAGATAGATAGATAGAGATAGAGCACACAGTGTAAGTTGAATATGAAGGGATGATGTAAAAAATAAAATTCAGGGGTGAGAGAGGAATAATTTGGGAGAAGGAAAAAGGGAGGGATAGAATGGGGTGAATTATCTCACACGTAAAGGTGACAAGAAAAATGTTTTACAATGGAGGAGATGGGGGTTTGTCTTAAGGAGCAAAGAGTATAAACACTCAATAGGCTATCTTACTTACCCTATAGAAAAGTAGGAGGTGAACGGGATAAAAGGGGAAAGTGTAGAAGGAAGGAGAGATAGTGGGAAAGGGTATTCAAAAGCAGAAACTTTAGAAAAGGGACAGAGTCAATGGAGAAAATAATAATTAGGGACTGGGATAGGATGCAGGGAAATATAATTAGTTTTTCACAACATGACTCTTATGTGAATATTTTACAAAATGACACGGGTATAACTTACATTGACTTGCTCATCTTCTCAATGAGGGTGGATGGGGAGGGAAGAAAGGATTGAATTTGGAACTCAAAGTTTTAAAAACAAATATTAAAAATTATTTTTACATGAAACTGGGAAATAAGATGTACAGGCAATGGGGCATAGAAACCTATCTTGCCCTTGAAGAAAGTAAAGAGGAAAGGCATGGGGGTGATGATAAAAGGGAGGGGAGACTGAGGGAAGAATGCATGTCATCTGTGGTGGAAGGGAAAGATAAGGAGAAAATTCAGAACTCAAAATGGTGAAATGAATGAAAACTAAAATTGATTAATAATTAATTGAAAAATAAATTTTAAAGTATAATTTGAATTAAATTAAAATTTCATGAAATTAAACTCAATTAATTAAAATAAAATTGAATTAAAATTAATTAATTGAATGAAGTTAAACTAATATTATTAATTAATTAAATTGAAAATAAAAATAAATTTAATTTTTAACATAAACAAATGGTACAGCATCTAATTTTTGAAGAAGCTGAATGCTGAATGAGTAATGGGAGAAATAGACAATAAAACTATGTTAGTGGGGTATCTTAATTTTCCCCTCTCAGAAATAGATATATCTAACCAAAACCAAAGGAAGCTGTTAAGGAGAAGAATAAAATTCTGGAAAAGTTATGTAGGATAGCTCTCTTGAATACAGTACTGTATTTGATAACCATAGTTTCATTCAATTAGAAATTTCTTTTGTTGTTGTTGTTTTCATTTATGACAATGTCAATTGTTGATCAAAATCAATATCACAAGTCTATAAGACATTGTGTTCCAATTAGATTTATTGCAAGAGAAATGAATATGCATCTAGAACCCTAAGGAAAGGAAAAGATTTCACAATCCAAAGAGAAGTTCGTTTATTTATGTTTTGCTTTTTAATTAAATTACAACAATGGATGAGTGAAAAGGAATCTCCTAAATGAGAGGGACAAGTGAGTTGAAATCACCAATAATTAAGGTGAGAAAATCAGCATTCTTTTCCCTTTGGAAGATTGTGAAGATAGGAAGATCTGCTCATCTACAATGGTCCCAGGTGCTCAAGCAATTCCTCAGTCTAGTGAAGAATAACTGGCACCTGTCTTGACTCCCAATGACCCACAGAAAGTCCAATTTAGTGTGCAAAAACAAGTTATATTAGTTACGGGGGGGAGGTTCATCCTTGACACCTTCAGGGCCTCTTGCATACTTTGGGTCCAGTGTTTCTGGAAAATATGACAACTAAAAAGGGCATGTTCAGGAGACTCCCTCCACACAAATACTGCTATAACAAGATTCTAGAATTAATTATTTAGCAATCTTCAATTTTGTGCATTGGCCTAATTGTTATTAAGACTTAATAGACATTTACTAGGAGTCGTGCTGCTTTCTCACCAACTGTTTTGATCAGACTGGATCTGGCAAAAAGATTGATCTTAAGTATCAAACACACCATAGTGGGAATAATATTCTTTGCTAACCAATGTAACTAGCCTCATTTATCTTCATAATCAAGACAAATCCCTCAGGGAGTGTGCAGGGTGGAAAGGAGAGGAGTCAAATGGTAAGATACCAGAAATTTTCTTCTCAATCCTACAAGATTTACACAATGACTACAAAAATTTCAATGGAAAGATAAATTGAAGCAAAACAATATAACGGGTATGTTGCAAAATTGGGATAAAATCACCTAAAAAACAAATAACAGAAAAAACCATGGTTTCAAAGAAAACGTATGAGAAGACACTTATCCCAGTCTTTTGCAGACATGGAGAGCCTATGAGTATGGAACATCAAACATGGTTTCAGATATTTTTGATATGTCAATCCATAGCTGCTGATGTTCCCCCAGTCTTCCTCTTTTTAGATTATTTTCTTTAAAAAGTATTCTTCACATTATAAGAAGACTTTCTGGGAAAGGAGAGAGGTGGGACAAAGGGGGAAATTTAGTTAACGTGAAACTAAACTGGCAATAATTTAAAACACCACAGATTGTGTTTTCAGTTTTCCAATTCTTATCAATTATTTATCTTTTTGGTCTTACTAATAAGATAGTATTGAATGTCAGCTATAGAATGTAAGTTCCATGGAGGAAAGAATTCCTTCCTTCCTCCCTTCTTTATTTCTTCTTTTGTCACGTTTTCTTTTTGCTCTGATAACTAACAGTGTACCTGGCCCATAGTAAACTGCTTAATAAAATCATGTTGACTGATACCACTATCTAAAATGTTCAGTTCAAGAAGGTTCAATGATCATGGGAAGAGATGTATGCCTCATAAGATCTTAAAATGGATTTAATTTGCAACAGGCATCCTGATCTTTTCCTCACTTAAGGAGAATAGTTTTTAGTAATTTCCATATGTCACCTAGTTAACATCACAAAATAAGGAAAGTTTAAGTTTTTAAGCAAAATAACAGGAGTACCAGAATTTGCTTGATTATTACATTATAACTCTCATTATATTATATGGACTCAGAATGCTTCAGTGATTGGTCTGTAAAATCAGTTGTTAGACTTCATTAAAAATGAATGTAGGGAGCAATTAATCTCAGGATCTTGGTTTCATTAGGATATTCCATTTTTGTAATTTTATTCAATTCACAATCTTCAGATTATCTTAAGTATCATTTGCTAATAAAAGGTTTCACTTTCATTATTTTGGTTATGCATGTGAGTTTCAAAATGTAAAATTACATAATATGTGAATGAATATTCTGCATTGTTTATAATTGATCATAAAAGAAAACCCACAACTGAACCCAGGCATAAGGGCTCTTCTGTGCTTCACTTTGGATTTCTTGGAGGTGGGAACATATTTTCATACTCTTTGAAAATGATCACATTTTTTATCCTTGATGCAAAAAAAAAACAGCACCCTCCCAACAAAACACGACAACAATAAAATTCACAAATCTGAAGAACTTTTCTACATACACAAAAAGCACTTCATAAGAAAATAAGTAAAAATGACTGAAATTTTTTTTTCTGCTTACCTGGTTGAAGTTAGATAAATATAATAAAGAATTATCTCTAATTCACTAGATCCTAACTCAGGTATCTGTTTGACTGATTGCTTCAATACTGATTGAATAACAACCATCTTCAACTTACTGTGGAGATCATACAAAAGATAAAATTTTGTTCTGTACCTTCTAATGAAACAAGACAGATGTGGCAATAAAAGTTTAAAAATCAATTTCTCCTCTTCTTCTCTGACAAATAACCCCATCAGTTGGAAAATTACAGGGACAAAGAAGTCCATATGGACTTCAGAAGGCACTAGAGTGAATCATTTAATCATAGAATCGTAGGACAAAAATGAATCTTGAGAGGTCATTTAGTCAATCCTCCTGCCTTTGGCACTACATTGGATATATGATCCAATCCTATTTTAAAATATCGACAGAGTGGAAAATGTCACCATTTCTCTTGGTAGCTTGTGTTAGTGTTTTAAAAACTTCACTGTCAGGAAATTCTTACCTCTAAAGGAACTAAATCCCTTAGGGGTGCTATTAAAGTAATAAAATTAGAATCTTAGTTTAGAAAAAAAAAACATTGGGAGTGTCATTAAATGAAGCTTCTCATCCAAAGTAAGATGCTACAAAACAGTTGGCATGTGGTTTTCAAGTCTCTGCTTGGTTATTTTCAGTATCCAAGAGTTTACTACTAGGTGAGGTAGCTCATTGCCTTTATGAATGGTTTTACTTTTGAGAAAATTCTTTCTTTTTCAAAAGCAAAATCTACTTTCATGTCAGGTGCATGGATTGTAAGGTCCCCCAAAGTGTTATTAAGTAGCATAATGGAAAGATCCTTATATTAATGTCCTAAAACCAGATATATGCTTGATTTCTACTAACTGGAAGCATAATTTGATCCCTCAGAATGTATTTTCTTTCTGTAAATGGAAGGGTTCAGATAGGATGATCACCAAGCATTTACCATGCTTTCAATTCCTGTTATTCCCTGACAGTCAAGACTGTTCATCATCTTGGTTTTATTCAGTAGGAATAGTATTATCATTCTTATTCAAAACTTTGACATTATACTTTAGATTTCTGTCTCTGCAAAAATTTTACTCTTTTTTTGCAACTATATTAATTTAATTGCTATTACTTTTATTTCCTTGATGTCATGCCAATCATTCCACTTTATTGCTATTTTTATTATTGCTTTAATAATACAGAATATTATGAAATATTATTATATGGAAGCAATGGGCCATGAGTTAGCCCTGCTACCCTCATACCAAAGAGGATAATTATGAACAAAGAATATATATATATATATATATATATATATTCAATGGGTTCAGGCCATGGAAGAGCTCAAAAAGGATTTTGAAAATCAAATTAGAGAGGGGGAGGGAAAACTGGGAAGAAAAACGAGAGAGATGCAAGAAAAGCATAAAAAGCAGGTCAACACCTTGCTAAAGGAGACCCAAAAAATGCTGAAGAAAATAATGCCTTGAAAAATAGGCTAACTCGATTGGCAAAAGAGGTTCAAAAAGCCAATGAGGAGAAGAACACATTAAAAGGCAGAATTAGCCAAATGAAAAAGGAGATCCAAAAGCTCACTGAAGAAAATAGTTCTTTAAAAATGAGAATGGAACAGAGGGACGCCAACGACTTTATGAGAAACCAAGAAATCACAAAACAAAACCAAAAGAATGGACAAAATGGAAGAAGATGTGAAATATCTCATTGGAAAAACAACTGGCCTGGAAAAGAGATCCAGGAGAGAAAATTTAAAAATGATGGGACTACCTGAAAGCCATGATCAAAAAAAGAGCCTAGGCATCATGTTTCATGAAATTATCAAGGGAAACTGCCCTGATATTCTAGAACCAGAGGGCAAAATAAATATTGAAGTAATCCACCGATCACCTCCTGAAAGAGATCCAAAAAGAGAAACTCTTACAAACATTGTGGCCAAATTCCAGAGTCAGCAGGTCAAGAAGAAAATGTTGCAAGCAGGTAGAAAGAAACAATTCAAGTACTGTGGAAATACAATCAGGACAACACAAGATCTAGCAGCTTCTACATTAAGGGATAGAAGGGCGTGGAATATGATATTTCAGAAGTCAAAGAAACTAGCACTAAAACCAAGAATCACCTACCCAGGAAAGTGGAGTATAATACTTCAGGGGAAATGGTCTTTCAAAGTTGATCTTCAAACACAAGAATGAAGAGAAGCATGATAAGGTAAACAGCAAAAAGAAGTCATAAGGGACTTATTAAATTTGAACTGTTTGCATTCCTACATGGAAAGATGATATTTGTAACTCCTTAATATTTTCAGTATCTGGGTAGTTGGTGGGATTACACACACACACACACACACACACACACACACACACACACACACACACACAGCACAGAGTGAATTGAATAGGATAGGATCATATCTTAAAAAAATGAAATTAAGTGGTGAGACAGAAATATATTGGGAGGAGAAAGGGAGAAATGGAATGGGGCAAATTATCTCTCATAAAAGAGTCAAGCAAAAGACTTTTCAGTGGAAGGAAAAAGAGGGGAGGTGAGAGAAAATCATGAAGCTTACTTTCATCACATTCAAGTAAAATAACGAATAAAATGCACACTCATTTCGGTATGGGAATCTATCTTACAATTCAGGAAAGTGAGGGAGAAGGGGATATGCAGGGTGGGGGGGATGATGGAAGGGAGGGCAGTGGGAGGAAGGAGCAATTTAAAGTCAGCCCTCTTGGGGAGGGACAGGATCAAAAGAGAGAATAGAAGAAATCGGGGCCAGCATAGGATGGAGGGAAATATAGTTAGTCTTACACAACACGACTATTATGGAAGTTTCTTGAAAAACTACACAGATACAGCCTATATTGAATTGCTTGCCTTCCCAAACGGAATGGGTGGGTGGGGAGGGAGGGATGAAGAGAAGTTGGAAGTCAAAGTTTTAGGAACAACGTCAAGTACTGTTCTTACTACTAGGAAATAAGAAAAACAGATAATGGGGTACAGAAAGTTATCTTGCCCTACAGGGCAAAAGAGAAGATGGGGACAACAGAAGGGAGGGATATTAGAAGAGAGGGAATATTGGTAATAGGGGTAATTAGAATTCTTGGCGTTTTGGGGTGGGTGGAGGGGAGAAATGTGGAGAAAATTTGGAACCCCAAATTTTGTGAAAATGAATGTTAAAAGTTAAATAAATAAATTAAAAAAGAACTCCAATTTTCCCTAGGTTGCTATTAACATGGTAAAACATCCTTACATATTAACCTTTAACCATTTAAACAGCAGCCTAACAGCTATTGTATCTAAATTGTACTATCCTGTTTGACTGATTTGTATCTTGCAATGCAGAATCAATAAGTTTTCTCAAGTCAAGACCCATTGCATTTGTGTTAGCAGTTGATGATCTGTACCATTCAGTTATATAAACTTTATTTCAAACTAGATACCTCATATTTACCTTTTTTCTTCTTCTGGTGGAAGTAGAATAATCATTCTCTGAAACAAAGATGTGTCTTGTCTTTAATATTGATCTGGACATCGACATAAAGAGATATGATTGAGACCATTGATTTTATCATTGTAGGATATTCTTGATGTGGAAGTACCCTCTGCTGATGTTGATCAGTAAAACATTAGAAATATAGAGTCAGAGGGAAAAAATAACCAAGCCATTTTGAGATTCTCATGACAGGACTATAAGATAATAGGTATCATAATTCCCATTATGAAGATGAGTCAAGGTAGATGGAGAGAAGTGAGGGGTAGTAGAGTACCTACTATCTACTAAGCTTTGTGATAATTACATTACAAATAACTTATTTAAATGACCTCATCTAGTCCCATGCACTTAGTAAATATTTGAGTCTAAATTAACACTCATTCCAAGAACTATACTCTATTTCTATGTGTCTCTTTGTCTTTATTACGCAAAGTTGCTATCTGGGAACTGGCACAGGTCTTATCTATCTAGATGGTGGAAGCAATCTGAACATGATATGGCACTCATTAGCAAAGAATGCCTACACACTTGTCTTTATTTCCTTGTGTGAGCACACCCAAAGTGAGACTTCCTGTTTATAGCTTTACCAAAGGATACAAAATCTAAATGCAAGACTTTTTGTTAGATATTCAAAGAAATGCACATGAATTTGGATGTAGACCATGGAGCTCATAATTTCTTCACCGAGAATATTTATAATTATGATTCTGTGCTTTTTCAAATGTAATTGTAAGTCAGTAATTAATAGTGATATCATTTGATTTTATATCCTACATTTCTTACTCTTAAACACTTTTAAATGTCTTAATAATCTAAAAATTTTAGAACTGTAACATATCTAGTCAATATAGGCAATTTTCCTTTATTCTAAACAGAATAACACTGTTAGGGACCAGGGAATCTGGGCCTGATCTCTCAGGCCCACAGGCCTTATCTGACCAGCAGGGGCCTGCAGGCCTTGATGGAGTGAGCTGTAAGCAATGACTGAAGTGGGAGACAAGATAGTGAAGAACTCTGTTTATTGAAGCAGTGACCGGTGCTTTTATCTCTTTTCTGACACTACAGCCCTAAGTGAATCTATCAGCAATTAGTTTGCCCTTATAAGTAAGTAATATACCTTTGACCAGGACTGCCCAGGGTGGACACGTAGCCCCTAGAAAGAAAAAACATCTTGGCCTTCTTTGTTCTCCAAAAGCCTGGAAAAATAGTCTTGAGCAAAACAGGGGCAGAACCCTTCCTCCCAGCGCCATCTTGTTCATGCCTTACCAGTCTCCTGGTACTCCTCTCCTGACTTGGGCTGTGGCCTGGGAGTAACCACAAGCACTCTTTTCTGCCTAACATCAGTGAGTAGAATTCCTTCTAAAGAGCCTGCACCAGCTCCACCAGGCCAACCAGAGCTAGTTCTCACCACTGGATTGCCACTGACGGTTGAGTTGCAGATTAGTCACGTGATTCTCTCAGGGTTTTTTTGATTGAAGACTCTTTAATTGGATACTGCACCACAGTTAATATTGCTGCCCCTGGGGCCCCTGGGGCCCCTGGGGCCAGACCAGGTTCCCTTCTCACCTAGTTGAGAGAGCTTTCTCACTGTCCTTTGAAGCTAGTTTTAGCGTTTCTGGGTTGAGAGATCTAGCAACCTCAGCTCTTGCCCGAGGTTCTGTGCACCCTGAGGCCTGCTCTGGTTTTGTCCCTTCCAAGCTACCAAGACTGAGTTGAGCTCTGCTCTGCCCTAGTTGTGATAGACCTTCCCTGTCAGTCTTCCAGGCTGCCTTGGGCTGGAAATTTCTTTCACTGTAATTGTGTGGCTTCTGCTCCTCTAGAATTTGTTTAGAATCATTATTTACATGTATTTTTTGGACTATGAGGGCAGCTTCTACAGGTCTGTTCTATTCTGCCATCTTGGCTCTGCCCCCCAATATGACACTTTTCAAGGTAACAAAATTATGAGTTTTGCAAAGGGGAATTGAAGATATGTGATAGACATAAATAATATAATACAAATGAGGAATTTTAATGAAAACTTAGAATTAAATATTTTGTTGCTGTTCAATCATGCCTGACTCCTTGTGCTCTTGTGGACCAAAGAATGCCAGTGTTGTCCATAAGATTTTCTTTGGAAAGATCCTAGAGTCGTATACCATTTCCTTCTCCAGTGCTCAGCTGACTTGCCCAGGTTTACCCAGCTAGTAAGTATCTGAGACCAGTTTGAGATCATATCTTCCTGACTCCAGGTCTATCACTTTATTCACTGATTCTCCTTTCTTTGGAGAAAATTATTACCAAAAATGAAGATGGGCTAATCATTTACTTGGGACAAAAATTAACATATTGCAATTTGTTATTTATATAATGTTAAGAGACACCCTCAGCACATTTGGCAAACCCTTTATGGGAGACTTAATCAAATATTGCATAGGATGAAAAGTTTTGTCAAGTTACAATTCATGCTATATTCACATCAGTAAATTAACAAAGCCCTCATAGTGTAACGGGAAAAAACCTTCCATTTGGAAGTAACACACAAAAAAGGTCTAACCCTTATTTCCAAATTTTCCAAGTTGAGTGATTTTGAGCAAGCCATTTGCTCTCTGAATATTGGTTCTCTATCTTCTATAAAGATAACTTACATAAAATATTTTTAAACAGTAATATTTTAAATAGCTAAATATATTTTTATTACTAGTTGTAAAGCTAGGACTACAACCAGGTCATTTGATTCACGGAGCAGCTTTGCTTCTATAACAATGCATTATCTCTTGTCTTTCATGCCCTTTCTTGTTGCAATTTCCCCCCTGTTCTTAAGGGACTGATTTCCAGTAAACATAGCCTAGCTCCAAACTTAGATTTAGCTAAATTAGATAGATAGGATAGACAATTTCTGAAGTAACAAAAGAATGGAAAATTTTAAACAGTTTACATTTTATTTCCTTCAGAATATCACCAGAAAGTTGTCTTATTTTGGTTCCATGGAAGGGATGAAAAGGAGAAAGAGTTTATTTAAAAAGACAGGAGGTATGAAAAATATTTGCTAATCAATCCATTCAATAGTCATAGAATACACTCCTGCTAAGAAGGAACTTACATGCTTGTGTGTGTGACAAAAAAGAACCCATTGTAGCCTATCAAGGAATTTATAGTTTAATAATTTAGGGGTGAGGGTATGTCTTATAAATGAATTATGTAAGTGAGAAAGTGTGATAGCTATCAAGACAAAGTGACAAAAACTGCTAGAAGAAATTTCAGGAAGTACAGATTATTTTCAGGAATGGGAGGTCAGGGAAGAGGAAGGCTCTAATTTTAATCTTGAAAGAACAGAGGAAAAAGAAATGGAGTTGGGTTGCTGAGGAATCATTTTTAGTCCATGTTGAGCATACACATGATATTGTTTTAACAGTGTGTTATGAAAATAACTTGTCAGTAGTTTAGAGGATAAGGATATTGGATTGAGAACAGGGCTAGTTAGGTGGAATTCAGGAAGACAAGATGGAAAGCTTTTATGAAAATCTAGTGAGAATAGTAGGTTTCATTCAATAATACTATTTCAGTACTGAATAATGGCAAAAATCTAAAGCCATAGTAGAGGTTAAGGTTTAGAATATAGATATTTGCTTAAAAGAATGCAAATCTGAATTCTAAATGAAACCTTTGTTATTTTATGCATGCATATATACAGATATCATTTATATCATTTGAATATATATTTAAACACATATATGTATATATGTATTTTTTACTTTATCTTTTCCTTTATTTTCTGAAAAAAATATTTATTTTTAACAGTCATTTTAAAAAACTAAATGGTGGAGTAAAGCAGAGACTCACTTAGTCTTTCCCCAAACCCCTCCAAATACCTATAAAAATAATTCTAAACAAATTTTAGAGCAACAGAACTAATAAAAAGAAGTGAAACAAATTTTTATCCCAACACAACTTGGAAGGTTGGGAGGTAAGATCTGTTGCACCATGATGAGGGAGAAGTGCAGTCTAATGTGGACCACATCAACACATAAAAGCCCCAGAAAACATGAAGCAGGCCTCAGGTCACTGAATCATTGTTTGTATTGGAGGTTTCCGGACTTCTGAGCCCACAGATGCCAAAGACAACTTAGAAGGTGGGCAGGAAAGATCCCTCAGACCTGGGTGAGAGTGGAGCATAGTCAAGCAAAAGTAGCTCCAGCACACGTCTTGCCACAGAAAAGCAGGAGCATGCTTTGGGAGTGACTGAATCAGCAGCATTAGTGGTTGTGGCTTTTTCCAGAGCTCTCAGCCCACAGATAGCAAGGGGATAGAACAAATGATCAAAAGGAGGTTAGAGGGGTGTCTTTGCTGGCACTGAAACAGGATTCTGTTTCATTTCCCATACTTGGATCCAAGTTAAAGTTCTGGATGACTAGTACAAAACTAGCACAGCTGAGTTTATGGCCACAGTGGGAGCGGGGGATGGTTGTCAGAGTTCCAGAGTAAAAAAGATTGCATGTGGTGATTCATGCTTGAAGAACTGAAAATTTACTGGTCCCACAAAGTATCTCTGGAAATAGATACACAAAACCCCTAAGATAGGGACAGTGCATCCTTCTCCTTGGAAGTAGATTTCTACTTTAAGAAACAGTAAAGGAAAGCCAAGATGACAGAAAAAAAGACAGGGGCAGGGACTAGCCTGAGTTTCCCACAAATCCATTAAAATACTTTTGAAATGAACCAGAAAATATTCTAGAGCAAAAGAACCCACACAACACAGAGTGAAATAAATTTCCAGCCCAAGACAACCTGGAAGGTCAACAAGAAGTGTTTGTTGTGGCAGGTTGAGAGAGGAGTGAGGTACAGCTCAGTCTGTTTCAGCTCGGACCTGGCCCCAGTAAAGGCAGAGCAGGTCTTGGTGGAATGAATCACTGGTAGCAGTAGCAGTTTCTGGACTTCTCAGTCCCCACACAGAAAAGACAACTTAGAAGATCAGTAGGAGAAGTTTGTCAATCCTAGCTAAAAGAAGAATGCAGTCCAATCCAGGTCATGACAGCACAGCACTGGTTCCACCAAACAGGGCCAGACTTTAGGAGTGATTGAATTGGCAGTGACAGTGACAGTGGCAGTGGCAGCAGCAGCAGTGGATGCTCTTGGTGCTCTAAGTCAACAGACAGAATGTGTGAAAGTCACTTATTTGGACTTCCAGAAGCCAAGATAATGGAGTAAACAGTAACTCACTCTCATCTTCCTTTGAAAAATACAGAAAATATTGCCCCAAGAAACATCCTGGAACAGTGGATACAGAAGAAAAACAGGACGCAACAGTCTTTTATCTCGGGAGGCTAGGGGGATTAACTGGAAAAGGTTCTGTGGTGGAAAGAGACCAGCACAGAAGGGATGGTGCTCCAGTAAGCCAGCTGTTAAGTCCCACATCATCAAACTATCTGGAGATCATGATCCCTAAAGTGGTATAGCAGGCAAGTGCCAACACCAAGTGCCTTGGCATGGGCAGGGGAAGTAGCAGACTATCAGTGTGGAAAACCACTACATTCCGAGGCAGACAGGCATCCACTAGGAGCTGAACTTTCCTGTACTCTAATCTAGTGCCTGCAGAAGTGGTCAATGACTAGACCACACCCATCTCCACTTGCCACTCTGGGAGCTTCATTGTAATTCTGACAAATGCAGAAAAATTCCCAAAGAACCTGGGCACACACCAGCCACCAAGGCCAGATCTACCTCGGTACCTGAAAAACTACCCGATACGTACAACTTCCAGCTGTCAGTATTTGAGGGCCCAGTACACAAAGCTACTAACCAGACCCCTGGCCCACAGCACAATAAGAATGATAAAGTGTCCCCTGTGACCCAGAAGAGGTCAACATTAAAAGCCAGGAAAAAGGCAAATACCATGAGTAAAAAGCAGAGGAAACCAATGGCCATAGAGAAGTATCTTGGTAACAGGGAAAATCAAAACACAAATTCAGGAGAGGACAACATTGCCAATATACCCACATCTGAAACATCAAAGGGGAATATGCACTGTACTCAAGCACAAAAAGCCTTCTTGGAAGAGCTCAAGAAGGATTTCAAAAGTCAAATAAGGAAGTTAGAAGAAAAAAATCAAACAATTATTTTAAAAAAGTTGACAAAAATGTAAAAAAGGAAGGGAGGGAGGAAGGAAGAAAGGAAGGAAGGAAGGAAAAAGGACACTGAAAAAACCAAATCCCTTAAAAGTAGGACTCAACAAATGGAAAAGAAGGTACAAAAACAAAATAGATCCAGGAGAGATAATTTCAAAATTATTAGTTTACCTGAAAGCTATGATACTAAAACAAGCCTGGACGGAATCTTTCTATTTATTACTACCAAAGTCCAACAGCAAGAGATAGGAAGGGAAATTCCATTTAAAGTTACTGTAGACATAAAATATTTGGCAATCTGTTGGTCAACACAAACACAGAAACTATATGAGCACAATTACAAAATACTTTTCAAACAAATAAAGTCAGATGTACATAAATTAAAAAAAAATAAGCATCATTTCTTCCTGCATAGACGAAGCTAATATTATAAAAATGACATTTCTACATAAATTGATTTACTTTTTCACTATCATACCAATCAAAGTAACAAAAATGTCTTCTAGAGCTAGAAAAAAATAAAAAATATGTTAATTTGGAAGAACAAAAGGTACAGAATATAAAGAGAATTAATGAAAAGACATGTGAGGGAAAGTGACCTAGTTATGCCAATTCTTAAAATGTATTATAAAGCAGTAATCATTATCAAAAGTACTTGGTACTGGATAAGAAATAGAGTGATGAATCGGTGGGATAGGTTAGACACAAGACACAAGTCAACGATTATAGTAGTGCACTGTTTGACAAACCCAAAGACGCCAGA
The DNA here is from genome assembly GCA_023548195.1 of Bettongia penicillata ogilbyi. Classification (NCBI taxonomy): domain Eukaryota; kingdom Metazoa; phylum Chordata; class Mammalia; order Diprotodontia; family Potoroidae; genus Bettongia; species Bettongia penicillata. The sequence goes on along the minus strand of JAJHZJ010000242.1, from coordinate 6,278,641 downwards.
TTCTGGGAAAAGAACTCACTATTAAAAATTGGTGAAAGAAATAGAAAATGATATGGCAGAAACTAGGCATAGATCAACCTCTTGCACAATATACCAAGATAAAGTCAAAATAAGTACATAATTTATATTTAAATAATGATGCTGTAAACAAACTGGAAGAGGAAAGAATAGTCTAGCTGTCAGATTTATGGAGCAGGGAATAATTTGTGACCAAATAACAGATAGGGAACATTGTGGAATGCAAAATCGATGATTTTGACTGCATTAAATTGGGTAGATTTTCCACAAACAAAGTGAATGCAATCAATATTAGAAGGGAATCACAAGGAAAAGACTTAATATATATATATATATATATACATACATATATATACACATATCTATAGATGCATATATACATAGATACCTACATAGATATACTTTTTTCAAAGATGTAAAAATTCTTATGTATATATTTACATATATATGTATATATTAAGAACTGAGTCAAATTAGTATGAATACAAGTTATTCCCCAATTGATAAGTAGTCAAAGTATGTGACCATTTTCAGAGGAATAAATTAAATCAATCTGTAGCCATATGAAAAAATACACTAAATAACTATTGATTAGAGAAATGCAAAACAAAACAACATACACCTATTAAATGGCCTAGCTTGACAAAACAGGAAAATGATAAATGCTGAAGAAAATGTGGGAAAATTGGAGCACAAGTTCATTATAGGTGGAGTAGTGAACTTATCCAGCCATTCTGGATAGCAATTTGGAAGTATGTGCAATGGGTTATAAAAATTTCCACAGCCTTTAGCATATAAATGTAGACCACATGTAGGTCTGCATCCCCAAAAACCATTATAAAATAGGGAAAGGACCGGCATGTACAAGAATATTTATAACAGTCTGTGGTCACAAAAAATTGGGCAATGAGGAGATTTCCATCAGTTTAGAAATGGTTGGACAAGTTGTGGTATATGAATATAAGGGAATTCTTTTTTTCTTCTTTTAATTTTAATGTTTACTCATTTATTTTTAGTTTTCAACATTCATTTTCACAAAATTTTGAGTTCCATATTTTCTTCCCATTTCTCTCCTCCTCCCAACCCATATTGCCTTGAATTCTTATTTCCCCTTCTCTCAATATGCCCTCCCCTTCTATTACATGCCTCCCTTTCCTTATCTTCTCTCTGCAAAAGCAGTTCTCAACATTCGCTCCTAATACTTTGAGTTCAAATTCTCTCCCTTCTTCCTCCCTACCCATTCCCACTGAGAGGACATGTAATTCAGTGTAGGCTATATATGTGTGGTTTTGCAAAAGAATTACATAATAGTCATGCAGTGTAAGGCTAACTATATTTCCCTCCATCCTATCCTGCCACACATTTATTCTATTCTCTCTTTTGACCTTTTCCCTCCCTGGAATTCCATTTTTCTATAAGAAATGATGGAAGATATAGAGCCAAGATGGCCAAGTGAAGTCAGGGATTTATCTGAGCTCTTCTCTAACCCCCTTCAAATACCCGTAACCCACGACTTTAATTAAATTATAGAGCAGCAGAACACACAAAATGCCAGAATGAAACAAACATCCAGCCCAAGAGAAACTGGAGTCTTAACAGGAAAAGTTTGTTGCACGGGGCTGGGACTGGAGCATCATGTGGCAAAGACAGGGTGGACTCTCAGTGGACTGAATTATTGGAAGCTGGAACAGTTTCCAGAGTTCTCAACCCACAAATGATGAAGACAATTTCTAAGATCAATAGCAAGTCTGTTTCCAGCACCAGACAGAGGACAGACAGAGGAACTTTGTCAGGCCTCTGTCCTGGGGTCATGGAACTCAAGACCAGGTAGTGGGTGTAGAAACAAAGAAACTCTTTGCCCAATAGAAATGCATGTGCACAACCCATGTAAGATAGCATGCCATCTCGGGGAGGATGAAGGAATGGAAAGGCAGAAAAAAAATTGAACTTATGGAAGTGATTGAAGAAAACTGAAAACAAATAAAGTAATAAACTTGAAAAAAAAGGACTAGTCACTAAAGCAATGAGTGTTAAAGTCAGTGCTCAAACCCAGGTCTTCTGTATTCTAAAGTTGACTCTGTCCTCACCCTGCCTCTCCTTCAAATGGTGTGTTTATATATATGTTACTGTGTACAGAGTAATAGCAATATTGGCAAGTGACCACCTTTGATAGACTTAGCTCTTCTCAGCAATGCAAGGCTCTAAGAAGACTCCAAAAGACTCATGATGGAAAATGCTATCCACATCCCAAGAAAGAACTACAGAGTCTGAATGCAAATTGAAGCATATTATTTTTCTTTCTATCTATTTTTTTCTTTCTCATTCTTTTTCCCTTTGTTCTGACTTTTCTTTAACAATATCACTAGTATGGAAATATCTTTAATATGATTGTACATATATAGGTTGTATCAGATTGCATACTGTCTTGGCTAGGGAAGAATAAAGGTAAGGAGAAATATTTTAAACTCAAAATCTTACAAAAGTGAGTGTTGCTAGCTAAAAATGATTTAGTTAAAGAAATTTTCATTCAAGATCACAAGCATTTATTAATCCTTATCATTTTCCAAAAGCCATTTAGACAAAATTTTGTTTTAACAAAATTCATCATTTTGGAGCAGGCTAAAACAGTGCATAGTATTGGGTGAAGTGTCATGATGACCTGCGTTGAAATGCTGTCTCTGATGTTAGATATGTAACTCTGGTATGTGGCTTCCCATCTTCCTACTAATAGAGCCAGAACCCTGGTTTAGGTGTTCATCTGTACCAGCATTAGTCTTCCCTTAGTCTGTCTGCCTCAAATCTCTCCCCTTCATTCATTATCCAGTCATCTGCCAAGTATATTTTCCTAAATTTCAGGTATGACCATGTCACCCCCATCCTCCCAATATGTTTTAGTACTCCCACCTTCAATTGACTGAGGATCAGACATAAAATCTTCAATTTATTGTTTTTACCTCTTCATAATCTGATGCCTTCTTACCTTTCCAGACTAACTACTTGCTACTTTCTATGCCTTGTTATCCAAACACACTGGTCTATTTAAAATTGCTTGAATGCATCAGTCCTAAACTCTAGGGATTTATATTGGTTACCCCTCATGCCTAAAGTATTTTTATCCTGAACATCCACTTAATAATGTGCCTGGTTTCCTTCAAGATTCAGTTCAAATTTCACCTATTACAAGAGGCCTTTCCCAAGCCCCTTAAATTCTAATGACTTTTCCTTTTCTCATTCTCTCTCCATCTGTCTCTGTCTCCCTGTGTCACTCTGTCTCTGTCTCATATTTCTATCTATCTATAGAGATATCTATATATCTCATATTTCTATCTATGTAATCCATGTGTTTATGTGTGAATGTATAATTCCCATTAGAAAGTATTCTCCTTTAAAAGTAGGGGTTTTTTAAAAGGTGTTTGTTTTTGTTGTTTTCTGTTATATCCCCAGTATTTAGCACAGTGGCTAACACATATTTAGTGTTTCATAGATGCTTTTTTAACTGTTTAACTACAAACAAGTTGGTTCATACTTAAGTACCTGGACCACTCTCTCTGTCACAAATATGTTTTGTATTGAATTGTTAGAGGATATTCCCATATCGAAATGTCCATGAACTAATTAAATACAAAACTTTTAAGAGTTGACTCATTAAAAAGTTACTAAGTTCCTAGCGATTTTGATGGAGAATAAGGAAAAGTCAAATCAGTATTGTGCTGAGATATACTGACATAGATAGTAATAAGTAACACAGAGTGGTGGTCATAAAAGTTTGCTGGATATTGATTAATGTCATCAGTATCAGTCACTAATTCAAGGAACAATGATACTGCACTTACCTGAGGGAAAGCTGTATTAGCAAGTCAACGTGTATGAGCTAGATTTTCTCCTTTGACTAGTTTCAAACAACAAACTTCAGAGATTTCCCTATGAGCAGTTTAGCTTTGAAAAAAAAGTATTAATGCCATGGGACAGAAGTTAATGATTAGTGTAAAATGCTATTTGCATGACAGCAGGAGAAAAAACTAAATAAGCTATGATCCCAAGAAAAAAGATGCCATTCAGGAAAGAATGAATGTTATGACAGAGAAACAATGTCAGGTTTTAGTGGACGAGAAAGGATTAGCTATTAAAGAGTGGAAAGGAGACAAGTATTTGCATTCAGCAGATGAGAACACGAGACAGTGAGTTTACATGGTGAAGTTATTTGAAACAAGAAGCAATACATCACCTGAAGCAGTATACATCATTAAAATGACTCACCAAGGAATGAGAGGTCCTAGGTCTTTCCCCATAAAGTACGAAACAATCAGAACCAGTTACATTCAAGGCATACACAGATGAAAGCAAAATCATTAGAACAGCTGTTATCATAAAGATCATTGCAAAGAAAGAAACAGAAATAGGAAAAAAGTCAGGATTCTAATGTATAGACTTTGGGATGTTTCAAAGGTCAAAACTGCTGCCCTCTTCCAGACTAAGGAAGACTTTATAATTTTTCAAGAAAAGGATTTAAGCCACAGAGTGAGAACTTTTCTAAGCTAATAAAGATTTTAGATAATTTTGCGTGTGGATTTATAAAGGGTTTTTCATGGTAGATTTGTGTTCCTTAGAAAGTCCAGCCAGGCATGTGAGTAATAGAATTATGACTTGGGAAGACCCCAGAAGATCAAATCAAAGGGATCTGATTTAAAATAAATAAATTAAATGTGGCTGGTTCTTGCAGAAAAAAAATCTTCTTAAGTTCACCTATTATTCAGAATCTTTGTTTATTCCACAACATCTCATTGTCCTGTATGTTGGCACCAGGATACTCTGGCATGGGAGGGAATGCGCTACACTGCAGAACACTCAGGGGAAATAAACATAAGGTCCTTTTTTCCATTTTCTGTAAACATAGAAAACTGATGAAAATGGCCAAGAAATTTAATCAGCCATTCTTATTAAAAAGATACATTCTGGATGTCACTGACAAAACTAAGATAGAGAATGTCTGACTTTTTCTTTTTTTGTTCTGAACCATTTCTATCACTTTTGCAGTTATGTTGTTTGAGCTACCTTATAGCCTCAAAAAGAAAAAAACCCTCTCATTTCAAATTATCAGAATGTCTGCCTCTCTATCTTCTTATCCGGAGGGTGAGAAAAAGGAAATTATTTTCAAGACTGATATATAATTTGCAATTTTGAGAAAGACTCAATTATATATATGCACAGCTATCATTTGCAAATTTTATTTTGTATAGCCTAATCAAAAGAAACAATTTAATTCAACAAGCATTTATGCAGAAAGCTCTATGGAAAGTCATGAGTGGGAAGGATTATTATAAGTATTCATTATCTGATATCTTAATGTTTAAAAGCACTAATTGTTTCTCATTTGAGCCTCAAAGCAAAATTGTGAGAGGTGTGTACTAGAGATATTAATACTTGCCCATTTTACAGAAGAGAAAATTGAAGCTTAAAAATTTAAAGTGGTTGTCTCATGTTCATGCATTTCACATGTGTTAGAGTTGAGATTGAAATCCAGTTATTGCTATCATTTAGTCCAGTGATCTTACTACTCTATCACTACCTGTCCATAGATCAACTCAAGTTTATTCACTACAGAAGGCATTGGGGAAGAAATATATCATAATTCTAAACCTGTGCTCTTTTATTTCATAATCCTGTGTTCTACTACATCAAAGAGTCATGCATTTTTTAATTCTACGTGTTGTCTATTCAGGTGGTCAGTACCGATATCCACTGGTTGAAAATGTGGTAAATTTGTGATTCCTTATTTCAATCTATCCTCTTTACAAACAGATAAAAACAAAAATAATATTCACCACCTTTAATTATTTTACAAAAGCAACAAGTAAGTGAACAAGAACATCCTACTCTCCATTTAAAATTGGTGACTCCTAAAGTGAAGATCCCCATAGTAACACTCCATCCCCATTTCTTTTGAAATGCCAAGTTCTTCTACCCCTCTGATGCTTGTTTAGTAGCTGGGGATAATAGAACTGCTGACAGATGGTTTTCTTTACTCAAGAAATTACCTTATCTCCCTTTATGATAAAGTCATTTATTCCGAGTTTAGAAGCCCACAGATGGCTAACTTTTTCTCAAAATCTGTAGGATCTTCTTTACACATTTCTTTCAATATATACCTGTCTTTGCAACACATTTACTTATTACAGCTATCAGGGAGCTATAAAGGGCATTCAGATTACCTTACTTGATTATTTAAAAATATTTAGCTAAACTAGAAAATATGACACCATATTAATAGCAAAGAGTTTATAGAAATTTTAGATTTTTGTTGTGTAGAGATTAGAATGTTCTATATGTATATATGTTCTATACATGCATACATCTCTTTTGATATCTATATGTCCAAATATGACTTTTTGATACATGTGTATGTATATGTTTGTGTATATATATATATATATATGTGTGTGTGTGTGTGCATATACATATATATATATAGAGAGAGAGCATTATAAACCTTGAAATTCTACAAAATATTGATATTAATATGTGTATACACACATACATATGTAACATCCTCTCTGAGCCTGTATTTCTTATTCTTTAAAATAGGCATAAAAATGATCTACCTTACTTTTATGAGGTCATCATGAGGATACACACACACATAGACACTCCCACACATATCTTTCTTCATACTATATGGACACATGTGTTCTATACTTACAAAATTATAAGTTACAAATTACACATACATTTGTGAATATATAAAACATATATACATAAATTCATACTAACAAAATATAATGATATGTAGAAGCATGCATATGTTGTGCTTAATATACATGTTACAAAAATATATACATTGTTTGTGTACATACCTATCTCTACATATTTATGTATATATGTGCAAAATTCCCTTTGATCCTCATGATACTAGGTAGATGCAATTTTTCTCTCTATTTTACAGAAGGGAAAACTCAAATTCAGGTAGGATAACTTAATTATCCAGGAGTTTAAAAGTGGGCCAGCTCCTTGAGCCAGTTGACTCTTAAGTATAATGCTCTGTCCATTTTTGCATCTCATTGTCTCTCTATATGTCAAAAGAACACGAAAAAAATAAACAAATACCACCTTTTGGAATTCCCTTCCATGGAAGAATAATACTATCTCCCCCACACTCCCAGCAGCCTTGTTTAGCCCATTAATTCAACCATGAAGGATATATCCATTTGGGAAGTTATGTCTGTGTTATAAAAGAGTACTAACTACCTCTATTTGAAAAGATAAGTTAGAGGGGGGAAATATGCCCTTTCATTTGTGGCCCAGCTGAGTACGCAAGGAATTAGTGAAAAGAGAAAAAATAATGGCAGGTGATCCTAATAGAGATGTTTATCACTTTGGGGTCAATTGCTGGCATGTTAACCTATACTGAAATTGCCTTATATAATTTTGTATTAGCTTATATGTATACATGTTATCTACCCTCGCTAGAATATAAGTTCTTTGCAGACAAGTACTATTTGATTTTGCCTTCATGTTTTCACTGACTGTTATATAGTTACTGATTGTCAACTTATAGTTGGATAGATATTTTTTAAATACATATGACCAACATGATAATGCCATAATAGCCCATCTAGACTTCAAATCTTCTATCATATAGGTATGCTGTAACCTCTGTTAATTAGCAAATACTGCCCAATAGTAATGCTTAGGAAACATTCTGTGGTGATAAACTTGAAATAAGAGTAGCTACTCAGAGAGCATCTTTGAGAGTACTTTTGTTTATTTTGTAAATCCTCACTAGTGAAGATAGAGATGATTAAAAAACATCGTCAGACACATCAGTTGAAGAAAAGAATGATCCCTTTGTTTCAACTCCTAGCAGCATGCTGATTAAGGAGAAATAGCAGATAGAGAATGAGATTTAAAGGGATTTTGATAATCCATCATTAAAGAGTCATTAAGAGGAAGGGGAGCCAGTAAAATAAATAGAGAATTAGCAATTAGAAAGAGAACCCATAAGAATGCAATGCCATAAAAGTCAAAGAAGGAAAATGTGTCGAATGGATAAGCTGAGTACCTAAACTTATTTAGGAGTAAAAAGTATTATTTTAGAGCCTGAGAATGTTGTGCTGGAATTTCTGATATTTATAATTCCGCATTGCTGATGTGATAGTAATAACATGTGGACTAAGATTGTTCACATGTAGTCTATATAAAAGATTTGAAAGACACACAGAGTCCTCTTTGAGACAAAGATATTTTGACGTTGCTGAGAAGCAGAACAAAGATCAACCTTTCAGAATTTCTCTAGCTCACTCATGCACTGCAATTTGATTATTACTGGACTGACTGAGAGTAAATCTTACCACAGTGTCCTCAGACTTCTTTTCGTTTTGAGAAAGTAGGGCCCCAGCTCTACTGAGTTAGTTTACTTGAGCTAGTTTAAATGGTAAGATTTAAGATTTTAAATATATTCTGACCAAGAGTTACATGGCATTGGAACTGAAAGATTCAGGAGAGACATTAGGAGCCATCAAGGGATTTACTGTGTTAGAGAAATGATTCTCCCCTTCATTCATGGGGAGACGGCTTTGATATTAGGAGTTGTTCTTTTTTTCTGTGAAACATGATAACTATAGCTCATATTTTTATAGTGATTTAAAGTGAAAAAATAAGTTATCTACTTTTTCTATTGTATACACATATACACATGCAAACATGCATATACGTATATGTGTATATATGTATACATACATGCACATATATACATATATATACATACACATATTTGAGAGAGATTGACTTTAAGTAAATAAATCCAAATTCTTTTCACATTATAACCCTTGAAATATTAGGAGGTAGCTATCAGAATTAAATTTGCATTCACTAGGCTAAACAGTATACATTGTCCCAAACAATCTTCATGTGACATTCACCATCTTTATTGTATTCCTCTGCACATTTTCTAACTCATTGTGAGGGCCAGCAAAGTGGGATCATTTGCTTTTTTGTTTGTTTTAGTATAATCAAGAAGTACAATGTCTCTATTTGAATGTGATTAAAGATCTTCCCCACCCAATGATGGGCCTGCCCATTGAGGGACGATTGATTAGGGTAGTTGTTTTGTAGGAGGGTTCCAAGTATCTTTGAGGTTTTTTTTTTCTGCTGATGCACTTGGTCAGAAGGTCATGCCCTCCCTCACTGAGAAGTGTATAAATACTGTGAGGGTGAGGTTTTACTTTAGGGCTTTACTTTTGGAAGAAGGTTTGTGTGCTAGATGAGAGACTCTGGGAAGCTGCTAAACAACCCCCTGGCTTTGAAAACCCAGATGTTGATGCTTCCATCTCTGGTAAAGATGTATGTATGTTAATGATCAGACAGTTTGGAAGGGCTGTCTGTTGATTTCTGATTATTCTGAAAGTTTGATTTTGATTTTCTTTGATACTTGTGCATGACTAAAGTGATTGGTAAGCCCTCAAAAGTTTCTTTTCCTTTTGGAAAAACATATCAAAGAACCTGAAATAGCAGGCCCCCTTATATATATTAGAGTGTTTACTGATACACTTATTATTGCCATTTTAAAAAGATCTGGAGCTCAGAAATAAGAAAAATGATTGAAATTCAGTGAGACAAGACAAGTGATAAAATGAGAGTATCAGAGTCTTCTCTCTTGACGTTGTTTCTTTCTTAAGGAAGTATAAGTTTATATTAACTTTCTGCAATATACCAATTTATTATTTCACATCAGGCTTGCATTCTAGTAATTTACACATATCTTGAGGCAATTTTGTCTATCCATTCCCTTCCCATCTCATATTTGTGAAATTGAATTTTGGAAGACAAAAGTAATATCTATCTTATTAGATTCTGACCAATATTCTACCCTATCCAGATTTTTTTGATATTGATACTATCTTGTAACGTGTTCATGATCCTTCCTAGTGCTGTCATCAACAAATTCAATAAACATTGCATTTATTATTTCACATAAATAATAGGAAAAAGTCTAGAATAGATAATTGTCAAGGATATATCCCCAATAATCTAGAATAGAAATCTTTTCATTTAGTTGACATTAAACCATTAACAATTGCTCCTTTTACCTGATATATAAAGAATCTAAGGACTGATTTTGGAAGAAATATGTTTTCTTCTAATTAAGATATCATAGTGTTAGCATGTACACAATCATTTCCTACCTCTAAAGCATATTTTTAAGCTTCCATGTTGAGTGGTTGATTTTACCTAATCTAAAAAGAATTTCTCTGCTTTCCCTTTAACTATGGTTGGGCTTTTCTAATGGCATTATGTTTTGGTCACTGATTCTAGATGAGAGGAACCTTTTACTCCGTAAGCAGGTTTCATCCTCTTTTGTTGAATGGGAGAAGAAAGTCTATGAAAAGGTCAATTTTGTCTATTTTCAAAAGTATCCAAGACATTATTAACTGAGAAATAATTGTCATTGAAGAGCACTTGGTAGGCTTGATAATTTTAGTAGGTAGTTCTTGGGGGGAAATATTGTGGAAGTCATCTTGACTATTTAAAAGGAAACAGAAAAACTAATGTCAATATTCAATTTAATTACAAATCAGTTGTGTTGTAAGCATTCTAGAGTCTTAATATATTCTGCTGCCTACCTCTGAATATGATACATCAATTGGACCTTTGCTTAATGTAACCAATCAGGATTAATTGATGATACCTGAGATTCCTATGTTCCTTTAGTTGCATGTTGAATAAAATATTTTCTCAAGATGGAGCTTATTTATTTTACAGAAAAAATGTACATTTTGAACATGTAAGCAGAAACATGTATATAATCGGAATAAGAGGAGATATGTTTGATCCAATTAGCGCATGTTGTGGAGTATATGTTTTCTGTGTTGTGATTCCCTTGTACAAATCTTTCTACTGTATTATAGAAGACTTTCATATTAGGAATAGTTCTTTTTCTTTTTTTCCGTGAAACATAATGATAACTATAGCTCACATTTTTATAGTGCTTTAAAGTGAAAAAAATAATTTCCTCCAAAAATCTGTGTGAGAAAAAGATAGATAATTAAATTAGATTCTTAGAGATGAAGTGTCTTATTCAAGTTCACCTAGATGATAAGATGTGTGGCCAGGATCTGAACTCAAATATCTTCACTCTTTCCTCTATTACATTCCTTTTCCCATGATGCAATCTTATTGGGCAAGACATTGCCTTGAGGTATTATTAATGTGACTTTTTTTTTCCCAATCAAATGGTATGTGTGGAGTAGTTTACTGGAATTTTCACTTATAAGAGAGTTCCACAATATGTAATCTAAGATATCTCTGACATAGTAGTGTTGAGAGAGATAGTAGAGTTTTATAGGAGAAACATCATTGCTCTCCTTTAGTCTACAAGCTTTATATTGTTCTCATGTCTTAAATTTAGGAATAAAGGTTATGATAGCAACTAGGACAGTGATTTCATTGATATATAGAACTCTCTCAAGCTTCTCTGTATAAAACATCCATTAAAATCTTATCATCCTCCCTAACTTCTTCATGCTTTAATGATAAAGTAGAGAGAAAGAAAGCAAGACCCTTACAGAAGTTTCTAAATAGATGTCAGTTCTTTGTATAACTGGTGCTGATGTTAAACACCATCAATATTTCTATCAATAGGATAAATCTACCAACAGCAGACACATCCTCATTATATTTATTAAATATGGAAGAGTTTCTGAGTGTAATTAATTGAATTTGATCAAATATCAGAAAGATCTCTACAGGGTTTTTCTGGGGAGATCAAGTTGTCATTCCCATTATCTTCTTTACTTTCAATTTGTAGGCAATGACACAAAGAAATAATAACAAATGACTAGAATATGTTGTTTAGCTCAGTTATTTCCCCAAAGTACAAATATATCCCTAAATATATGGAAAAAATTAGGATTAATTCAAATATGGATTCTATCCTACACACATGCAAATCAATGGCCAGAGTTAAGGATAATTTCTCATATTTCAAGTTTTTCATGTTCTCTACTGTCCCCTCCATATAACATTTTATCCTCAAATCTTCAATTTTCCTATTCCTATAGAAATCAATCATCACCATTCTTCTAGTTTCTGAAGTTGATAATTGAATAATTGTACTGTATTCCTTTTTCCCCTTCACCCTACCTATCCAATCACTTGCCAAATTTTTTCATTGTCTTAACAGTATTTTTTTTTACATCTAACACCTCTACTCATATAGCAACCATGTTACTTCACACACTCATCACAAATTACCTAGATTATTGCAACAGCTTGCTAATTGGTCTTCCTCTCTCCAACTGTTTCATGACTCAATTCTACACATTGCTTTCAAAAGTTTGTCCTTAAGAACAGATGTGACTTTGTTCTATTTTTCAAAACAGCTTCATGGTTTTCTCCTTGACTGTAAGAATAACTATTTCTCCATTTAGTAGTTAGAGTTCTATACAGCTGGATCCCAACTTATCTTTCCAGGTTTATTGAATGTTCTTTTTCCCCTACTGATCCAGAAAAATTCGTCTTTTCTGTGTTATTCACACAAGACATTCTATATACTTTTCTATTCCTTTGCACTGGACTTCATTTATGCCTGAATTATACTCCTTATTTCCACTTCATAGAATCCCTGCCCTCCTTTAAGACTCAGTTCAAGAACCATCTTTGTGTAATCTTTCTATGTTCCTTCCCTACCCAGTAGTGTTCTCCCTTCTCAATTGCCCTATATTTTACTCCTTTGTATATATTTGCATTTATCAATATTTATCTTGTATATTTTATACTTGCTGACTCTTCCATGATAATAAAAGTTTTTTGCAAGTAAGTATTGTCTCTGGCTTGAAACTTGTCTGAAATCTTTAGCAAAGTGCCTACCACATGCTAGGAATACAGGAAATATTTGTGTATTGATTGATGAGAGATTTTTTTGTTAGTATAACATACAGTCATGACATTGCAGAAGATTAGCAAGGGTAGAACAAGTGGAATTATATTAGTTGAATTCATTCTGTGACACTTTTAGTATGTTATAAAGCTTACTGTGACTAAAACGAAACAAAACACTAATACCTTTGGCATCTTCAATCTCCGTGACACACAGAAAAGAGATTTAACTTTCATTCATCTTGATTTTTTATATTTCTTGCCTATAGGGATATAATTTTTTAAAATATGTAAAATTTTCCTTGATTGACCTTCCATTTGTCTTTATCCAGAACAAACTTTCCCCTTTTCCTATTTGTTCATATAGAAATTAATGTTCTTTTTTTTAACCTTTACCCCTTAATACATCTAAAATTTCCGTGGTAAGACCTCAGAATGGAAAACACGGAGTTTCATAAGTATAAAATTTGAGTAGGTAGCCACTGCTATGATTCTTATGGAATGGCAATTAGAGGAGGGGGTATCAAAGAAATTTTCTTTTTTTTTAATTTATTCTTTTTTGTTCTTTGTTTTTTTAACAAAAATTTATTTATTTAACTTTTTACATTCATTTTCACAAAATTTTGGATTCCAAATTTTCTCACTTTTTCTCCCCTCCCCCAACCCCAATACAGCGAACATTCTAATTTTCCCTATCACCAATCTGCCCTCTCATCTATCATCCCTCCCTTCTCTTGTCCCCTTCTTCTCTTTTGTCCTGTAGGGCCAGATGACTTTCTATTCCTCATTAACTGTACTTCTTATTTCCTAGTAGCAACAACAATACTAAACAATTGTTCCTAAAACTTTGAGTTCCAAATTCTCCCCATACCTCCCTCCACATCCATACCCTTTGGGAAGGCAGGCAATTCAATATAGGCCCTATCTGTGCAGTTTTGCAAATGACTTCCATAATAGTCGTGTTGTGTAAGACTAACTGAATTACCCTCCATCCTATCCTGCCCCCCATTGTTTCTATTCTGTCTTCTGATCCTGTCCCTCCCCAAGAGTGTTGACTTCAAATTGCTCCCTCCTCCCATTGCCCTCCCTTCCATCATCCCCCCCTCCTTGATTATCTCCTTCTCCCCCACTATGTTGTATTGTAAGACAGGTTTTCATACCAAAATGAGTGTGCATTTTATTCCTTCTTTAGTCGAATGTGATGAGGGTAAACTTCTTGTTTTTTTCTCAGCTCTCCTCTTTTTCCCTCCACTAAAAAGGCTCCTGCTTGCCTCTTGCATGAGATATAATTTATCCCATTCCACTTCACCCTCTTTCCTCCCCCTACATTTCTCTCTCACCATTTACCTTAATTTCTTTTAAGATATGGTCCCATCCTATTCAATTCACTCTGTACTCTCTGTCTCTGTATGTGCGTGCATGTGTGTATGTGTGTGTGCATACACATGTGTACATGTGTGTGTGTGTGTGTGTGATCCCACCAACTACCCAGATACTGAAAAGTTTTAAGAGTTACAAATATTGTCTTTCCATGTAGGAATGTAAACAGTTCACTTTTGGTAAGTCCCTTATGACTTCTCTTTGCTGTTTACTTTCTCATGCTTCTTCTCATTCTTGTGTTTGAAAGTCAAATTTCCTTTTCAGCTCTGGTCTTTTCATCAAGAATGGTTGAAAGTCCTCTGTTTCATTGAAAGGCCATATTTTCCCCTGAAGTATTATACTCAGTTTTGCTGGGGAGATGATTCTTGGTTTCAGTCCTACTTCCTTTGACTTCTGGAATATCTTATTCCACACCCTTCGATCCCTTAATGTAGAAGCTGCTAGATCTTGAGTTATCCTGATTGTATTTCCACAATACTGGAATTGTTTCTTTCTAGCTACTTGCAAGATTTTCTCCTTGACCTGCGAATTCTGGAATTTGGCCACTATGTTCCTAGGAGTTTCTGTTTTTGGATCTCTTTCAGGCGATTATCAATGGATTCTTTCAATACTTATTTTACCCTCTGGTTCTAGAATATCAGGGCAGTTTTCCTCGATAATTTCATGGAAGATGATGTCTAAGCTCTTTTTTTGATCATGGCTTTCAAGTAGTCCCATAATTTTTAAATTGTCTCTCCTGGATCTATTTTCCAGGTCAGTTGTTTTTCCCATGAGATATTTCAAATTCTCTTCCATGTTTTCATTCTTTTGGTTTTGTTTTGTAATTTCTTGGTTTCTCGTAAAGTCATTAGCCTCCATCTGTTCCATTCTAATCTTGAGAGAACTATTTTCTTCAGTGAGCTTTTTAACCTCTTTTTCCATTTGGCTAATTTTCCTTTTGAAAGCATTCTTCTCCTCATTGGATTTTTGAACCTCTTTTGCCAATTGAGTGAACCTATTTTTCAAGGTGTTATTTTCTTCAGCATTTGTTTGGATCTCCTTTACCAAGTTATTGACCCGTTTTTCATGCTTTTCTTGCATCTCTCTCATTTCTCTTCCGAGTTTTTACTCTACCTGTCTAACTTGATTTTCCAAATCCTTTTTGAGCTCTTTCAAGGCCTGAGCCCACCCCACATCCCCATGTGATGTCTGGTATACCGAGGCCCCGATCTCCACGTCTTTCCCTAATGGTAAGAATATTTCCTTGTCATCAGAATTGAAAGGCAGGAACATTTGCACCTGCTCAAAGAAGCTCTCTATGGTCTTATTTTTCTTCCCTTTTCTGGGCATTTTCCCAGCCAGTTACTTGACTTCTGAGATTCCTGTCCACCTCTGTCTAGATACGTCCAGCTAGTGCTTGGTGCCTGATATTCAAATGGGCTTTCCGCGGCAGGCGTGGCTGCTATTCAATGTGAGCTTAAGTTCTGGTGCCGGGGTGGGGGCAGACCCCCCTCCCAGCCTCCGTTCCCTCAGGGACTTTATGCAGAGACCTTCAGTAATGGAGAGGGTTGGGGCAGGGCCGCTTCCCAGGCTCAGTTCCCTCAGGGACTTTATGCAGATACCTTCAGCAATGGAGCAGGTGGGGGCAGGGCCGTCTCCTAGGCTCAGTTCCCTCAGGGGCTTTATGCAGAGACCTGAGCTTCTGCCTGTCCCGGGCCGCCGCCGCTGCCTCTGCCCCTGCCCCTGTCTCTGCCACTTTCTGCCCCTGCCTCTGCTTCCGCCACTTCCTCCCAAGAGGGCCCGAGTCACAGAGACACCCCGCTCCTCTCTCGGCCAGCTCAGACATCTCTCTCACTGACCTGTAGCGTCTGTGGGCGGAGGGACCTTCCCAGCTGCTGAAGGTTCCGTCCCTGAAGCCTGCTCAGATCAACTCCTCTGGGGCCCCTGTCCAGGGCAACACGGGGGTGGACTCTGCTTTCCGGAGCGTGACAGTCCCTGGGGACGTCTCTCCAGGGCTCTCTGGAATGGAAATCTTTTCCACTGTGTTTCTGCACACCTTGCCATGATCCAGAATTTGTGGGGAGTTCTTCTTGTAGGAAATATATGGGCTGTGGGTTCGGAGCTAGCATACGTGAGTCTTCTACTCCGCCATCTTGACCAGAAATTTTCTTTATGCTTTAAAAGATTATTTCATTTATTTAACATGGTTAAAAAAAAACTACACTATTCATTCCCTTAGACTAAAAAGAAGAATGTTTGGTGGAATTAAGACATTACAACATGGCCAATCCTTCTGACTTGCTTTTCATGTCACTACCTCAACCGATTCAGCTTGAAATTTTATCTTGTCTCCTTTCTCTATTCCACTCTTCTACCCCTAATCTTATATCTCTTTCATCTCAACTTTCAGATGGAGAACAGCCAGTGCTCATCACTGCCATTTCTTTCTTAACTTTTTCTTTGGTTTCTTCTTTCCAGAATTCCATTGAAGGTTAAGAAGACCACTGGATCCTGGGGAATTCATAGTAGATTCTGTTCACTCAAACATAAATTGCTGTTTCTCAAATCCCCAATAGTAACATCAGAGAGCAATGAACTTCACATAGTTCATGTTCAAGGAAGACTTGCATTTCATGTCTAAAATAAGAATAAAGAAGTTCCTATGGCAAAAAAAAATATTGCCATTGAAAATTTCTGAGGTTCTTTTTAGTAGTAGGAGGAGGGATAAATGTGCTATATGCTATCCATATTCCATAACCTGCTCCTCTCTGTCCCCAATCTTGCTCCCTTGCAACACAACCAGATAGATGACACAGTAAATAAAGGGCTGAGTTTATTGTTTGAAATAATTAAGTTTAATTCCAGCCTCAGAGAGATAGCTGCTCTGAGGCCCTTTGTGGGTGTCTTAAGCTCTGTCTGCCTCAGTTACCTCAATAATAAATGGAAATAATAGAAGCACCCTACCCAAAGGGTATTGACAATCAAATGAGATAATGTTTGTAAACCTCTTTATACAGTCTTGGGACATGATAGATGCTTAATAAATTAATAAATTAACTGGCCCACAAAGGTACTAAACATTACTTAATTGTAAATTTTCCATGAATGTGACACAGGTGGGGTAAGTTGAACAGATCTTATTTATTGCAATCTTTTTGTTTTGTTTTATTTTGTTTTTTCTCCAAATTGATTGATTTGTTTGTTTTCAAATTTCAACAATCACTTCCATAAGTTCCAAATTTTCTGCCCTCCGTCCCCAAAAGAGCATGCACTCTGATATGGATTCTACACATATATTCCTATTAAATATATTTTCACTTTAATCATGGTGCATAGAAGAAGTAAAATGAATAGGAGAAACTATGAGAAAAACAAAACATAATAAACTAGAAAATGCTATGCTTCATTCCACATTCCAACTCCATAGTTCTTTCTCTGGATGTGAATGACATTTTCCATCGTGAGACCTTTGGAAATGTTTTAGGTCCTCGCGTTTCTGTGAAGGGCTGAGTGTATCAAAAAACCATCCTAATACACAATGGCTGTTATTATATATAGGATATATATATATATATATATATATATATATATATATATATATATAAAATGTTCTTTTGACTCTGCTCATTTCACTCAACATCAGTTCATATAAGACTTTCCAGGTTTTTCTGAAGTCTGCCTGTTGACCATTTCTAGTAGCCCAATAATATTCAATTACATTCGTATAATTTAGTGTTTTAAGTCTTTCCCCAAGTGATGATCATCCTCTCGATTTCTTTTTCTTGGCCACCACAAAAAGAATTGCTATAAATATTTTTATACATGTGGGTCTTTTTTCCCATTTTTATGATCTTTTTGTGATACAGCCCTAGAAGAAGTACAATTTCAGAAAAAAAAAGCCTTTCCAAATATCTAAAATTGATGCTTCTATCATTATGTACACCTATGTATATCACACATGCAGTCTATATCTATACATCTATATAGATGCACAACT
This sequence comes from Bettongia penicillata ogilbyi, assembly GCA_023548195.1. Classification (NCBI taxonomy): domain Eukaryota; kingdom Metazoa; phylum Chordata; class Mammalia; order Diprotodontia; family Potoroidae; genus Bettongia; species Bettongia penicillata. The sequence continues at coordinate 6,260,397 of JAJHZJ010000242.1, read as the reverse complement.
TCATATTCTTATACTATGCATATAAATAGATACACGATTGTGTAAACATTTATCTATAAATATATAGATCTCTATTTTAAAAGTATCACAGGCACTCATAATTAAGTCATAGTTAAATAACAAAATCATCCATGTTTAACTTTGAAAGTATCCAAAAAATTCCTTATGCACTCAGAGAGAATGTATATACAAACTCAATGAACTTAAGTTTGTGTATGTATATATTTATACACACATATAGGTACATATGTGTATGAATATATGAGTATAAGTATGTACATGTGTATACGTACACACATACAATATATATACATATGTGTGTGTGTGTGTGGCCATGCAATACTGGTCCATTCATTTCTGTCAATGCACCTCTTAGACTTATTACTCAATAGTTAAATTTATTTTTCCTCAAGGCTTTGAACAAAGAAAAAATCCAATAGTGCTCTTTCCAGAAAATTGAATAGTCAGCATTTTATCATTCAAGTGCCTCAATCAAATAAGATTAGATAAAATAGCAATTTTTTTTGAATCCAGTGAAAAGGAAAGCATTGAAGAAGGAAAACCATATAATTATACTCAAGTGTCTACCAGTTTCTTTGAAATGCACAAATTAAACCAACTCATATTTGAATGACAAAGATAAGCTTCATATAGTAAGCATATCATACAGCACCTCCCTGACAATAGCTTGAACTATTCAAATATCCATTTGCAGCATAGATTTAATGTCCATAATTAAAAATGAGTATATAATCAATGTATTTTGTCTTTAATTTACATTTTCATAAATTCAGATAGTCAAAATAATTTATATGCCAGTACTATGCTCAGTATGGAGGACAGAAAGGCAAAAATGCACAAATACATTGTATACATTATATATATATATATATATATATATATATATATATATATATATATTTGTATTTTCATACAATTCACATATCTGTGTATGTATACAAATATTCATCTTTCAGTTGTTAGGTAAGGTTCACTTAGATCATTAATTCCTTGAGTGAAAATGGGATCAAATCATGTGAGGTAGAGAGCAGAAATCTGTTACTATATTCCTTTTATTCTGGATATTCTCAGGTCCTATCCACTTTCTAGGTACTGTCTTAATATGATGTCATTCAGTCATCTGCTTGGTTCTCTTTTTTTTTTTAATTAATTAATTTATTTAATTTTTTTACATTCATTTTCACAAATTTTTGGGTTCCAAATTTTCTCCCCTTTTATCCCCTCCCCCCACCCCAATACCCCAAGCAATCTAATTTTCCCTATCTCCAATCTGCCCTCTCTTCTGTCATCTCTCCCTTCTCTTGTCTCCATCTTCTCTTTTCTCCTGTAGGGCCAGATGACTTTCTATTCCTCCTTAACTGTATGTCTTCTTTCCTAGTTACAACAACAATATTAAACAGTTGTTCCTAAAACTTTGAGTTCCAAATTCTCCTCATCCCTCCCTCCCCACCCATTCCCTTTGGGACAGCAGGCAATTCAATATAGGCCATATCTGTGTAGTTTTGCCAATGACCTCCCTGATAGTCGTGTTGTGTAAGACTAACTGGATTACCATCCTTCCTAACCTGCCCCTCATTGTTTCTCTTCTGTCTTTTGATCCTGTCCCTCCCCAAGTGTTGACTTCAAATTGCTCCCTCCTCCCTTTGCCCTCCCTTCCCATCATCCCCCCCCTTGCAATACCTCTTTCTCCCCCACTTTCTTATACTGTAAGATAGGTTTTCATACCAAAATGAGTGTGCATTTCACTCCTTCGTTTAGTCAACTGTGATGAGGGTAAACTTCTTTTTTTGTTTTTTTTTTCTCAGCTCTCCTCTTTTTCCCTCCACTAAGAAAAACTCCTACCTGCCTCTTAAATGACATATAGTTACCCCCTTCCCTTTCCCTCTCTTTCCTCCCCCTACATTTCTCTCTCACCATTTACCCTAGTTTCTTTTAAGGTATGGTCCCATCCTATTCAGTTCAATCTGTGCTCTCTATCTCTGTATGTGTGTGCATGTGTGTATGTGTGTGCATGCGTGTACATGTGTATGTGTGTTCCCACCAACTACCCAGATACTGAAAAGTTTTAAGAGTTACAAATATTGTCTTTCCCTGTATGAGTGTAAACAGTTCTCCTTTGGTAAGTCCCTTAAGACTTCTCTTTGCTGTTTACTTTTTCATGCTTCTTCTCATTCTTGTGTTTGAAAGTCAAATTTTCTTTTCAGCTCTGGTTTTTTCATCAAGAATGATTGAAAGTCCTCTGTTTCATTGAAAGACCATATTTTCCCTTGAAGTATTATACTCAGTTTAGCTGGGTAGGTGATTCTTGGTTTGAGTCCTAGTTCCTTTGCCTTCTGGAATATCCTATTCCACGCCCTTCGATCCCTTAATGTAGAAGCTGCTAGATCTTGGGTTATCCTGATTGTATTTCCACAGTACTGGAATTGTTTCTTTCTAGCTGCTTGTAAGATTTTTTCCTTGAGCTGGGAGTTCTGGAATTTGGCCACAATGTTCCTAGGAGTTTCTCTTTTTGGATCTCTTTCAGGTGGTGATCGATGGATTCTTTCAATACTTATTTTGCCCTCTGGTTCTAGAATGTCAGGGCAGTTTTCCTTGATGATTTTATGGAAGATGATGTCTAGGCTCTTTTTTTGATCATGACTTTCAGGTAGTCCCATAATTTTTAAATTGTCTGTCCTGGATCTATTTTCCAGGTCAGTTGTTTTTCCCATGAGATATTTCACATTCTCTTCCATTTTTTCGTTCTTTTGGTTTTGTTTGGTGATTTCTTGGTTTCTCATAAAGTCATTAGACTCCATCTGTTCCATTCTAATTTTGAGAGAACTATTAAATTCAGTGACCTTTTGAGCCTCTTTTTCCATTTGGCTCATTCTGCTTTTGAAAGCATTCTTCTCCTCATTGGCTTTTTGAACCTCCTTTGCCAGTTGGGTGAGCCTATTTTTCAAGGTGTTAATTTCCTCAGCATTTTTGGGGTCTCCTTTACCAAGGTATTGACCTGTTTTTCATACTTTTGTTGCATCTCTGACATTTCTCTTCCCAGTTTTTCCTCCACCTGTCTAACTTGCTTTTCAAAATCCTTTTTGAGCTCTTCCAGGGCCTGAGCCCACCCACCACCCCCCTGGGGTGTCTGGGGTACTGAGGCCCTGCCCTCCACGTCTTTCCCTGATGGCAAGTATACGTCCTCATCTTCGTCAGATCCGAAGGTCGGGATCATTTGCATTTGTTGGAAAAAACTCTCTAAAGTCTTATTTTTTTCTTCCCTTTTCTAGGCATTTTCCCAGCCAGTTAATTGACTTCTGAGATTCCTTTCCACCCCCGCCTGGATCCGCCCAGCTAGTGCTTGGCCTCTGAGATTTAAATGGGCTTTCCTCCTGCTGGCTGTCAATCAGTGAGCTTTAGTTCAGGTGCTGGGGTGGGGCCAGGGCTGCCTCCGAAACTCTGATCCCTCGGGGGCTTTATGCAGAGACTTTCAGGAATGGAGCAGGTGGGGGCGGGGTGGGGGGCCCGCCTCCCAATCTCAGCTCCCCTGGGGGTCCCGAGCAGAAGCCTTCAGTAACAGAGCAGGGTGGGGGCAGGGCCGTCTCCCAGGCTCGGCTCCGTCAGGTTTTATGTGGGAATCTTCCGTAATGAAGATCCTGCCTGCTGCTGGGGGATTCCTGAGTCCTGGGCCGCTGACGCCCCAGCCGCCGCCCACACCTCTGCCTCTGCCACTTCCTGCACCATCCCTGCCACCCCGCTTCTTCCCGAGGGGGCCCGAGTCATGGAGACGCCCCAGCTTCCCCTCTCCTTCAGCCCGGCCTCTCTCACTGACCTGCTTCTGTGGGCGGAGGGACTTTCCCGGCTGCTGGAACTTCCGTCTCTGAAGCCTGCTCGGATCAGCTTCTCTTGGGTCTCGGCCAGGGCAGCGCTGGGGGTCGGGTTTACTTTCCGGGGCGCGTCGGACCCTGGGGACAGGTCTTCAGGGCTCCCTGGAACGGAAATCTCTTCCACTCTGCTTCTGCACACCTTGTATTCACCCAGAAGTTATGGGGGACTCTTTTTACATTAATTCTATGGACTTTGGTTTCGGAGCTCGTAAACGTGCGTCCTTCTACTCTGCCATCTTGGCTCTGACCCCCTTGGTTCTCTTTCTTCAACTCCTGTCCAGTGGTTCTTTGCTAATTATATTCATGAACTTTGGGGCATCTTACCTTTGTTGTGCCCTCTGACATTTATATACAATTGAATTCTACTTAACTTTGAACTGGTCTATTTTGCCATATACCCTTTGGTTTAATGTGTGCCTTCCTTTCCAAGGCTTTGCTTACTTCTACTGACCTGCTGCAAAACATTATGTGGTATGAATCTTTTCTTCAAAGCTTTTAGTTTTTAAGGATGTCTTCTACGATGACATTATTTTAAGGATGTATAAAGCTCTTCTGTATCTAAAAAAGGGACAGAAATCTAGAGCATGTTCACATTTTTATATTCCTGATTTAATAAGTAACTTTGAACCATATCTGTGCCAGGTTACAAATGGAATAACATGTGGGCCAAAACTTGAAACTTGCACATAATAATCACATCAAATGCGGAGAAAGGTTAGCCTGTATGTTTTTTTTATATTTTCACTTTTCTTTTCAGCTTAGTTCCCTTCATCTAATATGTCTCCTAAAAATATTCATACAGTTTACATGTTAACAATGGTAATGACATTCTTTAGCACAGAAAAATTTTTAAAAAATGAAGATTTTAAAATATATGCATGGTATATTGTTCACCTACACACGTGTGTGTACACTTGTGGATGTCTATGTATAGTGGAGAAGAGCCTATACTCAATATATCATTAGTATTAGTGAATTCCCACTTGGGGAAATAAATTGGAATTTTTCTGTCACTTAATGGTTACATAACTAGTTTGCTCTAGAACCTAAAAGAATTAGTTGCCTCGATCTCCAAGAGGTTAAATGACTTACCAAGAGTCTTTCCATGAGTATCTATCAAAGGCAGAAATAGGTTCTTCCTGCCTCTGAACGATTACGTTGTCATACTTTTTCTTCTTCCTCGTGTGTGTGTATGTGTGTGGCTATAATAAAGTTACATGTATACACACATATGCATATATGCATATTCCTAATCCGAAATTTTATAAAATCTTCTGGGATAGTAAAAGTTGAATTACAATAAAAATATATCTCATTGTAAATATGAGTTTATGACATTAACATTCAACTATGAAGTTTACATATTTTAATTTTAAGGGAGCTGTTACCATAACAGGGCAATCATTTTATTCCTTCTTGCTTGCCTTTCTCTGACCCTTCCCAAAGAGACTGATTCCATATTTCTCTTTTCTCCTCAAGCATTCCATGCCACCTTTACCTCATCTCCCCTTACACTTTAAGATAGGATGAGCATTGCTCTCCAGGGTTCCCTTTGTTTAAACCAGAACAAACAATTTATATTATTGAGAGTCAGATCTATAATAGAATTTTTCCCATTCTCATTCCTCTATTAAAATAAGGATGATATTATCACTATGGCATTTTAATAAATCCTTTACTTCTTTCATTTGGTAAAAAGAAAACTACAGAGAAGTCTGGATATCTGAAGTCTTCCATCATTATTATGTTATGTCTTTATGATACAATGATTGAAATATAGTGATAACTTCCGATTCGCTGTCCAGAATAGCCACAAATTATACATTTTCAATCTTCATTCAGATTTCTCTAAAAATTTATGTGACTAAATGAAATATATGAAATTGATGAAAAATTCAATCATATTATTTGAAGTTATAAAACTACATCTTTGTTTGACTATTTTCCTTGTCTCAATGCTCAGTCTTTTGAATTTAGGCTGTCTCATATTAGCACTGCTGTTTGATCTCAACAGTAAGTATTGGTTGATGGTTCCGGCTTTTCCAGTTTTGTTCTGCTTGTATTGTTCTTGTTTTGCCTTGCTGTAACTTTCATTTTGTTTAGCCTGCTATCTTTACAAATACAACAGTTTTGTCCACAATTCAATTTTCACAATTTTTTTTTCCTGACTAGCCCTGCCTTAGGACTTGTACACTATTTAGAGTTTTCTTGTTTTGTTTCTGTAGCCCCTATAGAAGGAAGTTTTCTAGTGGTATTTTTAGTTGGTCTGGTCCATCTGGGGTCATCCTAACTCACTCACTGCTCAAATATTTTTATTTACCAGCTTCTTACAAATTATTTTTTTTTGCCTTCTGATTCAACAATCTCCAACTATTCCTTAAGTTCTGAGTATCCTTATAATCTTTTTAATATGTATGTTATTCCAGTTATGTCTACTCCCTTGGATTATATCACCTTTTTTCCTAAGGTGAACTCAAAGGCCTTATTATCTACCCTGTAGATTCCCCTCCCCCCAGATCACTAGCCAGTACGATGTAATCTGCTGCTCTACCATACTGATCATACAAAACAGATTTCCATTTTACTCATTGTTCAAAAAGAAAACAGAAATAAAAGAAAAAATATATATATTTTAATCTGCATTCATAATTCATTAGTCTCTCTTTGGACATTGATTCATCATCAGATCTTTGGTATAGTTTTGGATTGTTGTCTTGATCAGAGTAGCTGAGTTTTTCACAGTTGATCAACCTTACAATATGTTACTGTGTAGAATATCATTGTGGTTCTGCTCAAACAACTTTTTATGAGTTCACATACGTCTTCCAAGATTTTTCTGAAAACATCTCCCTCATCATTTCTTATAGTATTCTATAACAATCATGTACCACAACTTGTTCAGCCATTCCTGAATTGAAGGGTATCCACTCAACTTCAAATTATTTGCCACCACAAAAAAGAGATGCTATAAATAACTTGGTATGAATAGGTCCTTTTCCTATTGAATCAAAATTCAATCTCTTTGAGTAATGGTAGTGATATTGAAAGTAGTGATAGTTCTGAATCAAAAGGTATGAATAGTTTTATAATCCTTTGGGCATAGTTCCATATTGTTCCACAGAAAGGTTGGAATAATTCACAACTCTACCAACAATGAATTAGTGGGAGCCAAGACAGAGGATAAAAGAATAGATCCCTGTCCCTCTCCCATTTTTATCCCCAAACACCCATAAAACAGCACACCAGAAAAAAATCCTGGAATTGTGGAGCCAGAAGGAAAACAAGTATTTTGGTCCAAGATATTTATAGGAACAGAAAATAATGCTTGTATAACTTGTATAATGGGAACACAGTCCAGGACAGAAAGCACCACAGCAAACCAGTGGCAGGCTCCACTTCACAAACCAGATAGAGATCCAGAGGCCCATATTGGGGAAGCTCACAAATACCAACAAGAGTAACCCTCCCCCATGTACTTTAACACAGCCAGGGAAACGGACAGACTTCAGCTCAGGGAATCACCATGGGTGCTGATGCAACCTAGAAGGCAGGCATCTTCTAGCAGCTAAACCTCCCTGTACTTCAGCACAGATCTGGGACAGCAGGCATACTTGAGCAATGAACCTCCTCATGTTTCATCACAGGCCTGAGGAATGCAGAAAAAATTCACCTGGCCTCAGCACACACAACACAACCATTAGTATGACCCCAACTTAGCACGGGATAAACTGTCAGATACCTACCGCATCCAATAGCCAGCACCTGAGGTCCCAGGACACAAAGCTAGTCCCAATAAAAGAAGCTTGGCTATTGTCCCTTGTGTACCAGCAACACAACTCTACTTCAAAAGCAATAAAATATGCAAAAATAATGAGAAAAAACAAAAAGAGAAAACTGAACATAGGGAATGATTATGGTGACAGAGAAGACTGAAACAAAAGCAGAAGAGGACAACATTGTCAATATACATATATCTGAAATCTCAAAGAGGAATACGAACTGGTTTCAAGTCCAAAAATGTCTAAAGGATTATAAAAGTCAAAAAAAGAGGTAGAAATAAAATTTGAAAAAAGAAATGACAGGTATACAAGATAAAGTCAACAACCTGAGAAAAGAAAGACAAAAATTAAATGTAGGAAACACTTCCTTAAAAATGCAATTGGGCAAATGGGGAAAAAAATCCACTGAAGAAAACAACTCGATGAAGATGGTGGAGTGAGTGCAACTACTCATTGAAACTCTGAGACAAACTCCTTCAGATAGCTCTAAAAAGAGAATCTAAACAGATTTTGGAGGGGCAGAATCCAATAGGATACAGACTGTGGCAGGTTTCCGGCCCAGAGAAGACTGCAAGATCCACGGAAAGGCTCTGTTATATGGGGCTGGAGAAGTGCACACCTCACAAGGCACAGGCTGTTCCAGTGTTGTCCCCAATGGCAAGGCTGAGCAGGAAGCCCTGGGCTGTCTGAAGGAGCAGCCTCACTACAGAATCACAGTCATATCAACCCAGAAAGATGAACCAAGCAATGATAACTGGGGAGTCCCAGGTAACATCAGTAGCTGCTCCTGAGACTATCAGGTGGCAGAATAAAGGTCTGTAAATTACCTACTTGAATTTCTGCGAGCCAAGATGGTGGAGTGATAGTAAATTCTCTCCCCCTCTCCTTGTTGACCTTGAAAAACTCATAAAATATTTGCCGAGATAAAATCCTGGGACAGTAGAGTGAGTCAAATAGGGAAACAGTCTCTTAGCCCGTGAGGCTAGGAAAATGCAAAAGGGGGTCTGTGGCTGAAGGGGACAAGTGCAGGACTGAAGCTGTCCCAGACATCCCCACCTCAGCGAAACGGGAGGAGATCCTGAGCCCTAGTGGGGTGGATCCTATAAGTGCCAACACAGGACCCCAGGCATGACTTAGCACCCCAGCGGAATAGGGAAGACACTAGTGCCAACCAGTTCACCAAACGCTGAGCTTGCCTATGCTATAGCTCAGCAGAGGAGACCACTTGTGAACACACCACGCCAACCCCACACTGAAAGCAGTTAGTTCGAGGATAACTCTGGGGAAACCTAGAAAGACTTTACCTGGCCTCTGCATTCGACCTTCAGCCAGCTCAGCACCAGGTAAGCTGCAGCATTTTAGCTTCTCACTGAAAGAATCAGAGGCCACAATACCCAAAGCCTCAACTTCTAGGCATAAGAACTGTGGGACAGAGCCCCCAGTGCCCCAGAAGCACAGATCTATGTTAAAAGCCAGGAAAAGGATGAATATCATGAATAAGAAGCAAACCAGAAAATAAAAGACTATAGAATTTTTCTATGAGGACAAGGACCAAAACATGAATACATAAAAGGTCAGCACTGAGACTGTACTTCCATCTGAAATTTCAGAAGGAATGTGAACTGATCTCAAGCCCAAACTGCATTTTTGGAAGAGGTAAAGAAGAATTTTAAAAGGCAAGTTAAAGAAATAGAAGAAAAGGTGGGCAAAGATATTAAAAATATGAAAAAAGAATTCACAGATGAGAAGAGCTCCTTAAAATGGAACATTGGACAAATAGAAAAAGAAGTACCAAAATGAACTGGAGAAAATATTTCCTTTAAAGAAACAATTGGACAGATGGCAAAGGAGATGCAAAAGTTAACTGAAGAAAAAAATTGATAAAAATTAGAATAGGGCAAGTAAAGGTTAATGACTCTATAAGACATCGAAAATAAGTCAAACAGAATCTAAAGAAAGAAAATATAGAAGAAAATGTAAAATATTTAATTGGAAATACAACTTACTTGTAAAATAGATCCAGGAGAGAAAATCTAGGAATTATTTGTCTACCAGAAAGTTATGATGAATAAAAGACCCTGGACAATATCTTCCAAGAAATATTCAAGGGAATCTGTCCAGAAGTCCTAGATCCAGAAGGCAAAATAGTCATAGAGAGAATCCACTGTTCACCTCCTGAAAGGATCCCAAACTAAAATCACGAAGGAATATCGGTGACAAATTCCAGAAATATCAAGCGAAGGAGAAAATATTTCAGGCAGTCAGAGAGAAACAATTCAAACATTGAGGAGCCACTGTCAGGATTACAGAGGATCTGGCAGCTTGTACATTAAAAGACTGAAGGTATTAGAATATGATATTATATAAGACAAAGGAGTAACTACTAGAACCAAAGATCAATTACCCAGTTAAGTTGAGCATAATTTTTCAGACAAGGAAATAGACATTCAGTCAAATAAAGGATTTCCAGACCTTCCTGGTGAAAAGACCAGAGCTCAGTAGAAAATTCACCCTTCAAGCACAAATCTCAAGAGAGGCATGAAAAACTAAGTAGGGAAAAAATAAACTTGTTATTCAATATAGGTAAACTGCTTACATACCTATATAGATTCTATACTTGAATCTTGAGAATTGCATATTTATTATGATATATAAGAGACATGTACATAGATAGAGGGAGCAGGTATAAAGTAAATGATGTGATGATAAAAATATGATTAAAGGGTGCAAAGCACATGCAATGGGAGATGAGAGGAGGAGGCAGAGAAAGTTAAATTACATCACAGGAAGAGGCATAAAATGTATTCCAGCAGTGGGGAAGAGGGGTGGGATACGAGCACTTTTTAAGAGTTATTCCCATCTGTTTTGATTCAAGGAGGGTACCAAAAAATCACTTACATATAGAAATCTAATTAGCTCTACAGGTGATAGGAGGGAAAGTGGGAAAGAAAATGAGGATGAGGTTAATGGGAAAGAAGAAGTAGCAAGGGGAAATGGAAGTAAAAGGGAGGGGATCCGAAAAAAGGGAGGGAAGCCTGAGGAGGTAGTGGTAAAAATAAGCAAAACTCTATTATGGAGGGGTTGGGAGAAGGTTGAACTAAAAGCTATAAAGGGAGGAAAGAGGATGGAGGGAAGATAGAGATAGTAATCATAACTGTGCCTGTGAATGGGAAGAGTTCTCCCATAAAACAGAGACAGATAGCAGAATGGATTGAAACCATAATACAACAATAAGCTGTTTCTAATAAACACATTTGAAATGGGGGTATACACACAGGGTAAAGGTAAAGGGCTGGAACAGAATACATTGTGCTTCATCTGATGTAGAGAAATAAGGGTAGCAAAACAAAGGAATCCTTATCTCACACAAAGCAAAAGCTTAAATAGGTCTAATCAAAATAGTTAAGGAAGGAAATTTTCCTGCTAAAAGTCACCATAGACAACAAAACAATATCATTACTAAACATGTATGCTCCAAGTGGTAAAGAATCCAGACTCTTAGAGGAGAATTTAAGGGAGTTACAGGAAGAAAAAGAGAGCAGAACTACACTATTGGAGGACTTCAACCTCCACCTCTGTGAACTTCATAAATCTAAACTTAAAAAAAAACCAAAACAAGAAAGAAGTTAAGGAGCAGAATAAAATTCTGAATAAGGTACATATGATAGATATCAGGAGAAAATTGGATAAGAATGAAAAGGAACATACCTTTCTCAGCAGTGCATGGCACATATACAAAAATGAACCTTGTCCTAGGGCATAAAAACCTCACAATCCGGCGCAGAAAGGCAGAGATACTCTTCTCAGATCACAATGTAATAAAATTATATATGAGGGAAGACTATGGAAAGATGAGTCAAAAATTATTTGAAAAATAAATAATCTATTCTTACAGAATGAGTGGGTTAAACAACAAATCGTAGAAACGATCAATACCTTCATTCAAGGGAATGACAATCTACTAAATCTTTGGATCCTTCAAAAGCAGTTCTTAAGAGTAGTTTTATATCTTTGAATACCTACATGAATAAAATAGATAAAGATGAATTCAATGAATTGGGCATGCTGCTGAAAAAGCTCAAAAAAGAACAAATTGAAAATTCCCAAGTACATACCAAATTAGAAACACTGAAAACCAAAAGAGGGACTAATGAAATTAAGAAAACTATTGAAATTATAAATAGAAATAAGTGTTGATGTTATGAAAAAAACAATAAAATTGATAAAGTTTTGGTTGATTTGATTAGAAAAGAGAACAAAGAAATCAAATTTCAAAAATCACATATAAAACAGGTGAACTCAACTCCAATGAGGAGGAAATTAAAACAATTATTAGACATTACTTTGCCCAACTCTATGCCCATAAATTAAGCAATCTGAGATGAAAGATTATTTTCAAAAATGTAAATAGCCCCAATAAACAGAAGAGGAAGTCGAACACTTAAATAACCCCATCTCAGAATTAGAAATTGAAAAAGCCATCAATGAGCTCCCTAGGAAAAAATCTCCAGGGCCAGATGTATTTACATGTTAAATATTTAAAGAATAGTTAATTCCCATACTCTACAGATTATTCGTGAAAATTGTGGAAGAACGAGTCCTACCAAATTCTTTTTATGGCGCAAAAATTGTTCTGATACCTGAAACAGGATGAGTCAAAGTCGAGAAAGAGTATTGTGGAACAATTTTTCTAATGAAGATTGTTAGCAAAAGGAATACAGCAAGTTATCACAAGAATAATATGTTGTGATCAAGTAAGATTTATATTAGGAAGGCTGGTGAAATTTTAAGAAAATCATCAATATTATTGGACATATCAACAACATAATTAACAGAAACCTCATCATTATCTCAATAGATGCAGAAAAAGCTTTTGACAAAATAAAACACCCATTTCTATTGAATCACTGGAAAGCACAAGAATACATGAAACTTTCCATGAAATAAGGACTAAAACCTTCAGGAAGAATTATATGTAGTGGGGATGAGCTAGATGCATTTCCAATAAGATCAGGTGTGAAACAAGGATGTCCATTATTACCATTGTTATTCAATATGTCTGTAGAAATTTTAGGTGTAGCAATAAGAGAAGAAAAGGAAATTGAAGTAACTAGAATAGGCAAAGAGGAAACTAAGTTATCACTCATTGCAGATGATATGATCATATCATCAGAAAATTAAGCAAAAACTACTTGAAAAAATAAGCAATTTTGGCAAAGTTGCAGGTTATAAAATAAATCCACATAAATCATCTGTGTTTCTATATGTTACTAACAAAGCCCAAAAGCAAGAGAAAGAAAGAGAAATACCAGGTAAAAATAAGGTGGGCACTTCAAAGGATCTTGTAATCTATCTGCCAAAATAAACCCAGGGACTATATGAACACAATTACAAAACATTTATCTCACAGATAAGGTCAGATCTAAGTAAGTGCTCATGACTTGGCCAAGCCAATGCAAAAAAATGCAAATTCTACCTAAATGAATTTACTTGTTCAGTGCCACATCAACCATACTACCAGATAAATGTTTTCTAGAGCTAGAAAAAAATAATATCAAAATTCTTCTTTAAGATCAAAAGGTCCAAAACACCAAGGAAACTAATGAAAAGAAATGCTAGGGAAGGTGACCTAGCACTACCAGGTATCAAATTATATTGTAAGGCAACAATCACTAAAACCACTTTGTACTGAATAAGAAACAGAAGGGTGGACCACTGGAATAGGTTAGGTACTGTAGACACAATAGTCAGTGAATTTAGCAGTCTCTTCTTTGATAAACTCAAGGACTGAGGCTTCTGGGATAAGAACTCATTGTATGAGAAAATTTGCTGAGAAAACTGGATAACAGTGTGATAGAAACTGGGCATAGACCAATGCCTGACACCATACACAAGAATAAAGTCCAAATGGATTCATGATCTAGGTATAAATATTGATACTATAAACAGATTAGGGGAACAAGGAATAGGGTATTTGTCAGATTTATGGAGAATGGAGAAATTTTTGAGCAAACAAGAGTTAGAGAAAATTATGCAGTGCAAAATGGATGTTTCATTATATTAAATTGAAGTTTTCGCATAAACAAACCCAATGCAACCAACATTAGGAGGGAATCAGAAAACTGAAAAGAATTTTTGCTACTATTGTCTTTTATAAAGACTTTATTTTTAAAATACATAGAGTACTAAGAATATGTCATTACCTGATTAATGAAAGGTCAAAGATATGAACAGGCAGCTTTCTCAGGAAGAAATTAAAGATGTCCATAACCATATGAAAAAATGCTCTAAATCACTATTGATTAGAGAGATTCAAATCAAAACAGCTCTGAGGTACCACATCACTCCTGTCCAGTTGCCTAGCATGACAAAACAGACGAATGATAAATATTGGAAAAGATGTGGGAGAGTTGAAACACTAATTCCTTGTTGGTGGAGCTGTGAGCTGATCCAACCATTCTGGAGAATGATTTGGAGTTATGCTCAAAGAGATGCAAAGATGTGTGTACTGTTTGACACAGCAGTATTGCTTCTAGGACTGCATCTCAAAGAGATCGTAGAAATGGGAAAGAGTTCCATATATACAAAAATATTTATAACAGCTCTCCTTATGCTAGCCAAAACTTGGATATCAAGGCAATGCCCATCAATTGGGGAATGGCTGAACAAATTGTGGGGTATGAACATAACGGAATACCACTGTGCTAAAAGAAATGATGAACAGGAAAACTTCAGCAAGGCCTGAAAAAACTTATATGAACTGATGCTGATTGAAAGGAGCAGCACCAGGGGAATGTTGAAGCAGCAATAACCACAGTGTGCAAGGATGTTTTCTGGTAGACTTAGTCTTTCATATCAAAGCAAGGATCTAAAAAATTTCCAATTAGCTCTCGAGGTAAAATGATTACTACATCCAGAGAAAGAATTAGGGAATTGGATAACAGAATGTAGGAGACCATTTACTTTTATATTATGTGGTTTTTTGGTTTTTTTGATTTCTCCCATTCATATTAATTCTACTTTTCCACATGACTAAGGTAAAAATGTTTTTGATAGAAGCACATGTGTAGAATCTTTGTAAGACAGCACGCTGTCTCAGGGAAGGAGTGGGGAAGTAGTGGAAATGAGAGGGAGGAAAGGGAAAATAATCTAATATATATGGAAGTGATTGAAGAACACTGAAAACAGTAAAAATAATTAAAAATAAATAAATAAACAGAAAGAGAACAACTCCATATAAATTAAAACTGGCTAAAGGCAAAAATCGTTAACATTATTCACTAAAAAGAAGAATGCCTTAATAAAGTATATTTGGGAAACTGGAAAAACAGGTACAAAAGCTAATTGAAAAAAATTCCTAAAATCTGACATTGTGGAAGTGAAAACTAGTGACTCTACAATGAATCAAGAATCAGTCAAAGAAAATCAAAGAATGAAAAAAATAGAAGAAAATGAGACCCCAGTGCAAAGCAACTGACCTGAAAAATAGATCTGGGAGAAATAATTTAAGAATCATCTGTGTACCTGAAAGTCATTATCAAAAAGTGAGTCTAAAGAGCATATTTCAAGAAATTATCAAGAAAAAATGTCCTGAGGTCCTAGAAAGAGAAGATAAAATGGTCATTGAATGAATTCTCTTATCAGTTCCTGAAGGAGACCTTCAAAGAGAAATACCAAGGAATATCATGGTATCATAGGCAAATTTCAGGATTATCAGATCAAGGAGAATACGCTGCAAGCAGCCAGAAAAAAAAATATCATGGAACCACATTCAGGGTTATACAGAAACTTGCAACTTCTGCACTGAAGGAAGAACAAGCTTGTAATATGAAATTCTGGAAGGCATAGTATCTTGGGCTACAACCAAGAATCAATTATCCAGCAAAACTGACCATAATATTTGAGGAGAAAAGACATGAATTCAATTATTTATAACACTTTCAATTATTTCTAATAAAACCAAAAACTGAACAGAAAATTAAATCGTCAAATTCAAGATTCAAGTGAAGTACAAAAGGTAAACAGGAAAGAAAAAATGTCATTCAATAAGGTTAAATTGTTTATGTTGCTACACAGGAAAATCATAATTGTAATTCTTGAGAAGTGAGTCTTTATTAATACGTTTAGAAGGGGTATACATTTAACAAGGATATTTTTAAGCAGAGTATGAGAATGAGTTGAATTTGATGTGATAATAAAATTAATTAAATGGGGTGAAATACAGGATTGTACTATGAGAAGAGGAAAGTGGGAAGCAGAAGGGGACAAATTGCATCACTGAAAGAGGCACAAAGTCCTATTTGAGTAAAAGGAGAGAAAGTGGGTCAGCATCCTTTGAACCTTATTATCATTGGATTTAGCTCAAAGAGGTAATATCATACACATTCAATTCATTATAGAAACCAATCACACTCTACAATAAAGAAGGAGGGAGAAGGGGAAAGAAAGGGGAAAAAGGTGGATAGACAGCAGGGAAAAGGAGGGAAGAAGTAGTAAGGAAAAGGGGAGAGAAAGAGGAAGGAACTAATAGAAGGAGTGGAGATTAAGGGAACTGTCGTCAGAAGCAAAACACTGATGAGGAGGCAAAGGGTGAAAGGAGAGAGAAAAGTATAAATGGGGAGAGGGGAAATAGGATAGAGAGAAAGAAACTGTAATTATAACAGAAAGTGAATGAGATGAACTGTCTCATAAAATGGAAGTAGATAGTAGAGTGAAATAAAAACTGGAATCTTACAATACGTTGTTTGTAAGAAACACATTTGAAGCAAAGTGACATACAAAGAATAAAGTTAAAAGACTGGAGCACAATATCATTTTTTAGCTGAAATATTTAAAAAAGGTAGCAGTCTTGTTCTCAGACAAAACAAAAAGGTTTTGAAATACATAAAATTTAATAAAATTCAGGAAGGAAACCACATCTTGCCAAAACATGCCATAGACAATGAAGAAACATGAATGCTAAATATGGTATTTGTGTAATATATATAGGATATGCATTAAGTAGTATACCATCCACATACTTAGAGGAGTTAAAACTACCTACAGGAAGAAGTAAATGACAAAACTATATAGTGGGGAACCTCAGTTTCCCCCCTCAAGCCTAGATACATATAACTACAAAATCAACAAGAAAGAAGTTAAAGAGGTAAATAGAATTTGAGAAAAGATAGATAGTGTAGACTTCTGGAGATAATGGCATGGGAATAGAAAAAAATATATCATTTTCTCATTGGTATATTCCACCTCCAAAAAACAATGACAATGCCCTAGGGCATAACAATCTCAAGTTCCAGTGGAGAAAGATAGAAATATTAAATGCATGCTACTCAGACAATGATGCATTAAAATAAAATGCAACGAAAAAAGGATCATGGACAGATAAACTCAAAATTGATTGGAAACTAAATATGCTAATCATAAAGAATTAGTGGGTTAGAAAACAAGTCAAAGATAGAATCAATAACTTCATCAAAGGAAATGATAATAATGAGACAATGTACCAAAACTTACGAAGTGAAGTAATAGTAATGAAAATGTAGAGATCATTCCCATTAATGGCCCATATGACCTGCCTGGGTCACCTGGAACCTGAGTCACGTAAGTCTGTTCCACATGGAGATCTGTGGTTTGAGGAGTTTGCTGAATGAGTGGAACAGGGAAGGTGGAATAGGAAGAGGCGGAGTTAAAGCAGAACTGAGAAGAAACTGCTGAATCTAGTCACAGCTAGGAAGGACGCAGGCAAGCAAGCTGCTGCCTAGTATGAGTGAAAGAACTTGTTTATGATTTTTTGTTTAAGAGAAACTGCTTGTGATTTGTTTAATGGAGTTGGTTTGTGGGAAGCATAGCAGGGACAAGTCTTGGGGATGGTGCTAATCTTTGCATTGTTATTGCGTGTAGATTTCTGTTATTATGATGGATTTGACTTTCTGGTGTCTGAATAAATATTTTGGTTCTGTCTTCCATGGGGAGACTTTGTTGTATTTCGCGATTCAGAGTTGCACTTGGATATTCATGACCAACATATGTGCTGTGAATATCACATTGGCACTACAGATGCAGCTGAGAAATACTTAGAAAGAAATTTTATATCTCTAAATGCTTGCATATATAAAATATAGAAAGAGATAAATGAATTGGGCATACCTTTTAAAAAGCTAGAGAAAGAACAAATAAAAATTCCCAATAAATACTAAATTACAAATTCTGAAACTCAAAGGACAGCTTAATAAAACTGAAATTAAGAAAACTATTGAATTAATAAAGAAAATTATCATCTGGTTTTATGAAAAAGAATAAAATAGATAAATCTTTAATTTAATTTAAAAAAGAAAGAAATAATTAGCAGCATCAAAAATGAAAGGGTGAACTCATCCTCAGTGACAAGGAAATTAAAATAATAATTAGGGATCATTTTGCACAATTGGTGCCTGAAAATCTGACAATCTTAGTGAAATGAATAAACATTTACAAAAGCTGCAAATTGGCATATTAAGATTAATAGGAAATAAAATATTTAAATAAAACCCATTTCAGAAACAGAAATTGAACAAGCCATCACTGAAATGTCTAAGAAAAAATCTCTAGGAGCAGAAGAATTTAAACGTGCATTTGAGGGAACAATTAATTCCAAAGGCAAAGAAACTATTTGGAGAAAAAAGTGAACAAGTAGTCTTACCAAATTCTTTTCGTGACACAAACATTGTGTTGATGTCTAAAAAGGGATATCCCTAAACAGAGAAAGAGAATATAGCTCATTCTCCCTAAGGAAGATAGATGCAAAAAATTTAAATAAAATATTAGCAAAGAGACTGCAGGAACTTTTCAAAAAGAATAATACACAACTATCAGGTCAGATTTATACCAGGAATGCTGGAGTGCTTTAATATTAGGAAAAGTATCAGCACCATCAATAATAATAAAGCTTACAGAAATCATATAGTTATCTCACTAGAAGCAGAAAAATCTTTTGACAAAATACAATACTCATTCCTACCAAAACACTACGGAATATAGGAATAAATGAAATTTTCCTTAAAATGATAAAGAGCCTCTATCTAAAGCCATCAGCAAGCATTTTAAGTAATGGGGATAAACTAAATGCATTTCTGATAAGAACATCCTTGTTATTCAATATTGTACTAGACATGTTTACTTTAGGTATAAGAGATGAAAAATATATGGAAGGAATTAGAATAGACAATGCAGAAACAATCACTCTTTACAGGTAATATGCTGGTATATTTGGAAAATCCTAGAACATCCACTAATTTTTTTAAAATAATTAACAGTTTTACCAAGGTTGCAAGATGTAAAGTAAACCCACACAAATCCCCAGCATTTCTTCATGTTACCAACAAAGCCCAGCCAAAAGAGATAGAGAAATTCCATTTAAATAACTTTAGACAATATAGAATATTTAGGTGTCTAGCTGCTAAGACAAACACAGAAACTATAAACACAACATTACAAAACATTTCACACAAGTAAAGTAAGATCTAAATAAAATATCAATTCCTCATTAGTAGGTCAAGCTAATATAAAAAACGTGACAATTCTACCTAGATTAATTTACTTATTAAATGCCATACCAAACATGCGCATGTGCACACACACACACACACACACACACACACACACACATGCACACACAGAGAAAAAGCACAAAGAATAATAACAAAATTCCTCCAGAAGAATAGAAGGTCCAAAATAAAAAAGGAAATTAATTAAAAGAAATGAAAAGGAGGATGGCTTAGCTTTACCAGATCTAAAACAACAAAAAATGAAAAAAATAAAACCATATAAAGTAAAACAATATGTAACAATAATCATCAAAACTACTTGGGACTCTAGAAGAAATACTGTGACTAATCAGTGAAATAGGTTAGGAACACAAGGCAAAGTAGTCAACGATTATGGTGATCTACTGTTTGATAAACCAAAGGCTTCTGGGATAAGAACTCACTATTTGACAAAAGCTGTTGGGAAAACTTGAAAATAGGATGGCATCTATTAGGTATAAACCGACATCTCACAACATAAACGAAGATGCATTTAAGATGTGCATGTTATTTACATAAAAAGGGTGAAACTATAAACAAATAAGAGAGCTAGGGAATGATTTACCTGTCAAATCTATGAAAAAGGGAAGAATTTATGACCAAACAACTGATGGAGATCACTATCAAATGCAAAGTGGATAATTTAGATTACAATAAATTGAAAAGTTTTTGCACAAACAAAGCCAACATAACCAAAATGTGAAGGGATTCAGAAAGATGGGAAACGTTTTTTTACAGTCATTACCTCTGATAAAGTCTTGTTTCAAAACTATATAGAGAGCTGAGTCAAATCTAGCAAAATACAAATCAATCCCCAATAGGTAAATGGTCAAGGGGTATGAAAAGGCAGTTTTTAGAGGAAGAAATTAAAGTTATCTACAGTCATATAAAAAAATGCTCTAAATAAGTGTTGGAGCCAAAATAGCTGAGTAGGACAGACCTGTAGAAGATTTCCTCCCACAATCCATAAAATACCTGTAAAATGATTCTAAAATAATAATCGAAGTTATATGGTAGTGATTGTAGAACACTGAAAATAAACAAAATTAATTTAAAAAATAAAAAAAAAATTAAAATGACTCCACACAAATTCTAGAGCAGCAGAAGCCACAAAAAGACAGAGCAAAAGAGATTTCCAGACCAAGGCAGCCAGGAAAGTGTACAGAAACTGTTGCACCAGTCTCAGAGTAAAGTACAGCCCACAGAGCACAGCCAAGCACTGGACACTCAGCACGACTAAAGTAGGCTTCATGGCACTGAATTCCGAGAAGCAGCTGTGATTCCCAGATTGCTCAACCCACAAACAAAAAAAAGACAGCTTCAAACGTCAGTGTAAAAGCTCTTTCATCCGGGTAAGAAGGGAGGAGGATCCTGCCCTGGGCCCTTCCCCAGGCAGTGGCAGAGTACATTTTTGGAGCTATCTGCCGAAAGGCACTGGACTAATTGAGCGTCTGACCTGGATTTCAGTTCTGAGTGGCGGTACTGGGGTGAAGAGGAGCACTGACTGATGGAGGCTCTGGACAAGGAATTCTACATGATGGCTCTCAGAGCAGAATGCAGTACAGGAAAGGAGTAAATTCCTCTCCCTTGATTGTGCCACCTTGGAGGAACTGAGAACTTACAGATCCCTAGAGTATAACCACCTCTTGACAAAGGTCTCAAAAGGCAAGTAACTGGCTGGTAAAATGCCCCAAAAAAGAAAAAAAAATAGGATCATAGAAGGATAGTTTCTTGGTGAACAGGAATTTTCTTTCATCTTTTTGGATGAGGAAGAACAATGGATGCTATCAGAGGAAGACATAAAAATCAAGGCTTCTGCATCCAAAACCTCTGAAGTAAATATGCAATGGCCTCAGGTCATGGAAAAGCTCAGAAAGGATTTCGAAAATCAAGTAAGAGTGGTGGAAGAAAAATTAGGAAGAAAAATGAGAGCAATATCAGAAAATTGTGAAAAGTGAGTTAACAATTTGCCAGAGGAAGCACAAAAAACACTCAAGAAAGTAACACCTTTAAAAATAAGCTAACTCAATTGGCAAACAAGGTCCAAAAAACCAATGAGGTTAAGAAAGTCTTAATTAGCACAATGTACCAAAAGGAAAAGGAGGTTCAAAGCTCACTGAAGAAAATTATTCCTTAAAAATAAGAATGGAAGCAGGCAAAGTCAAGATGGCAGAGTGAGAGCAATGACTCACCTAAGCCCTTGGACAAACTCCTTCAGATACCTCTGAAAGAAGAATCTGACCAAATTTTGTAAGTGCAGAATCCAGTGGGAGACAGACTGTAATGGATTCGAAGTGCAGGTTAGACTGCAAGGTACATGGGAAGGATCTGTTCAATGGGGTAAGCCCTCAGTGCACAACGCAGTGTGTCCAGTGCAGCAGAGCAGGAGGGGCCCCGGGAAACCTGAGCAGACAGAACAGCACCCAAGGGCCAAAGACAAGCCTAGCCAAATCAGTGAGAGCCGCTGAATGCCAGATATCAGCTCAGCAGCTCCTGAGACTTTCAACCCGAAGATTAAACACCAGTACGTCACCTACTTGAACTTCGGGGAGCCAAAATGATGGAGTGATCAGTAAATGCTCTCTCCTCTCCCCTTGATGAACGTGAAAGAACCATAAAATATTTTCCCAGAAAAATCCTGGATCAGCAGGAACAGCAAAGAGGCCAATAGTCTCATAACACCCAAGGCTAGGAAAATAGTTAAGGGGGATTCCACCTACTGTGGTGGAGGCAAACCTGAAGGACTGAGGACCCAGGGCAGAGAAAACTTGTCTAATTGCCACAGCTAACATTTCTAGCACCATATTGATTAATAGTGGTGAGAATGGACATCCTTATTTCACCCCTGATCTTATTGAAAATGCATCTAGCTTATCCCCATTGCATATAATGCTTGCTGAAGGTTTTGGTAGATACTGCTTATTATTTTATGGAAAGTTCCCTATATTCCTATGTTCTCCAGTGTTTTTAATAGGAATGGGTGTTGTATTTTATCAAAAGATTTTTCTGCATCTATTGAGATAATTATGTGGTTTTTGTTAGTTTTATTGTTGAAGTGATCAATAATGCTAATAGTTTTCCTAATATTGAACCAGCCCTACATTCCTGGTATGAATCCTACTTGATCATGATGTATTATTGTCATGCTAAGATGCTGTATTCCTTTTGATAAAATCTTGTTTAAAATTTTTGCATCTCTATTCATTAGAGAAATTGGTATATAATTTTCTTTCTCTGTTTTATGTCTTGCTGGTTTGTGTATCAAAACCATATTTGTGTCATAGAAAGAGTTTGGGAGGACTCCTTCTTCCCCAGTTTTCAAAAGTAGTCTATATAGTATTGGAAATAATTGTTCTTTAAATGTTTGATAGAATTCACTTGTGAATCCCTCTGGCCCTGGAGATTTTTCCCTAGGAAGTTCATTGATGGCTAGTTCAATTTCTTTTTCTAAGATGGGGTTGTTTAAGTATTCAACTTTCTCTTCTGTTAATCTGCACAGTTTGGATTTTTTAAAATATTCATCAATCTCCTTTAGATTATCTCATTTGTGGGCATAAAGTTGAGCAAAGAATTTCTAATTATTGTTTTAATTTCCTCCTCATTGGAGGGGAGTTCACCCCTTTCATTTTTAATATTAGTAATTCCATTTTCTTCTTTCTTTTTTTAAATCAAATTGACCAAAGGTTTATCAATTTTATTAGTTTTTTCATAAAACCACCCATTGGTTTCATTTATTAATTCGATAGTTTGCATAATTTCAATTTTTTAATCTCTCCTTTGTTTTTCAGTATTTCTAATTTGGTATTTTCTTGGGGATTTTCAATTTCTTTTTCTAGCATTTTCAGCTGCATCCCCAAGTCATTGATCTGTTCTTTCTCTATTTTATTTATGTAGACATTCAAAGATATAAAACTGTCCCTACAAACAGATTTTGCAGTATCCCATAAGATTTGGTAGATTGTCTCATTATTGTCATTCTCTTGAATGAGGATATTGATTGTTTCTATGAATTCTTCTTTAACTCATTTCTTCTTTATGATTAGATTATTTAGTTTCCAATTGATTATTGGTTTATCTTTCCATGGCCTTTTATTACATATAATTTTTATTGCACTATGAACTGAGAAAGATGCATTGATTATCTCTGCCTTTCTGCATTGGATTGTGAGATTTTTATGTCCTAGTACATGGACAGTTTTTGTAAGTGTTCCATGTACTGCTGAGAAAAAGGTATATTCCTTTCTATTCCCATTCAATTTTCTCCAAACATCTGTCATATCTACCTTATCTAGAGTTTTAGTTACCAACTTAACCACTTCCTTGTTTAGTTTGAGTTTAAATTTATCGAGTTCAGAGAGGGGAAGGTTGAGGTCCTCCACTAGTATAGTTTTGATGTCAATTTCTTCCTTCAAATCCCCCAGCCTCTCCTCCAAGTGTCTGGATGCTATACCACTTGGAGCATACATGTTTAGTAATTATATTGCTTCACTGTCTATGGTACCTTTTAGCGGGATATAGTTTCCGTCCTTACCCATTTTGATTAGATCTATTTCTGCTTTTGCTTTGTCTGAGATTAGAATTGTTATTCCTGCCCTTATTACATCAGTTGAAGCACAATATATTCTGCTCCATCCTTTGATCTTTGTCCTATGTGTATCCCCCTGTTTCAAATGTGTTTCTTGCAAGCAGCTTTTTGTTGAATTATGGCTTTTAATCCATTCTGTCATCCGTCTCCGTTTATTGGGAGAATTCATTCCATTCACATTCACAGTTATGTTTGCAATCTGTGTATTTGCCCCCATCCTCTTTCCCAATATTTGTGCTTTTAGTTCTCCTGTCTCCCTTCCCCTCCTCAATAGTATTCACTTTTCATCACCTAATCCTGAAGTCTTCCCCTCTTTCTTTTATCCCCCCTCCCTTTTACTCCCCTTTCTTTTATTTCTTCTTCCCTCCCTTTTAGCCTGCCTCCCCTTTCTATCCACTTCCCCTCCTACTGCCTATAGAGATAGTCAGGATTAGCTCCTTAAGTTTACTCTTCCCTTCTTTAAACAAATCAGATGAAAGTACCTCTCAAACAATGCTAATCTACCTCCCCTCTTTTCCTCTTTTGTAATTCTTCCTGTGATGTAATTGGCCATTTTCTGCTTCCTGCTTTTCACACCTCTGCGTGAGAAGGGATTACAATAATTTCTCATACTTACATCATAATTTTTCTCATGACATCATTTACTTTATGAACATTCCTTCTAAGTATATCCCTTTTATATTTCATAATAGATACACAATTCTCAAGATTAACGGGTATCATCTTCCCGTATAGGGAGGTAAACAATTTGCCCTAGGTGAGTATCAAATTTTTGTTTCCCCACCCTTGTTTACCTTTTTTTACCTTTTTATGCTTCTAAGACCTGCAGTTGAAGATCGAGTTGTCTATTGAGTTCTGGCGTTTTGGTCAGGAAGCTCTGGAAATCCCTTACTTCCGAGAATGTTTTTCTCCTTTCCTGAAATGTTATGCTGAACTTTGCGGGGTAGTTGTTCATTGGTTATAGTCCCAACTCCTTTGCCTTATGGATTATTGGGTTCCAGTTCATTCGATCCTTTCATGTAGAAACTGCAAGGTCCTGAGTAATCCATACTGTATCTCCTTGATATTTGAATTGTTTCTTTCTGACTGCTTGCAATATTTGGTCCTTCACTTGATAACTCTGGAATTTGGCAAGGAAATTTCTTGGGGTTTTGTGTTTGAGATCCCTTTCGGGGGGCAGGAACTGTGGTTTCTTTCGATGACAATTTTGCCCTCTGAATATAGAAATTCTGGGCAGTTGTCCTTGATGATTTCCTGGAAGATATTGTCCAGGCCCTTTTCTCAATCATGGGTTTCTGGCAGGCCAATATGTCTGAAATTTTCTCTCCTGGAACTATTTTCCAGGTCAGGAATTTTTCCAATTAGATATTTTACATTTTCTTCTATCTTTTCATTCTTTAGAATTTTTTTGACCTCATCATGAGGGGGAGGAGCCAAGATGGCAGAATAGAAAGATTCACATATGCAAGCTCTGAAACCACGACCTATACATTTCCTGTAAAAAGACCTCTCCACAAATTCTGGAGCAGTGGAAGCTGTGCAGCAATGTAGTGGAGGAGGTTTCCGTTCCAGACAGACCTGAAAAACTGGCACCAAAGGTCCATTATGCACCGGACAGCACATCCCAGCCCTGCCCTGGCTGTGCGGCCCTGAGAAGAGCAGATCCGAGCAGGTTACAGGGACAGAACCTCTGGCGGCCACGAAAGTCCCTCCACACACAGGCGCTACAGGTCACTGAGAGAGTCTTCTGGGCTGGTCAAGAGGGGAGTCAGGTGTCTCTGTAATTCAGGGCCCCTCGCCAGGCAGTGGCAGAGGCAGTGGCAGCCAGGGGCTCCCAGAGCAGCAGGACCTCAGATCCATTACTGAAGGTCTCTGCATAAACCCCTGGAGGGAACTGAGCCTGGGAGATGGCCCTGCCCCCACCTGAGAACCTGAATTTGATTTTACCCTGAATAACAGCCCCACCCACTACTGTAAGCCCTGGGGCTGGGGAACAACATTTGAATCTGAGACCCCAAGCACTGGATGGGCGGATCTTGTTGGGGGTGGAGAGAAATCTCAGAAATCAAGTAACTGGCTGGGAAAACTCCCAGAATATAGGACCATAGAAGGTTACTTTCTTGGTGAACAGATGTTTCCTCCTTTCCTTCCTGATGAGGAAGAACAATGCTTACCATCAGGGAAAGACATGGAAGTCAAGGCTTCTGTATCCCAAACATCTAAAATAGATATCCAATGGGCTCAGGCCATGGAAGAGCTCAAAAAGGATTTTGAAAATCAAGTTAGACAGGTGGAGGAAAAACTGGGAAGAGAAATGAGAGAGATACAAGAAAAGCATGAAAAGTGGGTCAATACCTTGCTAAAGAAGAACCAAAAAAATGCTGAAGAAAATAACACCTTGAAAAATAGGCTCACTCAATTGGCAAAAGAGGTTCAAAAAGCCAATGAGGAGAAAAATGCTTTCAAAAGCAGAATTAGCCAAATGGAAAAAGAGGTTCAAAAGCTCACTGAAGAAAATAGTTCTCTCAAAATTAGAATGGAACAGATGGAGTCTAATGACTTTCTGAGAAACCAGGAAATCACCAAACAAAACAAAAAGAATGAAAAAATGGAACATAATGTGCAATATCTCATGGGAAAAACAGCTGACCTGGAAAATAGATCCAGGAGAGACAATTTAAAAATTATGGGAATATCTGAAAGCCATGATTAAAAAAAAGAGCCTAGACATCATCTTTCAGGGAATTATCAAGGAAATCTGCTCTGATACTCTAAAACCAGAGGGTAAAATAAGTATTGAAGGAATCCATCGATCACTGCCTGACAGAGATTCAAAAAGAGAAACCCCTAGGAACATTGTGGCCAAATTCCAGAATTCCCAGGTCAAGGAGAAAATATTGCAAGCAGCTAGAAAGAAACAATTCCAGTATTGTGAAAATACAATCAGGGTAACACAAGATCTAGCAGCTTCTACATTAAGGGATTCCACAAAGGGCATGGAAGAGGATATTCCAGAAGTCAAAGTAACTAGGACTCAAACCAAGAATCACCTACCCAGCGAAACTGAGTATAATACTTAAGGGGAAAATATGGTCTTTCAATGAAACAGAGGACTTTCAAGCTTTTTTCATGAAAAGACCAGAGCTGAAAAGAAAATCTGACTTTCAAACACAAGAATGAGAAGAAGCATGCAAAAGTAAACAGCAAAGAGAAGTCATAAGGGACTTACCAAAGGTGAACTGTTTATATTCCTACATGGAAAGACAATATTTGTAACTCTTAAAACATTTCAGTATCTGGGTAGGTGGTGAGATTACACACACACATACACACACACATGTACACACATGTGTGTACATGCACATACACACATAGAGACATAGAGCACAAAGTGAATTAACTAGTATGGGATCATACCTTAAAAGAAATTAATATAAGCAGTGAGAGAGAAATGTAGTGGGAGGAGAGAGGGTGAAATGGAATGGAGTTTATTATCTCTCATTCAAGAGGCAAGCAGGAGACTTTTTAGTGGAGAGAAAAAGATAAGAGCTGAGAAAAAAACATGAAGTTTACTCTCATCACATTCGACTAAAGGAAGGAATAAAATGCACATTCATTTTGGTATGAAAATCTATCTTACAATACAGGAAAGTAGGGGAGGAAATAAGGAGGGTGGGGGATATGATGGAAGGGACAGCAACGTGTTGAGGGAGCAATTTGAAGTCAACACTTGGAGAGGGACAGGATCAAAAGACAGAATAGAAACAATGGGGGGCAGGATAGGATGGAAGGAAATAGATTTAGTCTTATGCAATATGACTATTATCGAATTCATATACAAAACTACAGAGATATGGCCTATATTGAATTGCCTGCCTTCCCAAAGCAAACGGGTGGGGAGGGAGGGATGGGGAGAATTTGGAACTCAACGTTTAGGAAAAGCTGTTTAGCATTGTTGTTGCTACTAGGAAATAAGAAATACAGGTAATGGGGAATAGAAAGTCTTCTGGCCCTACAGGACAAAAGAGAAGATGGGGACAAGAGAAGGGAGGGATGTTAGCAAAGAGGGCAGATTGGTGATAGGGGAAATTATAATGTTTAATGTATTGCTGTGGTGGGAGGAGTGAATTTGATACCCAAAATTTTGTGAAAATGAATGTAAAAAGTGAAATAAATAAATTTCTAATAAGAATTGGAAAAAAAAGAATTTCTTTGACTTGCTGTCTCATTGAGTCATTAGTTTCTACTTGCCCAATTCTAGTCTTTATCAAATTGTTTTCTTCAGTTAACTCTTGCATCTCCTTTTCCATCTGTCCAATTTTTCCTTCTAAGGAACTATTTTCTCCAGTTAATTTTTGAACTTCCTTTTCCATTTGTTCAATTTTCCTTTTCAAAGAGATGTTCTCATCAGTGAATTCTTTTTTCATTATTTTAAAATCATTGTCCAGTTTATCTTCTATTTCCTTCTTCATCTCTTCCAGGAGAGCTGCTTGTGCTTTGCGAGCTGTTCATAGTCCCTTCTGAAGTTTCCGATGGAAGTACAGTCTCAGTTTTGACCTCTTTGGTGTTTCTTTTTTGGAACTTATCCCCATAGAAAGATTCTATGTTTTTTTTCTGCCTTCTGCTTTTTCTTGTTCATTATATTGATTGAAGGCTGTGGCGTCTGGTTCTTTCAGTTATAAGCTACAGAACTTTTTGCTGAGCTGATGTGTGAAAAAGCTAAAATCCGGTTTTGGTTTGTGTTTCCCTGATCATCCCTGGCATTAGCTTGTTAAGTGTGGGGCAAAAGTTCACAGGAGATCTCCTCAGCTGAACTGAGGAAAAGGCAAGTTCAGGGGATGCTGATTCCAGCTTCTCTATTGTCTTTCTGAGTCCCCTGGAGTACTGAGGCATGCCTAGATGCTAATACATGTTCTCACCCCTCCTGGGGCTCCTTTCCTAGTGCTGAGGATTGCCTGGGTCCTAGTGTGAGTTTTCTCTGTCCTGGGTCCTCTGTCCTTCAGGTTTGCCTCCGCCGCAGTAGGAGGGATCCCCCTTAGCTATTTTCCTAGCCTCAGGTGTTATGAGAGTATTGGCCCCTTCTGCTGATGCCACTGATGCAGGATTTTTCTGGCGAAATATTTTATGGTTCTTTCATGTTCTTCAGTGTGGGAGGACAGGACATTTACTGATGACTCCACCGTCCTGGCTACTGGAAGTTCAAGTAGGTGACTTCCCGATGTTTAATTTTCAGGCTGGAAGTCTCAGGGCCTGATGAGCTGATATTTGGTGCTCAATGGCTCTGGCCCAGGCTTCTCTCCGGCCCTTGGGTGCTGGTCTGCCAATTCTGCCTGCTCAGGTTTCCCTGGCCCCTTCTGATCTGCTGCACTGGGTGTGCTGTGTTGTGCTCTGTGGGCTCCCTCCTCCCCGGGGTACAGATCCTTCCTGTGGACCTTGCAGTCTAACCTGGGCTCCAAATCCGTCACAGTCTGTCTCCCACTGGATTCTGTACCTCCAGAAATTGGTCAGATTCTCCTTTCAGAGGTATCTCAAGGAGGTTGTCCAAGAGCTTGGGTGAGTCGCTGCTCTCAGTCCCCCATCTTGGCTTTGCACCAGCCTAGACTCACTTTTAAAGACAGAAATATTCTTAAAAACTACTGGGACTCCAAAAATATTCTGTTGTTTACCTGCAGAACATGCAACAAAACAGTGAGGTATAATGGTAAAAGCAGAAGCTTTCTGGCAGAAATGAAAAATTATCTTAGCACTCCCAAGATCAAATCTGGCATGAATACTCTGGATATAAAAACTTCAGGATCTACAAAGAAAAAGAAGAAATTCTTTAGCAGTAATAAGTATGGTTCCTAAGACAATAGTCCAGCATTAATTTTCAGAACCCCAGCATCAGAACAGTCGATTCCCAGTTTCTCCTCAAAGAGTCTGGGTACAATGAAACGTCATCTATCTCAGCTAATGATGATGCTTCATAGTGAAGAAAGTCAAAGGACCCCAGCGACAGATCTCAGAGACTTTCTGTCTTCACTTGAAACAGGGAATGCAGCATTGTGGATATTGGAGCAGCTGCTAAGGTGGTGAAGCCTGCTTTGTTCTCATAGCAGCAAACAATTCTCTTCAATGTCCTTCTTAGTACTTTCCAACATGTTTTTGAAGTGGCTGGCATATAGTAAGAACTTAATAAATACCCACTGAATTGTGTTTTGTGTCCCTGAGAAGGATAACACCCAGGAACTGGATAACTGACATCTTTTCCAGTTATAGGAATTCCCATTCCAACTTTAATGTTATATATTTAACATATGTGGTATGATAGGGGCGTTAATTGAAATCGTGATGTCATAATAGTTACTAACATTAGTCATTTACATACTTCTTGTCTTTATGAAAACTGCCGGGGGGGAGGAACCAAGATGATGGAGTAGAAAGACTCACGAATACTAGCTCCAAAACCACAGGCCATAAATTTCCTGTAAAAAGAACTCCCCACAAATTTTGGAGCAGTGGAAGCCACGCAGAAACACACTGGAAGAGAATTTCGTTCCAGTGAGCCCTCGAAAGCCGTCCACAGGGGTCCGTCGCGCCCCGGAAACTGAAGCCCACCCCTGCGTTGTCCTGGCCATGTCGCCCCAGAGGAGCAGACCCGGGCACGCTTCAGGGACTGAATCTCCAGTGGTCGGGAAAGTCCCTCCACCCACAGGTGCTCCAGGTCAGTGAGAGAGACTTCTGGGTTGGCTTAGAGGGGAGTGGGGTGTATCAGTGGCTCGAGCCCCCTCGGGAAGCACCGGTAGAGGGAGCAGCAGAGGCAGCAGCAGCCCGGGACTCTCCGAGCAGACAGGAGCTCCATTACCGAAGGTCTCTACATAAAGCCCCTGAGGGAACTGAGCCTGGGAGGCAGACCTGTCCCTACCCAAGCACCAGAACTTAAGCTCACATTGAATACCAGCCACTCCCACCGGAAAACCCTGAGACTGGGAAGCAGCATTTGAATCTCAGACCCCAAGCACTAGCTGGGTGGATCTAGGCGGGGGTGGAGAGGAATCTCAGACGTCAAGTAACAGGCTGGGAAAATGCCCAGAATAAAGAAGTAAAATGAGAGCATAGAGAGCTACTTTCTTGGGGAAGAGATGTTCCTTCCTCCCATCATTTCTAATAAGGAAGTAAAATGTTTGCCATCAGGGAAAGACGTGGAGGTTGGGGCCTCTTTATCCCAGATATACAAGGTGGATATCTGGTGGGCTCAGGCCATGGAAGAGCTCAAAAAGGATTTAGAAAATCAAGGTAGACAGGTGGAGGAAAAACTGGGAAGAGAAATGAGAGAGATGCAAGAAAAGCATGAAAAATGGGTCAATACCTTGGTAAAGGAGACCCAAAAAAATGCCGAAGAAAATAACACCTTGAAAAATCAGCTGCCTCATTTGGCAAAAGAGTCTCAGGGAGCCAATGAGGAGAGGAATGCTTTCAAAAGCAAAATTAGTCAAATGGAAAAAGGGATTCAAAAGCTCACTGAAGAAAATAGTTCTTTCAAAATTACAATCGAACAGATGGAAGCTAATGACTTTATGAGAAACCAATAAATCATAAAAAAAAACCAAAAGAATGAAAAAATGGAATAGAATGTGAAATATCTCATTGGAATAACAACTGACCTGAAAAATAGATCCAGGAGAGACAATTTAAAAAATATGGGACTACCTGAAAGTCATGATCAAAAAAAGAGACTAGACATCATCTTTCATGAAATTATCAAGGAAAACTGCCCTGAGATTCTAGAACCAGAGGGCAAAATAAGTATTGAAGGGGTCGAATCCATTGATCATCGCCTGAAAGAGATCCAAAAAGAGAAACTCCTAGGAATATTGTGGCCAAATTCCAGAGTTCCCAGGTCAAGGAGAAAATATTGCAAGCAGCTAGAAAGAAACAATTCCAGTATTGTGAAAATACAATAAGGATACCTCAAGATCTAGCAGCTGCCACATTAAGGGATCAAAGGGCGTGGAATAGGATATTCCAGAAGTCAAAGGAGCTAGGACTCAAACCAAAAATCGCCGACAGAGCAAAACTGAGTATAATACTTCAGGGGAAAATATGGTCTTTCAATGAAACAGAGGACTTTCAAGCATTCTTGATGAAAAGAACAGAGCTGAAAAGAAAATCTGACTTTCAGACACAAGAATGAGAAGAAACATGCAAAAGTAAACAGCAAAGAGAATTCATAAGGGACTTTCCAAAGGTGAACTGTTTACATTCCTACATGGAAAGACAATATTTGTAAATCTTAAAACTTTTCAGTATCTGGGTAGTGGGTGGGAGCACACACAGACATACATACACACACACGCACACGCACACACACACATACATGAGTGAATGCACACACACACATGCAGGCACACATAGAGACAGAGAGCACAGAGTGAATTGCATAGAATGGGATCATATCTTAAAAGAAATTAATGTAAATGGTGAGAGAAATGTACTGGGAGGAGAGAGGGTGAAATGGAATGGGATAAATTATTTCTCATTCAAGAGGCAAGCAGGAGACTATTTAGTGGAGGGAAAAAGAGGAGAGCTGAGAAAAAACATGAAGTTTACCCTCATCACATTCGACTAAAGGCAGGAGTAAAATGCACACTCATCTTGGTATGAAAACCTATCTTACATTACGGGAAAGTGGGGGAGAAGGAGATAAGCAGGGAGGGAAGGATAATGGAAGGGAGGGCAATGGGAGAAGAGAGCAATTTGAAGTCAACAGTCGGGGAGGGACAGGGTCAAAAGACAGAATACAAACAATGGGGGGCAGAATAGGATAGAGGAAAATACAATTAGTCTTACACAACACGACCGTTATCGAAGTCATTTGCACAACTACACAGATATGACCTATATCGAATTGCCTGCCTCCCAAAATAGAACGGGTAGGGAGGAAGGGATGGGGAGAATTTGGAACTCAACGTTTGAGGAACAACTGTATTGTTGTTGCTACGAGGAAATAAGAAATACAGTTAATGGGGAATAGAAAGTCATCTGGCCCTACAGGACAAAAGAGAAGATGGGGACAAGAGTAGGGAGGGAGGATAGAAGAGAGGGTAGATTGTTGATAGTGAAAATTGAATGATTGGTGTATTGAGGTGGGGGAGGGGATAAATGGGGAGAAAATTTGGAACCCAAAATTTTGTGAAAATGAATGTAAAAAGTTAAATAAATAAATTTATATTAGAAAAAAGGAAAAAGAAAATAAAACTGCCAGGGTCTACTCATTGTTAAACCATTCTTCCAAGACTTAAATTCCTCTTTCTTCATTGGTTCTACTGCATCATTGGTACTGATTAAGTTGTACTGAAAATATGCAATGTATTTGTTAACTTTGAGTAATCTCTTTTCTGAAGATAGAAATGTGCTGTCTACACATTTTCCTTTGGATAGAGAGAGATGTAAATACATGCAACTTTTAGACATATATCTCTTTCCACCACTATTTTATTCTTGGAAAATTCTATAGTAATATTTTACTCAAGAAGACATATTAATTTCTAGGTCTAGACAGTTTCTGGGTCTAAAAAGTTATTTCATGACATAATATAATAGCTTCTAATTTTTTTCAGTAAAATATATCCTAAGTAAAAATGGTAAAACAAAACAAAACAAAACCAAAAACAAGAATCAAAAGAGGCATGAAAGCTCAAACAGGAAAGAGTAATCATAAGCAACTTACTAAAGTTGATCTATTTTCATTCCCACCTAGAAAGATCATATTTTTAACTCTTGAAATTTTTGTCAGTATTTGAAGGGATTACACATACACACATACATCTCATCTCAGACACTTGACACTCACTAGCTGTGTGACCTTGAGCAAGTCACTTAACCCTAATTGCCTCATCCTGATTCGTCTCCAAACATGCTGAAGAGTATCTGGTCACTGAATTCAGATGACTCTGGAGGAAAAGTGAGGCTGGTGACCTGCACTCACTCACTCAAAACAAAGTGAAGTGTAAGTCATGTCATCATTTATCATTTCTCTGATGACATGGTCTTCTTCAGCAACAAAGGACGAACACACATGCATACATACATACATACATACATACATACATACATATATATGTATATATGGGGAGAGAGAGAGGGAGAGGGAGGGAGAGAGGGATAGAGCATAGGGTGAGTTGAATAGGAAGGGTTGATATCTAAAAAAAATTGAGGCATGAGAGAGGATTATTTTGGAAGGAGAAAGGGAGAAATGGGATGGGGTAAATCACCTCTCACAAAAGAGGCAAGAAACAGCTTTTTAATTGGAAGAGAAAAGGGCTGTGGTGAGAGGAAAAAAGTGAAGCTTACTCTTACCACATTTGACTTAATTAGGGAATAACATACACATTCAATTTGGTATAAAAATCTGCCTACTCTAAAGGAAAGTAGGGGAGAAATGGATACGTGGGGTTGAGTGGGGAGGATGGAAGGAATGGTAAATGTGAGGAGGGAGTAATTAGAATTAAATTCTAATTTAAACGAGGGAAAGGATCAAAAGAGAGAATAGACTAAATGGCGGGCAGGATAGGATGGAGGGAAATGTAGTGAGTCTTTCACAAAATGACTATTGTGGAAATCTTTTGCACAGTTACACGTATATAGCCTATATTGAATTGCTTGCCTTCTCATTGGGGATGGATGGGGAGAGTGGAAGGGAAAGAAGTTGGAATTCACAGCATCAGGAAAGGATATTGGGAATTATTTTTGTGTGCAACTGGGAAATAAGAAATACAAGTAATGAAGTGTAGAAATCTATCGTGCCCTATAAGACAAGAGAGAAGTGGGATAAGGGAATGGAGGGGTGTTATGGAAAGGAGAGCAGATTGGAGGAAACAATAATCAGAATTAACAATGTTTTGAGATGGGGAAGGGGAGAGATGAGGAGAGAATTTGGAATTCACAATCTTGGGAAATGAATGTTGAAAACTAAAAATAAAGAAATAAATGATAAAAAAACCTTAAAATGTCTTAAATAGCTATTTATTAGATAAATGTTCATCAAAACAACTCTGAACTACCACATCAAACCTCTCAAATTATGAGAAAACTAATCAACATGAGAACAAACATGAGAAAATAGGACAGTGATAGATGTTGTGGATGTGGGAAAATTGAAATCTATTACATTGTTGGTGGAGTTCGGACTTGATCCACCCACTTTGGAGAGTAATATTGAACTATGCCCAAAGGGCTGTAAATTGTGCATGCGCCTTAATTCAACAAAACTAATACTTTGCTTGTATTCCAAAGTGATCATAAAAACGGAAAGGGATCCACATGTAAAAATAGTTATTGCAACTTTTTGTAGTGGCATAAAATTGGAAATTGAGTTTTTGTCCAAAAATTGAGAAATGACTGAACAAATTGTAGTACATGAAAGTAATGGAATAATATTGTTTCATAAAAAAATGGTAAGCAAGCAGACATTTGAAAAACCTGAAAAGACTTGACTGAACTGATGCTGAGTATAATGAGCAGAACCAGGAGAACATTTTCCACAGTAACAGCAACTCTGTATCATGGCCAACTTTCTTAGATTTGGCTCTTCTGAGCAATGTAATGATCTTACAGATTTCCAAAAGACTCACAAATGAAAATGCGATCAACCTCCAGAGAAAGAACTATGGAGGCTGAATGTAGATTTAAGCGTACCATTTTCTCTTTCTTTTTTTATTGTTTTCTTTCTCATTTGTTTTTTTGTTTTGTTCTTATTCTTTTTTCATAACACGAGTAATGTGGAAAAAAATTTAATATGACCACACATATATAGCCTAAATCATCTTTAGGATAATATCATCTTTGGGAGGGGAAGTTGAGAGAAGAGGGAAAATTAGAACTCAAAATCTTATAAAAGAGATTTTTGAAAGCTAAAAATTAATTATTTTTTAAAAATGCATTAGTGCCCCAATTTTCTACATTCCTTTGAGTATTTTCATTTTCCATCATGTTACCTAACCTGATAGGTTTGAGGTAGTATCCCGGAATCTTTTAAATGTTCAATTTTAATGTTTTCAGTTCCTTATATATTTGAGCAATATGGCCTTTACGAGATTAACTTGCTATACAGTTTTTTGCCCCCAAGTTTCCTATTTTCCTTCTAATTTTGGCTGCATTTGCTTTCTTGGTACAAAACTACTTAATTTCATAGAATCAAAATTATTTATTTTCCTTCCAGTAATCCCCTCAGTCTCTTGTTTTGTCATAAAATTTCCTTACCCATAAATCTGATAGGTGTCTTCTTTCCATGATTCTCTAATTTGCTTATGATTACGTTGTTGAGCCATTTCATTTACATCCAGTTTTTTGTGACCCCATTTTAAGTTTTCTTGCAAAAGATGCTAGAGTAGTTTGCCTTTTCTTTCTTCAGCTAATTATACAGATGAAGAAATTGAGGCAAAACAGTTAAGTGGCTTGCTCAGGGCAACATAACTAGTAAGTGTCTGAGGCCAGATTTGAATTTAGGAAGATGTTTTCCTGATTCTAAGTCCAGCGTTGCATCCACTCTAAAACCTGGTTGTCCCTTCCTTTGATACTACCCTTTATATCTAAATAATTTATATATTTCATCATGTTTGTATACACTGTGACCTGTGAGTCTATAACAAGTTTCTACCAAACTTCTTTTCAGTTTCCCTAGCATGTTTTCAGCCAAATATTGAGTTCTTAGCATGGATGTTTGGATTTATAAAATATTAGATTAGTATGTTTTTGTCTACCGTGTATTGTGTACTTAATATATTCCACTAATCTATCACCCTTTTTCTTAGACAATGCCACATTGTATAGATTGAAAACTGGAATTGCTAGGCTGCGTTCCTCACCATTTATCATTGATTCATTTGATATTTTGATAGACTTGAGGGTATTAGGATACCAAATGGTTAATTGTGGGAACTAAGTGAACCACACTGATTCCATTTTCTGACTCAATTCTGGAGTTATCGTACTTCCATTTCTATTCAATTGTGGGTCTAGTTTAAATTTTATTCTGTGAGAAAGCTTTACTCATTTCTATGAATTGGGAGAAAACTTTGTTGCATCATTTAAATCTATCTCTGTATAGCCAGGGGGCAAAACTGCCTTTATCTGCTACTCTATAAAGAACCTAGGTTATGGTGACCAGAAACTCAATCAGATCCAAAGACAGATGTGAGGAGTTTTCTCACAACTGTGTACCTAAAGAAACTCATGTCTCTCATCTGAAAACTGGCCTCATCCTGATCAATCAGTTATTGTTTTCTTGTTCTCTTGGTCACTTACAAATGTTCAAGAGTGGGATATGTTTACTTTTTCTGAATTTAAAGAATTATGCTGACTCATTCTCCCCTCCCCAACTTGAAAAGTCCCTAACCTTTCAGCAAATTAGTAATCATATTACCTGGTGTAACATTATATGCTTTTTGGGGGTGGAGACAAGATGGCGGAGTAGAAAGACTCACATATGCTAGCTCCGAACCCACAGCCCATATTTTTCCTGCAAGAATAACTCCCTACAAATTCTGGATCACTGCAAGGCGTGCAGAAACACAGTGGAAGAGATTTCCGTTCCAGAGAGCCCTGGAGAGCGGTACCCAGGCTCCGTCATGCCCCGGAAAGCAGAGTCCACCCATGTGCTGCTCTGGCCACACGGCCCCAGAGGAGCTGATCCGATCAGGCTTCAGGGACAGAATCTCCAGCGGCCGGGAAGGTCCCTCCGCCCTCAGACGCTACAGGTCAGTGAGAGAGACGTCTGGGCTGGCCAAGAGAGGAGCTGGGTGTCTCCGTGGCTCAGGCCCCGTCGGGAAGAAGCTGCGGAGGCAGAAGCAGGGGCAGCGGCAGAGGCAGTGGCGGCCCGGGACTCACCGAGCAGCAGGCAGAAGCTCAGGTCTCTACATAAACCCCCTGAGGGAATTGAGCCTAGGAGACGGCCCTGCCCCCACCCGCTCCATTACTGAAGGTCTCTGCATAAACCCCCTGAGGGAACTGAGGCTGGGAGGTGGCCCTGCCCCCACCCCAGCACCAGAACATAAGCTCACATTGAATAGCAGCCACGCCTGCCGCGAAAAACTCATTTGAATCTCAGACCTCAAGCACTAACTGGGCGGATCTAGGCAGGGGGGGAAAGGAATCTCAGAAGTCAAGTAAAAGACTGGGAAAATGCCCAGAAAAAGGAAGAAAAATAAGATTACAGAGAGCTTCTTGGAGGGGGTGCAAATGTTCCTGCCTTTCAATTCTGATGATGAGGAAATATGCTCACCATCAGGGAAAGACGTTAAGGTTGGGCCTCTGTATCCCAGACATCCCACGTGGATGTCCAGTGGGATCAGGACTTGGAAGAGCTCAAAAAGGATTTTGAAAATCAAGTTAGACAGGTGGAAGAAAAACTGGGAAGAGAAGTGAGAGAGATGCAGGAAAAGCTTAAAAATGGGTCAATACCTTGGCAAAGGGGACCCAAAAAAATGCTGAAAGACAATAACACCTTGAAAAATGGGCTCACTCAATTGGCAAAAGAAGTTCAAAAAGCCAATGAGGAGAAGAATGCTTTCAAAAGGAGAATTAGCCAAATGGAAAAAGAGGTTCAAAAGCTCACTGAAGAGAATAGTTCTCTCAAAATTAGGATGGAACAGATGGAGTCTAATGACTTTACGAGAAACCAAGAAATCATCAAACAAAACCAAAAGAATGAAAAAATGGAAGAGAATGTGAAATATCTCATGGGAAAAACAACTGACCTGGAAAATAGATCCAGGAAAGACAATTTAAAAATCGTGGGATTACCTGAAAGTCATGATCAAAAAAAGAGCCTAGACATCATCTTCCATGAAATTATCGAGGAAAACTACCCTGATATTCTACAACCAGAGGGCAAAATAAGTATTGAAAGAATCCTTCGATCACCGCCTGAAAGAGATCCAAAAAGGGAAACTCCCAGGAACCTTGTGGCCAGATTCCAGAATTCCCAGGTCAAGGAGAAAATACTGCAAGCAGCTAGAAAGAAACAATTCCAGTACTGTGGAAATACAATCAGGATAACTCAAGATCTAGCAGCTTCATTAAGGGATCGAAGGGTGTGGAATAGGATATTCCAGAAGCCAAAGGAACTAGGACTCAAACCAAGAATCACCTACCCAGCAAAACTGAGCATAATACTTCAGGGGAAAATATGGTCTTTCAATGAAACAGAGGACTTTCAAGCATTCTTGATGAAAAGACCAGAGCTGAAAAGAAAATTTGACTTTCAAACACAAGAATGAGAAGAAGCATGAAAAAGTAAAGAGGAAAGAGAAGTCATAAGGGACTTACCAAAAGTGAACTGTTCACATTCCTACATGGAAAGACAATATTTGTAACTCTTAAAACTTTTCAGTATCTGGGTAGTTGGTGGGATCACACAAATGCATACACACACACACACACACATGTACACACGTGCATGCACACACAGATACACACCTGCATGCATAGACAGAGACAGAGAGCACAGAGTGAATTGAATAGGATGGGATCATATCTTAAAAGAAATTAAGGTAAATGGTGGGAGAGAAATGTAGTAGGAGGAAAGAGGGTGAAATGGAATGGGGTAAATTATATCTCTTTCAAGAGGCAAGCAGGAGACTTTTTAGTGGAGGGAAAATGAGGAGAGGTGAGAAAAAAACAAGAAGTTTACCCTCATCACGTTCGACTAAAGGAAGGAATAAAATACACACTCATTTTGGTATGAAAACCTATCTTACAATACAGGAAAATGGGGGAGAAAGAGATAAGCAAGGGGGAGGATGATGGAAGTGAGGGCAATAGGAGGAGGGAGCAATTTGAAGTCAACACTGGGGGAGGGACAGGATCAATACACAGAATAGAAGCAACGGGGGGCACGATAGGATGGGGAGAAATGCAGTTAGTCTTACACAATACGACTATTATCGACGTCATTTGCAAAACTACACAGATAGGGCCTATATTGAATTGCCTGCCTTCCCAAGGGAATGGGGGGGAGGGAGGGATGGGGAGAATTTGGAACTCAAAGTTTTAGGAACAACTGTTTAGTATTGTTGTTGCTACTAGGAAATAAGACATGCAGTTAATGGGGAATAGAAAGTCATCTGGCCCTACAGGACAAAAGAGAAGATGGGCACAAGATAAGGGAAGGAGGATAGAAGAGAGGGCAGATTCATGATAGGGAAAATTAGAATGCTCGGTGTATTGGGGTGGCGGTAGGGGATAAAAGGGGAGAAAATTTGGAACCCAAAATTTTGTGAAAATGAATGCAAAAAGTTAAATAAATAAATTTTTATTTAAAAAAATATTATATTCTTTTAATTAATTGATGTTGTTTCTTTGTTTTTGGCACAAAAAAGTCTGTATTCATGTTCCAGGTCTTAGTTGAGGAGGTGTGGTGCCTCTGTTTTAGGCAATTGGAAGACATTGCTTCATAAATTGAAATGCTGAAAAGACTGAACTTTCTGTTTTCCTCAGTTATTTCTTTCTCCTTCTTCTTTCTTGACCTTATGTTCTTCTAGATGAATTCTGTTTCTATTTTTCTAGCTGTCTACCCTTAAAAACTTCTGATAAACATCCAGAACAGAATCCTAACATTTTCTTATTGTTGTCCTTTTCCACAGAGGTACATGTTTCACCTTCGGAATAAGTGGAACTGAATCTATTTCTTTTTGAGATGCAGAAAATCTATATGCCAAAGTACCAGGAGAGAAGTATCTTTTCTTGGCTAAAATATGATCTCTTAATTTTTCTGCTGAGAAGTGTCTGTTGATCAATGCTCCTGCTATTTAAAGTAAATAATCTTTCCCAGGAATTATCCCCATCTCCCCGATCCTTTTACTTCCTGCTGTGTGTAACATGTCTCCTGAGGAAACTGCTAGGCGTCTAGTTAGGTATTTTCTCTTTTCCCTGAAACAAGCATTTCTATCTGTAACCAGAACAAGTCACCTGTTATCTCTTGTTCCCTTCCAAATCTTACAAGTCACATGTGAATAACCTCCAGTTCAAAGAAGATAAACCCTCCCCTTGGTTCCCAAGTCTCCCATCTCTTCTTCCTTTGAAAGTATAAGAGTGGTATCATGTAGTTGATGAATATACTCAAATGTTGTCAAACCTTTCACATCCCAATGCCTGAACTAATGTAGGTCATCCTCTAAATCCCATTTCTTACCCTCTACAAACACATTTCTAATTCCCATTCACATCAGTCTTCTCACTGCAAATTATAATCCTAATTCCACCAAGTCCTTCCGTTATGTCCTTAATTTCCCTGAATATTTAAATGCGTGCCTCTCCTATTCTTTTCTCTTATTGAACCTCTAGTTACCTTTAATGACCTATCCTCCCTGGACACTCTTTTCAATACTGGTTGCACCTTTCTTCATTCTTCTTGGCTGTCACTACCCCACACTCTCTCAGCTGAGAAGTTTGTCTCATATTTTATAGAAAAAATGGGGCCATTCACCATGAGATCCCACTTCTATCCTCTTTCTCATATTTCTGTCACTTTCTTCTTCTTCACCTCTGTCTCACATAATGAAGTGTTCTTACATTTTACCAAGGCTAATGCTTCTACTTGTTAAATCCATCACATTTCTTCTCATGTCTTCTCACGACTTCTACGAGAATTCCCTTTCTACAAGTATATATATATATATATATATATATATATATATATATATATATATATATATATATATATATATATATATATATATATATCAGTATCTCTTTTTCTATTAATTGATTTACTACTACCTGCAAGCATCTTTATCCTGAAAAAAACTTTATGTGACACTTCCATCTCTTCAAAATATTATACTTTATTTCTTTAGCTCTTTAGCTAATATCAAAGCAAGTGCCTCCATTTTCTCTCCTCTCACTCTCGTCTTAACCCCTTAAATTCTAGCTTCTGAAGTTATCATTCTGTGAAAATGCTCTTTCCAAAGGTAGCAATAATCTCTTAGTTTTCAAATATATGCTTTTTCTCAATACCCATACTCATCTCTCTATTTCTCTCTAGGTTTTTGGGATACAACCCTTTCCTGGTTTTGGTCTTACATACCTAAATATTCTGTCTCAGTCTTCTTTGCTGGATTCCCCCAAAGATCATGCCATGCCATCTAACTGTTGGTATCTCTCATTTCTGTTTTGGCCCTCTTTCCTTCTCTCTCACTATACTATATATATATATATATATATATATATATATATATATATATATATATATATATATATATATATATATATATGGCAATTTTATCAACTTCCATACTTGTATGCAAGAGTATCAACTTTTGGAGTGAGAGCAACGACTCACCTAATCTCTTGGACAAACTCCTTCGGACACCTCTGAAAGGAGAATCTGGCCAAATTTTGGAGGTGCAGAATCTAGTGGGAGACAGACTGTGACGGATTTGGAGCCCAGGTTAGACTGGAAGGTATAAGGAAAGGATCTGTTCCACGGGGGTGAACCCCCATCACGCAGCTCAGCTGACCAGCACAGCTGAGCTGAAGGGACCCAAGAAACCTGAGAGTTGTGGGCAGAACCGGTGGAGCAGAACGAAGGATGGGAGACAAGCTGAACCGAACCAGTGAGAGCCCTGAGCGCCAGATATCATCTCAGGAGCTCTTGAGATGTTCAGCCCGAAGATCAAACACCAGTAAGTAACCTACTTGAACTTCCAGGAGCGAGGATGGTTGAGTGATCAGTAAATGCTGTCTTCTCCCCCCCTTGATGACCTTGAAAGAACCATAAAATATTTCCCCAGAAAAATCCTGGATCAGCAGCATTAGCAGAGGGGGAAAATAGTCTCATAACACATGAGGCTAGGAAAATAGCTAAGGGGATCCCTCCTACTTAGGCGGAGGCAAACCTGAAGGACAGAGGATCCAGGACAGAGAAAACTCGCACTAGAACCCAGGCAATCCTCAGCACCAGGAAAGGGGCCCCAGGAGGGTTGGAAACATGCACTATCATCTAGGCATGCCTCAGCACTCCAGGGGAATCGGAAAGACAATAGGGAAGCTGGAATCAGCATCACCTGAACTTGCCCTTTCCTCAGTTCAGCTGAGGAGATCTCCTGTGAACAGACCACTTCTCCTCCACACTTAACAAGCTAATGCCAGGGATGTTCAGGGAAAAACAAAACAAAAACCTGCTTTTAGATTTTTCACACATCAGCTCAGCAAAATGTTCTGTAGCTTCTGCCTGAAAGAACCAAAAGCCACAACACTCAATCAACATCATGAACAAGAAAAATCAGAAGGCAGAAAAAACCATAGAATCTTTCTATGGGGATAATGACCAAAACAGAAACACCAAAGAGGTCAGAGCTGAGACTGTACTTCCATCTGAAACTTCAGAAGGGACTATGAACAGCTCCCAAGCACAAGCAGCTCTCCTAGAACAGCTGAAGAAGGAAATAGAAGACAAACTGGCCAATGATTTTAAAATTTTGAAAAAAGAATTCACTGATGAGAACATATCTTTGAAAGCTGAACAAATTGAAAAAGAAGTTGAAAAATTAACTGGAGAAAATAGCTCCTTAAAAGTAAATATTGGACAGATGGAAGAGGAGATGCAAAAGTTAACTGAAGAAAACAATTTGATAAAGATTAGAATTGGGCAAGTAGAAACTAATGACTCAATGAGATAGCAAGTCAAAGAAAATCTAAAATATGAAAAGATAGAAGAAAATGTAAAATATCTAATTGGAGAAACAACTGGCCTGGAAAATAGATCCAGGAGAGAAAACTTAAGAATAATTGGCCTACCAGAAACCCATGATGGAGAAAAGAGCCTGGAGAATATCTTCCAGGAAACCATCAAGGAAAACTGTCCAGAAGTGCTAGATTCAGAGGGCAAAATAGTCATCAAAAGAATCTACTGTTCCTCTCCTGAAAGTGATTACAAATTCAAAACCCCAAGAAATTTCGTTGCCAAATTCCAGAGCTATCCAGTGAAGGAGAAAATATTACAAGAAGCCAGAAAGAAACAATTCAAATATCAAGGAGAAGCAGTCAGGATCGCACGGGACTTTGCACCTTCTAAATTAAAAGATCGAAAGAATTGGAACCCAATATTCTGTAAGGCAAATAGTTGGGACTACAACCAAGGATCAACTACCCAGCAAAGTTCAGCATAACATTTCAGGCAAGAAGAAAGTCATTCAACGAAGTAAGGGATTTCCAGAGCTTCCTGACCAAAACGCCAGAACTCAAGAGACAATTCGATCTACAAATTCAGGTCTCAAGAGAATCATGAAAAGGTAAACAGTAGGGGGAAAAACAAAAACTTGTTACTCAATAAGGGCAAACTGTTTACCTCCCTATAAGGGAAGATGATACTTGTTAATCTTGAGAATTGTGCATCTATTATGAAATATAAAAGGGATGTACATAGAGGGAACGTGTATAAAGTAAATGATATCATGATAAAAAATATGATTTAAGTATAAGAATGGATTGTAATAGGAGGTGTGAAAAGGAGACAACAGAAAATGGCAAATTGCATCACAAGAAGAAGTACAAAATTATACTAGAGCGAAAGAGGGAGGGAGATGAGCATTGTTTGAGAGGTACTCTCATCTGATTTGTTTAAAGAACAGACAAAAAACTTAAAGAGCTAATCCTAACTAGCTCAATAGACAGTAGGAGGGGAAGGGAATAGAAAGGGGAGGGAGGCTGAAAGGGAAGGAAGAAGCAATAAAATAAAGAGGAGTAAAATGGAGGGGGGCTAAAGGACGGAAGGTAAGGCTGCACGAGGAGGTGATGAAAAGAGCATATTATTGAGGAGGGTTAGGGAGACAGGGGAGCTAAAAGCACAAATGGTGGGAAAGAGGATGGAGGGAAATACACAGATTGTAATCATAACAGTGAATGTGAATGGAATGAATTCTCTCATAAAACCGAGACGGATGGCAGAAAGGATTAAAAGCCATAATCCAACAATAGGCTGCTTACGAGAAACACATGTGAA
Source organism: Bettongia penicillata ogilbyi (assembly GCA_023548195.1). Classification (NCBI taxonomy): domain Eukaryota; kingdom Metazoa; phylum Chordata; class Mammalia; order Diprotodontia; family Potoroidae; genus Bettongia; species Bettongia penicillata. Next base: position 6,215,608 of record JAJHZJ010000242.1, on the reverse strand, counting down.
ACAGGGGGATACACATAGGATAAAGGTCAAAGGATGGAGCAGAATATATTGTGCTTCAACTGATGTAAGAAAGACAGAAGAAGCAATCCTATCTCAGACAAAGCAAAAGCAGAAATAGATCTAATCAAAAGGGACAAGGATGGAAACTAATCCTGCTAAAAGGCACCATAGACAATGAAGCAATATCATTACTAAACATGTATGCTTCAGTGGCATAGCACCCAGAATCTTAGAGGAGAGTTTGGGGGATTTGAAGGAAGAAATTGACAGCAAAACTATACTAGTGGGGGACTTCAAAATCCCCCTTTCTGAATTCCATTAATCTAACCTCAAAATAAAGAAGAAAGCAGTTAAGGAGGGAAATAAAATTCTAGATAAGGTAGACAGAGAAAATTGAATGGGAATATAAAGGAATATACCTTTTTCTCAGCAGTACATGGAACATTTACAAAAATTGACCATGTAATAGGACATAAAAATCTCACAATCCAGAGAAGAAAGGCAGAGATGATTAATGCATCCTTCTCAGATCTTAATGTAATGAAAATTATATGTTTTAAAAGACCATAGAAAGATAAACCAAAAATCAATTGGAAACTAAATAATCTAATCCTAAAGAAGGAATGAGTTAAAGAAGAAATCATAGAAACAATGAACAACCTCATTCAAGAGAATGACAATAATGAGACAATCTACCAAATCTTATGGGATGCTGCAAAAGCAGTTCTTAGGGGCAATTTTATATCTTTGAATGCCTACATAAATACATAAATAAAATAGAGAAAGAGTAAATCAATGACTTGGGCATGCTGCTGAAAAAGCTTGAAAAACAAGATATTGAAAATCCTCAAGAAAATGCCAAATTAGAAATACTGAAAACCAAAGGAGAGATTAAAAAAATGGAAATTATGCAAACTATTGAATTAATAAATAAAACCAATAGCTGGTTTTATGAGAAAACTAATAAAACTGGTAAACCATTGCTCAATTTGATTTAAAAAAAGAAAGAAGAAAATGAAATTACTAATATTAAAAATGAAAGGGCTGAACTCACCTCCACTGAGGAGGAAATTAAAACAATAATTAGAAATTTTTTGCCCAACTTTATGCCCACAAATTCGATAATCAAAGTGAGATGGATGAATATTTTAAAAAAATACAAATCGCTGAGATTAACAGAAGAGGAATTTGAATACCAAAACAACCCCATCTCAGAAAAAGAAATTGATCAAGCCATCAATGAACTCCCTAGGTAAACATCTCCAGGGCCAGTTGGAATCACAAGTGAATTCTATCAAACATTTAAAGAACAGTTAATTCCAATAATACATATATATATATATATATATATTATATAAATAATATATATGTATATATATTATTTTTGAATATTTGGGAAGAAGGAGTCTTCCCAAACTCTTTCTATGATGTAAATATGTTTTTGATACTCAAACCAGGAAGACACAAAACAGAGAAAGAAAATTATAGACCAATTTCTCTAATGAATATAGATGCAAAAATTTACACAGTATTTAAGCAAAAGGAATACAGCATCTTAGCATGAGAATAATACATTATGATCAGGTAGGCGTCATACCAGGAATGTAGGGCTGGTTCAATATTAGGACAACTATTAGCATTATTGATCATATCAACAAAAAAACCAACAAAAACCACATTATTATCCCAACAGTTGCAGAAAAATATTTTGATAAAATACAACACCCATTCCTGTTAAAAACACTGGAGAACATGGGAATAAAGGGAACTTTCCATAAAATAATAAGCAGTATCTACCTAAAACCTTCAGCAAGCATTATATGCAATGGGGATAAGCTAGATGCATTTCCAATAAGATTAGGGGTGAAACAAGGATGTCCATTATCACCATTATTATTCAATATGGTACTAGAAATGTCAGCTGTGGCAATTTGACAAGATAAAGAATTGAAGGAATAAAAATAGCCAAAGAAGAAACTAAGTTTTTAGTCTTTGCAGATGATATGATGGTATACTTAGAGAATCCCAGAGGTTCGAGTAAAAAACTACTTGAAATAATAAACAACTTTGGCAAAATTGCAGGTTACAAAATAAACCCACACAAATCTTCTGCATTCATATATATTAGCAACAAAATTCAACAGCACGAGATAGAAAGAGAAATCCCATTTAAAACTATGGTAGACACTATAAAATACTTAGGAGTTTACCTGCCAAAACAAACCCAGAAATTATATGAACACAATTACAAGACACTTTTTGCACAAATAGAGTCAGATTTAAGTAAGTGGAAAAACATCAGTTGCTCATGGGTAGGCCGAGCTAATATAATAAAAATGGCAATTCTACCTAAATTAATTTACTTATTTAGTGCCATACCAATGAAACTATCAGATAATTATTTTCAAGAGCTGGATGAAATAATATCAAAATTCATTAGGAAGAACAAAAGGTCCAGAATATCAAAGGGACTAATGAAAAGAAATGCTTTGGAAGGTGGCCTAGCGCTACCAGACCTCAATTTTTTTTTTTTTTTTTTTTTTTATAAAGCAGCAATTATCAAAATCACTTGATACTGGCTAAGAAACAGGGAGGTAGACAAGTGTGGTAGACTTGGCACTCAAGACACAATAGGTGAGGAATATAGCAACCTCTGTTTGATAAACCCAAAGATCTCAGCTTCTGGTATAAGAATTCACTGTTTGACAAAAATTGCTGGGAAAACTGGTTAACAATGTGTCCAAAATTAGGCACAGACCCATGGCTGACACCATACATAAGAATAAAGTCCAAATAGGTACATGATTTAGGTATGAAAAATTGATACCCTGAATAAATTGGAGGAGCAAGGAATAGTCTATTCATCAGATTTACTGGAGAAGGGAAGAATTTTTTACTAAAGAAGTGATAGAAAGCATTATGAAATGGAAGATGGATAATTTTGATTACTTTAAACTGAAAAGTTTTTGCACAACCAAACCCAATGCAATCAAAATTCGGAGGGATGTAATAAATTGGAAAAAAAAAATTACAGCTAAGCTCAGGGATAAAGGCCTCGTTTCTATGTTATATAGAGAACTGACTCAAATGTATAACTATACAAGTCATTCCCCAATTGAGAAATGGTCAAAGGACATGAACAGCCAATTTTCAGAGGAAGAAATTAAAGATATTTATAATCATATGAAAAAGTGCTCCAAATCACTACTGATTAGACAGATGCAAATCAAAACAACTCTGAGGTAACACATCAAGCCTATGAGATTGGCCAACATGACAGAAAAAGAAAATGATAAATACTGGAGAGGTTGTGGGAGAGTTGAAACAGTAATTCATTGTTGGTGGAGCTGTGAGTTCATTCAACCCTTCTGGAGAATGGTTTGGAACTATTACCAAAGGGCTACAAACATGTGCATATCCTTTGACCCAGCAATATTGCTACTAGGACTGTATCACCAAGAGATCATAAAAATGGGAAAGGTCCCACATGTACAAAAATATTTATAGCAGCACTCTTTGTAGTGGCCAAAAACTGGAAATCAAGGGGATGCCCATCAATTGGGGAACACCTGAATAAATTATGGGCTATGAATGTAATGGAGTACTATTGCGCCATAAAACATGATGAGCAAGAGGACTTCAGGGAGGCCTTGAAGGACTTAATGCTGAGTGAAAGGAGCATAACCAGGAGAACTTTGTGCACAGCATCGACCACAGTATGTGGGAGTTTTTTTTGTTTTTGTTTTTGTTTTTGTTTTTGTTTTTTCTGGTAGACTTGGAACTTCGTAATAACGCAAGAACTTACTAAAAAAAAAAATTCCAATGGTGGTTTTCTCAGGCAAAATGCCTTCCACACTCAGAGGAAGAACTATAGAATTCATTCGCATAATATAGCAGATCATGTTTTTGTGTGTACGGATTTTAGTGTATTATGTTTTGATTTTTAAATATGATTTCTTCCATTTATTTTAGTGTGACTTCATAGCATGACTCTAGTGAAAACGTACTCAATAGGAAAGTATATGTAGAACCTATACAGAATTGTATGCTGTCGTGGGGAGGGAGGGCGTAGTGGTTGGAAGGTGTGGGAGGGATAAAATCTTAATTTTAAGGAAGTGATTGTGGAACATTAAAAAAATAGTAATAAAATTTTAAAAAAAGAGTATCAACTTTCCCTTTCCTACTGCAGTCTCTCTTTTGACCTCCAATCTGACATTGCCAATTGTGTTTTGGATATCTGAAACTGGATATGCAGAAGGCATTCTAACCTCAATAATTACAAAAGAAAACTCAATATCTTTTCCTCTAAAGTCGTATCTACTTTTTATCTTCCCTATTACTTGTTATTACTTTAGTGGGCATTATCATCTTTTCAATCCTTCAGTTTGGAAACTTGTTAGTCACTATTTCTAATTGTCTCTCATTTCCAAATCCAATCTCTTGCCCAGACCTGTTAATTTCCTCTTAGTAATATCTCCTGAAGACACACTCTTTTTTCCTCATGACACTGCTACCATTATTGTGCAACCCCTTACCAACTAATGCCTTCATTTAAAGAACTGGAAAATGAGGAGATGTCCATCAATTGAGAAATGGCTGAACAAATTGTGGTATATGAATGTAATGAAATCCCATTGAAATAATGAGCAGATAGAATTCAGAAAAACCTGGAAAGGCTTATATGAACAGATGCTGAGTGAAATGAGCAGAACCAGCACAACACTGTACAAAGTAACAGTCACAATGTGCAATGACTGACTTTGATAAGACTTGGCTTTTGTCAGCAATGCGAAGATCTAAGACAACTCCAAAAGATTCATGAGAGAAAATGTTGACCACATCTCGAGTCTGAATAAAGATGCAAGCACACTATTTGCTCTTTTTTCCTTTTCTTTTCTTCTTTCTCATGGTTCCTTCCATTGGTTCAAATTCTTCTTTACATCATAACTAATGTGAAAACATGTCTATTATGAATGAATATATATGGCCAATATCAAATTGTACACTGTCTCAGGGAGGAGGTAAGAGGGAGGAGAAGAAATATAATAATCAAAATCTTATGGAAGTGAATGCTGAAAACTAAAAATTGGTTGATTAATTTTTTAAACGTGCTAATGCCTGAATTATTATGATAGATTTTAGTAAGATCTACTTGCCTTAAGTCTCTCCCCAGTTCAATTCATCCTCTAGTAAGCTGTTATAGTAATTTTTCCTGAAGTGGGATCCAGCTGTGTCACCTCATCTCTCCCTCTTCCCCGTTCAATAACCTTCATTTATTCTCTATTGTCTCCAGAAGCGAATAAAAAAGTTCTATTTGATATTCAAAGCCGTTGATAATCTAGCCCCGTCTTATCTTTTAAATTTATTAGATCTTACTCCTAACATCTGCTGCTTGATTTAGTGCCACTAACCTCCTGACTTCTCCTAACAAAACATTCAGCTCAACTGTAGGTATTTTATCTGTCTGTCTCCCAAGGCTGGAATGACTCTCTTCTCCACTCTGACTACTGATCTCTCTGGTTTCTTTTAAGTCATAAGTAAAATCCCAACTTTTAGTGGAAGCATTATCCATTCAATTCCCTTGCCTCTCTAAAAGATTTTCTATTTTTCCTGCATGTAGCTTGCTTTGTATATATTTGTTTTCATGTCCTCTTTCCCATTAGATTCTAAGTTCCTTCTGGTCAAGGACTGTATTTTGCCTCTTTTTGTGTGGTCAGTACTTTGCTTGTTACCCAACACGCAGTAGATGATTAATAAATGTTTATTCAATTATTAAATACTAAGTTATGATATCTTATTTTCATTCCATCAGGAATTTTTAAATATTTGAGAAAATCTGGTAATTCCAAGAACATTTCCTGCAATGAATTATTATTGGTTGCCCATGGTGTAAATTATTTGTTATTCTCAATTGCATCTAGCTCTTCTCAGTACTTCTACAATGTCGTTATTTTAAAATTTTCTCATAATAACAGGAGACATTTATGAGTTTTGACAACCAGAACATGAACAAAATCTTTGCAATCAAGTAAGTCCACATTTGTTTTCCAACATGCTACTTCTTACTGATATTAAGCAAAATAATAATGCTAAATTAAACACTGACATTCGATATTACACTACAACATCTGAATGAAGAAGTTTTAGAGGCAATTTACACTGCAAACAAAGCAAGTATGAAAATCAATGGCAAAATTACTTGACATGCAGAGTGTTATATAGAAATATTTACAATAACTAGATCTATATAATGACGGGTATTTCACTAGGGAACAATTTGCAATAATAAGTAATTTTTATATGCACATACTCTTAGCAATAAATATTTAATTCCATTAGACAGAGCATTTCTTAAGTGTTAATTATGTGTTATGCACCATGTTAATCACATGGAACATAAATACAAACAAACAAAAATCCCTATCAGCAAGGAGCTTACTTTCTAGTAGAAAGAGACAACATATTGAAGTAGGCAGGAGGGAAATACAGAGGGTAGACACCTTCAAGGATGCTAAGTGGAAAATCCTATAGGGTACAGAGGTGGCGAATTTGCAGCTTCAACGTTATATATGGCCTTCTAGGTCCTTAGGTACATCCTTTTGATCGAGTCCAAATTTTACAGAAAAAGTATTTTATTAAGGGGATTTGCTCTATGAAGTTCAAATTCAGTCAAATGGTTTCAATTGAGGATTTAGAGGCTTCATGAGTCTTCAAGGCCATAGGTCCCTCGTCCCTCGTCCAGGGAGTCAGAAGAGAAACTGTCAGAGAACTGATTATGTATGATTTGGGGTCTTCACGAACTAGAATTCCCTGTCAGGAAGCCACAATTCAGAAAAGGGGACAAAGGGCATAGACATATTTACAGTGAGAAGGTTGCTGAGTAAATCCAGAGTGGAGCTGGGAGAAATATCAGCAACATTAAAGAGTCATTTTATTTTTATCGTCCTCTCATGAAGGAAATGGATTGTTCTTAAAAGGGTGAAATTTCCATCATAGATTTTCTGTATGTGTGTGTGTGTGTGTGTGTGTGTGTGTGTGTGTGTGTGTGTGTGTGTGTGTAGGTAGGGAATTAGTCAGATGAGCAGTGGAAAATAGTTTCCCTGGACAAAACCCAAACTGAAGGACAGAGGAAACAAAATAGGTGTCCAAGCAGTTCCTTCCCCACCCCATGCCTCAGCCTATCTTGTCTACATGCCTCAGTTCTGAGTACAATCTCTGATTCAATCTTTTTTGCAGACATTCTCCTTTGCTCTTCTTTACTGACATCTTCACTTCAAACCTTCAACAGGTTTCCATAGCCACTAGATCTTTCCAAATACATGAAGCCCCGTACAATATGTCTACACTAACTTCGTTTTTGCCACCCTGTTATTCCATCTGCGAAGTTCATCACTCATCCAAGCCACCAGGAACTGGAAGAGATAAGTGATTCTCAACTATAGAATTTTGTTTACTCTGGCTCTTTTTGGCCTTTTGGGGAAAACGATTGTTACACATGTGTTTGTTTTGTATATATTTTACATATCCTTATCTACAGATATGTTGTCTTTCCCAAGAACAGAAGATTATTAATGACAATAACTGGTTTGAATTTATGTTTCTATCTTTAGTGATTATCCAAGCCTGACATATACTTGGAATTTCATAAATATATGTTAATTGATTTATCCAGTTTTTCCATATTTATTAAATCATCTATCTCAATTCCTTCACCACATTTGTAATTACGGTTCTTTTTTCTCTCCCTCTTTTCCTCATATAATACGCAGTGGTTTAAAACTATCCCCTCTTCTTTTCTGGTGCCCCTTAAGTTCTATGCAATTAAATGAAGATGAGAATAGCATTAATAATATTCTGTGTCACCAGGATGAACCGCCATCATCTTATAGATTCCATCACATGACAGTGAGGTGCAAGAAAGATTTCTCCAATTGATAAGGAAGTTCAGAGAAGCTAACAGGAAATGACCATCAAGGACATAGAGTGATTCAAAACCCACATGTAGCCTTTGTGTACAATAAATAATATTCACATCACCTATATTGATTAAGCCTTAAGTAGCTGAATAACAATAGGATATTATAGCCTTGAGCTTGATGTAAGCAACCCCTTTTAGAGTCTGTGAAAGCCTACTTTTTAACTTTCATTGGATTTTACCTCTTTTCTCTGAAATTAATTTCCACTTCTGACATTTTCTCGTTAATTGACTTAGCCTGCTACATCTTGTATTCCATTATTGCGAGACAAAGCAAAGTAGGATATTTTACAGTTTCTATTTTAGTATAACCAAGAACTCTAATGCTTCTATTTTAATAATGTAATTGAGGAAGATCTTTCCCACACATTGATGGTCCTGGGAAGATTTGTAGGAAGGCTGAAAACTTTTGTTATTGAGGTTGACTCTCAAAGGATGTGATTCCCTCTGACTCTAAAAGGTGTATAAAGACTTGTCGTTTTACTTTCGGGGTGTCGTTTTACTTTCAGGCTTAGGTTTTGTGCTTAATTAAAGGAGGTTGTTAACTCCTCACAAGTTGCCTTTCCTTTTATGAATGCAGATCTAAGAACCTGTGATAGCATCTGCCCCTCCCCCCCATCCGGTGTATGTCAGGGTTCTTACTGATACAATTATACATTCCTCAGACACCTAAAGAGACAGAGGTACCATCATACTTTCCTATCCAAGATATTTGTCCCATGATTCAGTATGATCTCACGCCATTTTCAAAAAGTTCTTTGCCTGTGAGAACTGGTGACCACTCTCTAACCCTCATGTAATATGCTACCCTGTATCAGGAGTCGCTCAGGTTACCCCTAAGAATGGGATGCTTCATAGAAGATTAACCACTTTGCAAAAAACTAATGCTTAGCTATATGACTGTCTCACAGGAGTGATCAACACTGAGAGTTCTGTGTGTCTACAACACTGAGAAATTCCTGTTCAATTCTAATATTTCTCAACCATTTGAAACTATTATTTTATGCTTTAATTTCTTATCTCAGGAACTCTATTCAGATGAAGTTTAAGTACATTAGCCTGTTTTATATCCTGTCTCTCAGGACAGGATCTTGGCTTTGTGCATATGTATCTATAACTATATATCTATATGTATGTATATATGATGTACATATATGTATATAGATGTATAGATACAGATAAAGAGCTAGATATATGTAAATAGAGACATAGTTATAGATAGATAGATAGATATAGATATACAATTTTAAATAGTGTAATATGTAGTTATAAATATATAACTTATATAGTTATTTATATATAGAATATGTAGTTATATAGAGTTATGCAGTTATATATGCATAATACATATATTTATAGTTTGATGAAGTTATAGCTATATCATATATATGTAATTATACACACACTTATATATATATATTTATATTTATATATTGTTATAGTTGTACCTTCATGTTGTTATATTACTCTACTAACAAATTTTGAGAACAACTAAGGGAGGCATTGGAATGCCTTCTCCATTCCAAGACTTCCAACAAATGGATAAAGTGACTCCTGCATAAATTTTTATTATTCATCAATAAAAATTCTCACATACGTTGTCTCCTATCATACTCACTAGGCAACCAGACTCCCTATATTGGTTATATATGCCCCCTAGTTCTTTCCTATCACTTCCCTTCACCACTGTTATCATTCTCTCTGTACACTGCTACTTGTAGACAGTTATATTTGAAAACTTTAGATGAAAACTTTCAAAAAACTACAAAGTATGCTCTATTTATCCAAAAAGTCTTACAGAATATGAACAGATACTCACAAAACTTCAGGAAAGATTTTGAAAATAAAAAAAAAAAGTGGAATCTGCTTAGGATAGAGAACATGATTAATATCCAAAAAGTCTGACAAATTTAACTATGTGACCCTTCCTCATTTTGTAATTCTTAATAGCCTACTACGTATAATTCCTTTCACCCTTACACATTGATTGACTAATCCATTCATACCTCCTCAGTCAGAGTAGCACCAACATGATATTCACAGAACTTACAACATTCATGAATATTCTGGTGCAATACTGAATCGTGAAATACAATAGACTCTTCACATGGAAGAGAGAACCAAAATATTTATTCAGACAGCAGAAAGTCAAATTCATCAGAGTAACCAAAATCTGTATACAACAAAAATACAGAAGAAAACACCATTTCCCCCTCCTAGGCTTCCCACAAACTAGTTCCACTAAACAAACCACAACAGGCCCCCTTAAACAAAATAATAAAAAGGTTATTTCACTCCTGCTAACCAGTAAACCTGCTTGCCTGCATCCTTCCTAGCTCTGACTAGACTCTAATTTTCCTTTTGCCAAAACTCTTTCTCTTCCACCCACTCAGCAATCTTCTTCCAGCAGAGGCTATGTGGGACTCAGACTTTTATATGACCCAGGTAGGCCAAAAAGGTCTATTAATGAATGGGAAAGATCATCCCATTTAAATTACCATTACACCCAGTTACATGTGGATTTAGACCTAGAATCAAAGATATCTTAGTATAGACATCTTTTTATAGAACTAGAGAAGATTTACTTTGTGGAAGAAATCCTTGATTCTCAGAAGTGAATAGAACATCTAAGGAGACCTATTTTAGACCAAGAAAAATGCAAAGGCCATACACAAGCTTCTTAAGCAAAATGCACCAGAACAGATGGATTTATAAATGAATTTTGTCAAATGTTTAAATATCAACTAATTCTAATATTAAATAAATTATTTGGAAAAATAAATAAAGAAGGGACACTATCAAGCTGCTTTTATGAAATAAATATGATACTGATACCTAAACCAGTAAGAATAGAAACAGAAAAAAGAAAATTATAGACCAATTTCATTAATGAATATGAATGCAAAAATTCTAACTAAAATACTGTCTAAAAGATTACAATAGCATATTACAAAGATTATGCATTATGACCAAGTAGGATTAATACCAGGAATGGAGATACAGTTTAACACAAGGAAAATTATTAACAAAGCTGATTACATTAATATTATAATTTGAAATACATATAATTTTATCAACAGATGCAAAAAACTATTAATAAAGTATAACTCATTTATATTAAGAAAAAATGGAAATTATTAGTATAAATGGATTTTTCTTTCAATTCATTTTAAAAATCATTTAACTAAAATCATCAAATAAACGAGATGAACTAGAAGACTTCCCAGTAAGATTTGGTATGAAACAAGGAGGTGAATCACTGTCAGCAATATTATTCAATATTGCATTGGAAATTCTAGCAAGAGCAATAAAAGAAGAAAAAAGAGGCAATTTGAATGTGGAATAAGGCAATAAACATACATCTTTTTGCAGATAATACGGTAATACATTTGGAAAATTATAAGTAGAAACATTTAACAAATTTAGGAAAGTAATGGGATAAGAAATTAAAGTAAATTCACATAAATCATCAGCATATGTATACATAAACACACCCAAACACCTACACCCACATCCACACACGCGTATATATGCCTATATAAATATATGAATTCCTATATATCTATATACATTGTAAACAAAACCATGTAAAAAGGGATAGTAAAAGATACCCTATTTAAAATAACTCTAGGCAATATAAAAACAAACCCAAAAACTATACGAGCAAAATAATAATAAAAAATAAATTTTGTACAAATATAATCAAAATTAACTAATTAGAGAAATAAAAATTATTCACGATTTGGCAGGGACAATATAAAAATAATTATTTTACTTAAACTAATTTATATATTCAAAAGTATCTCAATATATTACCAAAATATTATTTCATTGAATTAAAAAATATAGTAGTGAAATTCATTTGAAAGAACCAAAGGTCAAGGATATCAAGAGAAATAATGGGAAAAAATGTAACGGGATGAAGTTTAGTAACGCCAGGCTTTTAACTATATTGTAGGGCATTAATTGTAAAAACTATCTGGTAGTCTGAAAAATAGAAAAGTAGATCAACAAAATAGAGTCCACCTACAATTTAAGGCAACAAATAAATATAATAACCTTGTATTTGATAGGTGTAAAGACCTAAGCTTTCACGATAAGAATTGATTTTTTGGTTTAAAAAAAAATGTTGGGAAAACTGGAAAGCAGTATGGCAGAAACTAGGCATAGACTACTATCATATGCCATTTACCAAGATATGTTCAAAAAGGACACATGTTCTAGGAATAGAGATAGCAGAAGAAAATTAGAAGATCGTGAAACATATTACTTATCAGACATGCATAGGGGTATAATTTATAAACAAACAAGAAATACAGATCAAAGTTAGGTGCAAAATGAATAATTTTGATTTTATTTAATTATAAAATTTTTATACAAATGTAACAACGAAAAGAATGAAGACAGAAAATTGAGGGTAAATATAATTGACAGTTCATTAAACAAAGGTCTCATGTCTAAAATACAAGAAGTAATTTGTCGAATCTATAAGAATATTAGTCATTCCCAAATTGATAAATGGTCAAAAAATATGAGCAGGCAGCTTTCTGATGAAGAGATAAAAACAATTTATAGTCATATGAAAAAATTCTATAAAGCATTATTAATTAGAGAAATGCACATTAAAACAACCTTAAGATATAATTTTATACTTACCAGATTAGTTGAAAGGATTAAAGGGGAAAGTAAAATGAAAATGTTGAAACAGATGTGAAAATTTTAGGACTCTAATTCAATGTTGATGGAATTCTCAACAGACCAAACCATTTTGAAGAGAAATTTAGAATTTTGCCCGAAGAGTTATTAAGCTGATATTCCTTGTGACATAGTGGTAATACCACTAGTAGTCCATTTCCAAGGATGATTAGGGAAAGACGAAAAGAACCTGTATGGTCTAAAATGTTTACAGTAGCTTTCTTTGTGCTGACAAATAACTTGAAATTACAGGGATGTCCATCAACTGGGGAATAGCTCAACACATTGTGGTATATGATTGTGATGGAATACTACTGTACTATAAGAAATTATGGGTTCAATAAGCATAGAAGAAACGTGAAAAGACTTGGAACAAATAGGGAAGAGTGAAATGAATGTAAGTGAGAGAACAGTGTATCAGAGATGGGGAACCTGAAGCACTGAGGTCACAAGTGGCCTTCTAAGTTCTCAGATGTGGCCCTTTGACTGAATCTAAACTTCACAGAAAAAATCCCCTTAAGAAAAATACTTGTTCTGTGAACTTGGACTCAATCAGAAGATTACACCCAAGGATTTAGAAGGCCAGAGGTTCCCCACCCCTGGATATAGTAACAACCATATTGTCTTTTTATTATTAATTTAATTTTTTTGGAATTATCTACAATCACTTCCAGAAGTTTTATATTGTCTCCCCCTCCCACTGTGTTCCCTCCCTGAGACAGTACGCAATCTTATATGGGTGATACACACACATTTTTATTAAGCATATTTTCACATCAGTTATGGTGCATAGAAGAATTAAAATGAAAGGGAGAAACCATGAGAAAAATCTAAGCCGAAATCAATAAAAAAAAAAAAAACAACATAACACAAGAGAGAATATTCTGCTTCATTCCACATTCCAACACAATAGTTCTTTCACTGGATGTGAATAGCATTTTGTCTCAAGAGTCCTTATGGAACGTTATAGTTTCTTGCATTGCGGTAAAGGGTCAAGTCTACCAAAAATGTTCACCGCACGTTGTTATTGCGTACAATGATCTTCTGGTTCTGATCTTTTCATGCAACATCAGTTCATATCAGTCCTTCCAAGTCTCTCTGAAGTTTTTCCTGTTCATCATTTCTTATAGCACAATGGTTTTACTTAACATTCATAAACCACAACGTGTTCAACCATTTCTCAATTGATGGGTAACCCATGGATTTCCAGTTCTTGGCCACCACAATGAGAAAGGCTAGAAATATTTTGCTGCCAATGGGACTCTTTCCCATTTTTTTGTGATTTCTGTGGGATACAGAACTGGAAGCAATATTACCGGATCAAATGGTGTGCAAATTTTTGTATCCCTTTGGTCATAGTTCCTAGCTCCTCTCCAGAATGATTGGATTAGCTCATAGTTCCACCAATGAATTAGTGTACCAATTCTCCCACATGTACTCCAACATTTATTGTCTTCTTCTTTAATCATGGTAGCCATTCTGATAAATATGGTTTAGTACCAGAGAGTTGTTTTGATTTGCAGCTCTGTAATCAATAGGAATTTAGAGCTTTTTTTTAATATGACTAGAGAGAGTTGTAATTTCTTTCTTTGAAAATTACCTGTTTAAGGAGCCAAGATGGTGGAGGAGAAAGACTCACGTATGTTAGCTTCAGAACCCACAGCCCATAAATTTGCTGTAAAAAGAACTCCCCACAAATTCCGGAGCAGTGAAACCCGAATGCAGGGAAGGAGATTTCCTTTCAAGAGAGCCCTGAAAAACCGACTCCAAAGGTCTGTTGCGCAACGGACACGGAGCCCACCACTGTGCTGTGCTGGCCGTGAGGCCAAAGAGGAGCAGATCCGAGCAGGCTTCAGGGACAGAACCTCCGGCGGCCACGAAGGTACCTCCACCCACAGGCACTACAGGTCAGTGAAAGAGACTTCTGGACTGGCCGAGAGGGGAGCGGGGTGTCTCCGTGACTCGGACCCCCTTGGGAGTCAGCAGCAGAGGCAGCAGCAGAGGGAGCAGCTGCCCGGGACTCCCCAAGCAGGCAGGAGCTCAGGGCCATTACCGAAGATCTCCGCATAAACCCCCTGAGGGAACTGAGCCTGGGAGGTGGCCCTGTCCCAACCCCAGCACCAGAACTTAAGACCACATTGAATAGCAACCATGCCTGACGCTGAAAGCCCTGAGGCTGGGGAGCAGCATTTGAATCTCAGACCCCAAGCACTAGCTGGGTGGATCTAGGCGGGGGTGGAGAGGAATCCCAGAAGTCAAATAACTGGCTGGGAAAATGCCCAGAAAAGGAAAGAAAAATAAGATTATAGAAAGCTACTTTCTTGGGGGACAGATGTTCCCGCTTTTCATTTCTGATGACGAGGAACAATTCTTACCATCAGGGAAAGATGTGGAGGTCGGGGCCTCTGTATTTCAGACATCCAAGGTGGATGTCCAGTGGGCTCAGGTCATGGAAGAGCTCAGAAAGGATTTTGAAAATCAAGTTAGACAGGTGGAGGAAAAACTGGGAAGAGAAATGAGAGAGATGCAAGGAAAGCATGAAAAACAGGTCAATAACTTGCTAAAGGAGACCCAAAAAATGCTGAAGAAAATAACACCTTGAAAAATAGGATAACTCAAGAGGTTCAAAAAGCCAATGAGGGGAAGAATGTTTTCAAAAACAGAATTAGCCAAATGGAAAAAGAGGTTGAAAAGCTCACTGAAGAAAACATTGCTCTCAAAATTAGAATGGAACACATGGAGTCTAATGACTTTCTTAGAAACCAAGAAATCACCAAACGAAACCAAAAGAACAAAAAAATGGAAGAGAATGTGAACTATCTCATGGAAAAACAACTGACCTGGAAAATAGATCCAGGAGAGACAATTTAAAAATTATAGCACTACCTGAAAGTCATGATCAAAAAAAGAGCCTAGAAATCATCTTTCATGAAATTATCAAGGAAAACTGCCCTGAGATTATAGAAAAAGAGGTCAAAATAAGTATTGAAGGAATCCATCGATCACCCCCTGAAAGAGATCCAAAAAGGGAAACTCCCAGGAACATTGTGGCCAAATTCCAGAATTCCCAGGACAAGGAGAAATATTGCAAGGAGCTAGAAAGAAACAAATCCAGTATTGTGGAAATGCAATCAGGATAACTCAAGATCTAGCAGCTTCTACATTATGGGATCAAAGGGCATGAAATAGGATATTCCAGAAGTCAAAGGAAGTAAGAAGAAAACCAAGAATCATCTACTCAGTACAACTGAGAATAATACTTCAAGGGAAAATATGGTCTTTCAATGAAACAGAGGACTTTCAAGCATTCTTAATGAAAAGACCAGAGCTGAAAAGAAAATTTGATTTTCAAACACATGAATGAGAATAAGCATGAAAAAGTAAGTAGCAAAGAGAAGTCATAAGGGACTTACCAAAGGTGAACTGCTTACATTCCTACATGGAAAGACAATATTTGTAAATCTTAAAACTTTTCAGTATCTGGGTATTTGGTGGGACCACACACACACATACCCACACACACACACTCACGAACGCACACACACATGTACACACGTGCATGCACAGACACACATGTACACACATGCACACACACACATACACGCATGCACGCACATACAGAGACAGAGAGCACAGAGTGAATTGAATAGGATGGGACCATATCTTAAAAGAAATTAAAGTAAACGGTGAGAGAGATATGTAGTGGGAGGAGAGAGGGTGAAATGGAATGGGGTTAATTATATCTCATTCAAGAGGCAAGCAGGAGACTTTTTAGTGGAGGGAAAAAGAGGAGAGGTGAGAAAAAAAAATGAAGTTTACCCTCATCACATTCGACTAAAGGAAGGATTAAAATGCACACTCATTTTGGTATGAAAACCTATCTTCCAATACAGGAAAGTGGGGGAGAAGGAGATAAGCAGGGAGGGAGGGATGAAGGAAGGGAGGGCAAGGTGAGGAGGGAGCAATTTGAAGTCAACTGTCGGGGAGGGACAGGATCAAAAGATAGAATAGAAACAATGGGGGCAGGATAGGATGGAGGGAAATACAGTTAGTTTTACACAACATGATTATTATCGAAGTCATTTGCAAAACTATGCAGATATGGCCCATACTGAATTGCTTGCCTTTCCAAAGGGAATGGGTGGGGAGGGAGGGATGAGGAGAATTTGTAACTCCAAATTTTAGGAACAACTGTTTTGTATTGTTGTTGCTACTAGGAAATAAGAAATATAGTTAATGGGGAATAGAAAGTCATCTGGCCCTACAGGACTAAAGAGAAGATAGGATCAAGAGAAGGGAGGGATGATAGAAGAGAGGGCTGATTGGTGATAGGGAAAATTAGAATGCTCGGTCTATTGGGTTGGGGGGAGGGGATAAATGGGGAGAAAATTTGGAACCCAAAATTTTATGAAAATGAATGTAAAAAGTTCAATAAATAAATTTATATTAAAAAAAATTGCCTGTTCATATCCTTTGACCATTAATCATTTGGCGGATGACTTGTATTCTTGTACATTTGACTCAATTCTCTATGTATTTTAGGGATGAGACCTGTATCACATACACTAGTTGAAAAAATTCTTTCCAGTTTTCTGCTTCCCTCCAAATCTTGTTGCATTGGGTTTGTGAAAAAAAAAAAATCAATCTAATGTAATCAAAATTATCTATTTTGCAGTTCATGATGCTCTATCTCGTTTGGTCACAAATTTCTCCTTAAGTTTCACGAATACACGGTACCTTACTCATGTAATTTGTTTATAATTAAACGTCTTTATATCTAGATTATGTATCCATTTGGACTTTATTCTTGTATACAGTGTCTGGCATTGGTCTATGCCCAGTTTCCATCACATTGTTATCCAATTTCCCTAGCAGTTTTTGTCCAACAGTGAGTTCTTATCCCAGAAACTGGAGTCCTTGGGTTTATCAAGCGTTAATTTTCTATATTCATTGGGCTCTGAATCTTGAGTATCTGTTCTATTCCACTGGTCTACCCATCTGTTTCTAAGTCACTATCAAATGGTTTTGATGATTCCTGCTTTGTAATACAATGTAGGATCTGGTAGGGCTAGGCCACTTTCCCTAATACTTATTTTCATTAATTCCCTTGATGTTCACAATCTTTTGTTCTACCAGGTAAATGGCAATATTATTTTTGTAGCTCTGGAAATGACTTTTCTGACAGTTTGGTTCATATGGAACTGAATAAATAATTAATTTAGGTTGAATTCTCATTTTTATTATATTCTTTCAGTCTACCCAAGAAATAATGATGCTTTTTCTCTTACTTAAATCTGAGAGTGTTCATGGGAAAAGGGTTTTGTTATTGTGTTTATATAGTCCCTGGATTTGTTTTGGCAGGTAGAATCACAGATATAGTATCGACCATAATTTTAAATGGAATTTATCTTTCTATGTCTTGCTTCTAGGCTTTCGTACTAATATATTGAAATGCAGATGTTTTGTAGCCTGAAAATTTGCTGAAGTTATTATTTCAAGTAGTTTGTTGGTTTGTTTGTTTTTTTTTTTTAACTTGATTCTGTACCATTCTCTAAATATGACATCATATCATCCGGAAAGAGTGATAACTTGGTTTCTTTTGAAAGCCTATTCTAATTCATGCAATTAATTTATCTTGTCTTATTGCTATATCTAACAGATCTAGTAACATATTGAATAACAGTGGTGACTATGGACATTCTTGTTTAATCCCTGATCTTAAAGAAAATGCATCTTGCTTATCCCGAATCCCATATAATACTTCCTGAAGGTTTTAGGTAGTTACGGCTTATTATCTTGTGAAAAGCTCGTACCAAATATCAAATATCGTATTCAAAACTTTTGCATCTATATTCGTTATAGCAATTGGTCTATAATTTTCTTTCTGTCTTTTGGTTCTTCCTTGTTTAGGTATAAGAACCACAATTGTTTCACAAAAAGAATTTGGCAAGACTCATCTTTCACCACGTTTCCCAAATAGTCTATATAATATTAGAAATACGTTTTCTTTAAATGTTTGATAGAATTCATTTGCAAATCCATCTGGTCCTGGAGATTTTTTCCTACAGAGTTTATTGATGGCTTGTTCAATTTCTTTTTCTGAAATGGGTTTATTTAAATATTCAAATTCCTCTTTTATTAGCCTTGGCTACACACACACACACACACACACACACACACACACACAGACACACACGTGTGTGTACCCATTTTATGTAGAAATGTCAAATTTATGGGCATACAGTTGGGCAAAGCAATTTCTAATTATTACTTTGATTTCCTCCTCATTGGAGGTGAGTTCACTCCTTTCATTTTTGATTTTGGTAATTTCTTTTTCTAATCAAATTAACCAAACTTTCAAGAATTTTATTGTTCTTTTTTTTTAATAAAACCAACTCTTATGTGTAGTTATTAGTTCAATAATTTTTTTAATTTTAACTGCATTAATCTCTCCTTTGGCTTTCAGAATTTGTAATTTGTTACTTACTTGGGGATTTTCAAATTGCTCTTTTTCTAGCTTTTTCAACTTCATGCTCAATTCATTTATCTCCTCTTTCTATATTTTATTCATGTAGTCTTTCAGTGATATAAAACATCCTCTGAAAAATGCTTTTCCAGCGTCCCATAAGTTTTAGTAGGTTGTCTCATTATTGTCATTCTCTTGAATGAAGTTATGTATTATTTTTTGATCTGTTGTTTAACCCACATATTCTTGAGGATTAGTTTATTTAGTTTCCAGTTTATTTTTGTCAATCTTTCCATGGTCTTTTATGACATTTAATTCATATTGCATCATGATCTGAGAAGGATGAATTGACTACCTCTGCCTTTCTGCACTGAACTGTGAGGTTTTTTTAGCATATAGTATATGGTCAATTTTGTACATGTGCCATGGCCTGAAGTGAAGAAGTTATATTCCTTTCTTTCTCCATTCAGTTCTCCTCAGAGATCTATCATATCTACCTTATCCAGGATTCTATTCACTTCTTTCACTTTCTTCTTGCTTATTTGAGTTTAGATTTATCAGATTCAAAAAGGGAGAGTTTGAGGTCTATCACTAGTATAGTTTGCTGTCTGTTTCTTCCTCTATCTCCCATAACTTTTCATCTAAGAATTTTGATTCTATAACACTTTACATATATGCTTAGTAAGGATCTTGCTTCATTGCATATAGTTCCTTTTAGCAGGACATAGTTTCCTTCCTTATCTTTTTTGATTGGATCTATTTCCATTTTTGCTTTGTATAAGATTAGCATTGTTAACCCTGCTTTTGTTTTACATCAGCTGAAACATAATATATTCTACTCCAATTTTTTACTTTTGCCCTTTGTGTATCGCCCTTTTCACGTGTGTTTCTTGTAAACAAGAAGTGTTGGATTATATGTTTTAATCTATCGTGCTATCTGCCACCATTTTATTGGCGATTACTTGCCATTCAAATTCAACGTTATGATTGCTATTAGTCTTTACCTCCACCTTATTTCCCTGCTTTTATAGTTTTAGATCTTCCTTCTCCCTTTCCCGTCCACTAGAGAGTTTGAATTTTTGACCAGAGTCTCCCTCAGTCTTCCCTCTCTTTTATCAGCTGCCTTTTAGTTCTGCTTTTCCCTTACAACTTCTTCCCTCTATTTTAGTCTTCCCTCCATTTTCTTTCCCTTTTCCCCTCCTATTGCTTGTAAGCCATGTTGCATTTCTCTACTTAACTGAGTTTCTTCTCTCCTCTTTGAAGCAAATTAGATGAGAGAAAATCCCAAACACTCCTCATCTCCTTCCACTCTTTCCCTCTATCACAATATATTTTGTGTCTTATCTTGTGATGTAATTTACCGTTTTCTGCCTCCTCCTTTTCATACCTCCTATTACAGTACATGTTTTATCATTACATCATTTAATTTATACCCACTCCCTCGATCTCTTTTTATGGCTCGCAAATATCTTAATAAATATACAATTTTCAAAATTAAAAAGTATCATCATCCCTTATAAGGATGCAAACACTATGTCTATGTTGAATCACAAGTTTCTTTTTTCCCTGTTTGTCTTTTTATGCCTTTCTTGAGACTCGTATTTGAAGATCAAATTTTCTCTGCAGCTCTGGCCTTTTCACCAGAAATCCCTTATTTCATTGAATGTTCATCTCCTTGCTCTAAACATTATGTTGAATTTTGCTGAGTAATTGATCCTTAGTTGCAATTCAAGTTCCTTTTCTTTAGAAAATACCATATTCCATTCCCTCTGATCTTTTAATGGAAAAGCTGCAAAGTCCTGTATGATCCTCACTTTAGCTCCTTGATATTTGTTTTGTTCCTTTCTTTCTGGCTGATCACGGTATTTTCTCCTTACCTTGATAGTTCAGTAATTTGGCAACAATATTCCCTGATATTTTCAGTTTGGGATCTCTTTCAGGAGGTGATTTCTGGATTCTCAAGATGACTATTTTGCCCTCTAGATTTATGTTCTCAGGACAGTGTTCCTTGATGATTTATTGGAATATATATTTCTAGGCTTCTTTCTTCACCATTGTTTCTGGAAGACCAACAATTTTTACATTTTTGCTCCTGGATCTGTTTTCCAGGTCAGGTATTTTTCCAATGATATATTTTATATTTTCTTCTAATTTTTTGTATTCTGTTTTATTCGTGATGTATCATACAGTCATTAGTTTCTACTTGTCCTATTACACTTTTTAATTGATTGCTTCCTTCATTTAACTTTTGCATCTCCATTTCTATTTGTCCAATTATTCTGACTATGTTTTGTATCTCTTTTTTCATTTATACATTTTCAGGATAGTTTGGTGGGGGCCCCAACTGCGGATTATTAGAGAAGAGAAAACCCTGAGTTTGAGAAAACTCCAACTCATAATTAAAACTTAATTATAGCGAAGTCAAGATGGCAGACTAGAAAGACACAGTTACTCAAGGTCTTCCCTCAAAGCCCACAAAATACCTGTACAGAGGGACCTTCGACAATTTTGGAGCAGCAGAAGTGGAGAACAACAGAATGGAGGAGATTTCCAGCCCATGGTGACCTGAAAGACACACAGAAAAGTCAGTTGTGCCAGACTTGGAGCAGAGCTCACCCCAGCCTTGGACAAGCAACCCAGCATGACTCTGGGGGGAGGACACCTGGGGGTATAATCTCGACATCCAGCAGCAGATCCTCAGATCCCTCAAGGCACAGGTGCCAAAGGTCAGTGACAGGGTTTTATCAACTGGCCAAGAAGGGAGAAAGGCCTTCCCATATCTCTGGCAGCAGGCAGCAGTCACAGAGGTAGCACAAAAGACCATATGAAAGCTCCATTGTTGGAGCATAAAAACACTTGGAGGCATTGAAGAGGCTGGGTGGAGGTTCTGGCCTAGCTGGTTTTTGCCTCACACTAATTGGTGGCCCTGCCCATCCAGCTTATCTGAAAACCAGCTCCCAGTGCTGACTTAGCTGAACTGGAGGCCAGGTGGCTGTGGAGAGGTAACTACTAAGATTCTGGTCATAAAAATCTCCCTTTGCGACCAGACAAGTACATGCTTGATCATGTCACCTCGGGGGAATTGAGATCTCACAGATTCCCAGAGCATACCCTACTCTTGACAAAGGATCCCAAAGCCAAGTAACTGGTTGAGAAAATGCCCAAAAAAGGGGAAAAAATAAGACCATAGAAGGTTACTTTCTTGGTGAACAGAGATCTCCTCCCTTCCTTTCAGATGAGGAAGAACAATGCTTGCCATCAGGGAAAGACATAGAAGTCAAGGTTTCTGTATCCCAAACATCAAAAATAAATATTCAATGGGCTCAAGCCATGGAAGTGATCAAAAAGGATTTTGAAAATCAAGTAAGAGAGGTGGAAGAAAAACTGGGAGGATAAATGAGAGAGATGCAAGAAAAGCATGAAAAGCAGGTCAACACCTTGCTAAAGGAGACACAAAAAATGCTGAAGAATATAACATCTTGAAAAATAGACTAACTCAATTGGCAAAAGAGGTTCAAAAAGACAATGAGGAGAAGAATGCTTCAAAAAGCAAAATGAGCCAAATGGAAAAGGAGGTTCAAATGCTCACTGAACAAAATAGTTCTTTCAAAATTAGAATGGAACAGATGGAAGCTAATGACTTTATGAGAAACCAAGAAATCACAAAAGAATGAAAAAGTTGAAGATAATTTGAAATATCTCACTGAAAAATAGATCCAGGGGTGACAATTCAAAAATTATGGAACTCTCTGAAAACCAGATAAAAAAAGAGCTTAGACATCATCTTTCATGAAATTATCAAAGGAAACTACCCTGATATTCTAGAACCAGAGGGCAAAACAAAGATTGAAGTAATCCACCAATCACCTCCTGAAAGAGATCCAAAAAGAGAAACTCTTAGGAGGATTGTGGCCAAATTCCAGACTTCCCAGGTCAAGAAGAAAATATTGCAAGCAGCTAGAAAGAAACAATTCATGTATGGTGGAAATACAATCAGGATAACACAAGATCTAGCAGCTTCTACATTAAAGGATAAGAAGGGTGTGGAATATGACATTCCAGAAGTCAAAGGAACTAGGACTAAAACCAAGAATCACCTACCCAGAAAAACTGAGTATAATCCTTCAGGGGGAAAAAATGGTCTTTCAATGAAATAGAGAACTTTCAAGCATTCTTGATGAAAAACCAGAGCTGAAAAGAAAATTTGACCTTCAAACACAATAATGAAGAGAAGCATGAAAAGGTGAACAACAAAGAGCAGTCATAAGGGACTTACTAGTGTTGAACTCTTTACATTCCTATATGGAAGGGCAATATTTGTAACTCTTGAAACTTTTCAGTATCTGGGTAGTTGGTGGGATTACACACACACACACACACACACACACACACACACACACACACATACACACGCACACACACACACACACACACACAAAGAGACAGAGACCACAGAGTGAATTCAATAGGGTGGGATCATATCTTAAAAAATGAAATTCAGTGGTGAGAGAGAAATATATTGGGAGGAGAAAGGAAGAAATGGAATGGAGCAAATTATCTCTTTTAGAAGAGGCCAGTGGAGGGTTAGGGTTAGGGAAAAAGAGGGGATGTGAGAGAAAAACATGAAGCTTACTCTCATCACATTCGACTAAAAGAAGGAATAAAATTCACACTCATTTTGGTATGAAATCCTATCTTACAATTCAGGAAAGTGGGGGGAAAGGGGAAAAGCAGGGTGGGGGGGATTATGGAAGGCAGTGGGAGGAGAGAGCAATTTAAAGTCAACACTCTTGGGGAGGGACAGGATTTCAAAGAGAATAGAAGCAATGGGGGGGCAGGATAGGATGGAGGGAAACATAATTAGTCTTACAGAATACGAGTACAATGGAAGTCATTTGCAAAATTACACGGATATGACTTATATTGAATTGCTTGCCTTCTCAAAGATAATGGGAGGGGAGGGAGGGATGAAGAGAAGTTGGAAGTCAAAGTTTTAGGAACAATCTGGAGTATTTTGCTTGCTACTAGGAAATAAGAAAAACAGCTAATGGGATATAGAACGTTATCTGGCCCTACAGGACAAAAGAGAAGATGGGGACAAGGGAAGGGAAGGATGTTAGAAGAGAGGACAGATTGGTGATAGGGACAATTAGAATGCTTGACGTTTTGGGGTGGGTGGAGGAGAGAAATGTGGAGAAAAATTGGAACCCAAAATTTTGTGAAAATGAATCTTAAAAGTTAAATAAATAAATTTAAAATAAAAAATTAATTTTAATGAGAGGGTGCTAAAATAAATCAATCAAAGTAAAAATGAACAAGGAAAGTTAAAAGACCGAACCATGGATAGCTACTTTGGTTTAAAAGAAAATCTAGTTTTGTATTTAGTAGAACATGAAGAAGTTGAAAAGTACCACTCCTCCCCCAAAGAGTAAGATCAAATTGTCTAAGCCCTAAGAGAGCTCTTGGAAGAACTTAAAAAGGAGTTCAAAGGTCAAATGAAAGAGACAGAGAAAAATTGAGGAAAAAAGCAACACAAGTTTAAAAAATGCTTCAATTTGAACTCAGATTTCTTTATTTTCTCTCTCTTGAAGCTTATAGCCTTTTATTTCATAAAACCTTCAGCATTTCCTTGGAACATTGTATAGATCATAACAGCCAAGTCATCCACAGTTCACAATCATACATTATTGCTCTTACTGAGTACAGTGTTCTTTTCTGCTCACGTCGCTTTGCATCAGTTCATATAAGTCTTCTAAGATTTTTATGAAATCGTACTATTCGTCATTTCTCATATCAAAATATTACTGTATTAGACCAAAATCACATGCCACAATTTGTTCAGGAATTCCCCAGTTGATAGACTTCCCTTTATTTCCAATTCTTTGCAATGACAAAAAAGCCACAATAAATGCTTTTATACAGATAGATTGTGTAACCTTTTTAAAAATCTCTTTGAGATACAGACTTATTAGTGGTATTGCTGGGTCATAGGATATGCTCAGTTTCATGGTTCTTTGGGTATAATTACAAATTGCACATCAAGATTATTACATCAGTTCACAACATCACCAACTATGCATTAGTTTCTTAATTTTTTCTCATCTGCTCCAAACTTTGTCATTTTTTTCTTTCGTATTAGACAACTTGATAGGTGTTAGATTGCACCTCAAAGCTATTTTAATTTGCATTTCTCTTATTAGTTTTAATTTAGAGAAGTTTTTCATATGGATATAGACATGTTTGATCTCCTTTTTCTGAAAACTATCTGTTTATGCCTTTTAGTCAGTCATAAATTGAAGAATGACTCATATTCCTCCAAATTTGACTCAGTTCTCTATATATTTGAGAAATGAGGTTTTTATCATAGACAACTCTTCTTTGCACTTTCATGACCCAAATAGGATGTTGATATCTGTTCTTCTGTGTCCACATGGTCTAGTTATCCTCTTCATTCTGAAACTGTGACCCAGAACTACATATGGGCAGCACAAAAGTATTCTCCCCATTTCCCCCAGTGCCAGTAGAGTAGATTTCCTATAGTCTCTGTCTTCCCTGTTGGTTGACCCCTTTACTTTCTGGGGGCTGAGATCTCCCAAAGCTATTGCTGCTGACTTTGAAGCTTCCTCCAGGACTTTCTGCTGGTATTGCAGAACTGTGTGTTTGGACTGAGAAATGCTCTACTTTCACAGAATTTTCCTTCAGATCTCTTAAATTGTGTTGGGCTGGAAAAAATATTTCACGATGTTCTTTGTTTGATCAGTTACTCTGCATTTGGAAATGATGGAAAAGTACAGCTGCATACTTGCCTATATTTCATTATCTTGTATTTTCCTTAAATAATTTCCTAACATAGCTTCAAAATACTTTGTAATAATAACAACACAAATTCTTAACTCTAGCAACAATATATTAATTAAACCCATCATTCCATAACCCATTGACCATTCCAAAACTTTATCCATTTGCCAAATCACTGAGTGTTAAATGAAATTCATAGCTGTTTTAATTTGCCTTTCTCTTTTAATTGGTGATTTTAACACTTTTATGATTTGCAGTTTTAAGAGTTCCATTTCTTTCAATCATTTTTTGTATTAAAAAATGACTTTTGGGGGGAGGAGCCAAGATGGTGGAGTAGAAAAATACATATATGCTAGCTTCTAACCGACAGCCCATAAAATACCTATAAAGAAGAACTCCCAACAAATTCTGGAGGAGCAGAAGCCACACAACAATGGAGTGGAAGAGATTACTGTTCCAGAGAACCCAGAAAAACTGACAGCAAAGGTCTGTCGCACACCAGACCCGGAGCAAAGCCCAGCCCTGCCTAGACCACATGGCACCAAGAGGAGCAGATTAGAGCAGGCTTCAGGGACAGAATCTCCAGGAGCAGCGCATGTCCCTCCACCCATAGGCACCAAAGGTCAGTGAGAGGATCTTTTCTGCTTGCTGGGAGGAGAGCGGGGTGTCTCCATTACTCAGACCCCCTCGGGATGTGGCCGTGGAGGCAGCAGCAGACAGAGGCTCCCAAAGCAGACAGGAGCTCGTATCAATTGTTGAAGGTCTCCACATAAATGCCATGAGGAAACTGAACCCTGTGTGGCAGTCCTGCCCCTACCTGAGCATCTGAACTTAATCTCACACTGAATAGCAGCCCCAACTCCAATGAAAGTGCTGAGGCTGGGAAGAAACATTTGAATCTCAGCTCCCAAGCACTAGTTAGGCAGAACAGGAGGAGAGGTGGGTGTGGACAGGAAACTCAGTAGTCAGGTAACTAGCTGGGAAAATGCCCCAAAAAAGGGAAAAACTAAGACCAGAGAAGGTTGCTTTCTTGGTGAACAGATATCTCCTCCCTTCCTTTCAGATGAGGAAGAACAATGCTTACCATCAGGGAAAGACATAGAAGGCAAGACTTCTATATCCCAAACATCCAAAATAAATATTCAATGGGCTCAGGCCATGGAAGAGCTCAAAAAGGATTTTGAAAATCAAGTTAGACAGGTAGAGGAAAAACTGAGAAGACAAATGAGAGAGATGCAAGAAAAGCATGAAAAGCAGGTCAACATCTTGCCAAAGGAGACCCCCAAAAAAATGCTGAAGAAAATACCACCTTTAAAAATAGACCAACTCAATTGGCAAAAGAGGTTCAAAAAGGTAATGAGGAGAGGAATGCTTTCAAAAGCAGAATAAGGCAAATGGAAAAGGAGGTTCAAAAGCTCACTGAACAAAATAGTTCTTTAAAAATTGAAATGCAACAGATGGAAGCTAATGACTTTATGAGAAACCAAGAAATCACAAAACCAAACAAAAGAATGAAAAAAATGGAAGATAATGTGAAATATCTCATTGGAAAAACAACTGACCTGGAAAATAGATCCAGGAGAAGCAATTTACAATTAATGGGATTACCTGAAAGCCATGAAAATAAAAGAGCCTAGACATCATCTTTCATGAAATTATCAAGGAAAACTGCCCTGAGATTCTAGAACCAGAGGGCAAAATAAGTATTCAAGGAATCCACCAATCAACACCTGAAAGAGATCCAAAAAGAGAAACTAGGAACATTGTGGCCAAATTCCAGACTTCCTTGGTCAAGGAGAAAATATTTCAAGCAGCTAAGAAGAAACAATTCAAGTATTGTGGAAATACAATCAGGATAAGAGAAGATCTGGCAGCTTCTACATTAAGGGAAAGAAGGTGAATAAAGAATTGAAATTCTTATATAAAATAAGTGCACTCTAATTGATATGAGGACTAGGAACTGAAATGCAGGCCCCTGAGAATTTAACTGCTCTGTGAACTTTATGACTTGGCTCCAGCTAACAGACCTAGATAATGATTCTAGGAACTAGCCCTTCCTGGAATTGTTTATGCAAGGGGATCTGGCTACTCCCCTCCTGCCTAATCTTGTCAAAACATCAAAGAGCAGTCTGTTTCTTGCACCAAGCCATAACACTCCACTCAAATAATTGATTAATTGACTTATTTACCATTTTAAGTCATGTATGCAGAATCCTATTGCTAAGACTAGTTGGCTGAGTGCCTTCTTTGTTTAAAGACCTATATTAGCTAGCAAGTCTCAGAGCCTCTTTGGAATCTCACCCATGGAGATGACGATCTGCCTGGGATCTTCCCGTTCGGGACTCAAAGGCTGTGAACCGGGATTCCCCAGTTGTGATTGTTAGAGTTGGTGCTCCCCCGAATCGGTGATGTTTTCTTTACCTATTTCTATTATTCTTCTTATATTGTGTATACTTCTTGTTATTTGTGGTATTTGGTATTTTTGTAAGCAACCTATTCCTTGTATAAAAAATGTAACTCATACCTTAAATGATTGTATCGATACTGATAAAGGTGCAGTTTGTGGGATGATGACCTGGCAGTTGGAGCCCTGTCTTCTCCCGCATTCTTCTAACCTTTGTATTTTCCTTTTTACTCTGGCAGGATGATGATTTTTATTTTTTCCCCTGATACAGATGTTGTTCAGAATCCTTTTTCTGGTTGTTTAACTAATATTTCCTTTTTACTCTGGCAGGGTGATGATTTTTACTTTTTCCCCTGATACAGATGTTGTTCAGAATTTAGCGTGGGTACCCAAAATGTTATCTCTCCCTCAGATTTCTCTATCTTTACAACCTTTAATCGATATTCTCAATCGATCTTATGTCCTGAAAAGAATGTTAGAGTCTAATCAGCGCGCCTTAAACGAACATCGAATTCAGACTCACATAGTTGTAAATCAACTTCTCAAGGCCTCACATTTAGTTACTTCTGATACTAATTATCATTGGTATGATTTTTTGTTTAAATCTCAAAGTGCTACTCGTTATTTTAATAGATTAGCTATTCACATATTATTATTATCCATTTTCTTAGTATTATACAATTGTACATAATTAAATTTTACTTTTATTTTTAATTGCTGTGTTTGAGTGTCGTTTATAGGAGCAAATCCAAACCATAATAAATTCTCAAAACAGAATGGCATGGAATAGGATATTCCAGAAGTCAAAGGAACTAGGACTAAAACCAACAATCACCTACCCAGCAAAACTGAGTATAATACTTCAGGGGAAAATATGGTCTTTCAATGAAACAGAGGACTTTCAAGCATTCTTGATGAAAAGACCAGAGCTGAAAAGAAAATTTGACTCTCAATCACAAGAATGAAGAGAAACATGAAAAGATAATCAGCAAAGAGAGGTAATAAGAGATTTTCTAAAAGTGAACTGTGTTAGGGCCCAGCTCTGGACCGTGGCCTCCTGTGAGGGTAGTTGGGACGCCTGGAGGTGCTAACCTGCCCTTAGGGTACTGGGAACGCCTCGGTAACAGCGCTGGCCCCACCCACGGGGAGGAACATGGGAGGAGCTCGGGCAGGTAATATAACCTGGGCTAAGGGGCTTGCTCTCTCTCTTCTCTCCCTGCTTCAACATGTAAGCAATAAACGCTGTGCATCTACTCAGGTGCTCTGTCTAGTCATTTCCCCTCCTTCACCGGAGGGGCCGGAGACGTCCGAAGACCGGGTAAGGTAAGTATCCAGCTGACGGTCAGGGTAGTAGACCCTGACAGAACTGTTTACATTCTTACATGGAAATACAATATTTGTAACTCTTGAAACTTTTCAGTATCTGTCTAGTTGGTGGGATTACACACAGAGACAGAGCAAAGAGTGAATTGGATAGGATGGGATAGTATCTTAAAAAAATGAAATTAAGCAGTGACAGAGAAACGAATGAGGAGAGAGGGAGAAATGGAATGGGGCAAATTATCTCTCATAGAAGAGGCAGGCAGAAGACTTTAGTGGAGTGAAACAGAGGGAAGGTGAGAGAAAAATATGAAGTTACTCTCATCATATTCGACTAAAGGAAGGAATAAAATGCACACTGATTTTGGGATGAAAACTTACCTTGCAATGCAGGATAGTGGGGGAGAAAGGAGGGAGCAATTTGAAATCAACACCCTTGGGAACGGACACGATCAAAAGAGAGAATAGAAGCAATGGGAGTAGGATAGGATGGAGGGAATTATAGTCAGTCATACACAACACGACTATTATGGAAGTCATTTGCAAAACTACACAGATATGGCCTATATTATATTGCCTGCCTTCCCAAAGGGAATGGGTGCGAAGGGAAGGATGGGGAGAAGTTGGAACTCAAACTTTTAAGAACAATTCTCGAGTATTTGTCTAGCTATTAGGAAATAAGAAATACTGGTAATGGGGAATAGTAAGTTATCTGGCCCTACAGGACAAAAGAGAAGATGGGGACAAGGGAAGGGAGGGATGATAGAAGAGAGGGCAGATTGGTGATAGGGGAAATTAGAATGCTCGGTGAATTGAGGTGGGTGGAGTGGAGAAATGGGGAGAAATTTTGGAACCCAAAATTTTGTGAAAAGGAATGTAAAAAAGTTAAATAAAAAATGACTTCTTATATATTTCTGTTAGCTTCCTACAGGTCTTTGATATTAGACGTTTATGTGAGTTACTTAATAAATTATCCCCCCTTTTATTGTGTTCCTTCTTATTCCAAATGCCACAGTTTTATTACTATAAAACTCTTAATTTCTTAATGGAGCATGTATTTTCTGACCTACTACTCTACCTTTTCACCACCAACCTACTACTTCTTTACTTCAGGGATCTAAAAAATTTAAACAGTTTTGAGAGTGCCTCTTTTCTCTCTTAGTGGCTTGTGCTACCACTGGCTATGTCCCACCATTCTTTAGGAGCCAATGACTAGAAGCTGCAGGACCATTTAATCTCACCATTAATCTAGATTTTACATGGGCTATTCACTTCAAGGATAAATCAGTAATAAACATATATGCACCTACCTTAACACCATAGGATATGCTCTCCTCTCTACCACTGCAATCTCTGGCAGAGTTGGTTCTAAACTTAGCTTAATTTGTCTTTGAATTAATCCCATTAAGTTTATGTTCAAAGGTAGCATCTGTGCTAAATGAGTCCTTCTGTTGAGGTGAGATCTTAAAGATCCCATTCATTAAACTCATTTTTTTTTCTTGTTTCTTGATCCTTTGAAAAAGCTGGATTCTGGAATAACTATACACTTAAAGAGATTATACTCTCTTCATTCCTCAGGTACTTGATGCTGTATTGGTTGCAAATCTGAAGTAATTCTTTGCTTTTATTTGCTTTAATGTTTGTTGAGATCCCCTCCAAATGGTCTTGAAGATGGATATAACTTTTTGATTGCTTTTACAGCCCAAGTACCTCTTCATCAATACATGGTTAATCATCTTGATGCCTTTACAAAATGTCTTTGAATGATAAACCTTCAGTTTTTCCAAGGCATTTCACTTGTATGTCATCTTAATTCTTTCAGAAGCAACTGATTATTATTTTCCACATGAAGAGAATTCATCTCAGGTCATCTGGATATGAGGCAGATCCCCATTACACTCACTAGCTAATACCTCAACTCATCTGATTTCAGCATATTGTAGCGTTCTTCTTGCCTCTACTGATGCTGGAATAGTCCTGCAGTACTTTTCTCTCCTGTTCCAAACGAGGGGAGATACAATATGCATCATTTCCAGCCATATTTCTAATGAGATCCAAATCCTAGACCCCAAGCCTGTTATCAGGATTGTATGGGACAGTATGTCTCCTTTATGCAACAAAATTTTCTCAGGCTTTATACCTTGTAGCTATTACTGACTGAACTCTTCAGATAAATAAAAATGTTGTATGAAGGTATTAGGGAGTAATAAGTAAAGATATCTCCTCTCCTAGAGAATATCACATTTTCAAAAATAACTTAGGAAGAAAGAAGCCTAATTAGATATACCCATAATTCTTGACTAGTAAGAATTTTGACAGTCAGATGAGTGAAGTAGTATCCCTTCTTGGAGCCCTCTCCCAACACACAGTTTCCTTATTTGTAAAGTCATTCTCATTGTTTCTAAATTCAAGGTAATAGAAAAGAGTTAATGCGTGACCATAGTGGCCTTTGGGGCAAGCTAGGTAAGTATCAGAATTCACTCAACAACAGAAGCTAGGGAATAAATGGTAGGACTTGTGGGAATAGACAAAAGCAAATCATACTATGGCATGTGACAAACTGAAACAAAACAAATCAGTAGCTGAGAACAGAGGCAGCATGAAGCAGTGAAACAGGACAGGAGCCAGCAATCAGGAATCTGAGAATCATTCAGGTATATGCAAAGTGTGAGTGGGCATGTAAAAAAAGAGAAGACAATTTGCCACATAAAAATTCCATGTCCCTGCGTGGTTTCTTTTTAACAGTGAGTTAGAAAATTCTGTTCTTATTCTGTCTTAATCCTTAAAGAGACTGGCTTGCTGGGATTTGGGGAGAAGATAATCCCTGGTTCTGACATTTCTATGAAGAGAGTTTGGTAGATGTATCAAACAACTCAAGCTTCTTACAATTACTTAGGATAACAGGTGCTTAATATTATTAAATTTTCAATCTTGGCAGTTAGCTTAATAAAGAAAGGAGCCAGCAGATTCCTATTAGGTACAGGAAAAAAAATCACTCATTTCTATATTTCACAACAGATAGGACAGAGAACCTCCAGGTTCTTTCCAGATTTGGCATCTCTTTTTGGGCCTAGTCCACAGATTCATAAGTATTTGATTGGCTTTCATTCTACCAGAGTTGAAAAAAAAGTTTGAGAAAGCAAATAGAATATGGCCTACTACCCAAGGGGCCACCAACTGTATGCTGAAAGCCTATGTTTGCCAGGAATTATTCACTTATTATTTCCTTGACAGATATGGGTGTGGTATTACTTAGAGTACCCCATGTGTCCCTCTAAATACTCACATATTTTTTTTTCAAAAATGAAATTTAAAAATATTGGCTTATTATCTATTCAAAAGACCCATGGCTAAGGTTTAAAGTTAGGATTCTCTGTGATAACATTTGGATCCCTGTTTTGTAACATTTAGAAAGTTTGAGGGACATAATTTCTAATAATTTAATCAGTTTATGAATGATGCCAGTAGTTTAAATAAATGGCCAGTGGTACTCATGTATAACAAAGGTAGTCATGGTTTTGGACTCTTGGCTTATATGCTCTTAGAAAAGGGGTATTCTAGAATCAGAATGAAATACAATATTTTATCTTGTGTTATGTTTTGTTTTGTTTGGGTTTTTCTCATGGTTTCTCCTATTCATTTTAATTCTTCTGTGCAACATGACTAATGTGAAAATGTGTTTAATAAAAATGTAAGATTGCATGCTATCTTGGGGAGGGAGAGGGTAAAGAGGGGGAGAAACTCCAAGATTTATGGCAGTGATTGTAGAAAACTGAAACAAATCAATTAATAAAAGAAAGAATTGTCCTTCTCCCTAAAAAGAAAAGGAGTGTTCCTGAAAGTGGTAATCAACTCTGACTGGTGAGCAATTAATGAGAGAACAAATATTACAATGAGGGACTGAAGAGATTTAATGAATTCTAATTTTGTTTTTTAATTCTAAATTAAAGTTGGCCTTGGGTAATCTACTTAAGTAATTTATTCCTTACTCAAGTGTGAGCAGAAGAGATTTTCACCTTAGATTAAAAGTCTGATCCAGTTGGGTGGAGTAGCAATGCCCAGAATGAGGAAAATCTTAATCCTATCTGCCATCAGCCCTGTTCCTGAGAGGTTGGACAAGAAAATAGAACAGGGAAGATAAAAAGTTTGGGTCCCTCCAATTTTAATCCTTGGCTATTAGAGAGAATTAAGCATTTCAGTTTTGAATATATAAGACCTGACTTTTCTTCCTCAGAAGGTTTTTCTTCTATTTCTACTACAGTACTGTAAGAGTAAAACTTTAAATTGTACAAGGAGATTCTTAATGTACTTAAGTGGTGCAGTGCATCCATTGTTAAAAATTGCAGTCAGGATGATCTGAATTCAAGATCTCCTTCAGAAAATGACTACCTGAGTTACCTTAGATAAGTTATTTAACTTTTCCCTCTTTTTCCATATGTAACATATGGTTCATATTACTGCCTATCTTGCAGGGTTATTGTGAAAGTATATTGAAAAAGTATTTATAAAGCGCTTAGCAAACCTTAATGACCTTTAAATATGCTAGTTATTTTATTTATTTCATCTTCTTAAAATATGTTCAAAGCATCAAAGTAGTTTACAGTTTCTACCCCCAGTACTAGGTTTCCTAATAATGGGAAATGAACACTAAGGAGTCTAGGAGTGTCACCTCTATATAAAAAAAAAATGATCTACTTTTCAGCTTAGTTAATACACTTACAAAATTTAAATTTACAGCAATATCTAGGAAGCTTGTCTTGACAGACTAAACATATGAGATTAAAGCAATATGTCCAAAACATTTTTAAAAAGGCTTTCACATGTTCAGAACTTAAAAGGTATGCTTTTTTTTAAGAGTTGGACCTTGAACTAACTGTGGCAAAAAATCAAGTTTGTTTATTTTTGATTGTCTGCTTTTTCATTACTCTTCATTAGATTTTCTTGACTACATTTGAATAATTGGTATAGGAATAATTTTTAACTTTTTTATGTATAACTGTTTCCTCTGCTACCAGTATGTATGTATGTGTGTGTATTTGTATTATATACATATATGTGTATTATATGTATCATATACATATATATGTATATGTATTATATATGCATATGTATTATATATATATATATGTATATATAAAGCTAAAATGAAAATGCTAAAAGTCCTAAAAGGACTAAAATTCACTGTATAAGTTCACAGGAAAAATTTAGCTACATACCAAACGTTCTGCAACAATGACTTTTTTGGTCCTCTGATTGTTTATCAAGAAAGCATTCTTCTTTATTCTGTCCTATGAATATACTATGTAATTTTACTACTTATAACTAAGGAAAAAGAAGCATGTTATACTTTCTGCTCTCAACAAATATGGCAGTATTGAAGCCTGTCCAAGTGACCAAGGTTCAGCCCTAGAGAAAATATAAAACAATAAACTTTCTGTCTTCTTTGAATGGGGGACATGATTGATGTAGAAATGTACATATATTGTCAGATTCAGTTAATGTGCTGATTGCATTTGCTGAACCATTTTTCTCTTACATTTTTAGTCAATAATGCAATGGAGGGCTCACTGGCCGCTGGGTTAAGGAAGGGGTAAATATGTGTGTATTTGAGGGAGTAGGGGTGATTCATGTGTCAGTATGTAATATATTTAAAAATGCAGACAGCAGAGACAAAAGGAGGGAGTAGAAGGAGAGACCTGTAGATGCTCTTCCCCCATAGCCCATAAAAATACCTGTAAAAAATGAATTTAAGCATATTATAGAGCAAAAGAAGGCATGAAACCACAAAGTGAAAGAGATTTCCAGGCAGAGCAGCCTAGAAGGCTACCAGCAATAGTCTATTGCATTGGGCTTGGAGTGCAGCTAAGCCTGGCACTGGTCATATGGCAGGGACAAGATCAAAACAGGCCTCAGGGTGCCCAGAATCCCTGGCAGCAGCTGCAGTTCCCAGATTTCTCAACCCACAATAACCAAAGGCAGCTTCAGAGGTCAGTGAGAAAGTTCTTTCACCTGTGTGAGAAGGGAACACGGTCTGCCCCAGGTGAGCCAGGGGTGGCAGCAATTATTATGCAAGCAGCTTCCATTTTAGGAAGCTTCAGACTAAAGCCCACTGGGGAATCCCCCCACTGATCTGGAATTCAGCCCTGAGTAGTGACCCTAGGGTGAGGAGGAGCTCTGTGGGGTGTAGTGGAGCTGGTATAGGTTCTCAAGAGGGAATTATACTCAAAGATCCTGGTGATGAAAGAATATTTGTGGTAGCTCCCAGACCAGAGCACAGGCCAGGAGAGGAGTATACACCTCTTCCTTGATTGTGCCACCTTGGAGAAACTGAGAACTTACAGGTCCCCAGAGTATACCCTCCTCTTGAAAAAAGACTCAAATGTCAAGTAACTGGGTGGAAAAATGCCCCAAAGAGGGGGAAAAAATAAGACGATAGAAGGCTACTTTCTTGGTGAACAGGTATTTTCTTTCATTCTTTCAGATGAGGAAGAAAAATCCATACCATCAGAGGAACACATAAAAGTCAAGACTTCTGCATCCAAAACCTCTGAAATAAATACACAATGGTGTCAGGCCATGAAAAGCTCAAAAAGAATTTTGAAAATCAAGGAAGAGAGGTGGAGGAAAAATTGGGAAGAGAAATGAGGGAGATGCAAGAAAAGCATGAAAAGCTAGTTAACAGGTTGCAAAAGGACATCCCAAAAAATGCTGAAGAAAATAGCACAGTAAAAATGGCATAACTCACTTGACAAAAGAGGTCAAAAAAGCTAATTAAAGAATGCTTTACAAAGCAGAATAAGCCAAATGGATAAGGAGTTTCAAAATGTCACTGAAGAAAATAATTATTTCAAAGTTAGTATGGAGCAGATGGAAGCTAATAACTTTATGGGAAAACAAGAAATTACAAAACAAAACCAAAAGAATGAAAAAAAAATAGAAGACAATGCGAAATATCTCATTGGAAAAACAAATGATCTGGAAAATACATCCAGGAGAGACAATTTAAAAATTATGGGACTAGGTCATATATGTGTAGTCATTCAAAAACACTTCCATATTAGTTATATTGTCAACGACTAACGACATTTCCCTCTGCCCTATCCTGCCCTCCATTCATTCTGTTCTTTCCCTTGAACATTCTCCCACAATATTGTTTGCTTCTGATTATACTTTGTCCCAACATGCTTTTGCTGTTCCCATTTATTATCTTCCCTCTCCTACCACCTTTCCCCTGCCTTCCTGCAGGGTCAAAGAGATTTCCACATGCAATTAACGGTATGTTATTCCCTCCTTAAGCCAAATCTGATGAGAGTAAGGCTCACATATTTCCATTCATCTCCCCCCTTGTCCCCTCCATTGTAAAAGCTCTTTCTAACCAATTTTATATGAGATGGTTTGCTCACATTCTTCCTCTTCCTTTCTCTTACTCCTAGTACATCCTATTCAAAAACAAATTCCATATTTTAGGTATTCTCTCTTCATATTCAGCTCACTCTGTGTGTTTTCTCCATGTATGTACGTATGTGTGTGCATGTATGTATATGTGTGTATACACACATACCCCCATGTAAATATACACACCTACACATATATAATATACACATACATGTACATGCTTATGTATATAAACATATACATATGTGTGTATCCATGTATATCTATATCCATACAGATATAGATTCCCTCTAAATACCCTAATACTGAAAAAGGTCTCATGAGTTACAATTATCCTCTTTTCTTGTAGAAATGTAAGCTGTTCAGCATTAACAAGTTACTTGAGGATTTCTTTCCTGCTTACCTTTTCATATTTCTCTTGATTTTGTATTAGAAAATCAGATTATGTATTCAGCTCCAGTCTGTTCATCAAGAAGGTTTGGAAGTCCTCTATTTCACTGAAATTCCATTTTTTCCCTGAAGTGTTATTCTCAGTTTTGGGGGGTAGGTGATACTTGATGTTAAGCCTATATATTGTGACCTCTGGAAGATCGTTTTCCAAGGCCTTTGATCCTTTAGTGTAGAAGTGGCTAAATCCTGTGTTGTCCCGATTGTATTTCCACAGCGCTTGAATTGTCTTTTCTGGCTACTTGTAATATTTTCTCCTTTACCTGAAAACTCTGCAATTTGACTACAATATTCTTAGGAGTTTTCCTTTTGGGGTCTCTTTCAGGAGGTGATCAGTGAATTCTTTCTATTTTTCGTTTACCCTATGGTTGTAGAACATCAGGACAATTTTCCTTGATAGTTTCTTGGAAGATGGTATCTAGCATCTTCATTTTATCATGGTTTTCAAGGAGACCATAATTTTTAACATATCTCTTCTAGATCTCTTTTCCAAGTCTGTTGTTTTTCCAATGAGATATTTGGCATTGTCTTCTATATTTCATTCATTTGGTTTTGTTTTATGATTTCCTTATTTCTCATAATACCATTAGATTCTGTTCGCTCCATTCTAATTTGAAAATAACGCTTTTCTTCAGTGACCTTTGCACCACATTTACATCTAGCATATTCTTATTTTTAAGGTATTTTTCTCCTCATGTGCTTTTCAGAACTTTTTTTTTTTAAACTAAGCCATTTGGCTTAGTCTATTCTTCAAGGTGTTGTTTTCTTCAGTAATTTTTGCAGTCTCCCAAATAGCAAGCTGTTGATTCATTTTTTATGATTTTCTTTAATCACTCTCATTTCTTCTCTCAATTTTTTTTTCACCTCTCTCATTTGATTTTCAAAATACTTTTTGAGCTCTTCCATGGCCTGAAACCATTGCAAATTTTTGGAGGCTTTGGATTTAGAGAGTTTACCTCTCTCTCTTCCTCTGATGGTAAGTAAGCTTTGCTCTCTTTTTTCATCAAGAAAATCTTGATGAAAAACTCCAATCTTATTTTGTCCTTTTTTGGGTCACTTCCTCAGCCAATTATTTGATTTTTGCATCCGTTTTCAAGTGGAGGGTATACTATCCTAGACTTCAGAGGTTTAGTGCAGTTGTCCTTGAGATATCTCTAATGGCCCATAAGTTTTCTATTTTTCCATAGTGTCATAGTTAAGGGAAAGGTGTTTACTCCTCTC
This sequence comes from Bettongia penicillata ogilbyi, assembly GCA_023548195.1. Lineage (NCBI taxonomy): Eukaryota > Metazoa > Chordata > Mammalia > Diprotodontia > Potoroidae > Bettongia > Bettongia penicillata. Next base: position 6,176,887 of record JAJHZJ010000242.1, on the reverse strand, counting down.
CTGCCCTGCTCCCCAGTCTGTGAGCAATGAAAATCACTCTTTTCTGCTCTGGAATTGTGAGTAGGTTTCCCTCTCCACAGCCTCTACCACCTCTCCCACATCCAGGACTGCCATTCAAGACTGAGACTCTGATTAGCTGCTCAATTCCCCCATGGTTTGTAGGCCAAGAGCTCCACAAGCCCACACTTCTGCCTCAATGACTGTCACGGCCCTGGGGGCAGGACTGGGGCTGACCAAGCTCCCCTCTCACCCAGGTGAAAGAGTTTTCTCATTGACCTTTGAAACTGTCTTTGGTACTTGTGGGTTGAGAAGTTTGGAAACCACAGCAACTTCCCATGATTAAGGACCTGAAGCCTGCTCCAGTCCTGTCTGTGCTGTGTAGCTCATGTTGGGGCTATACTTAGTTTTATGCTGCAGTGAAATATATTTTCCTGTTGGTCTTCCAGTCTATCTTGGGCTGGAAATCTGTTTCACTCTGTCATTTTTAGCATTTGCTGCTGTAAAAACTGTTTAGAGTAATTTTTACAGGTATTTTAAGGGCTTTGGGGAGAGCTAGAGCAGGACTTTTCTTGTACTCCACCTCCTTAGCTCTGCCCCAGAACTCATTTTTTTTAAATGCCCTTTAATTTTTCATATAATTTGGAAATATTTAATTGAATGCATGTTTGGGCTAATGATTCAAAAAATAGATATGGAGGCATTTATTTCCTCTAACAACAGATTATCTTTGCTAAGGCATTGCATGTACAAGAAGGAACGTCATATAATTGGCACTAAATAAATGTATCTTTAAGAGAACTATTGGTAGACAAGATTGCACAATGAGAGCAACTGCTCACCTAAACTCTAAAACAAACTACTTCAGAAGGGAGAATTTGAATAAATTTTAGAGTTGCAGAATCTAGTAGGAGACAGACTCTTCCAGATTTACAACCCAGGCCAGATTAGATGGTCAACGGGAAGCATCTGTTGCACTGAGAGGGAGGAAAGGGAAGGGCACAGCACAGTCAAAGAGGAAGCCCTGGGCAGTTTGATGCAGCAGCGCAGTGGATCCAGGACAGGAATTCAACGGAAGTGAATGTGACCCATGTAACTGACTCAGCCACTCCTGAGATTATCAGCCTCAGACTAAATCTGTGTAAGCCTCCTACTTAAATTCCCAGGAGTCAAGATGGCTGATTGATTGGTAAATGCTCTACTCCTCCCGTTGTTGACCTTGAACATTTTCCCAGGAAAAATCCAGAAACATTGAGATCAACCCAAGGGTTAAAGAGTTTTTTAGTCAGTGAGGCCAGGAAAATAGCGAAGGGGTGTTCCCTATTGCCATTTCTGAAGTGTGAACAGTGTGGCAGCAATTGCCAACGTCCAATGCCTGACACTGGTCACAGGAATAAAGCTCAAATGGATACATGGTCTAGGTATAAACGATGATATTATAAAAAACGACGAGGGGAGCAAGGAATAGTTTATTTGTCAAATTTATGGAGAATAGAGAAACATTTTATTTAACAAGAGATAGAAAAGATTATGATATGCAAAACGGAAAATTTTGATTACATTAAATTAAAAAGCTTTTGCCTCCCCCCTCAAAAAAAAATACAATTCTGCTTCCCTCATAATCTTGAGGGAAGCAGAAAACCGGGAAAGAATTTTTGCAACTAGTGTATATGTTAAAGATCTCATTTCTAAAATATATAGAGAACACAGTCAAATGTATAAGAATACAAATAATTCCCCAACTAATAAATGGTCCAAGGATATGAACAGGAAATTCTCAGAAGAAGAAATTAAAGTTATCTGTATGAGAAAGTGCTCTACATCACTACTGACTAGAGAGATGAAAATCAAAACAACTCTGAGATACCAAATCACATCTATCAGATTGGCTAACATGACAAAACAGGATGGTGATAAATGTTTAAGAAGATGTGGATGAGTTGGAGCACTAATTTGTTGTTGGTGGAGCTATGAGCTGCTGCAACCACTCTGGAGAGCAATTTGGTACTATGGTCAAATCACAAAGAGATCATAAAAATGGGAAAGGCTTCCTCATGTACAAAAATATTTATTGCACCCCTATTTTTGTTGGTCAAGAACTGTATATTGAGGGGATGCTCATCAATTGGGGAATGGCTTATCAAGTTTTTGAGTATGAATGTAATGGAATACTATTTTGTTATAAGTAAGGATGAACAGGAAGACTTCAGAGATGCCTGGAAAGACCTATTTGAATTCATACAGAGATAAAAGAACAGAATCAGGATAGCTTTGTGCACAGCAGCAACCACAGTATGTGAATAATTTTTCTTGTAAACTTAGTCCTTCACAGTGATGCAAGGATGCAAAAATTTCCCAATGAACTCGAGGCAAAATCCCTTCCACATTCAGAGAAAGAACTATGGAATTGCACTGCAGAATGAAGCATACCATTTTCTCCTGTGTTATGTTGTGTTTTGTTTCGTTTTCATGGTTTCTCCCAATCATGTTGATTCTTCTATTCATCTTGACTAAGGTGAAATGTATTTAATAACAATATACTAAAGAACCTATATAAGATTCATGTCATCTTGAGGAGTAAAGGGAAGGGAGGAGGAATGTGCGGGAGGGAGGGAAGGAGAAAAAATCTAAGATATGTGGAAGTGCTTTTAGAAAACTGAAAAAAATAATTTAATTAATTAAAAAGAGAGAATTACTGAGTTGATTTGTGATTCATTTAATAATACAAATAAATTCACACATGATGAATTGTGCTATAGGAAATTCACTGTTTATTATTTCCTGAACACCAAGCGTAAATAATAGAGGCCTCTGTGACCCTAAGTGTAAATCTGTTGTCAGTATAAGTTTTGATAAGTAAGAAAATGGATAGATATCTCTGTTCATGATGTTCCATTACTTAAAGAACAAATAAGTGATTCTCTATGGCCTAACAAATAAATTCCAAAGCTGTCTATAATATGATATCACACATTTTTTCCTCCCTTAACTTACATTGTTCCTCTACACATGATTTACATCTTAGCCATTCTGGAATATTTATTATCCCTGACCTATATTTGTCATTTCTCAAGTTGTTCAGAATTCCTCAAATGTCCTCCTCCATCCACGTGTTGAAATGATTAACATCCTTTAATAATAGTATTAAGGAATACTCAGAGTTTCTTAGGGAAAAAAGTCTTTTCCCTCTCAGGCCTTATATTGCATATTCTTGTCTCCCTTGCAAATATTCTGCATTGCAATTATGTAAGGGAGATGTAGGGTAACCTGTCTATACTCAATTCTTTTTATTCATATAAATGTCATACCTCCCGTAGATTATTGGCGTTCACATAGAGGAAGAAATTTACTTTGGATAACAGTCATAGGAACAATGGGAACAAGAAATAGACATTCCAAATTATATTTAGACTTGGAGAAAGATATATGCATCCCACTATGGGGAAAACTAGTTTTCAATGAGGCATCTACACACTAGAGAAAGAGAAGGAGATTTGCCCTATTTTAGATTACTTCTTAACCTGAGTTCTTGCAGGGTCACTTACTTGAATTGTCGGGAGACAAAATACCAAGTGATTGGTAAATGCTCTCTCCCCTTTCCCTTGCTGGCCTTGAAAGAACCACAAAATATTTCCCCAGAAAAATCCTGGATCAGTAAGATCAGCTGAAAGGGCAAACAGTATCATAGCACATGAGGTTGGGAAAATCACTAAGGAGGATTCCTCTTATTGTGGCAGGGGACCTGAGCTGTCCCAGACAGCCCCACCTCAGAGTATTGGGAAGATATCTTGAGTTCCAGAGGGGTGGGGCCTAGCTACCACCAACACCAGGAGCCCAGGGGTGCCTCAATGCTCCGGGGGAAACAGAAAGACAATAGGGCAGCCAGGATCACCAAACCATGATCTTGGCTTTGCCCTAGATCAGATGAAGAGATCTCCTGTGACCAGACCACCCTTCCTCCACATTTAACAAGTTAGCTCCAGGGCTAATCCGGGTAAACAAAACAATTCACCTGGTCTTTGCTTTCTCCCACCAGCCAGCTCAACACCATGTTCTTTAGCTTCTACCAGAAAGAACCAGAGGCCACAACACACAAAGTCTTACCATCATGAATAAGAAGAAGGAAAGCAAGAAGCCAAAGATCATAGAATCTTTCTCTGTGGACAAGGACCAAAATACGAATACCAAAGGGGTCAGTATTGACACTTGACTGAAACTTCAGAAGGGACAATGAACTGCTCGATTGCAAAAAGACAACTCCTGGAAAAGCTAAAGGAGGAAAGAGAAGAAAAACTGGCCAATGACTTTAAAAGTATGGAAAAAGAATTCACTGAAAAAAAATAGTTCATTAAGGAAAATTGGGCAAGCAGAAAAGGAAATACAAAAATTAACTGGAGAAAATAATTATTTAAAAGAAATAATTGGAGATATGGAAAAGGAGATGTAAAGTTAACTGAAGAAAATTATTTGATAAAAATTAGAATTGGACAAGTAGAAGTTAATGACTCTATGAAACATCAATAATATGTTAAAGTCAAAAGAATGAAAAGATAGAAATATGAAATATCTAACTGGAAAAACAACTGACTTTGGAAATAGATCCAGGCCCAAAAATTTAAGAATTACTGGCCAAGCAGAAAGCCATGATGACAAAAAGAATCTGGATAATATCTCCCAAGAAAATCGATCAAGAAAAACTTCCCAGAAGTGCTAGATCCAAAGGACAAAATAATGATTGAAAAAATCCACGGTTCATCTCCCAAAAGGGATTCCAAACTAAAAAACATCAAGAAATATTTTCCCCAAATTCTAGAACTATGAAGTGAAGGAGAAAATACTGCAGGCAGCCAGAATGGTACCATTGAAATATCGAGGAGCTACGGTTCAGATCACACAGGATCTTGCAGCTTCTGCATTAAAAGATGGAAGAAATTGGAATATGATCTTCTGTAAGGCAAAGGAGCTGGGACTGCAACCCAGCAAAGGTCAACATAACATTTCAGGCAAGGAGATGGACATTCAGTGAAATAAGAGATTTCCAGACCTTCCTGAAAAAAGTTCAGAACTCAACAGAAAATTCAGTCTTCGAATGTAGGTCTCAAGAGAGGTATAAAAAGGTAAACAAAGGAAAAGAAAAAATTGTTACTCAATTTGAGCAAACTGTTTACCTCCCTTTAAGGGAAGATGATACTTATTAGTCCTGAGAATTGTATATCTGTTACGAAAAATAGAGAGAGCGAACGGGTATAAAGTAAATTATGCGATGGCAAAAATGAGACTTAACCATGCTAAGGGATTGTAACAGAAGATGTGAAAAGGAGGAAACAGAAAATGGCAAATTTCATCTCAGCATTACATTATAGTAGAGAGAAAGAGGGGAGGGAGATGAGAGTTATTTGAGAGGTACTCTCTCATGATTTGGTACAAGGAGGCAACAACAAGCTTAATTAGGTATATCAATCTGACTAACTCTATAGTCAGTAGGAGAACTGGGAAAGAAAGGGGAGGGGAAGATAAAAAGTTGTTTATTATTTCAAGTAGTTTTTTACTTGAATCTCTGAGATTCTATAATAAATCATCATATAATCTGCAAAGGGTAATAACTTAGTTTCTTCTTTGCATCTTCTAATTCCTTCAATTTCTTTTTCTTCTCTTATTGCTACAGCAAACATTTCTAGTACCCTATTGATTGATAATGATGATAGTAGATATCCATGTTTCACCCTGATCTTGTTGGAAATACATCCAACTTATAGCATTGTATAAAATGCTTGTTGAAGGCTTTAGGTAGATACTGCTTATTATATTGTGGAAAGTTCCATTTTTTCCTATGTTTGCAGTGTTTTCAATTGAAATGGGTGTTGTATTTTGTCAAAAGTTTTTTCTTCATCAATTGAGATATTCATGTAGTTTCTGTTAGTTTTATTGTGATCATGATTAATAATGTTAATAGTTTTCCTAATACTGAACCATCCCTATATTCCTGGTATATATCCTACTTGATGATTATGTATTTTTCTAGTGATTAGTTGATATATTCTTTTTGATAAAAATCTTATTTAAAATTTTTACATCTACATTAACTAGAGAAATTGGTCTATAATTAGACCAATTTCTTTCTCTGTTTGGGCACTTTGTGGTTTAGGTATCGAAACCATATTTATATCATAAAAAAATTTAGGAGGATTCCTTTTTCCCCAATTTTCCCAAATATTCTATATAATATTGGAATGAATTGTTGTTTAAACGTTTCACAGAGTTCACTTATGAATCCATCTGACCCTGAAGATTTTTTTCCTAGGGAGATCATTGATGGTTTGTTCAATTTCTTCTTCTGAGATGGGATTATTTAAGTATTCAACTTCCTCTTCTGTTATTCTGCACAATTTGTATCTATTGAAATAACCATCTATCTCATTTAGATTGTCGAATTTATGTGCATACTGTTGGGCAAAGTAATTCCATACTATTCAATGAAATAAGGGATATCGAGATATTCCTGATGAAAAGACCAGAACTCATCCGAATAATCTGTGTTTTAAAATCCTCAAGAGCTCTCCCAAGAAGGTTCTTTTTTCTTCTGACTAGTTCATATTCCCTTCTGAATTTTCATATGAGAGTACGTTCTCAATGCTGACCTCTTTGGTATTTGTGTTGTGGCCTTTGTCTCCGTAGAAAGATTCTATGGCCTTTTATTTTCTGCTTTGCTTTTTAATTATGTTAATAACACTTTTTCCTGCTGTTAAGGTAGATCTCTGCCTCTGTGGCACGAGGAGTTCTGTCCCACACTCCTTGTGCCTAATATTTGAGGCTTTTTCTCTTGTGGCCTCTGATTCTTTCAGCTGGAAATTAAATGCTGCAGCTTAACTGTTGCTGAGTTGACTGGTCTTTGAAAGCAGTGACAGGTTAGGTCTTTTTGGGTTTCCCCACAGTTACCCTGAAGTGTGGAGGAGTATGCCAGGGGCTTCTCTGCTGAACTAGAGCATAGGCAACCTCAGCTTTCTACGCTAGTGTCTTCCTGATTCCACTGGGTGTACCTGAAGTTCTGATATTGGCATTTGCTGTTTTCACCCTGCTGAGGTTCAGTCTCTTCACGCGGTTTGTTGAGACAGGACTGTCTTGACTCGCAGAACTGGAAATCACTATTTTGTGTTTCTTTCCCTGACTATAGGTCTCATTAAAAAAAAAAAAAGGAGATGGATATACTTATCCTTGGTTACTGTCTCATGAGTTTCACATGTTGAGAATTTGAACCAGGTGAATGTTATCTATCAGGTGACGGGCACTTCTTGGAAGAGAAGATGATTACATCAACAAGGATGCTTGCTAGAAGATGTGGACATTGAGTTAATTTGCATAACAGGGAAACATGAAGCAAATGGGAGATATCTGTTTGGCAGTCCTGCAAGTCAGGTAGGAGGCAGATTATCTCTCTTCCTGGGAGAGCATAATAGGAATGTTGGAATACTATTTAAACACTCTCACCATTATGTGGCAATTTTCATTTCTTTTCTCATTTCATTTATCGTGAGAATATCATTATTAATGTGTTGAAGTTCTATCAATAATGTGTTATTCTATTAGGCAAAGTAATTTAGAATATCAACAACTAGGTGTAACAGCAAGCACCTTGACACATCCAAAATGGCCTACTAGCACAGGTTCTTCTGTCTTCTTTTCTAAAATCAAAGCAACTTTTGAAGGGCCAACAATCTTCTTTAATCACAACTACCAACAGAGAAAATAAAAGACAAGAAGCAAGGATCAATAGGCTGGGCTTCTAACTGTCTGACCATAAGCAATATAAATATCATAGTTCAATAGACAGTTGCAAATGTCTTACCATCACATACATACATAGTCCCCAGAGAGAGAAGCACCAACATCTGGAGTTTCAAAACTGGTAGCTAAATATTTGTAATGATAGTTAAATGAACAAATACATTAAAAAAAAAACTTGCAACACAAAGTTTGTATCGAAGTCTTGGTAGTGCCTTTCACTGAAGCTGCCTTACACTAAGATCGTTTTTGATGCTTCCTAAAGTAAACCTTCATCATGAGAATTTGCTGGGATATGAATGATCAAAACAATTTAAATTCAAGTCATATACTTGCCTGCTAATTCTAAGTGAACTCCTTAATACCTGCATAATGTTGAACAAATCATTAGAGTTCTATAGGTCTGTTTTTTCAGCAATAAAATGAGAAAATTGAATTTGAAAATACCAACAGTATTATTTACACCTAAATTTTATGACACCTTGATATGCCATTCTTCTCTCTTTTGGTCAATGGTATGCTGAGGTTCCAATACATAAATAGTCAACATAGTTGGCTTACTGTAGTGAAGGGCTCTCTGAGCCCTTATCAATTTACATTTCCTCTATGGGTATGCAATGATGCTGAAATTCACACATAGTCTATTTTCTTTTGAGTAAAAGATACCTCTTGAGTGTTTTTGTTAATATTAATACCTATTTCTTGGAAAAGAGAATATATTAATACAGCACCACATCTACATAATTTTTTTTAAAATAAGTTTAATAACATGCAAGTTAACAGAGAGCCTGACTTGAATGGATCACAAAAAAGGCAGGTGTGGATGGTGGAGTGACCAGGAATGAGTTGTTTTGTTTTGCTTTGTTTTTTGATGGTAAACAAATTTTGCTTTTATTGTTTTTCCTAAACAATACTAAAAAATTATCTTTGAAGGCAGGGCTTGAATTATTTAGTTCTGATCAATTTATTTTAAAAAAAGAGGGGGAGGAGGGGAAGAGATCATGACCATTTTTTTAAAAACTAATTTCACCCCCAGACTCTAGCCAGTTTCATGGATGCTATACACAACCCACTCTGTGACTGATGGAAGAATGATAGCACACTCTACCCAATATCATTGCCCTAAGACACATGAGGAAGGGAATGACAGTTAATTCTCAGCAAGTTAATCATAGCCAACCAAACTAGTGGGTTAAATTCCAGAAACACTTAGGTTTTTAGACCATTTGTTGAGCAAAAACTGTCATTAGTTAGTAAAGGGAAGGAAAAAGGGAGTTGGAGATTACTCAATATTTGCCTGGACCAGGAAAGTTGGGTGCAAAGTCAGGAAAAGAGAAACCAAAGGGGTAGGATAATCTAGGGTGACATGAGATAGGGACAACAGGTTTATTATTGTCATTCAAGCAGGACAGATGAAATATGTCATGCAAGATGATCCTTGCAGAGGACAAGAGAATCAAAAGTTGTATGTCCATTATACGAGGGAATGTTGAGATTTATTTCCAGTACCATGAAGTGGGGGTAAATGGGGAGAACCTTAGGGTTTCAGGACAAATGAGAAATTCCAGTCCAAGGAAGTATCTAGAATACACACTTAAAACGGTAAGATATTATGCATCCCATTTCCTTGAATCCTGCGTTCAATCTACACACACCAGATTCTCCAGGGTCTGGCAAGAGATTCCAGGACTAGGCCAAGTCGGTTGCTCTGCTAAGGGCCTTATTTTTTTTTTTTGGAGGGGTAGGAGGAGCAGAGGTAGGTTGGGCCATGACCTAATATAGAGACTTACAAGAAGCAGAACATATTTAAAGAACATTTTAATATATATTTTCATATATATTTAAAGAAAAGAAAAATGAAAATAATTCAAGCCATGCCGTGTGCAAAACAGTTACAGTGAGTATAGTGAGGCACCTATTTGCCGTTATGGCCTCAACATAAATATCACAGTCAGTTTGTTATTTTTATTTCAGAATGAAAGATGTCAAAGTTTCTCCCATTTGCTCAGAAGGTAAGTATAACCACTTATAAAAACTGAATGGCAGGGAACAGAGTAGGAGAAGAAAGTGAAGGGTGAAAGGACAAAGAGGGAAGGACACAGAGCACCTTCAAAAATAAAATCAATGAGATGGCTGTTCCAGGAGAGAAAAAAGAAAAAAAAGTCATGGTAGATATAAGAAATCTGTTAGTCAAGTAAAGATTCAAATTTTACATTATTCTCTCCTTCTTTTGCTGTTTTTTGTTCAAGTCTAAGGTTTGGAAATGTTACCCCTTCATTAAAAAGAGCTAATGAGAAATAAAGCAATTCCCTCCCCTCCCTCTGTCTGCCTCTAATGAAGACGCCAATGTCACCTCCCTCCTCTGTTAGATGTTGAAAGAATCCGCCCAGTGTGTGGGGTGTGGGGACTCAAGATGACAGAGCGGCCTCCTTCTGTGTCTGCTGTGCTTGTGAATGGTGCATTACCTTTGGGCTTTTTCAGTCTCTAAAATGTTTCTCAACTATTTGTCGTAAGTTACTCATGCACTCCTTTCTTTGCCTTTACAGATTTCCACTTGATAAGGAGGTAAAATAACAACTTCTTCCATTATCTCAATGTTTTATTTCTTGACATTTCCAGTCCTTAATGGTCTTATGGAAAATCGGTTGTCCCTCCAGAGAGACACCAGCACTAATTGCATAGGCCTAGCTCCAGCTTCTCCTCTTCCTCCCTTCGAGCTTTGCTGGCAAGCTTCCCAACATTGAGAGAAGCTAGGGGAAGAGAGATACCTGTGCTATCATTAATTATTTCAATTTCCAAGACAAACTAAATTTATAATGAGAATGTCTGCATGGTTAGGTTTTCCACTGGAAGAGGGACATTCATTTGATCGTCAGTATCTTGGATAGTCAAAGAGTACCACTTCGCCCTTCAGCAGCTGCTCTTGGCACGTTTGGCATGAAATCTGGCTCCCTACGCTGAAGTACTCGCCTGGAGGAGCCGCCATCTTGGAGAACCCAGGAAGGAGTTTTTGAAAATATCTGCAGAACACAGTCCTAGAGGCAGTGCCCACATACAACTCAGTTTTAAAGCTAAGGGAAGAACCATGGTCAATTCATACCTATGTATAATGCTAAGTAAAGCAATTTTTGTTTATTAGTTACACTACCCTTTTAGTAAATTACTAAACCAAGAGGGTTCATTGACTTTGAATTTAATTGTAATGAGCCATTCAATTTACATCTTCAGCTTTGCTTGTGAACTTGCAAAGGACAACAACAATGGACTAGGCAGTAAGAAACATTAAATAGTAGCTGATTTCACATGGGGAACAGGAAATTAAGGAAAATCTAAGGGAAGAGGGAAAACAAAAGAGTAAAATGACTACAAGTAGTTGAGAAAACGAGTTACTGAATAAAGAGATTATATTCAGAAAGAATAAAGTAATGTTTAGAGAAGATTTTTTTTTAAATAGAGCTATAATGATAATGGTAAATCCTTCTTAAAGCAAGCACAAACAAAAAAGTCTCTCCCTCCTTCTCTCTCTCTCTCTCTCTCTCTCTCTCTCTCTCTCTCTCTCTCTCTCTCTCTCTCTCTCTCTCTCTTTCTCCATCTGTGACACCTACACAAAACCTAAAACACACAAAACTGTGATTCATATGAGCCATTTATAATTCTTTTTTCTAAATATATTATTGTTTCATTCTCATACTGAATAGTAGAAAACTTTATAAAATATCATTCTCACTTCTTCCCTATACTGTATTTAGATTAATTGTGATTTAATATTTGAACTTATATTTAATGAAAAGTTCAAAAGAGAGATTAAAAAGAAAAGAATAATCACTTTAGATAGGACAATTCTAAACTATTCAACATACTTGAAAAAGAAATAAACATATTTTAACATAATGATATTTCTTGCTAATAATTCAGGTAATGAAAGTTGTTTTTGTTTTCCATCTGATGCTGCAATAAATGTAGCGACTGTTACTGTCATTGCCTTTGGACTGAAGATTTTAAAACAAAAATAAGACTTCTTCATTTGTATATTTCCAATTATTGATATAGTAGAATGTGTTAAACATGCCTATGCTTTCACAAATATTTTAGTTTTTAATTCACTGATTTATTTTGTTTTCAACATTCATTTTCACAAGATTTTAAGTTCCAAAATTTCTCCTCATCTCCCTCCTCCAACCACCCCAAGATAACATGCATTCTGAGTACCCCTTCCCCCAATGTGTCCTCCCTCCTATCAAACCACTCCCTTCCCTTATCCCCACATCCTCTATTTTCTTGTAGAAATCTAGATAGATTTCTATACCCCGTTACCTGTATATCTCATTTAAAAGTTACACATAAAAACAATTTTTAACAATCGTTCTTAGAACTTTGAGTTCCAACTTCGATCCTTTCCACCCTCCCTACCCATTTTCACTGAGAAGGCAAGCAGTTCAATATACGTTACGCATGTGTAATTATGCAAAAGACTTCCACAAAAGGCATGTGAAAGGCCATGTTTGCCTCCAGCCTGTGTTGCCCTCCATTTTTTCCTATTCTCTCTTTAGACCTTGTCCCTCCCCCAAAATATTTCCTTCTATATACCCCTTCTTCTCATTGACCTTCCCTTCTATCTTCTGCCCACATTCCACTTATCCCTTTCTCCCGTACTATCCTGTAGTGTAAGATAAGATTTTAATACCAAATTCAGTGTCCATCCTTAAGTCAAATGAGAATAAACTTCACATTTTCCCTCTCACCTCTCCCCTTTTCTCCTCCATGAAAAAAGTTTTTGTTGCCGCCTTTTTGAGAGATAATTTGTCCCATTCTATGTCTCCCTTTCTCCTCACAATGTATTCCTCTTTCACTCCTTAATTTTTCTTTTTAGATGTCATCCTTTCCTATTCAACTCACCTTGTGCCCTCTGTCTATAAGTACATAATCCCTCCAACTACCCAAATTCTGAGAAAAGTTTCAAGAGTTACAAATATGATCTTTCCATATAGGAATAAAAACAGTTCAAGTTTAGTAAGGTCCTTTTGGTTTCTCTTTCCTGTTTACCTTTCCAAACTTCTCTTAATTCTTGTGTTTGAAAGTCAAATTTTCTATTCAGTTCTGATCTTTTCTTCAAGAATGCTTGAAAATCCTGTATTTCATAGAGTGACCATTTCTCCTCTTGATGTATTATACTCAATTTTGCTGAATAGGTGATTCTTGGTTTTAATTCTAGTTCCTTTGAATTCTGGAATATCATATTCGAAGTCCTTTGATTCCTTAATGTAGAAGCTCCTAGGTCTTGTCTTATCCTGTTTATATTTCCACAATACAGGAATTTTTTCTTTCTAGCTACTTGTAATATTTTGTCCTTTATCTGGTAACTGGAATTTGCGTGAAATATTCCTAAGAGGTTTCCTTTTAATATCTATTTCAGGAGATGATTTGTGAATTTTTTCAATATTTATTTTACTCTCTGGTTCTAGAATATCAGGGCAGTTTTCCTTTATAATTTCATGAAAAATGATGTCTAGGCTCTTTTTTTGATCATGGCTTTCAGGTAGTCCCATAATTTTTAAATTGTCTCTCCTGGATCTTTTTCACGTCCGGTGTTTTTCCAATGAGATGTTTTAAATTGTCAGCTCTTTAGTCATTCATTTTATTTTTTATTTTGTACTACAACTTCTTTATTTTTCATATGGTGATTAGCGTCTGTCCGAACCTTTCTAATGTTCAAGGAATAATTTTCTCCAGTGAGCCTTGGGACCTTTTTATCATCAGAAAGTCAGGATCATTTGCATCTGTTCAAAAAAACTCTCTATAGTCTTATTTTTCTTCCCTTTTCTAGGCATTTTCCCAGCCAGTTACTTGACTTCTGAGATTCCTCTCCATCCCCGCCTAGATCTGCCCAGCTAGTGCTTGGAGTATGAGATTCAAATGGGCTTTCCGCGGCAGGCGCGGCTGCTATTCAATGTGAGCTTATTTCTGGTGCTGGGGTGGGGGCAGGGCCACCCCCCAGGGTCAGTTCCCTCAGGGGCTTTATGCAGAGACCTTCAGTAATGGAACAGGTGGAGGGGGGGCGCCTCCCAGGCTCAGTTCCTTCAGGTGGTTTATGCAGAGACCTTCAGTAATGAAGATTCCGCCTGCTCGAGGAGTCCCGGGGGGCCGCTGCTGGTGCCGGTGCCCCTGCCTCTACCTCTGCTGCTTCCTTCCCCTGCCTCTGCCTGTGCCACTTTCTCCTGAGGGGGTCTGAGCCACGGAGACGCCCCACTCCCCTTTCGGTCAGCCCAGGCGTGTCTCTCACTGACCTGTAGAGTGGGCGGAGGGACCTTCCAGGCCACCGGAGGTTCCGTTCCTGAAGCCTCCGGGGATCAGCTTCTCTGGGACTGCGGCCAGGGCAGTGCTGGGGTGGGGTCCGCTTTCTCGGGCGTGATGGACCCTGGGAACGGATCTCCGGGGCTCTCTGGAACGGAAATCCACAACACGACTCTTTTCGAAGTCATTTGCAAAACTACACAGATAGGGCCTATATTGAATTGTCTGCCTTCCCAAAGGGAATGGGTGGGGAGGGAGGGATGAGGAGAATTTGGAACTCAACCTTTTAGGAACAACTTTTGAGTATTGTTCTTGCTACTAGGAAGTAAGAGATACAGTTAATGGGGAATAGAAAGTTATCTGGCCCTACAGGGCAAAAGAGAAGATGGGGACAAGAGAAGGTAGGGAGGATAGAAGAGAGGGCAGATTGGTGATAGGGAAAATTAGAATGCTTGGTGTACTGGGGTGGGAGGAGGGGAGAAAAGGGGAGAAAATTTGGAACCCCAAATTTTGTGAAAATGTAAAAAGTTAAATTTTAAAAATAGTAAAAAATATAAAAGAAAAAGATAGAAAGTTTCTATGGTCTTTTATTCTCTCTTTTGCTTCTTACCCATGATTATGACCCTTTCCCTGGGTTTTAAAGTAGATCTCTGTGTCTGGGACACAGGATGTTCTGTCCCACAATTTTTGTGCCTAAAAGTTGAGGCTTTTTATAGTGTGTCCTCTGGTTCTTTCAACTAGAGACTAAAATGCGGCAGCTTACCTAGTAGTGACCCGGCTGGTGTTACAAAGCAGTGGTCAAGTGAAGTCTTTCTGGGTTTCCCTGTAGTTACCCTGAAATTAGCTGCATTAAGTGTGAGGGAGGGGTGGTCTGGCCACCAGAGTTTTTCTCTGCTGAACTAGAGTTTAGGCAAGCCCATCGTTTGGTTATGCCATCTTCACTAGTGTCTTCCCTATTCTTGTGGAGTACTGAGGCATGCTTGGGTCCTGGTGTTGGCATTTACAGACCTCACCCCCCCCCTCCAAGGACTCAATATCTTCTCCAGGTTTTCTGAGGTGGGACTGTCTGGGACAGCTGTAGTCCTGCACTGGTCCCCTTCAGTCACAGCATGAAGGACCCTCCTTAGTGATTTTCCTACCCTCACAGGCTTAGACACTGTTTATCCCTTCTGTTGCTCCAACTGTTTCAGGATTTTTTCCTGGGAGCTATTCTCTCTTCTCTTCCAGGTCCACACGGGGAGGGAGATAGCCACCTTGGTTCCTGGAAACTCTAGGCTGATATTCTTGTCTCCCTTAGCAATCAACAGATCAGCTAAAAGGGTAAAGAGATGTGAAAGACTCTTATATGGTTTTATTAAAATTACAATGATAGATCTTGAAAACACATGTAAAAAAGACAACAGTGTCTAATGAACGTTCTAACTATTCTTTTTTACTGCAATATGAAGTATTAAGTTTTGATTCATGTCATGTAAGCTTTTGTCCTGGTAAAACATTCTGGTTTTACAAGCCAGTGACAAGATGCGTTAGATGAATTTCCAAATATTTAATGGGGATTTTCCAGTTGCTCATAAGACACATTTATTTTTGTACTTTTTCCAGATCAATTATTTTATAACTGCTGGGGAATTTGGCTGTAAAAACTGTCTTAAAAATGTAAATCAGAAAATAAAAACTACATGAAATTAAAGTTTTAGGGGATCTTTTGAGGCACTGAAAGTGGTCACTTGTCTGAAGTCATAAAACTAGGATGAATTTGAGGTAGAATTGAAGGCCTTTCGATATGGAAAAAGAATAACCCCTTATTCATTCTATCATGCAATCCCTCTCACAGTGCCAAAAAAAAGCAACCTTAAAATAAAAAAAAAAAGGTAACAGGAGGTTTTCAGTGAGTAATTTATTTTTTGGCAATGAGAGGCTACATTTTTTGTGTGTCACATAGGATTGTGTAATAACGCTGACACATCCATTGCTTTTTGCGTTTCATGGTTAATTTTGTAAAGATTTTTCACAGCTGTTTATTATTCTATATATCAGTGGACCATGCTGGAGAAGTTTCTTTTTTCTTCTGCATTCTATATGTATCTTAGAAAATAAATAACTAAAAATTCACAAAATGGTATAAAGGTACATTAAGCAAGTCTCCTTTAAGATAACTTAACAACTTAACAACTTTTGTTGTTCTTTATCTATTATATTATTAATGAATGAATTTTTAATATTCTAAATTCATCCACAATATTTTGAGTTCCAAATATTTTCCCCATCTCTCCCCTCTGTCCACCCTAAGACCCTAATTCTGGCTACTCTTCCTCCAATTTTCCCTCGCTTCTAACATACCCATCACTTCTCTTATGCTCATCCCCTCTATTTTCTCCTAAAACAAGATAAAACTCTGTACCTATTGCGTGTATGTCTTATTTCCCAGTTGACTTTAAAAGAAAACTTTTTAACACTCCCTCCACATCCACCCCATTGAGAATGCAAGCAATTTGGTATGTTATAAATGTGTATCCTTTTTTTTGTAAGCAATCGATATTTGGGAGAAAAAGTTTAAAATAAAGTGGGATTGTTTTTTTTTAAAAAAAAATTGATTAATTAATCTATTTATTTTAAGTTTTGAACATTACTTTCCACAAAATTTTCAATTCCAAATTTTCTCCCCATTTGTCTCCTCCCCCCACCCCCACTCACCTTGCATTCTGATTGACCCTTTCTCCAATGTGCCCTCCATACTAACACCCCTCCCTTCCCTTATCCCGTCTTCTCTCTTGTCCTATAGGGCAAGATAAATTTCTATACCCCATTACCTATATTTCTTATTTCACAGTTGTACTCAAAAACAATTCTCAACATTTTTTCTCAGAACTTTGACTTACAACTTCTCTTGCTTCCTCCCTCCCCACCCATTCCCACCGAGAAGGCAAGCAATTCAATATAGGCTATATGTGTGCAGTTTTGCAAATGACTTCCACAGAAATCATGTTGTACAAGACTAACTATATTTTACTCCATGATATCCTGCCCCTGATTTATTCTATTCTCTCCCTTGATCTTGCCCATCCCCAAGAGGGTTTGCTTCTAATTGCTGATTTCTCTCATTTGCCCTCCTTTCCATCATCCCCCACCCTGCTTATCCCCTTCTCTCCTCCTTTACTGTAGTATAAGATAGATTTTCATACCAAATTGAGTGTGCATGTTATTCCTTCCTCTAGAGAAATGTGATGACAGTAAACTTCACTTTTTCCCTCTCACTCCCCCCCTTTTCCCCTGCATTGGAAAAGCTTTTTATTGCCTCTTTTATGAGAGATTAATTGTCCCATTCCATTTCTCCTCCCAACATATTCTACTCTGACCCCTTAATTTTATTTTTAGATATGATCCCTTTCTATTCAACTTACTCTGTGCTCTCTGTCTGTCTGTGTCTCTGTCTGTGTCTGTATTTCTGTTTATGCCTCTCTCTCTCTCTCTCTCTCTCTGTATGTGTGTGTGTGTGTGTGTGTAATTCCTCCAGCTACCCAGATACTAAGAAAAGTTTCAAGAGTTATAAATACTATCTTTTGATGTAGTAGGGTAAACAGTTCAACTTTAGTAAGTCCCTTGTGATTTTTCTTTCCTGTTTACCTTTTCATACTTCTCTTGACTCTTATGTTTGAAAGTCAAATTTTCTTTTCAGCTTTGGTCTTTTCGTGAAGAATGCCTGAAATTCCTCTATTTCATTGAATGACCATGTTTTTCCCCTGAAGTATTGTGCTCAGTTTTGCTGGGTAGGTGATTCTTGGAAAGGAGCCTCCTTTTTTATTTTGCCAATTCTGCTTTATAATGCATTTTTCTCTTCACTGACATTTTGGACCTCTTTTGCCAATTGAGTTAGCCTATTCTTAAAGGTGTTATTTTCTTTGTCACTTTTTGGGGTTTCTTTAGCAAGCTGTTGACTTGCTATTCATGATTTTCTTGCATTGCTTTCATTTCTCTTCCCAATTATTCCTCTGCCTCTCTTACTTGAATTTCAAAATTCTTTTTGTGCTCTTCCATGGCCTGAGAGTATTACATATTTATTTTGGATGTTTGGGATGCAGAAGCTTTTACTTTTATATCTTCCTCTGATGGCAAACATTGTTCTTCCTCATCTGAAAGGATGGGAGAAAATATCTGTTCATGAAGAAAGTAACCTTTCATCATTTATTTTTTCCCCGTTTTTTGTGCATTTTCCCAGCCAGTTACCTGACTTTTGAATCCTTTGTCAAGAAGAGAGTATACTTTGGAGACCTGTAACATCTAAATTTCTCCATTGTACACAGTTAAGGGAGAGGAGTTACTCCTCAATGACCTCCAACTTCACCATGCCAGCAGTCTTCCCTACCCCAGGACTGTGTTCAAGGCTGAGAATCAGATCAAGTCCTCAATTCCCCCAGAAGCTTTAGGAGGAGAGCTCCCAAGGCCATGCTGCCACTCAATGTGAGATTAAGATCAGCTCCTCAATTCCTCCAAGGATTTTAAGCAAAAGCAGGGCCACCACTCATGACTGAAGTTCAGATCAGCTGCTTAATTCCCCCAGGGTCTTTAAGCTCACCAACTGCTGCCTACTGTGGTCCCTGCCACCACTACTGTTGCCACTCAAGGTCGAGGCTAGTGGAGGATCCTGCTTCCTTGTCACCAAAGTGAAAATACCTGCTCACTGACCTTGAAGCTGCCTTTGAAGCTTGTGAGTTGAGGGATCTGAGAATCCCCGCTGCTGCTGGGTATTCCACCCCCCCCCCAGAAGCCTGCTCTGTTCCTGCTCCTCCTGGTGCCATGTGGCCAAGAGTGGGTTTCACTCCACTCTGTGTCTGGAGAGACAGACCTTTCCCATTGACCTTCTAGGTCACCCTAGTCTGGAAGTCTCCTCCACTCTGTTGCTCTGTGACTTCTCCTGCTCTAAAATTTATTCTTAGTCTTTCTTTACAGGTATTTTATGGGGTGTAGATGAAGAGCTAGAGTATGTGCATCTTTCTACTCTGCCACCATGCCTCTGACCCCTCAATAACTTTCTTAATTTTCATTTTATTAATCTGTCCTTTGCTTTCTAGTACTTCTAATTTTGTATTTGTTTGGGATTTTAGATTTTGTTCTTTTTCTCTCTTTCTCGGCTGCATGCCCTATTCATTGATCTCCTCTATCTCTGTTTCATTCATGCAGGTGTTCAATGATATAAAACCTCCCCTAAGAACTGCTTTTGCAGCACCCCATAAGTATTGCCAACCTAGATTGGTTCATTATTGCCATTCTCTTGAATTATTTTATTTTTATTTATCATTATCTATGATTTGTTTTTTAACATACTGAATCTTTAGGATTAGATTATTTAGTTTCCAATTAGTGCTTGGTCTGTCTTTTTTGACCTTTTGTTACATATAATTTTTATTGCATTATGATCTGAGAAGGATGCATTCACTATCTCAGACTTTCTGCACCAGACTGTGAGGTTTTTATGCCCTAGCACATGGTCAATTGCTGTATATGTGCCATGTAACACTGATAATATATATATATATATATATATATATATATATATATATATATATATATATATAATGTATGTATGTATGTATGTATCTTTTTACCTCCATTTAATTATCTCCAGAGATCTTTCATGTGTGCCTTATCCAGAGTTCTATTCACCTCCTAAAATTCATTCTGGTTTATTTTGAGGTTAGATTTATGAAAATCATGGAGGGGTTGATTGAAGCCCCCCACTAGCATAGTGTGGCTTTTTATTTCTTTGAGTAACTCCCTTAACTTCTCCTCTAAGAATATGAATGCTGTACCTCTTGATCCATATATGTTTAGTAATGATTTTTTTTCATTGTGTATGGTATATTTTAGCAAGATACAGTTTTTTTCTTTATCTTTTTGATTGGATCTGTTTCTCCTTTTTTTGTGTGACATTTGGATTGTACCCCTACTTTTCTACATCAGTTGAAACATGTATTCTGCTCCAACCTTTTACCTTTACCCTGTGTTTATCTCCCTGTTTGAAATGTGTTTCTTGGAAACAATATTTTATTGAATTATGGTTTTTAATCCATTCTGTTATCCGCATCCATTTTATGGAATATTTCATCCCATCCATATTCACAGTTATAATGATCATCTGTCTTTCTTTCCATCCTATATCCCCCTTTTATCCTTCCAGTTCTCCCTTCTCCCTTCCCCTCTAAAATAGCGTTTCAGGTTTTGATCACTGCCTCCCTCAGTCTTCCCTCCCTTCTACCAGTCCCTTTCGTTGTATTCCCCTTTTCCCTTACTACATTTTAAAATACATTTTAAAGCACCCCCTGCTTCTTCTCTCATTCTCTACTCACATAGCCTGTGAACTGGAGCATAAATCGTCTTCAAGGCTATAGAAATATGTTGACTTTCATGTGTAACTTAAACATTCTATCTCACCAAGTATCTATGCACTTGGTCTTACAGTATTTCCATAATGAAATTTATATAGCCTCTGTGTGGGAAGAGGTAACATGGGGAAAGTAAAGAAGATAAAACTTTCACTTTTTCTCATGCTCTTTTCCTTATTTTCTTTTTGGAACACCTATCCTTGAAGATACATTTTATATCCATTTATAAAATGTATCTTCAAGGATAGGTGTTCCAAAAAAAAATAATATCTGAAATTTCTTATGGTCTTACTTATGAAAATTTTAACACTACTATTTATCACCTGCCTAGAAGGATGATTATAATGTTACATAAGGATCTGAGCTATGTTTATGAGATATGTTAAGTGTACTGGACTAGTCTGAAAAAAAATTTCAAGAAAATTAAACCAGTTGATCAAATTTTCAAAGGATTCCTTTAGGTCCTGCAATTCAGTATAGGAAATTTAATGTTTACATTAAAATAGTCTTTAAAATATAGCTGACAATAAGACTTGGTATCTGCATTTTTCTTATATATAAAATACTCTCACATAAAAGAAAAGTATTATGATATTTGTTATATAATCCTTGCACAACTCCTTACCATAGGGGAATATGCATGCTAAAGATTAATATGACTATATGATATGTGGATTCTATGGGTATACAAAATGTTAATTTTTGAATATTTACTTCATGCTCTCCTTTATACTTTCCTTAAATTTAGAGAATTGAAAATATCTTGTAGGGAAAAGGGCCTATATTCTAGTCACTAGTCACTATAAGTAAGTCTGCTCCTTCAAAATGTTTTAATTAAGTTATTAACAAGAAATACTAATCAAAATCAACAAGGACGAGTGAGGGGGGAAAGGTTAGAATTCACGAATGGGAAACTTGTGGGAAGATTAGCAATTTCAACATTTCTGATAGTAAGAATAGGACACAGAAACTGAATCAGGTGCTTTTGCCCACATTTTTCCCCTTTTCTTTTGTTTCGTTTTTCTACAAGTTATGGTTCTGGGGTATTGGGTGCCGTCCTTGGATATTGGCAAAACAGTTCATGTTGAGTTAATGGATAAAATTGCTTCATAATATTAACAAGATGAGAGAGAGAGAGAGAGAGAGAGAGAGAGAGAGAGAGAGAGAGAGAGAGAGAGAGAGAGTTAGTGTTTCACAATAAAATGAGCACTCGCTCTTGAATCAGAAGATGAGAGTTCAAAATGCAACACTGATATTTATTCACCAGTGTGAAACTGGGCACATAATCCCTCTTTCTGTTTCCACATTTGAAAAATTAGGGACATAGACTTTGCGGCCAGTCAAATCCCTATCAGTTTTCCATCTATTATGATGCCAAAATAAGAACCATAACAGATTTTTTTAAAACTGGAAGCAAAAGAAACAATACAATGGATTCGGCCATATGGTAGGGTAAAAGATAGAAGGAGGAAGGAATAAACAAAAGGAAGTAACTTAGAAGATTAACCAATCAGTGGGGTGGGAGAGGAATAAATAAGGATTTTCTCACCCTTTTCAGGGGTTGGGAAAAGACTCAGACTGTTGTTTGACTCCAATGTCATTGGAAAAATGTTACGTCAATCATGTAAAGAGCATTACATCAATCGTATGAAGAGTGGGATTTATGGAGAATAATCACTTCCTCCTTGTGAAGAAGCATTTCTTCTTTGCCCCACTCCATGTAAGCTACCTGGGGACAAATCTCCATACACCCTGTGCTATTTACAACTAGTTATGACAAATATAAAACTATGAAATGTAATGGTTTAATGTTTCATTTGGGTGCCAAATCAATTACTCTCATGATTAAAAAAAGAATAAGCAATAAAATATTATAATCTTTATAAATATGTTTTGGTTGTTTTAAACCAAATGACAAATCGCACCGGTCCCTGAAAACTGTAATGCTGAAATTCATAAGGACATGCAGAAACTCTTCCGTTGAGGAACATTTAGTTTACACCTTTCACTTAATCACAATCCCGATATCTGTTGTCTGCTGATGTCTAACACATCTCTCTTCATTTCTCAACAAGTTTAATATCTGAATCTCAATCTTTATTTCCTCTTCACTACCGCCTTCAGAATAAGGACTTAAGCATACATATTGACACTCTTTCAAATACCCTAAGTGTTCAGTTGTCCAACCTACTGATATCTCTTAAAATAATTTTCCACCGCACCTCAGAAACAGCCATCGTGACATAGATTAAAATCCAACAAAAGAGAATCAGGAGTGGTCAAAAAGGTGATGGGAATAATATGATAATAGCATCTACCTGCCAGGGTTGTTTGAAAGTATCAAAAAGGTGAGCATATCAAAACTGTTTTGGAAACCTTCATAAACAATATATATGATAAGTACTGTTGTTGTTGTCGATTATTTCACCATCCTCCAGTTGTAAACTTGGGCAGCAAAGTGGTATAATCGATAAGAATGTTGGCCCTGGATTCAGGAAGACTCATGTCAACCACTTCAAATTGGACCTGAGACACTTACTAACTGTGTTACCCTGGTCAAGTCACTTGTTTACCTCAGTTTCCTCATTTGTAAAATGAGTGGAAAAGGAGTTGACAAAACCCTACAGTATCTTTGCTAATAAAAACCCAAGTGAGATCATGAAAAGTCAGACATGAATGAAATGACTGAACAACAGTAGCTGTTACTGCCTTTACCTTTCAGATTAGCTTCAGTCTCCTCTGTGTGTATCTTACACATACCTAGCTATTTTAATTTTTGTCTCCCTATTATAATGTCAACTACTTAAGGGCAGAAACTTTTGGCCTTTTTTGTATCATCAATATTTAACACAGTGCCTGGTATAAATTAAATACTTGATAAATGTTTATTGACTAAGTTTTTCAGGTTTTGAACAAACAGCCATTATCTGGTTTATAGTTGTCCCTTCAAGGATTAAAATTGGGAGGTACAAAAAACGCCCACCAAAAATTAGAATAAAGTCTCTGACAATGGGATTCAATCCCTATTGCAGAAGAGGCATTTCATTCTCCCTCAAAAAAAAATGTACTTACCTTGAACATATTGGCTGGATGGGAGGATCTTAATTTTGTTCTAAAATTTTTGATGTCTGTGGCCAAGAATATCCTTCTGGAGACAAGAGTCACATATGTTTATCTCTAACTACATAAAACAGGAAAATCAAAGGGGTTATTTATTATTGTTATTATTGTAATTAATGCCATCAGCACTATCATCATCATTACTCCAAGTAAACGTTCCTGCTTTTGTCTAAAAGAGTTAGAAGAGCACAGGAACATCAGTTGAATGAACTATTTAAGAATTTTAGCTGTACCAGAAGCTTGAAACTGTGTGTTTGGGCAAATGGAAGGTTATTCATCTAACTGTGAGTAGCATTCGTCAAGTAGCATCCATCTGAACAGTGGCTAAGAGAGCATCATCTGGCATGAAAGCAGCAGGAAGGAGAGCTAGTGGTAGTCGAAAATGGTATTGCTAAAGGATATCAGTAGCTTTACAGCATCACTGGAATGAATTGCCACTCTGAACACCTGCCCTGGCCACAAATGTCCCCTGCGTTTATATCTTTCCTAGGGTGTATGCCCTGGTAAGATGTTCATTCTCTGTGTGTTTATATTATATTATATCATATTATATATATTATATAATTAATATATATTATATTATAATATTATATTATATAATTAATATATATTATATTATAAGCTTGGCCAAAGATTCTTTGCAGACACACCTTTTCACATTCCTTAAGTGTGTGCATTAATTCTCCTACTGCTCTATATATTGTGGAGGAGTATACCCCTGGTTGATTAGAGAAATGCTTTTATACTATGCTTATTATTATGATATTTTATCCTAGACCTTACCTTTTAATTAATTGTGTTATCAAGGTCACCATTAAGGACTTAAAAAAAATCTGTTTCAGCTCATGAACTGTGCTTTAAAGGATATGAACCCACAGAATACCTCGAGGCTCAGTAGTCATTACTTGGGGAATTATAATGTATATTGGGGGTAAGAAGGTTCCCTGAAAATGCATTTTGTGAACAGGAAACTTTAAAAATTGTTTGCTCAGGTAGAGGTAGCATGAGAAGGAAGTTGTTAAGATTCTAGTATAGAAAGTATTTTTACAGTAATTTTTTCTTTTCTTTTTTTTCAATATAAATTTATTTACTTAACTTTTGACATTCATTTTCAAAAAATTTGGGGTTCCAAATTTTCTCCTGATTTATCCCCTCCCCCCACCTCAATACACCGAGCATTCTAATTTTCCCTATCACCAATCTGCCCTCTCTTCTATCATCCCTCCCTTCTCTTCTCCCCATCTTCTCTTTTGTCCTGTAGGGCCAGATGACTTTCTATTCCCCATTAACTGTATTTTTTTATTTCCTAGTAGCAACAACAATACTCAACAGTTGTTCTTAAAACTTTGAGTTCCAAATTCTCCCTATCCCTCCCTCCCCACCCATTCCCTTTGGGAAGGCAGGCAGTTCAATATAGGCCATATCTGTGCAATTAGCAAATGACTTCGATAACAGTCGTGTTGTGTAAGACTAACTGTGTTTCCCTCCATCCTATTCTGCCCCACATTGTTTCTATCCTATCTTTTGATCCTGACTCTCCCCGAGTGTTGACTTCAAATTGCTCCCTTCTCCTATTTCAGCTCTGGTTTTTTCATCAAGAAAGTCCTCTGTTTCATTGAAAGACCATATTTTCCCCTGAAGTATTATACTCAGTGTTGCTGGGTAGGTGATTCTTAGTTTTAGTCCTAGTTCCTTTGACTTCTGGAATATCCTATTCCGCACCCTTCGATCCCTTAATGTAGAAGCTGCTAGATCTTGTGTTATCCTGATTGTATTTCCACAATACTGGAATTGTTTCTTTCTAGCTACTTGCAATACTTTCTCCTTGACCTGGGAATTCTGGAATTTGGCCACAATGTTCCTAGTAGTTTCTCTTTTTGGATCTCTTTCAGGTGGTGGTCGATAGATTACTTCAATACTTATTTTGTCCTCTGGTTCTAGAATCTCAGGGCAGTTTTCCTTGATAATTTCATGAAAGACGATGTCTAGGTTGTTTTTTTTGATGATGGCTTTCAGGTAGTCCCATAATTTTTAAATTGTCTCTCCTGGATCTATTTTCCAGGTCAGTTGTTTTTCCCATGAGATATTTCACATTCTCTTCCATTTTTTCATTCTTTTGGTTTGGTTTTGTGATTTCTTGGTTTCTCAGACAGTTATTAGTCTCTATCTGTTCCATTCTAATTTTGAGAGAACTATTCTCTTCAGTGAGCTTTTGAACCTCTTTTTCCATTTGGCTAATTCTGCTTTTGAAAGCATTCTTCTCCTCATTGGCTTTTTGAACGTCTTTTGCCAATTGAGTGAGCCTATTTTTCAAGGTTTAATTTTCTTCAGCATTTTTTGGGGTCTCCTTTAGCATGGTGCTGACCCATTTTTCATGCTTTTCTTGCATGTCTCTTATTTCTCTTCCCAGTTTTCCTCCACCTATCTAACTTGATTTTCAAAATCCTTTTTGAGCTCTTCCATGGCCTGAGCCCACTGGACAGCCACCTCGGATGTCTGGGATAGAGAGGCCCCGACCTCCACGTCTTTCCTTAATGACAAGCATTGCACTTCCTCATCAGAAATGAAAGGTGGAAGGAACATCTCTTCCCCCAGAAAGTAGCTCTCTATGGTCTTATTTTTCTTCCCTTTTCTAGGCATTTTCCCAGCCAGTTACTTGACTTCTGAGATTCCTCTCCACCCCTGCCTAGATCTGCCCAGGTAGTACTTGTGGTCTGGGATTCAAATGCTGCTTCCCAGTCTCAGGGCTTTCCATGGCAGGAGCGGCTGCTCTTCAATGTGAGCTTACGTTCTGTTGCTCAGGTGGGGGCAGGGCTGCCTCCCAGGCTCAGTTCCCTCAGGCGCTTTATGCAGCGACCTTTGGTAATGGCCCTGAGCTCCTGCCTGCTGCTCTGGGCGTTCTGGGCCACCACTGCCTCCACTGCTCCCTCTGCCGCTGCCTCCTGAGGGGCCCCGAACCACGAAGACACCCCGCTCCCCTCTTGGCCAGCCCAGAAGTCTCTCTCATTGACCTGTAGTGTCTGTGGGTGGAGGGACCTTCGCGGCCGCCAGAGATTCCATCCCTGAAGCCTGCTTGGATCTGCTCCTCTGGAGCATCGCGGCCAGGGAAGCTCAGGGGTGGGCTCTGCTGTCCGGAGCGTGAGGGACCTTTGGAGTCGGCTTTCCAGGGCTCTCTGGAACGGAAATCTCTTCCACTGCGTTGGTGCGCGGCTTGCAGTACTCCAGAATTTGTGGGGAGTTCTGTTTACAGGAAATTTATGGGCTGTGGATTCGGAGCTAGCATACGTGAGTCTTTCTATTCTGCCATCTTGGCTCCTCCCCCCTAAAGTAAATTTCTAACCGAATTAAAATGTGCCAACTTTTTTTTATTAAAGTGAAGTAAAAATAATTGGTCAAAATGTAAAAGTAGTAAGAGCAATAAATAACTCTTAATGACTTTTATTAGGGAATCAATGACTCCCTCATATTTAAATATTTCCCTTGTTAAGTTGTTTACCTCAAGAATGAAAGGATCCCTTAGTGACTCTTTGAGCAATAAAATTTGAAATTCCCTAATTACTTGGTAAAACTTATACCTAAAAGTCAATGCAGATATGATAATGCCTGCACAAGGTAAGTTTGAAGACAAAGTAAAACAGTGTATGTGAAATACATTCCTTGTTAACTTTAAGTTCTAAATAAATTTTAACTCTTTATTTTGAGTTATGGATTTTGTAACTAGCTAGATTTTAAACTCCTTAACGGGATGCTAAACTTAGTTATATCCTCCACAGTACTATTCCTCAAAATTCCTTGAATATTTTAGGTGATAAAAAGCAATTCATTTAATTATTGTAGGACAGAAGACAAATAGTATACAATATGTGATAAAGATCATAGAACTTTTAAGATATAATTTATTTATTTTATATTTTCAACATTTATTTCCACAAGATTTTGAAATATAAATTTTCTGTTCACAACTTCTCTCACCCCCCGGAGAACAGCATGCACCTCAGCTACCCCTGTAAGCAATCTCCCTTCTATCCCTAGCTATTCTCTTCCCCTTCCCCTCTATTCCTCTGTAGGACAAGACATAATTCAACACCCCATTGCCTGTACAACTTATTTCCCAGTTGCTTGCAAAAACCATTTTAACATTCATATCTTTTTTTATACTGATACATATTGTATATATTTACAAGGTCAATTTAATTTAATCACCATGGAGACTTTCTTCTGCAACGTGCTTTCAATATACATGTAAAAACACAAAGTACCAAAATATTTAGTTAATTTAACCAGAGCATATAAGAATACTTTATAAACTATGTACATTGACACTTAACATTATATTGCAAATACAGACATGAAGCTATAAGAATTTTTGCTGTATGTATTTCCATTCTATTGCTTTAAATAAAAGGGAGGAAAATGGAGACATTAACAGGGGCTCCTCCATGCCGATTAACTACCATAAAGTACTCTTCAATAAAGTGCTAATAGATTTCTAATGGTTTTCAATACCACATTTTCTCCCTTCCTCCCTCATTGAGAGAGCATGCAATTATATATAGGTGAGACATGTGTAGCCATACAAAACACTTCCATAATAGTCATGCTGAAAAAGACTAACCACATTTCCTTCTATCCCATCTTGGCCTCCATTTATTCAATTCTCTTCTTGACCTGTCCTCCCACAATAATGTTTGCTTCTGATTATGCCTTCCTCCAGTCGACCCTAACTTTTATTGCCCTCCTTCACCTTTCAACTTCTCCCCCACCTCCCATATCCCCAAGCCTTCTTGCAGAGTAAGATAGATTTCTGTGCCCAATGGGATGGGTCTTATTCCCTCATTTAGTCAAATAAGTCTCATTTCTTCCCTCTATTGTAAAGCTCTTTCTTGCCTCTTTTATATGAAATGATTTATTACAATTCTCTTTCACTCAATACATTCCTCTTAAAAGTTAATTTTGTTTTTTATGTATCCTCCTTTCATATTCAGCTCACCATATGCCCCTGTCTCTCTCTCTGTGTATATGTGTGTGCGTATATATACACATATATGTATATATACGCACATACATGCATACATATACACACCCACATACATACACACACATCTATCCATCTCTCTCTCTGTCTCTCTCTGTCTCTCTCCATATATGTATGTATTCCCTCTAACTATCCTAATATTGGAAAAGATCCCATGAGTTACAAATATGTTTTCATTTAGAAATATAATCAGTTCTACTTTAAAAAGGCCCTTATGGCTTCTCTTCCTATTTACTTTTTCATTTTCTATTGATTGTTATGTTTGAAAATCAGATTTTCTATTCAGCTCTGGTCTTTTCAACAAGAATGCTTGGAAGTTCTCTATTTCATCGAAATTTCATTTTTTTCCCTCCTAAGTATTGTACTCAGTGTTACTGCACTGAGTACAATACTTAGGAGGGAAATTCTTGGTTTAAAACCTAGCTCCTTGGACCTGTCAAATATCATATCGCAAGCCATTGATCCCTTAGTGTAGAAGGTGCTAAATCCTATCTTATCCTGATTGTGTTTCCACAGTACTTGAATTGTTTATTTCTGCCTGTTTGTGGTATTTTCTCCTTGACTCAGGAACGATGGAATTTTTTTCAATATTCCTAGGAGTTTTCTATTTGGGATCTCTTTTAGGAGATGATTGGGGAACTCCTTCCATTTCTATTTTACCCTCTGTTTCTCGACTATCAGGGCAGTTTTCCTTGTTAATTTTTTGAAAGATCATGTCTAGTCCCTTTTTTTCTATCATGGCTTTCAGGTAGGCCAAAGATTTTACATTGTCTCTCCTGGATAAATTTTCCAGGTCAGTTGTTTTTCCAATGGGATATTTCATGTTTTATTCTGTTTTTTTTTTCATTCTTTTGATTTTGTTTTATAATTCTTGATTTCTCATAAAATTATCAGCTTTCATTTGCTCCATTCTAATTTTAAAGGTATCATTTTTTTCAGTGAGATTTTGGACCTCTTTTTCCATTTGACTGGTTTTGCTTTTTAAGGCATTCTTGTCATTGATTTTTTGGACCTCTTTTAGAATTTGGGTGACTCTATTTTTAAAGTTGTCATTTTCTTCAACATTTCTTTTTGTGTCTCCTTTTGCAAGCTGTTTCATGATTTTCCTTCATCACTCTCATTTCTCTTCAAAATTTTTCCTTTACTTCTCTTACTTAATTTTCAAAATCCTTTTGGAAGCCTTCCATGACCTTAGATTATTTCATACTTTCCTTGGAAGCATTCCATGTAGGAATCTTTATCTTGGTGTCTTACTCTAGTTCAGTGCTTTGATTTTCCTCATTATTAGAAAATACCTATTCACTGAGAAAGTAACCATTTTAGTCTTGTTTTTCTTCTTCCTTTTGTCATTTCTTTAGTCAGTTACTTGACTTTTGAGTTTTTTGTTTTGTAGAGGTTGTACTTACTGCCCCAATTTGTACAACTGTTTCCAGAAATATCTCTAGGGACCTGTAAATTCTCAATTCTTCAAAAATGGTATCATCAAAAGACAGGTATTCACTCCACTCCTTCTCTGTGTTCTGGTCTGTGAACTACCACAAGCACTCTCTTCTGCCCTGGAACTGCAACTAGTATTCCATCTCCCCAGCTACCACCATGTCAGCTTTTCTTTTCACCCCAGGACTACCACCCAGGACTGCAACCCAGATCAGCTGCTGGATTCTTTCAACATCTATAGGCCAAGTGCTCCAGAATCAGCCACTCCTGAGATAGTGACTGCCAACAACCTAAGAGTGGGCTGGGACTAGGGCTGGACCATATTCCTCCATCACCTCTGTAAGAGTGCTTTCCCACTGACCTTTGAAGCTGTCTTTGGTACTTGTGGGTTCAGAAGTCTAGAAAACTCTCTAGTTGCCAGTGATTCAGTGCCTTGAGGTCTGCTGTCTATGCTGTCATGAGTCACTTTCTCCTGTGCTCTGAGCCTGGTGCTATAGATCCTTGAATTAAATGATGCAATAGATTGTCTCGGCATGTAAATATGTTTTACTCTGTCATTTCTTGCCTTGCACTGCTCTAGAATTTGTTTAGAGACATTTTTGCACGTATTTTGTGAGGTTTGAGGGAAGCCCTTATAAGGGCAAGTAAAGTGGGATCTTTTGTTCTTTTTGTTTCTCCAAATATACCTCTTAATAATGTGATTAAAGAGGATCTTTCCCACGAATTGCTGATCCTGGAAAGATTGGCAGGAAGTCCCACACCTTTTTTAATGAGGCACTGGTTCTCAAGGAATGTGGTACCCTTTGACTCTGAAATGCTGTTTTACTTTGTGGCTCAGTTTGTGGAAAAATCTTGTGTGACAGAGGAAACTGGAGGAAGGTGCTAAGGGTCTCCCTGGCTTTGAAAACTCAGATGCTGGTACCTCCTATTCTGTAAACTATGGCCAGACAGTTGCACCTGTTTGTTGAATTGTGATGTATGTATTGCTTACTGTTAGATAGTTTGCAAATACTGTCTTCCGATTTAGATTTCTCTGTATTTTCTCTGAAGTCCAGAGTGCTGACTTTTTTCCCTGAACAAACTGAGTGATACATGTGCTTGATAAGTGATTTTTTAACCCCTCAAAAGCTGACTTTCCTTTTAGAGAAGTATATCAAAGAACCTGTGATAGTAGTGCCCGGTCTCCCCCTGTGACTGTCAGGTGTTTACTGATACAGAGCTCATGCAGATCCCTGCTTCTAATATGCCATCTTGAATCTGCCCCAACATAGAACATTTTTAACTAGTATGAAGAACCAGATATTACGCTCTGCGAGGTAAGTTAAACTGCTTGACTTTTCTGGGATTTCATATCTTTATCTAAAAAAAAAAAATGAGGGTTGGACTAAACTGTATATTACGTTTCCAGTAGTCTTTGATTGTGTATTAAAGTCATTTTCACATTTTCACACTGTAAGACATATTCAAGAGAAATATAACTGAAGATGAAGTCTTTTGGAATTAATATTAAATATAATTTTCTACTTCCTTGCTTTTCAAATCCGAGCAACAGGACATTTATCACTGGATCAGCTAAGAAAGTATTCCCATCTAATTTTTCTTAACAAAGACTGATTCTCTTGGAATGTCACATAGGACTTTCGTTTTTTTTTTTCTACAATCTCCAAAGGTCACATTACAAAGATGAATCAAGTTAAGCATCTAGATTTTTGTGTGTGACTTCCAAAAAAGCACAGATTACTTAACCAAAAAAATCTGAGTCATCATGACTTTCAGTCTAATTGAAAATTTAAATTACCTGCGCGAGCCAAATCAGTTTTCATTTATTTCTTATTCTCCTTGCAAGAGTCTGAATGGAGAAGGGGAATAGTTAGCACATGACTCTTTTAAAGTTCCCTTGCATCTCATGCTTTTACTTCTTCCTTTAGTGGGATGATTGATGACCAGAATGGAAAAAAATGTAAGAAAACTCCAACATAGTTCATCATGAAATGTCTGGATAAATCTGCTCTACATAAAACTCTCAAGTAACTTCAGGATGAATATTGGGTAAAGTGAATTTATTTCTAACTTTGCATGTAAATGTTCTATAAATATAGGTGGATAAAGATTATATGTGTACATATATGTAAGTAGTGACTTGAAAATATTCTTTAATTTTGTGCAATAATTTTGAAGTCTAACACTGACTATAAAATCCTATATATTAAATCTTTAATCAATCATCCTTTCTCATTTCACATTTTAAAAGCTGAATATACTAACACATACCAAGAAATGAAAACCCTGTAGATGCAAGTAATACATGCTAATCTACATTTCTTATGTCTACCAGATTGTGTTATATTATATATAAAATAACCTATGGTTTTTTCCACTTTTAATTATTTGAATAAACCATATCTCCAAGAAGAAAAGCTTTTACTTTCATATTACACACCCCAAGTTATTTTTTTGAAACAGATATCCAATACTCTTTCCCTTCTTTGTCAAATGCATTACCATGAATTTATTTAAGTGCATGTAGTTTTGGTTAACCTAAAAAAAGCTAAGAACTCATTCACTATGGGATCAGTAACAACTGTCCACTCAGAAAATATTTTGTAAATATTGTCAAATGTTGGCTTCCCACAGAAAAGAACTTACACGATTTCTTTATGAATGCTGAAGTAATTCACTGATTAAGCCAATAACCAGTGCCAATCAGTTACATGAACTGAATACAACTCAGGATGGATGTATTTATTACAGACAATGACACATTCTGAGTATGACCAATTAGAGAACTTTATTTTAAGAGATTATTGCTTCCTATTTATGAAATAAACCAAGTACAGATTAACATAAGAGGAAGGTGAATCCTTAAACAATCCAGTCTCAGAAAAAGATATTGAACAAGCCATCAATGAACTTCCAAGGAAAAAAATCTCCAGGGCTGGCTGGATTTGCAAATGAATTCTATCAAACATTTGAAGAAAAATTACTTCCCAATACTATACAGATTATTTGGGAAAATTTGGGAAGAAGGCATCCTCCCAAATTATTTTTATGATCCATATGTGCTTTTTTCTTCTTTTATTAATTAATTTATTTAACTTCTTTACATTCATTTTCACAAAATTTTGGGTTCAAAATTGTCTCTCCATTTGTTCCCTACCCCTACCCCAATGCACCGAGCATTCTAATTTTCCCTATCACCAATCTGCCCTCTCTTCTATCCTCCCTCCCTTCTCTTGTCCCAATCTTCTCTTTTGTCCTGTGGGGCCAGATAACTGTCTATTCTCCATTACCTGGATTTCTTATTTCCTAGTAGCAAGAACAATACTCGACAGTTATGCCTAAAACTTTCAGTTCCTACTTCTCCCTATCCGTCTCTCCCCACCCATTCCCTTTTGGAAGGCGGGCAATTCAACATAGGCCATATCTGTGTAGTTTTGCAAATGACTTCCATAATACTCATGTTGTGTAAGAGTAACTATATTTCCCTCCATCTTATCCTGACCCCCATTGCTTCTATTCTCTCTTTTGATCGTGTCCCTCCCAAAAAGTGTTGATTTCAAAGTACTCCCTCCTCCATTGCCCTCCCTTCCATCATCCCCCCATACTGCTTATCCCCTTCTCCCCCATTTTGCTGTGTTGTACGATAGGTGTTCATCCCAAAATGAGTGTGCATTTTATTCCTTCCTTCAGTCGAATGTGATGAGAGTAAACTTCATGTTTTTTCTCTCAGCTCCCTTCATTTTCCCTCCACTAAAATATCCCCTTCCTGCATCTTCTATGAGAGATAATTTGCCCCATTCCATTTCTCCCTCTCTCCTCCCGATACATTTCTCTCTCACCGCTTCATTTTTTTAAAGATATGATCCTATCCTATTCAATTCACTCTGTGCTCTCTGTCTCTGTGTGTGCGTGTGTGTGCATGTGTGTGTGTGTGTGTGTGTGTGTGTGTGTGTGTGTGTGTAATCCCACCAACTACCCAGATACTGAAAAGTTCCAAGAGTCACAAACATTGTCTTTTGTCTTTCCATGTAGGAATGTAAAAAGTTCAACTTTAGTAAGTCCCTTATGACTTCTCTTTGCTGTTTACCTTTTCATGCTTCTCTTCATTCTTGTGTTTGAAAGTCAAATTTCCTTTTCACCTCTGGGCTTTTCATCAAGAATGCTTGAAAATGAATGACCATTTTTTTCCCCTGAAGTATTATACTCAGTTTTGCTGGGTAGGTGATTCTTGGTTTTAGTCCTAGTTCCTTTGACTTCTGGAATATCATATTCCATGCCCTTCGATTCCTTATTGTAGAAACTGCTAGATCTTGTGTTATCCTGATTGTATATCCACACCATTGGAATTCATTCTTTCTAGCTGCTTGCAACATTTTCTCCTTGACCAGAGAATTCTGGAATTTGACCACTATTTGTTCCTAGGAGTTTCTCTTTTTAAATCGCTTGCAGGTGGTGACCTGTGGATTCTTTGAATATTTATTTTGCCCTCTAGTTCTAGAATATCAAGGAAGTTTTCCTTGATAATTTCATGGAAGATGATGTCTAGGCTCTTTTTTTTTAACATGGCTTTCAGGTAGTCCCATAATTTTTAAATTGTCTCTCCTGGATCTATTTTCCAGGTCAGTTTTTTTTTTTTTTTCCCAATGAGATATTTCACATTATCTTCCATTTTGTCATTCTTTTGGTTTTGTTTTGTGATTTCTTGGTTTCTCATAAAGTCGTTAGTCTCCCTTTTTTTCATTCTCATTTTTAATGAACTATTTTCTTCAGTGAGCTTTTGGATCTCCTTTTCCATTTGGCTAATTCTGCTTTTGAAAGCATTCTTCTCCTCGTTGGCTTTTTGAACCTCTTTTGCCAATTGAGTTAGTCTATTTTTGAAGCTGTTATTTTCTTCATTATTTTTGGCTCTCCTTTAGCAAGGTGATAACCCGTTTTTCATGCTTTTCTTGCATCTCTCTCATTTCTCTTCCCAGTTTTTCCTCCAGTTGTGTAACTTGATTTCAAAATCCTTTTTGATCACTTCCATGGCCTGAGCCCATTGAATGTTTATTTCGGATGTTTGGGATACAGAAGCCTTGACTTCTATGTCTTTCCCGGATGTTAAGCATTGTTCTTCCTCATCAGAAAGGAAAGGAGGATATATCTGTTCACCAAGAAAAAAACCTTCTATGGTCTTTTTTTTCCCTTTTCTGGGCATTCTTCCAGCCAGTTACTTGACTTCTGATATTCTTTTCCACATCCATCATGCCTCCAGATCCGTCATGCTAGTGCTTGGGGTCTGAGATTCAAATGCTGTGGGCAGGGCTGCTATTCAGTGTGAGATTAAGTTCAAGTGCTCAGTTGGGAGCAGGGCTGCCACTAGGGGCTCATTTCCCTCAGGGGATTTATGTGGAGACCTTCTATAATAGATCTGAGCTCCTGCCTGCTTTGGGAGCCCCTGTCTGCTGCTTCCCCACCTGCTCCCTCCCTAGGGGGCTGGAGTTATGGAGACACCCCGTTCCCCTCTTGGCCAGCCAAACAGGGTCTCTCATTGACCTTTGCACCTGTGGGTGGAGGACTTGTGTGGCCGCTGGAGATTCCATCCCTGAAGCCTGCTCGGAAGTTCTCCTTTCGGTGCTGCATGGCCAAGGCAGGACTGGGCTCTGCTCTGGGTCCGGTGCATGACAGACCTTTGATGTAGGTTTTTCAGGGCTCTCTGGAACATAAATCTCCTCTACTCTGTTGTTGTGCGGCTTCCACTGCTCCAGAATTCGTTGGGAGCTCCTCTTTACAGGCATTTTATGGGCTATGGGTTAGGAACTAGCATATGTGTATGTTTCTACTCCACCATTTTGGCTCCTCCCCCCCACATATGGTTTTGATACCTAAAGCAAGAAGAGATAAAATAGAGAATTATAAGACAATTGTAGATCAATTTCTTTAGTGAATATAGATGCAAATATTTAAAATTATATTTTACCATAAGGAATACCGCAACTTTTCATGAGAATAATACATTATGATCAAATAGGATTTATACTAGAATTCATGGCTGTTTCAAAATTACGAAAACTATTAGCATTATTGATGAAATCAACAACAAAACTAACAGAAATCACGTGTTTATCTCAATAGATACAGAAAAAGTTTTTGACAAAACACGCTACCCATTCCTATTGAAAACACTGGAGAGTATAGGAATAAATTGAACTTTCCATAAAATAATATGCAGTGTCTACATAAAACCTTCATCAAGCACTATATGCAATGGGGATAATCTTGATGCATTCCCAAAAGATCAAGGGTGAAACTTGGATGCTCATTATCATCAGTGTTATTCAACATGGTACTGGAAATATTAGCTGTAACAATAAGAGAAGAAAAAGAAATTAAAGAAATTAGAATAGGCAAAGAAGAAACTGTTATCACTCTTTGAAGATGATATGATATGCTCAGAGAATTCAAGAGAACCAGTGCAAAACTACTTAACATAATAAACAACTTTAGCAAAGCTGCAGGTTACAAAATAATCCCACGGAAATCTGCATTTTTGTATATTGCTAACAAAGCCCAAAAGAAAGATAGAAAGAGAAAATCCATTTGAAGCTAGAGTAGACAGTATAAAACATTGGGAGTCCATCTGCCAAAACAAACTCAGGGACACAATTACAAAATATTTTTTCCAAAAATAAAGTTATATCTAAGTAAGTGGAAAATCTAAGTTGCTCATGGGTAGGCCAAGCCAATATAATAAAATGGCAATTCTACCTAAATTAATTTACTTATTCAGTAACATAGAAATAAAACTATAAGTTAATTATTTTCTAGAGCTAGAAAAAATGTTGAAATTCATCTGGAAGTAAAAACTGTCCAGAATATCAAAAAATGCGAGGGAGGGTGGCCTAGGTCTATCACATCTCAATTTCTATCATAAAACCACTATTATCAAAGTCAGTTGGTAGTGGCTAAGAAGCAGAGGGGTGGACCGGTGGAATAGGTTAGGTACTCAAGACAGTAGTCAATGAATATAGCAATCAGCTGTTTGGTAAACCCAAGGACCCCACCTTCTGGGATAAGAACTCATTGCTAGACAAATATTGTGATAAAATTCGATAAAAGTGTGGTGGAAACTGGGCATAAACCAATGCATGACACCGTACTCAAGAATAAAGTCCAGATGGATACATGATCTACGTATAAAAATTTTTACTATAAAAAAAATAGTGGAGCAAGGAATAGTGTTTTTAGCAGATTTAAGGAGAAGGGAAAAAATTTTGACTAAACAAGAGATAGAAAACATTTTGATGTGCACAATAGATAATTTTGATTATATTAAACTGAAAAGTTTTTTTGCAGAAAAAAACCCAAAGCAACAAAGTTAGGAGGGAAACAGAAAAGTGGCAAAGAATTGTTGCAGGTAGTGTCTGTGATAAAGGCCTCATTTCTAAAATACATAGAGAACTGAGTCAAATGTACAAGAATACAAGTAATTTCCCAATTGATAAATGGTTAAAGGATATGAACAGGTAGTTTTCAGATGAAGAAATTAAAGATATTTATACCCATATGAATAAATACTCTAAATCACTACTGATGAGATACATGCAAATCAAAACAACTCTGAGATACCACATCACACCTATCAGGATGGCTAACATGACTAAACATGAAGATGAGAAATGTTGGAAATGATGTGGGAGATTTGAAATACTAATTCATTATTGGTGCAGCTGTGAGCTGATCCAACCATTCTGGAGAGCAGTTTGGAAATATGCTCAACGGGCTACAAGTGCATACCATTTGACCCATCAATGCTGCTTCCAGTACTGTATCCCTGAAAGATCACAAAAATGGGAAAAAATCCAATGTGTAGAAAAATATTTATAGAGCTCTCTTTGTGGTTATCCAAAACTAGAAATCGAGGGGACGCCCATCAACTGGGGAATGGCTAAATAAATTGGGGCATATGAACATTTTTTAATATTTTATTTATCTTTTTACATTCATTTCCACAAAATTTTGGGTTCCAAATTTTCTCCCCTTTCATCCCCTCTCCTCACCCCAATACACCGAGCAATCTAATTTTCCCTATCACCAATCTGCCCTCTCTTCTATCATCCCTCCCTTCTCTTGTCCCCATCTTCTCTTTTGTCCTGTAGAGCCAGATAACCTTCTATCCTCCATTAACTGTATTTCTTATTTCCTAGTAGCAACAACAATACTAAACAGTTGTTCCTAAAAGTTTGAGTTCCAAATTCTCCTCATCTATCCCTCCCCACCCGTTCCCTTTGGGAAGGCAGCAAATTCAATATAGGCCCTATCCGTGTAGTTTTGCAAATGACTTCAATAATAGTCGTGTTGTGTAACACTAATTGTATTTCCCTCCATCTTATTCTGCCCCACATTGTTTCTATTCTGTTTTTTGATCCAGGCCCTCCCCGACTGTTGATTTCAAATTGCTCCCTCCTCTCATTGC
Organism: Bettongia penicillata ogilbyi; assembly: GCA_023548195.1. Classification (NCBI taxonomy): domain Eukaryota; kingdom Metazoa; phylum Chordata; class Mammalia; order Diprotodontia; family Potoroidae; genus Bettongia; species Bettongia penicillata. The sequence goes on along the minus strand of JAJHZJ010000242.1, from coordinate 6,138,393 downwards.
CCTCCCTACCACCATCCCTCACCCCTTGCTTATCTCCTTCCCCACTTTCCTGTATTGTAAGATAGGATTTCATACCAAAATGAGTGTTCATTTTAATCCCTAATTTAGTCGAATGAGATGAGGGTAAACTTCATGTTTTTTTTCTCAGCTCTCCTCTTTTTCACTCCACCAAAAAGTCTCCTGCTTGCCTCTTGAATGAGATATAATTTACCCCATTCCATTTCACCCTCTTTCCTCCCACTACATTTCTCTCTCACCATTTACCTTAATTTCTTTTAAGATATGGTCCCATCCTATTCAATTCACTCTGTGCTCTCTGTCTCTGTATGTGCATGCATGTGTGTATGTGTGTGTGCATGCACGCATGTACGTGTGTGTGTGTATGTGTGTGTGTATAATCCCACCAACTACCCAGATACTGAAAAATTTTAATAGTTACAAATATTTTCTTTCCATTTAGGAATGTAAACAGTTCAATTTTGGTAAGTCCCCTATGACTTCTCTTTGCTGCTTGCTTTTTCATGCTTCTCATTCTTGTGTTTGAAAGTCAAGTTTTCTTTTCAGCTCTGGTCTTTTCATCAAGAATCCTTGAAAGTCTTCTATTTCATTGAAAGATCATATTTTCCCCTGAAGTATTATACTCAGTTTTGCTGGGTAGGTGATTCTTGGTTTGACTCCTAGTTCCTTTGACTTCTGGAATATCCTATTCCACGCCCTTCGGTCCCTTAACGTAGAAGCTGCAAGATCTTGAGTTATCCTGATTGTATTTCCACAATACCGGAATTGTTTCTTTCTAGATGCTTGCAAGATTTTCTCCTTGACCTGGTAATTCTGGAATTTGGCCACAATGTTCCTAGGAGTTTCTGTTTTTGGATCTCTTTCAGGTGGTGATTGATGGATTCTTTCAATACTTATTTTGCCCTCTGGTTCTAGAATATCAGGGCAGTTTTCCTCGATAATTTCATAGAAGATGATGTCTAGGCTCTTTTTTTGATCGTGACTTTCAGGTAGTCCCATAATTTTTAAATTGTCTCTCCTGGATCTATTTTCCAGGTCAGTTGTTTTTCCCATGAGATATTTCATATTCTCTTCCATTTTTTCATTCTTTTGGTTTTGTTTTGTGATTTCTTGGTTTCTCAGAAAGTCACTAGACTCCATCTGTTCCATTCTAATTTTGAGAGAACTATTCTCTTCAGTGAGCTTTTGAACCTCTTTTTCCATTTGGCTAATTTTGTTTTTGAAAGCATTCTTCTCCTCATTGGCTTTTTGAACGTCTTTTGCCAATTAAGTGAGCCTATTTTTCAAGGTGTTATTTTCTTCAGCATTTTTTTGGTTCTCCTTTTCCAAGTTATTGACCCGTTTTTCATGCTTTTCTTGTATCTCTCTCATTTCTCTTCCCAGTTTTTCCTCCACCTGTCTAACTTGATTTTCAAAATACTTTTTGTGCTCTTCCATGGCCTGAGCCCATTGGACATCCCCCTGGGATGTCTGGGATACAGAGGCCCCGCCCTCCACGTCTTTCCCTGATGGTAGGAATATTTCCTCGTCATCAGAATTGAAAGGCTGGAACATCTGTACCCCCTCAAAGTAGCTCTCTATAGTCTTATTTTTCTTCCCTTTTCTGGGCATTTTCCTAGCCAGTTACTTGACTTCTGAGATTCCTGTCCAACCCTGCCTAGATCCGCCCAGCTAGTGCTTGGAGTCTGAGATTCAAATGGGCTTTCCGCAGCAGGTGTGACTGCTATTCAATGTAAGCTTTAGTTCTGGTGTTCTGGTGCTCAGTTGGGGCAGAGCCACCTCCCAGGCTCAGTTCCCTCAGGGGCTTTATGCAGAGACCCTCAGTAACAGAGTGGGTGGGGGCAGGGCCGTCTCCCAGGGTCAGTTCCCTCAGGTAGTTTATGCAGAGACCTTCAGTAATAAAGCTCCTGCCTGCTTGGGGAGTCCTGGGCCGCCGCCACTGCCGCTGCCTCTGCCTCTGCTGCTCCCTCCACCGCTTCCTCTCGAGGGGCCCTGAGTCATGGAGACACCCCACTCCCCTCTCGTCCAACCCAGACGTCTCTCTCACTGACCTGGAGCGTCTGTGGGTGGAGGGACCTTCCCGGCTGCCAGAGATTCAGTCCCTGAATCCTTGTGGGATCCGCTCCTCTCCACCACACAGCCAGGGCAGCGCAGGGGTGGGCTCCACTTTCCCAGGCATGACGGACCCTGGGGACTGCTCTCCAGGGCTCTCTGGAACAGAAATCTTTTCCACTGTGTTTGTCCACGCCTTGCAATGCTCCAGAATTCGTGGGGAGTTCTTCTTGCAGGAAATATATGGGCTGTGTTTTCGGAGCTAGCATACATGAGTCTTTCTACTCCGCCATCTTGGCTCCACCCCCAGGGCATATGAATTTAATGGAAAAATGAACATGAAAACTTCAGAGAACCCTGGAAAGACTTATATGAAGTGGTGCTGAGGGAAAGGAGCAGAACCAGGAGAACATTTTACACAGCAACAACCACAGTGTGTGAGGAATTTTTCTGGTAGACTATGTACTTTATTGCAATGCAAGGACTTAAAAAATTTCCAGTGGTCTCTTAAGGCAAAATGCCTTCCACATCCGGAGAAAGAATTATGAAATTGGATCACAGAATGAATCAGACTTTTTTTCTTTTGTATTATGTTTTATTTTGTTTTAAATTATGTTCAGGGAGGACCAGCATCTTTGGTGTGATGGCTGCTGTGTTATTTGTGGGGCTCTTCCCACATTTTGTGTCCATGCATTTCACCTAACTCTCACCTATGGCTCCAAGAAGCTACAAAATGTTCAGTGGCCACACCTTGGTAAAACGTTTTTGCAGACAGGTCAAATTAGGTTGAGGGAAACCAGGGATTCTCAAATCCATTGGTGAGTTGGAGGGGTGTCTACCCCAAGCATGTGAAGACTTCATCTGGTGGAATAGGTGAATGAGAACAATTTGTTCCGCCTGCCATGAAGGCAAATGAAGCAGGCAATATGGAGCACTTAGACCTTGGTTAGACACTGAAGACGCCATGGTCATCCACTGCATCCTGAGCCATTGCCAGCTGTCTTGACTCTGTCCTGCCACTGAAGCATGATGACTCTGGAGGAGACAGTGAGGCTGATGACTTCATACATCTCTGCCTCACTTACATCCAATTTATACAAGAGTCAAAAGACATCAAAAGAAAAAAAAAAGTTTTGTTTTATGATTTATCCCATTCATTTTAATTCTTCTATGCAAGATGACTAAGGTGAAAATGTATTTAATAGGAATATATGTGTAGAACGTATATAAAATTGTATGCCATCTCAGGGAGTAAGAGGGAAAGGAGGGGGAGGAAGGGGAAAAAAAATCTAAGATATATGGAAGAGATTGTAGAATACTGTAAACAAATAAAATAATTTCTAAAAAAAGGTAAAAAAAGAAATAGGCACAGTAGCAACTTATATGTATAATGAGGGAGATCATTCCTAGTTTACATAGCTACAAGATTTTGTTCTGAGTGTTACTGGAAATATGTATTTTACGTGAGATTTAATGTACAGGGCAGTCAATTCACAATACTTTTCCCATACAAAAGGGGTCCTGTTTTTTTATTTTTCAAATGTAAGTTTTCAATGCTTATTCAGCAAGTTAACAAAATGTTCCTCATTATAAAAACTTTTAAATGTGTACAGGTTCTTAAAATATTAACTGAGAACACTTCATAGTTTTTTAAATGCTTCCCCAGGTATTCAAGAGGCTGATATTTTTGATTAATGCTTGCAATCAATATAGAGACTTAGATATTTGTGTCACTTTTAAAGCAATTCCTGGCAAAGAAAATTCCTCAAACTCAGAGTCTTAGAGAATCGTGTTGAGGCACAAAGAGGTTAAGTGCGTTGTCCAAAATTGCACAACTGATAAGTTTCAGAAGTCAGAAAGAAGCCGTTGTCTTAACTTCAAAGGTACCTTTTTAATGCGGGAGTTATTAACATAGGCTTTATATACTTTTGTGTGTGTGTGTGTGTGTGTATGTAATATGAGTGTATAATAAAAGGAAGTAATTATGTTGATGTATATGTGTGTATATACACATTATACATATGTGTATATACACATTTTATATATGTGTATATATGTACATGATGCACATATTTATGCACATATGTACCTATACACGTATATATTTGCATATATAATAGTGAATATAATTCATTTAAGTTGTAACAATTTGTGTTTATGTGATTAAAGACATTATTATTATGACTCGATATGCTTCGAAGCCCATGTTGGAAGCTGCCAGGAAATAAAAAGGTTAAGAATAACCATTCTATCCACATGATATATCATCACAGACAAAGAGCCTTTCATTCATTTAGAAGGGTGAGAGGAGGTAGATAAGGTGATTCTTTATGAATTGAGTGCCTGGATAACAGATCAATGAGGTTTTAAGTTCTTTCAGTATTAGGACTTTGAGTAGTTGTGTTCCTAGACTGTAAATGGCATGAAACCTTGAGTGAGCCATATTAGAAATATGCATAGATTATATAGTATATACATCTTGGAGTATCCCAGATCCTGAAGTTTAGAGACATAAGGGAAAACACAAAGAATGAACTAATCCCTATCAAGAGGTAATATTTTTTTCATAGCTTCTCCTCTTCTCAAGTGAGTACAAAGATGATTCTTCTCTAATACAGGACTGGACAACTTGCTATTTAAGTGTCAACGGAGACACAATTGCACTTTTAACAAGTTCCCAACTTTTGCCTCCTTCACTCATACACGTGCTGTTGAATGAAGATGGAGAAAAAGTTGCATCACTGTTCTGATTTAATCAACTACAAATTTATGTTACATAACCTGTGCTGAACCTTTATTGCTGGTGAGCAAACCTACTATACCTCTCTTATCAAATTACTCTCCCACTCTACACTTCAACTCTTCAAAACCATTTTCATATCCCCCATGCTTCACCTCTCCCTGTTGTCTAAGCTGAAAGAGTTCTATTATATTCTATAGAAAACACTGTGGCTCTTCCCTGTGGACATCTGCTTGTTCCCTCTTTCTAGTCTTCTGTCATTCTGATGCCTTCTCCGCTATCGCCTCTTTCATCTCTGTCTTATGTGATAAAGTAGTCTTTACTCTTTACAAAGGCTAGGCCTTATGATTGCTCAAATTATCATCTTTTATCTGATTTTCTTCAATAGATTTTCCCCTCTGTCATTCCTACTCTTTCACTTATTTTTGATGTCCCCATCTACTGGTTGATTCTCTACTGCCTACAAACGTACCCGTGTTTCCACAATTCCGAAAAGAAAAACAATTCTCACCAGATTCTACTATCTCTGATAACTATTGTCCAATATCTTCCCCATCCTTTGTAGCTAAACTACTCCAAAAGTCATGTACAATAAGGATCTTTACATTATATCCTCTCACTCTCTTCTTGACAGACTTTCAGTGTGGTTTCTTACTTTATTATTCCACCAAATCTCTTCTCTCCAAAGTTACTAAATATCTCTTAGTTGTCAAATCCAATGGCCTTTTTCTCTATCCGCATTCTCCTTGACCTCCCCACAGCCTTTGACACTGATTATCAACTCTCCTTGATACTATATTCTCTCTAAATTTTCAATACATCACTCTCTCTTGGGTCTCCTCCTTCCTACCTTACCATTCCCTCTATGTTCTTGGCCCACAACAGTACTTCATTTGATGATCTCATCAGCTCCCATGGGTTTCATTAGTATCTCTATACCGATAATTCTCAAATCTACCTCCTCTCCTGTCCTTTCCTTTCCCCTGTCCTGTCCTTTCCCAAAACCTTAAACCTACTGCACTCTGAAGCTGGGAAGCCAATGAGCACCTGCCTAAGGACTCTTCTGGACCCTCCTAGCTTTAGAGTGATTATAAACATTGACAGTTGCTCTTTCTCTCCCAGCCTGATGTCTTTTTTTTCTTGACCTCATTAAAGGGGCCATGCCCTGGTTACTTCTTAAACAGGTCTGTTCAATGAATGGGTGTCATCTCACGCTAAGTGAATGCCTGCAAAGGCCTTGGCCTAAAGGGTCCAAGGTCTCCCAGTGCATCCTGGGTCACCTTCAGTCACCCTGATGAATATCTGGTCACTGGATTCAAATGGCTCTGGAATAGAAGTGAGGCTGGTGACCGGCACAGCCCTCCTTCACTCAAAACAAATTCAAATGCCAGTCATGTCATCATTTTTCTGATGGCATGTTCTTCTTCAGCAATGAAGGATGAACACAATCATCAGTTTCCATAGGTTTCCTTAACATCTCTATACTGATGATTCTAAAATCTACCTAGTCTGCCCAAATTCTCTGCAAACCTCTAACCTTTCATGTCCAACTCCCTTTCAGACAGGGATGTCCAGTAGGTATCTAAAAGTAAACATACCTAAAATAGAAATCATTATAATGCCCCTAATCTCCTCTTACTTTCTCTATGTAAGTTGAGGACAAGACTACCTTTCTAATTCTTTAGGCTTGCAATTCTGGAATCATCTTGGACTCATTATTTCTCATCTGTTACCAAGATTTGACAATTTCACCTTTGTAACATCTCTGAATATGTCCCTTCTCTCCTCTGATACTGCCACTATTCTACTACAGGCTTTCATTACCTTCCACACTTATTATTTTAAAATCCTGCTAGTCAATCTGCCTGGCTCAACCCTCTCCTCACTGTGTTTGCTTTTCCATTTGATCAGTAAAATGAATTTTTAAAAAAAGTCCAATCATTTCACACATACACCCCCCAAATGCAATAAATTACATTGGCATAGTATTGACTCTAGAATCAAATAAAAAAAAATGCAATAGCCTTTACACCCCTTCATAACCTAGCCCCGTCCTAATTTACTAGTCTTATTACACTCTACACCCCATCACATACTTCTTTATCCAGTGACCTTGGCTTCCTTGTTGTTCTGCTAACCAGATACTCAATTTCCTGGAGGTGGTCATTTTCTCTGGATCTTCCCTATGTCTAGAACTCTCTTACTTCTTTGCTCTTCTTATTGACATCCCTGCTTTCCTTTAACACTCACCTAAAATTCCATTTTCATTAAGAAGCCTTGTATTCTCCCACTGATGCATTTATGACTTTTATTTTCTTTTTGGAGGCTCACAGAATGACCTTCTAACACTCCCCTCCAGGACCTGTCCCTTACTTTCTAGACTTTCAACTCCATTTTGTCTGTTATTTTCCTACTTTAGGATATAAGCTCCTTGAGCGTAGGAAATGTATTTCCTTTTGCTTATAAGGTATTTGTATTCTCAGGGTGCCCGACACACAATAAGTGATGAACAAATGCTTGTTTCCTTCTTTCCTTCCTTCCTTCCTTCCTTCCTTCCTTCCTTCCTTCCTTCCTTCCTTCCTTCCTTCCTTCCTTCCTCCCTTCCTTCCTTTCTTCCTTCCTTCCTTCTTAGAAGATGTGAATAAGGCACTCTCAGTTTCACAAACTAAAATTTCCAAATACATCAATCATATCTAATCAAGATATGTTCTTTATGGGGGGTGCAGTCAAGATGACAGAGTAGAAAGACTCACGTATGCTAGCTCCAAACCCACAGCCCATGCATTTAATGCAAGAAGAGCTCCACACAAGTTCTGGATCACTGCAGGGCGCGCAGAAACATAGTGGAAGAGATTTTCTTTCCAGAGAGCCCTGGAGAGCCGTCCCCAGGGTACGTCGTGCTCCGGAAAGTGGAGTCCACCCCTGTGCTGCCCTGGCCGGGAGGCCGCAAAACAGCAGATCCGAGCAGGCTTCAGGGATGGAATCTCCGGCAGCTGGGAAAGTCCCTCCGCCCACAGACACTACAGGTCAGTGAGAGAGACGTCTGAGCTGGTCGAGAGGGGACCGGGGTTTCTCTGTGACTCGGGCCCACTCGGGAGGCAGTGGCGGAGGCAGAGGCAGGGGCAGTGGCAGCAGCAGCAGCCCCCCGGGACTCCCCGAGCAGGCAGGATCTTCACTACTGAAGGTCTCTGCATAAACCACCTGAAGGAGCTGAGACTGGGAGGTGGCCCTGCCCCCACCCCAGCACCAGAACTTAAGCTCACATTCAATAGCAGCCACACCTGCCGCGGAAAGCCCATTTGAATCTCAGACACCAAGCAGTAGCTGGGCAGACCTAAGCAGGGGTGGACAGGAATCTCAGAACTCAGGTAACTGGCTGGGAAAATGCCCAGAAAAGGGAAGAAAAATAAGACTATAGAGAACTTCTTTGAGCAGGTGCAAATGTTCCCGCCTTTCAATTCTGATGACGAGGAAATATTCTTACCATAAGGGAAACACGTGGAGGGTGGTGCCTCTATATCCCACACAACCCAGGGGGATGTCGGGTGGGCTCAGGCGTTGGAAGAGCTCAAAAAGGATTTTGAAAAGCAAGTTAGACAGGTGGAGGAAAAACTGGCAAGAGAAACGAGAGAGATGCAGGACAAGCATGAAAAACGGGTCAATACCTTGGTAAAAGAGACTGAAGAAAATGCTGAAGACAATAACACCTTGAAAAATAGGGTAACAAAATTGGCAAAAGAGGTTCAAAAAGCCAATGAGGAGAAGAATGCTTTCAAAAGCAGAATTAGCCAAATGGAAAAAGAGGTTCAAAAGCTCAATGAAGAGAATAGCTCTTTCAAAATTAGAATGGAACAGATGGAGTCTAATGACTTTCTGAGAAACCATGAAATCACAAAACAAAACCAAAAGAATGAAAAAATGGAAGACAATGTGAAATATCTCATGGGAAAAACAACTGACCTGGAAAATAGATCCAGGAGAGACAATTTAAAAATTATGGGATTACCTGAAAGTCATGATCAAAAAAAGAGCCTAGACATCATCTTCCATGAAATTATAGAGGAAAACTGGCCTGACATTCTACAACCAGAGGGCAAAATAAGTATTGAAAGAATCCATCAATCACCACCTGAAAGAGATCGAAAGAGAGAAACTCCTAGGAACATTGTGGCCAAATTCCAGAACTCCCAGGTCAAGGAGAAAATCTTGCAAGCAGCTAAAAAGAAACAATTCCAGTATTGTGGAAATACAATCAGATTAACTAAAGATCTAGCAGCTTCTACATTAAGGGATCAAAGGGCATGGAATAGGATATTCCAGAAGCCAAAGGAACTAGGACTCAAACCAAGAATCACCTACCCAGTAAAACTGAGCATAATACTTCAGGGGAAAATATGGTCTTTCAATGAAACAGAGGACTTTCAATCATTCTTGATGAAAAGACCAGAGCTGAAAAGAAAATTTGACTTTCAAACACAAGAATGAGAAGAAGCATGAAAAAGTAAACAGCAAAGAGAAGTCATAAGGGACTTACCAAAAGTGAACTGTTTACATTCCTACATGGAAAGACAATATTTGTAACTCTTAAAACTTTTCAATATCTGGGTAGTTGGTGGGATCACACCCACACATACACCCACCCACATACACGCGTGCACACACACACATACACACATGCACGCACATACAGAGACAGAGTGAATTGAATAGGATGGAACCATATCTTAAAAGAAATTAAGGTAAATGGTGAGAGAGAAAGGTAGGGGGGGGAAAGAGGGTGAAATATAATGAGGTAAATTATATATCATTTAAGAGGCAAGTAGGAGACTTTTAATGGAGGGGAAAAGAGGAGAGCTGAGAAAAAAAAAACCAAGAAGTTTACCCTTATCACATTTGATTAAAGGAAGGAATAAAATGCACACTCATTTTGATATGAAAACCTATACTGCAGTACAGGAAAGTGGGGGAGAAGGAGATAAGCAAGGGTGGGGGATGATGGAAGGGAGGGCAATGGCAGGAGGGTGCAATTTGAAGTCAAAAGTCAGGGAGGGACAGGATCAAAAGACAGAACAGAAACAATGAGGGACAGGATAGGATGGAAGGTAATTCAGTTAGTCTTACACAACACGACTATTATGGAAGTCATTTGCAAAACTACACAGATATGGCCTATATTGAATTGCCTGCCTTCCCAAAGGGTTAGGTGGATAGGGTTGGATGGCGATAATTTGGAACTCAAAGTTTTAGGAATAACTGTTTAGTATTTTTTTACTACTGGGAAATAAGTCATACAGTTAATGAGGAATAGAAAGTCATCTGGCCCTACAGGACAAAAGAGAAGATGGGGACAAGAAAAGGGAGATGATAGAAGAGAGGGCAGATTGGAGATAGGAAAAATTAGAATGTTTGGTGTATTGGGGTTGGGGGAGGGGGTAAAAGGGGAGATAATTTGGAACTCAAAAGTTTGTGAAAATGAATGTAAAAGTTAAACAAATAAATTTTTGTCAAAAAAAAAAAAAGATATCTTCTTTACAATAATAGTGCCAACCTGCCCGGATTGTTGTGAGGATGAAATGGAAAAATAATTGTAAAGCATCTAATACAATCCCTGGAACATAGCAAAAGCTATATAAATGTTAACTATTCTTCCTATACAGTGGAAAGTGTGCTGGAGTGAGATTTAGGAGAGCTGAATTTGAACCACATAACACACACTTACGTACATATATCCATATATGTTACATATATATATATATATATATATATATATATATATATATATATACCTATACATGCATAGCCACACACACACATATATATACATATACATGTATATGTGTGTATATATGTGTTTATATATATATGTATGTGCGTGTGTGTATATATATATGTATATAATAGATACAGAACTAGAACTAGAAAGGACTTTAAGGTCTATCTAGTTCAATAATTTCATTTTATCTATGAAGTAACTGAGACATAGAGAGATTAAGTATTTCCTCAAGTTTATATAGGTAATAAGTTTGATATAACAACCACTAAATCCAGAGAAAATGTTCTTTTGATTAGACAACTACCAACTCTCTAGTAAATTATATATTTGTAAAGCAGGGGAAGTAGCCCTTTAATTTTGCCTACCTGTAAGGCTATTGTGAGGAAAATTTATAAACTTAAAACACTGTGAAAAGTGAGTCATTATTATTTAGTGAATGGAAGGGATTGATATTATATAATACTTTGAAATAGTATTGCAAAGAGTGATACTTGAAAAAGTGGTGGAGTTGATATTTGTCAATCCAAAAGACGAAATGGAAAAGATGTAACTACTTGGAAGAGACAGGACTTATTTTAGATGACTTGTTATTGGAGTGATAGAGTGTAGCTGAGAAGATCCAAGCTCATCAAGTAGGAAGGTTTTAAACCAAAATTGACAGGCATGTTACAGAAAAGCCCAAAGGTAAGTAGTGCACACAGCTGTCTAAAAAACGTTCTGCAATATATTAAAGGAAAGAAAAGGACAACAGAAAGTTATGAAAAAGAGAATTATAAGTTTGAAACTCAATGTTTTGTCTGTGTGAAAAGGGGCAACGCTATTGGTGAAGCTACAAAACTTCATGAAAAGCTCAACTGTAGAATTCCAGTGTTGGTAAGAGCAAATTTTGGGAAATTTTCATGGCTTTGACATTGAGTGTCAGAGTAGTTGAAAGGAATATATTGAACCCCACCTCAAATATCAAGTGGGATATGGGAGTAGGTTCTGAAGTGTGGAAAACAGTCAGTGCAAGAATAAAAAACAGAAGGAGGTTGTCAGGGCATTTTCGGAGTGGTCACTTCATCAAATTCATAAAAGCATAGAAAGAAACCTAAGATTGGGTTGACTTACGTAAAGGAGCAATAAAGATTCCACTCTTGGGAATATATTTCCTACCAGCCATTATTCATGCTTCAATATTTAATGGAGTCTTTATTTCCTCAGTATAGACAGTATTGATGCTGTGAGAAAAGAATCCTCTTCCTAACATAGTGGTTGGTGTTCATACTACTTTTGGAGGGGAACAGTGACATCGTGAGTAATATCTAGACTTCTTCATGAATTGGATTTAAGTGAAGCAGAGGTGCACAAAGTCATCACCCTCACTCTTTCTTTAAGATTTATCTAAATTTAGTGGCAGGAAAAATGTCAAGATAACTGCACATGACCTGGGATGCAGTGGATGACCTTGTCATCTTCCATGTTTGACCAAACTAAGCACTCCACAGCACCTGCTTCAGTCACCTTACAATACAGTACTATAAGCAACAGACTGTCAACAACTAAACAGCACTATGGTATCGCATGACATCTTCTTTGGTAATCAGAAAGAGTGAACATTTACCCAGGGTCAGGTCAGAGGTGGAGACAAAAAGCTCAATTTAGTAGATTAATTCATGAGTTACTATGGTGAAAAACAAACGGCCTCCAATCTTTTCACTACTAGTTTCTCAACACTTAGTGAGAATGACTCTTGGAAAATAGATCTATAGTACATCACTTACAAGACATTGTATTTAAAGTCTCTTTAGTTACGAACGATGTGCCAGAGATTGTGCTTTTATAGTGGCTTTTCAGGAATACAAAGTTTATTTCAATTTGAATCAATGCCGGAGAACCTAATTTTCAGGGCAATTATTGTCATAACTAGGAGGTCAAGGTGTTACAATTATTTTAATAGTTACAATGATTTTTCAAGACAGAAATCAATTGAAGAGGAATATGTAGCAAACACATGAAGAATTGTGATTTATAGTATAATTTCTGATACTCTGCTTTTTAGAATCTGAATGGTCTATGGAAGGGAATTTTTAGGAATGGTGACAGACTTTAGGAAGTTTTGTCAAATATTTTCTTCACATTTTATGTTTGTCTGAGAATATTGCTCCTAAATCTACATATTTTCTTTGCCAAAATACACTTCTATCTCTAAATTGCACAACATGAACGAAGTCAATAACTAATTTACACAGACACACACCAACACACACACCAACACACACGCAATCATACACATTTTCTCACATATATTACATGTAGTGTGAATCAAAAAATACTATCTTCATAATAACCAGGTGAAATCGGTACTGTAGATAACTTACTCTTTACATTATATGGATACAGTTACATATTAATCAACGTAAAATAATACATACAAAATCGTATAGCTTGTAAGTAGTTAATCTGGAATTTTAGAGGTGGACATTTGATTCTAAATACAAGGTCCAAAAAATTTGGAATTAGGAAAATTTGGGTTTAGCAGGAGATTACCAAGGATAACTTTGATTATTTTAAAAAATATTTTGACCCCTGTTTACTCAGGTATGAAATACATGGACTTGGTTAAACAAGGGACTTTTGATCATGTGATGAATAAAAAGGAAGATAAGGCTTATTCTCTGATCTCTGTAACCTCTTGTGTCCAAAAACAGCAATTATGCAGCAAATATAAAGCAACTTCAATTTCTTCCAGAGGAAGAAATTTGCTGATGCCATGACACCCAGGCAGTGCCCCATGGGGCATTGCCTATACTACAAATCTCTCTTGGCAAAAGAACAGAAGGGAAAAAGAAAAGAGGCAAGAAATGTGTCTAGACTTGAAACAGAACCCAACAAAACACATCCCTCTCCCAACTCCTAGAGCTTCAAAGACTCAAAAAAGAGAAATGAAAATCATAACACCAGATCAGTGATGTTCTGTACTGTGAATGCCGACCCAGAGAATTGAGTAACAGAAAGAATTGGACAGAACAGATAGAGAACTATGTAGAGGATGAAAGGTTGCTGTGCAGTACTCCACTAATTCTGAGAAGGACTAGCTCAGAATCTGTTTGGGGCCAGTTCTGCCCACTCAAAAGTAAGTTGGAGCAGAAACTTAGTCTCTTAAAGTGGGAATTGCCCAGGATAAGAGGAGGCTGAGATGCTATGAGATCCAGCCCCCAAAGGAACAACCATTAGAGAAAAGGAAATCAGATAATGTGCAAAAGGGGAAAGTTAGAAGGCAAATGGATTGAAATTAACAAAAATCTTGGGAAGACAAAAAATCAAAGATTTTTAACATAAACAGATAAGACAACAGAAAAAGTGTTAGAAACAAAGGAAATATGATCTTCGGATGTCATAAATAAATTCAGTAATCTCTGAATAAATAATTTAAATCAAAGAAAAATGATTCAACGTGATAAGAGAACCGTGTGAAAAGTGAGGAGAACATAGAACCAAAATATACTGTTTCTGAGTAGCGAAAAACAAACGAAGATGGCAAGAACAGAATTCAGGTCCTGTATAAAAGAACAATGATCAGATCAGGAAAATTATAATGAGAAATCTCAACAATAAAATGAAAAAGAGAACATTAGATTGAAAATGCAAAAAATATAGAATTGAAGGGCAATGTAGAAGACAAGAAGGAAAAAAGTTACACTAAAAAAAATATGCTCAATATCCAAGGAAGTCATATTGATCTTTAAGGCAAGATGGACAGAGACAACTAAGGATCGTAGGTCTCTCAGAAGAGCATGACAAAATGAAAAAGCTGAACATTGATGCAAAAAAGTGCAATAGAATTGTCCAGAATGTCTGAACGCAAACTAAAATATTAACTGAAATAATTCATAGAGTATCTCCAAGCAATACACACACACACACACACACACACACACACACACACACACACACACACATGTGCATGCTTGCACCTGAAAACTCTAAAAGTTATGGTGGTTAAATTTAACATCTCAATTCAGAATCAGCAAGTTCTGTAAATTATTAGGACAAAGAAAAAATGAATAACACAAAATTATACTCACAAGAAAATGTACAAAGGAATGGAATAATGTAATGCCACTCCAAATCCAGCCCAGGTTTACCTACCATACAAATATGAGCTTAAACATAAGTGAATAACAATGCATATGAAATAATAAAGAAGTGTTTTAAAAATTCTTAGAAAGAAAACCATATTTTAGCAGATTATTTTTCTCATATAGTATAGACAATAGAAATGCATCAAAGGTTAATTAATGAAGCAGACAAGGATAGAATAAGTGTGTCATATGGAAGTTTTAAGAGACATAATTTCTACATAGTTTATAATTTTCTTAGTTATGGCTAGTCAATAATTAATAAACAGATGGTCGTTTTGCTGTCTTTCATAAACTGAAGACCCCTCCTGGAGGCTTCTCTATACCCTTAACAGAGTGGGTATTGCTGATAAATGACAATTAACACTACTTGGTTAGCAACTAATGATTATTATAATGAGAAGAGGACCAATTCTTTGTTTAAAACTAATTTTTTTTTCAGTGTTCCACAATCACTTCCATGAATCTTAACTTTTCTCCCCTTCCCTCCCCCTTCAATCCCTGAGTGGCATGCAATTTTATATGAGTTTTACACATGCATTCTCATTGAACATATTTTCATATCTGTCATGTTGGAAGTGGACCTACTCTTGTTGTTGTGTTTGTCCGTCATTCTCAAAAAGGACTATGATATCAAAATGATGACATGATTTGCAGTTGACTGTGATTTGAGTGAAAGAGGGCTATTCAAGATCACCAATCTCATTTTTTTCTCTTGTGCCATCTGAATTAAGTGGCCTGACATTCATCAGAGTGGCTGGAGATGGCACAGGATGCAAAGTGAGACCCTGAACCTTTCAGGCTAAGGCATTATGGCATTCTCACTTTGAGTGAGATATACCCATTGAATGAATAGACTTCTTTAAGTAGTTTCTAAAGGGATGGCCACTTTAATAAAAGAAAATCAAACTGGCAAGAGAAGACCCTCAGGGCTCCCGGAGAAAAGAGAAACAATTAGTATTTAGTATTTGAATCCACTCTGTGGTAGGTGAGTGGGGACTTGTCTAATCTATGAGCTCCAGAGTGAATTGGATTTGAGGCTTGATTTTTGAGGAAGAGATGTAGCCAAAAAACCTAGAGGAATAAAGGAAGCTTTTGTTCCAGGGTCTCACATGACATCCTGGGCCATCTCCATCACTCCTGATGAATATCGGACTGCTGCATCCAGATGGCACAGGAGAATAAAGTGAGGTAGGTGACATTGTACAGCCTTCTCTCACTCAAAACAAAGCAACTGTAAGTCAGCCATCACCTTGATGTCATGCTTCTTTTCAAGAACGCAGGACAAACACAACTTGTGTTTGTGAGTAGCAGTTCTCCTCCTCCTTCTCCTCCAGTGTTCCACCTCTAAAAGCTGCATTTTTTTTACCTCTGCATTTATTGGACATATTCTAATGAAAAACTGGAACATTTGACTTCGAATAGGCCACTCTCCCAGACCACCCACAGTCTCAGGCAATAGAGATATTGGATCTTCCCATTCCCTCTATCTCTGATGCCCAAGTCTTAATAGGAGAACACAATGGGCCGGAATTCAACTGCATTATGTTCTGTTTGTAAGATCTGTAAGAGGTAGCAATTCTAGATCTAATAGGGGTAAACTTTTGGGCAAGGTCAGTAAAAATTACAAATAATGTATATATAATATACCTATATATATTATACATGTTATAATAATATATACATAATATAATATATGTATATAATAACAGCTTCTTCACTAGGGATTGAACTGGCCAGTCCCACTTGAACAATGTGCTTGCCTCCCTTCCTCCTTCTTCCTTCCCTACTTTTCTTCTTTCTTCCTTCATCTTCCTTTCTTTTCCTCCTTTCTTTTTTTTCCTATTCTCCCTCCATCCTCCCCATTCTTCACTGCCCCTATCCACATAGATAATCATACCCCTAGCTGTGGCTGTTCAGCCCAAAATAATATGAATTTTGATCACTGAAACCTTGCAAGACATCTTAAGGTTTACAGGCTAAATTTGAATTTAGATTACCTTGAACCCAAGTCATGCTGGTTCTCACTGACTGATCAACAATAAGACCCAGTCCAAGATCGACTTGGTCACTGTTTGGGTTCTGATGGTGTAGAGTGAGTGTACATCACACTTTGGGGGGGGGTGTGGGTTGGCTAGAAACTTTCAGAGTATTCCCCAGCCAGGTAATTTTTTTTTTTATTTTTGACTAGGTAAAAAACGCAAGTCTTTGCTCATTTCTTATCTAGTCTTAATCACTGAATGGATGTTACCTTAGAAAAACTGATACCTACAGAAGACCTTAGCTTAAAAAAGCTAAGGTCTCCCCCTGTATATGGGACCATCTTTAGTTGTCCTGATCTATATCTTGCCACTGGACTCATTTGACTCTGGAGGAGATAATGAGACCAGTGACTTTGCACAGCCTTCCCTCAAGAAAGTCTAATTTACTTGCAAGTTGTGAAGTCACCTTTCTGGTTCCATGGTACTCTTCAAGATGAAGGAGAAACCACAAAAAATAAGCTACAGGATTTTGCTTCTGAATGAGGAAAGTGAAATAAAAAAATAATCTTAATTAATAATTGGTTTTTAGTGTTCAAGGGAAATAATCATTTATCCCAACAATAGAACGATAGTAGAGACTAGTAGGAATTAATCCTAAATATATGGGAGGTGATAGAGGTGAAGGTGAAAAGTGTGCTAGAGAAGAGTTGGGTCTAGGGTATTATAGACAGAATCTGGTAACATGTTATATACAGGTGAATCCATTTTTTAGTGGAGACAACATCACAAAATGAGGGGGCAAATGAATGTGGTGGGTGAGAGAGAAGGATCAAGGAGTTAGAAAAGACAATGGGATGTTAAAAGCCAAATAAATATCTGAAAATTAGGGGAAGGTAACCACTATTGTGTCTGAAAGAGTCTGCAGGGGAGCAGATGAGTAGGATTTGGGAAATCCAAGGGGACAAAGAAAAGAGGTCTTGATTTGGTCGTCAAAAGAGGTTTCAAACAAGAATGATCCTATGACTAAGGAGAGATTCCACGACGGGAGATAGGAATATTATCCTGGATGTGGTCTGGGATGTGGTGCATGAAAAGACAAAGTATCCAATTTTGGGATGGAAAGAATTGGTGATGTTGGAAACAATTGGCATTAGGGGGAAATGAGAAAGTATAGAATAAGGATAGGAGTTTTTCATGCAAATGGAGAAATATCATAATCAGAGGAAGGTATAGGTAAGTAGTAAACTCCATAATGAGGCATGTGTGGACATCTATCTGTGGCAAAGTTCTCTATGAAACTTTGAACAATTGACACTGTCCTTGCAGTTAGGTTCAGTGAAAAAAAAAAACAGAATTCAAAGGTTAAATGTATAAGGCAATAGAAGAAACTGTGAAGAGCCCACAATGAGATATATTTTAACTTTTGACTGGATGTATAACACAAAGGATAAAGAGAGACTAGATAATTATAGGGGTCACAAATTAGAGAATGAGTCTCTAGAGAACAAAAAAAAAGAGAGGATGTATAATAATGAGAATGAAAAGGGAATGAAATAAATAACCCAATGAAAATATTAAAAAGTATAAGAGATTGAATAAGGAAGCAAAACTCTACAAGCTGTTACTTACAAGAAAATATTTCTAATCTCCCTCTAATCCCACTCCCACAAAAAAAGGATGAGTAAAGAAACAACAACCAAGAAGAATCTGACCATGGCAAATTATTATGGTGACAGTGAAGAACGATACACCAACTCAGAAGAGGGTAACAATGTTAAAACAGCTATGTGCAAAACTCTAAAGAAAAGTGGGAAGTGTTCTTAATCCCATAAAGAAATCTTGAAAGAACTAAAAAAGGAACTTAATACCATTTAAGAGTGACAGAAGAAAAATGGGGAAAGAAGTAAGAATGGTGCAAGAGAATTTCAAAAAAAGGAAGAGACAGTTTGGAAGAAGTGATCAAATGGAAAAGGAGATACAAAATCCACTGACGAGAGGATAGCAGAGTAGAAAGACCCAGTGTTATAGGTTTTCCCCCACAACTCATAAAATATCTGTAAAAGTGACTCTCAATGAATTCTAGAGCAGCAGAAGCCACAGAACAACAGAGCTAAGAAGATCTGCAGCCAAAGGTAACCTGGAAGACTGTCAGAAAAAGTCTATCCCACTGAGTGGACACTGAGTGGAGGGGCTAAGCCCCGGCCATGTGGCATTGGGAGGAACAGGACAGGAGCAGGCCTCTGGGGCAAAATCTCCAGCAGGTAAGGTATCAGATCCCTCAACTCACAAGGGCCAATAAAACCTACAGAGGTCAGTGAGAAGGCTTTCCCAGCTCGGTGACAGGGGAGCAGGGTCCCCCCCAGCATGGGTCCCAAGCAGTGGAGACAGAAGCAACAGGGCAGCAGTGCTGTGTGGCATTGGCCTAGTCAGGCAGCAGCTTCCATCATGGAAGTGGTTCATCTTAAAGGCCTTGGGGGAATTGACCTACTGAACTGAATATCAGCCATGAGTGGCAGTCCTGCCCCACCCCCAAAGCCCCTGGGGGAATTGATCAGCTGATCTAAATCTCAGTTTCAAGCACGGTCCTGGCGTGAGGAAGAGCACTAGCACCCTCCTCTTGACAAAGGATTCAAAAGTCAAGTAACTGGTTGGGAAAATGCCCCAAAAAGGCAAAAATAATAATAATAATAATAATAATAATAATAATAATAAGACCATAGAAGGTTACTTTTTTGGTGAACAAGTATTTCCTCTCATACTTTCAGGTGAGGAAGAACAATGTATACTATCAGATAAAGTTAAGGTTTCTGCATCCAACACCTCCAAAATGAATATGAAGTGGGCTCATGCCATGGAAGAGCTTGAAAAGCGAGTCAACAGCTTGCTAAAGGAGACCCAAAAAATGCTGATGAAAACAACACCTTTAAAAATAGGCTAAATAAATTGGAAAAAGAGGTCCAAAGAGTCAATAAGGAGAAGGAGGCTTTAAAAAGCAGAATCAGCCAAATAGAAAAGGAGATTCAAATGATGATTTTGTTCTTCAAAAATGAGAGTGGAGCAGAGAGAAACTAATGAGTATATAATAAACCAAGAAATTACAAAACAAAACCAAAAGAATGAAAAAAGTAGAAGGTATGTGAAATATCTCATTGAAAAAAACAACTGACCTGGAAAAGAGATCCAGGGGAGACGATTTAAAAGCAAGGTGACTACCTGAAAGCCATGATCAGAAAAAGAAATTATGAAGGAAATTATTATGAATGAAAATATGAATGAAATTATCAAGGAAAACTGCCTTGATATTATAGAACCAGAGGGCAAAATAAATATTGAAATAATATACCCATCAGCTCCTGAAAGAGATCCACAAAAAGAAACTCCTAGGAATATTGTGGCCAAATTTCAGAGTTCCCAGGTCAAAGAGAAAATATTACAAGCTTCTAGAAAGAAACAATTTGAGTGTTGTGGAAATAGAATCAGGATAGCACAGGATCTGGCAGCTTTTATATTAAGGGATTGAAGAGCTTGGACTAGTATATCCCAGAATTCAAAGGAACTGGGATTAAAAGGATGAGCCACCTACCCAGCAAAACTGAGTATCATACTTCAAGAGAAAAAAATGGTCATTCAATGATAACTGGGACTTTCAAGCATTCTTGATGAAAAGACCAGAACTGAAGAAAAAATGTGACTTTCAAACACAAGAATCAAGAGAAGTATGGAAAGGTAAACAGGAAAGAGAAATCATAAAGGACTTTCTAAAGCTGAACTGCTTACATTCCTATATGGAAAGATAATATTTGTAATTTTTGAGTCTTTTCTCAGCATTTGAATAGGTGGAGGAATTTTATACCCACACACACACACGCACAAAGATGGAGAGCACATGTTGAGTTGAATCAGAAGGAATGATGTCTGTAAAAATAAAATTAAGGGGTAAGAGAGGAACATACTGGGTGGAGCAAGGGAGAAGTTGAATCGAACAAATCATCACTCATAAAAGAGATAAGAAAAATCTGTTTTAAAGGAGAAGAAATGGAGGATGTGAGAGGGGAAAAGTGAAGCTTACTCTCTTCACATGTGACTTAAGGAGGGAATAATATGCTCACTCAATTTGGTATGAAAATCTATCTTACACTATAGAAAAGTAAGGGAGAATGGGACAAGTGATGTGAGGGGCATGATAGAAAGGGGACAAATGGAGGAAGAGAGTAACTAGAAGTAAACACTTTTGGGAAGGGACAAAGTCAAATGAGAGAATAGAATGAAGGGGGTGCAGGGTTGGATGGCGGGAAATATAGTTAATCTTACACAGAAAGGCTATTATGGGAGTTTTTTGCAAAACGACACATAGTCTCTATTGAATTACTTTCCTTCTCAGTGAGGATGGAGAAAGTGAGAGAAGTTGGAATTCAAAGTATTAGAATGAATGTTGAGAATTGTTACTGCATATGACTGGGAAATAAGTAATACAGGTAATGGGGCATAGAAATCTATCTTTCCTTACAAGAAAAGAAAGAAATGGGGATAAAGTTAGGGTAGGATGTGATAAAAGGGCAGGCACATTGAGGGGAGGGGTAGTCAGAATTCAAAATGTTATGGGGTAGGGAGAGGAGAGAGATAGGGAGAAAAATTGGAACTCAAAATTTGATGGGAATGAATGTTATAATCTAAAACTAAATAAATAAATTCACTGAAGGAAATAACTACCTAAAGAGTACAACTGATCAAACGAGAAAGGAAATACAAATGGTAATTGAGAGAAGAAAATCCTTAAAAAATTAGTGTTGGGCAAATTGAAACTTATTTCTCTATGAGACATCATGAATCAAATGAACAAATCCAAAAGAATAAGAAAGATGGAAGAAAATGTGAAATACCTTATATGAAAAAACAACTTATGTGGCAAATGCATTCAGGAGAGACAACATCAGAGTCCTTGTATTACCTGAAAGCCATAATCAAATGGAGGACTTAGACAGCATTTTATAATAAATTATCAAGGAAAACATCCTTGGAGGCCTGTAACCAGAAGGTACAATAGGCATTAAAAGAATCCATTTAGGAAAGAGATGACAAAATAAAAACCCAAAGGAACATTGTATCAAATTTCAGAACTATTAGATGAAATTAAAAATACTACAAATGGACAGAAAGAAACAATTCAAACATCAGGGAGTCACAATCAGGATCACACATGAGAGCTGCAACATTAAAGGATCAAATGTCATGGAACATGATTTTCTGCAGGGCAAAGTACAACCAAGTATTACTTACCCAGCAAAATTAAGCTTAAATTTTCCAGGGGGCAAATGGTCGTTCAGTGAAATACAAGGATTTCAAGCCTTCATGAGGAAAAAATCGTATAACTAAACCAAAAATTTGACCTCTAATATCAGAAACCAAGAAAAGCAAAAAACAGGTTAAAGGGGGAAAAGAAAACATAAAGAACTCAATGGAGCTAAAATGTTTACATCCCTATATAGGAAGATGATAGGTGTAATCCGTAAAAACTGCATTACTAACAGTGTAGCTAAAACGAAAATAAATAGAGACGGGAGTATGGGTGTAAAGCAAATTTGAGGGAATGGCAGAAAAGGGATGAGAAAGAGAAGTAAATAATGAAGGAGCAAACAGGTGCAAAAGGAAGTGTAGAAGAGGGTAAATTGTCTCAAAGAGATAAGAAAGGCCTATTCTAGTGAAGTACAAGTTGGAAAGGAAATGATGGGCATCACTTGAAACTTGTTTCCATCAGTATTAGCTCAAAGAAGGAATAATGTACATAATCAGTTGAAAACGGAAATCTTACCTGACAGGGAAGTAAGAGAGGAGAATATGAAGTGCAGGTGGGAGGATGGGGATGGGCATAAGGGAGGACGGATCAGGGGAGGTGGGAGACAGAAGCAAAATGCTTATGATATGGGAAAGGAGAGATGGGGAAACAGGAGGAAAAAATGGAATGGAAGGAAACACACAAATAATAAGCATAACTGTGAATGTGAGTGGGGTGAAGTCTCCCACATAATAGAAGCAGAGAGTAGGGTGGATCAAAAACTAGAATCTTACAATATCTTGCTTACAAGAAACACATTTGAAGCAGAGAAACACAAACAGAATAAAGTTAAGGATTTCAAGTAGAATCTATTATACTTCAGTTGAAGTAAAAACAAAAAAAGGAGCAGGGGAAGCAATTCTGATCTCAAACAAAGTGAAAGCAAAAATTGAACTAACTAAAAGGAAAATGCATTTTGCTAAGAGGTACCTGAGACAATGATGCAATCAACTTAAAGAAAAAGAATATTTCAGACAATCAGAACTGTGAGGAGGGGACGATTTCATGACCAAAGAAAAGATAGAGGGTAATAAGAAAGGTAGATCAGATAATTTCGAAAATATTACATTGAAAAAGCTTTTGTTCAAAAAAATATCCAATGAAATCAGGATTAGAAGGAAAGCAGAAAGCTGGGAAACAATCTTTACAGCAAGCATCACAAAGGCTTCATTTCTCAAACATATAGAGACCTGGGACAAATTGGTGAGAAAATAAGCCATCTCCCAATTGATAAAATGTCCAAATGATATGAACAGGCAGTTTTCACATGAAGAAATAACGTATTTTTAGAAACATAAAGAAGTGCTGTAAATCACTTTTGGTTAGAAAAATGTAAATTAAAACATTATTTGAAATATTACCTCATAACTATCATATTGGCTATAAGGAAAAAAGGAAAATTATAAATGCTGGGTTGGTATGGGAAAATTGGGACTCTTGATGGAGTTGAGAACTGATACAAACATTGTAGAAACTAATTTGGGCCTTCACCTCAAGGGCAGTGAAACTATGATTACCCTTTTTCTGTCAATACCACCCCTGGGTCTGTATCACAAAGAGATCATTAAAAAAAGGAAAAGGACTTGCATGTGCAAAAGTATTTATCACCCTTTCTCATGGCAGCAAAATATTGGAAAGTAAGAGGATATCTTTCAATTGGGGAATGGCCGAACAAACTCTTTTATGTGAATGGAATGGAATGGAATACTATTGTGCAGTAACAAATAATAAACAGGCAGATTTCAGAAAAGACTGGAGACCCTTGTTCAAAATGATGAAAAGTGAAGTGAGGCAAACGAGGAAAACATTATCAGGCAAACCAGGAAAACAGTATCAGCAACATGAAAGGATGATCAATTATGAATGACTCAGTTCTTTTCAGAAGTACAGTGATCTAACTGTACTCATGATATTTGTATCCAGATAAAGTCCCGAGAGACTATGAAAGCAGACCGAAGAATATCTTTTCTTCTGTGACTTAACTCATTCTCATGTATTTTTTTCTTTGAATTTCTTCTTCCATAACTGTGACAAAAACGAAAATATGTTTAACATAATAACACATGTATAAACTATTTCAAATGGCCTACCATTTAAGGAAGATGGAAAGAAGGAAAGGAGAAAAATTTGGAACTCAAAATCTTATAAAAACGAATGCTAAATTTTCTCTTGATATTTAGCTGTGCAAAAAAAAAAAAAAAAATACGATACTGTTTAAAGGATCTAAACAAAACAAAACGAAGAAGAATCAGCCCGGGGAAAATCAGATCCTTACAAGCAAATATTGACACAATAAAATAAAGAAAGCATTAATGAATATAAATTTGCTTAATTTGAAAACTAATGAATATGCCTAAAATAAGCAAAAAAAGGTGGTTGAAGTAAAAAAATTAGAGCAGAAATGTATCATTTGGATGCAAAAAATCATAGAAAGGATAAATAAAACTAACAAAAAGCTCTTTGAAACGACTAATAAAATTGATAAGCTTTAGTCCATCTGAGTAGCACAAATTTCAAAGCAATATAAAGGAAAACAGGCAGGTTGAAATTCAAATAAAAGCGGAAGAAATAAAAAAGAATATAAAGGAAACAAAATACAGTAGTAATACTTAAACCAGGAAAAACAAAACATGGAAGAAAAACTTTAGCTTGATATTATTGACTAATGATTCAAACTTTTTTATTATGCATCACATTTATTATAAATGTAATAATCATTTTTGATAAATGTTAGCAATTAAATAAGAAAGGAATAATACTTGAATGATCTATATTCCACAGACCCTTGGGAGGTGACTGAAATGCAGAGAACTTACATGATTTGCCTAGGGGTGACTTAGCAAGGTAGTATTTGAAGCAAGATCTTGTTGCTTACAGTATCAGCATCCCAGTACCAGACCCAAAATAAATTTATAAAATCCCAACTAAAACTAGAAAATTCAAGCCTATTAGTGTTACAGTTTCTTCTGAGCATTTTGGGGGACTATCCATACAGACATATATTTGCAAATGCACATTCATTTTTTATGAAGTATCACAATAGAGTGAGGGGTGTTAGACAGTAGACCAGGCATCAAACATTGACTGACTCCTATTAGTGTAATTTTGAACAAATCTTTTAACTTTTGTGAGTGTTTCTTCATTTATAAAATAGTAATAAATAATTGCATTATCTTTGTACTATTCAGAGAGAAGTATTTTGTAGACCTTAAAAGGGCTATATCAGTTTGAGAAATTATTGTTTTCTTTGTTCTTCTTCAATTTGCACATCTTTTCTTTTGATATTATTTTTATTACCACAATTTATTTGGTCATATCACAAGTACTGATGTATTGACTATTTCTGGCATTTCATTTTTTTGGAGAAAATAGTTTTATGGATGTTTTATGAGTTTCTTTCCCATATTAAATAATATGCTTAGGATGTTGTCCAAATAATTGGATCATAGAGTAAAAGGGAATGACCATCTGTGCAGCTATAATTATTTATTGCCAGATCAGTCACATAAGTGTTATCATTGAAAACTTTTAATAATAATAATAATAATAATATAATAGCACATATTTCTCTATAAGTCCACCTCTATTTTATGTGTATTTAACTTTATTTAGTTTTAGTTTTCAACAGACACTTTCACAAGATTTTGACTTACAAATTTTCTCCCCATCGCTCACCTCTGCCCACCCCAAGACAGGGTGCATTCCGAATACCCCTTACCCCAATTTCACCTTTATTCTATCACACCCCTCCCTGCACTTATCTCGATCACCTATTTCCTTGTAAGGCAAGAAAGAATTCTGTTCCATTTGCCTGTATATCTTATTTCCCGGTTGCATGTAAAAACGATTTCTAACATATGTTTTTCAAGGTTTGAGTTCCAACTATTCTCCCTTCCTCCCCTCCTCCCCCCCCCCCAACTGAGAAGCAAGCAACTCAATATAAATGCGAAATGCTTCCATAACACTCACATTGTGAAAGACAAATTGTATTTCCCTCGATCCTATCCTGCACTGCATGTATTCTATTCTCTCTTTTAACTCTATCTCTCCTCAAAAGTGTTTACTTCTAATTACTCCCATCTCCCATTTATCCTCCCTTCCATAATCCGTCACTCCCCATTTATGCTCTTACCACCTACTTTCCTGTAACATAAGAGAGATTTTTATATCAAATTGAGTGTGTAAGTTACTACCTCTTTAAGCCAATTGCGATGAGGGGAAGGTACACTCCTTCCATCTGACCTACCCCCTCTTCCACTCCATTCAAAAATGTTTTGCTTGCTTGAGATAATTTGCCCCATTTTACTTTTCCCTTCCTCTTCCCAATATATTCCTCTCTCACACCTGAATATTATTTTTTAGATATTATCCCCATCTATTCAACTCTCCTTGTGCCTGCAACTACTCCTATAGTAAAAAAAAAATCCTCAAGAGTTACAAATGTGATCTTTCCATGTGGGAATGTAAACAGTTCAACTGGGATAAGTCCTTTATGATTTCTTTTTACTATATTCTTTTTCATACTTATCTTGAGTCTTGTTTTTGAAAGTCAAAATGCAGTATACCTGGGGGAGGAGACAAGATGGCGGAGTAGAAAGACTCACGCATGCTAGCTCCGAATCCACAGCCCATAAATTTCCTGTAAAAAGAACTCCCCACAAATTCTGGATCACTGCAAGGCACACAGAAACACAGTGGAAGAGATTTCTGTTCCAGAGAGCCCTGGAGAGCTGCCCCAGGGGTCCAACACACCCTGGAAAGTGGAGCCCACTCCTGAGCTACCCTGGCCACATGGCCCCAGAGGAGCAGATCTGAGCAGGCTTCAGGGATGGAATCTCTGGTGGCCGTGAAGGTCCCTCCACCCACAGACGCTACAGGTCAGTGAGAAAGACTTCTGGGCTGGCCGAGAGGGGAGTGGGGTGTCTCCGTGGTTCGGGCCCCCTCAGGAAGAAGCGGCAGAGGGAGCAGCAGAGGCAGTGGTGGCCGGGACTCCCCGAGCAGAAAGGAGCGCCATTACCGAAGGTTTCTCCATAAAGCACCTGAGGAAACTGAGCCTGGGAGGCGGCCTTGCCCCCACCCCAGCACCAGAACTTAAGCTCTCATTGAATAGTAGCCGCTCCTGCTGCGGATAGCCCTGAGACTGGGAAGCAGCATTGGAAACTCAGATCCCAAGCACTAGCTGGGCAAATTTATGCAGGGGTGGAGAGGAATCTCAGAAGTCAAGTAACTGGCTGGGAAAATGCCCAGAAAAAGGAAGCAAAATAATACCATAGAGAGCTACTTTCTTGGGGAAGAGATGTTCCTTCCTCCTTTCATTTCTGATGACGAAGTACAATGCTTGCCATCAGGGAAAGACGTGGAGGTCGGGGCCTCACTATCCCAGACATCCCAGGTGGCTGTCCAGTGGGCTCAGGGCATGGAAGAGCTCAAAAAGGATTTTGAAAAGCAAGTTAGACAGGTGGAGGAAAAACTGGGAAGAAAAATGAGAGAGATGCAAGAAAAGCATGATAAACGGGTCAATACTTGGTAAAGGAGACCCAAAAAAATGCTGAAGAAAATAGCACCTTTAAAAATAGGCTCACTCAATTGGCAAAAGAGGTTCAAAATGTCATTGAGGAGAAGAATGCTTTCAAAAGCAACATTAGTCAAATGGAAAAAGAGGTTAAAAAGCTCACTGAAGAAAATAGTTCTCTCAAAACTAGAATGCAACAGATGGAGTCTAAGGACTTTCTGAGAAACCAAGAAATCATAAAACAAAACCAAAAGAATGAAAAAATGGAAGAGAATGTGAAATATCTCATTGGAAAAACAACTGACCTGGAAAATAGATCCAGGAGAGACAATTTAAAAATTATGGGACTACCTGAAAGCCATCATCAAAAAAACAACCTAGACATCGTCTTTCATGAAATTATCAAGGAAAACTGCCCTGAGATTCTACAACCAGAGGGCAAAATAAGTATTGAAGGAATTAATCGATCACCACCTGAAAGAGATCCAAAAAGAGAAACTCCTGGGAACATTGTGGCCAAATTCCAGAATTCCCAGGTCAAGGAGAAAATATTGCAAGCAGCTAGAAAGAAACAATTCCAGTATCGTGGAAATACAATCAGGATAACACAAGATCTAGCATCTTCTACATTAAGGGATCGAAGGGCATGGAATAGGATATTCCAGAAGCCAAAGGAACTAGGACTCAAACCAAGAATCACCTACCCAGCAAAACTGAGTATAGTACTTCAGAGGAAAACATGGTCTTTCAATGAAATAGAGGACTTTCAAGCATTCTTGATGAAAAGACCATAGCTGAAAAGAAAATTTGACTTTCAAACATAAGAATGAGAAGAAGCATGAAAAAGTAAACAGCAAAGAGAAGTAAGTCATAAGGGACTTACCAAAGGTGAACTGTTTACATTCCTACATGGAAAGACAATATTTGTAACTCTTAAAACGTTTCAGTATCTGGGGAGTTGGTGGGACCACACACAGACGTTCACACAC
This sequence comes from Bettongia penicillata ogilbyi, assembly GCA_023548195.1. Classification (NCBI taxonomy): domain Eukaryota; kingdom Metazoa; phylum Chordata; class Mammalia; order Diprotodontia; family Potoroidae; genus Bettongia; species Bettongia penicillata. Next base: position 6,109,874 of record JAJHZJ010000242.1, on the reverse strand, counting down.
ACATGCACACACACACACACGTACATGTGTGCACGCACACACAGAGACAGAGAGCACAGAGGGAATTGAATAGGATGGGACCATATCTTAAAAGAAATTAAGGTAAATGGTGAGAGAGAAATGTAGTGGGAGGAGAGAGGGTGAAATGGAATGGGGTAAATTATGTCTCATTCAAGGGGCAAGCAGGAGACTATTTAGCGGAGGGAAAAAGAGGAGAGCTGAGAAAAATCATGATGTTTACCCTCATCACATTCGACTAAAGGAAGGAGTAAAATGAACGCTCATTTTGATATGAAAACCTATCTTATAATACAGAAAAATGGGGAAGAAGGAGATAAGCAGGGAAGGATTGATGATAGAAGGGAGGCCAATGGAAGAAGGGAGCAATTTGAAGTCAACACTCTTGTGGAGGGATAGGATCAAAAAACAGAATAGAAACAATGTGGGGCAGAATAGGTTGGAGGGAAATACAGTTAGTCTTACACAACACGACTGTTATCGAAGTCATTTACAAAACTACACAGATATGGACTATATTGAATTCCCTGCCTTCCCAAAGGGAATGGGTGGGGAGAGAGGGATGGGGAGAATTTGGAACTCAAAGTTTTAGGAACAACTGTTGAGTATTGTTGTTGCTACTAGGAAATAAGAAATACAGTTAATGGGGAATAGAAAGTCATCTGGCCCTACAGGGCAAAAGAGAAGATGGGGACAAGGGAAGGGAGGGATGATAGAAGGGAGGGCAGATTGGTGATAAGGAAAATTAGAATGCTCGGTGTATTGGGATGGGTGCAGGGGATAAATGGGGAGAAAATTTGAAACCCAAAATTTTGTGAAAATGAATGTAAAAAGTTAAATAAATAAATAAATTTTTTTAAAAAAATCCAGTAGACCTGAAAGAAGAACGACTTTTCTTGAAAAAGAATTCAATATGTACCGCATCCAAATAACAGCTCTCATTTAATCCAGATTAGCAAATGCAGGGCATTTTACTGAATTTGGAGCTGCATACACATTTTTTATAGAGTGGACATAGTGAAAGGGAGCACTGTGAAGCTGTTGTAAGTTTTGCAACCAAAACTATTCTAGTCAGCAAGCTGGACTGTCTGGCAAAAATAGTGAATGATAGGCTCATGAAAAGGAAATTGCCACTTGCAGGAAAATGTCATGCCACCATCACCAATGGCTATACTCTCACCTTGACAGACCCTGATGAATTCAAAGAAAAATTTTAGGAAGACCTAGAGACCCTTTTTCTCCTCCCACCCCACTCATACCCTTCTCCCCTAACTTCCTGATCAGTTGTTTTTCCTATGAGATATTTCACATTGTCTGGTATTTTTTCATTCTTTTGGTTTTGTTTTAAAATTTCTTGGTTTCTCACAAAGTCATTAGTTTCTATCTGCTCCATTCTAATTTTTAAACAACTATTTCCTTCATTGAGCTTTTGAACTTTCACATTTGGCTGATTCTGCTTTTTAAAGCATTCTTCTCTTCATTTATTTTTTGTACCTATTTTGTCAATTGAGTTAGCCTATATTTAAAGGTATTGTTTTCTTCAGCATTTTTGTGGTCTCCTTTTAGGAAAGTATTGACTTGCTTTTCACGATTTTCTTGCATCACTTTCACTTCTCTTCCCAATTTTTCCTCCACCTCCATTACTTAATTTTCAAAATCGTTTTTGAGCTCTTCCATGGCTTGAGATATTTAATTTTGTAGGTTTTGGATGCAGAAGCCTTGACTTTTAGGTCTTTCTCTGATGGTAAGCCTTGTTCTTTCTCATTTGAAAAGATGGAAGAAAGTACCTGTTCTCCAAGAAAGTATTATTCTGCAGTCTTTTTCCCTTTTTTAAGCATTTTCCCAACCAGTTCCTTGACTTTTGAGTCCTTTGTCAAGAGGAAGGTATGCTCTTGGGGCTTGTAAGTTTTCTTTGGCGTTTGTGGGTTGAACAATCTAGGAGCCACCACTGCTGCTGCTGCTGGGGATTCCAACGCTGAGGCTTGCTTGTGCCCCACAGCCAAGTGTGGACTGCTCTCTGCTCCAAAACCAGTGTGATATAGCTTTTCTGCCTAGAATCTGTGAGTTGGCTTCCCTCTCCATAACCGCCACCAATACACTCCTCCACACCCCAGTGCCATCACTCACCATTGAGATTTAGATCATCAATTTGATTCCACCAGGGGCTATAGAAAGGGGTCCCCTAAAATGTGTAGGTTTCACAGCTATCATTGCCGCCTTGGTGCTGCTGAAGCCAGATCACATTCCATTCACCTCCAAGTGAAAGCATTTTCTCACTGACATTTGAAGCTGACTTTGGCATTTGTGAGTTTAGTAATCTGTGAAGCAAATCTGCAGCAAGTCCTGCTCACATCATGCAGTCAAGTCTGGGCTGCTCTCTGAGGGCTGCACTCTGCTCTTAGCCTGTTGTGATTCTTGTCCACCTTCCAGACTGCCTTGGGTGGGAAGTCTCTTTTATTCTGTCATTTTGTGGCTTGTGCTGCTCTAGAATTTGTTTAGAGTCATTTTTTACAGGTATTTGAAGGGTTATGTGGGGAGAACTAGAGTAGATGCATCTTTTCCCCCGCCATCTTGGCTCTGCCCTCTAGGCAGTTTTTATCAAACAATGAATTCTTATCCCAGAAGCAAGGGTGTTTCGGTTTATCAAACAGTAGACTGTTTATATTAATTGACAATTGTGTCTTGAACACGTAACATATACCACTGTTCTACCCTATCTGTTTCTTAGCCAGTACAAGGTGGTTTTGATGATTGCTGCCTTATAACACAATTTGAGATCTGGTAGTGTTAGGCCACCTACACTTAATTTATTTTCATTGAGTCCCTTGATATTCTAGACTGTTTGTTGCAGATGAATTTTGTTGTTATTTTTTTTCTTGCTCTAGAACATAATTTCCTGGTAGTTTGACACGTATTGCACCGAATAAGTAAATTAATTTAGGTAGAATTGTCATTTTTATTATATTAGCTCAGCCTACCCATGAGGAACAGATATTCTTCCAATTATTTAGATCTGATTTCATTTGTGTGAAAAGTGTTTCGCAGTTGTGTTAATAAAGGTGCTGGGTCTGTTTTGGAAGGTAGCATCCTAAATATTTTACCATGTCTACTATTACGTTAAATTGGATGTCTCTTTTTATCTCTTGCTGTTGGGCTTTATTATTAATATATAGGAAAGTAGATAATATATGTGGGCTTATTTGGTAAGATGCAACTTTAACAAAGTTGTTTATAATTTCAATTAGTTTTTTACCTGATTCTTGAGGATTCTGTAAGCATTTCATCTTATCATCTGCAAAAAGTGATGACTTTAATTTTCTTTCCTATTCTAATTATTTTAATTTGTTTTTCTTCTCTTATTGCTAAAACTAACATTTCTATTACCGTACTGAATAACAATGGTGATAATCGGCTTCCTTGTTTCATATGTGATCTTATTGACCATGCATCTATCTAGCTTGCACCAATTACATAAAATGCTTGCTGACGGTTTTAGGCAGATATTGCTTATTTTTTATTAATTTTATTATTATTTTTAATGTTCTGCAATTACTAACAAAAAATTAAGATTTTGATCCCCCACACATACCCCCCACTACTCCCATCCCTGCCCAAGACAGCATACCATTCTGTATAGGTTCTACATATACTTTCCTATTGAGTACGTTTTCACTATAGTCGTGCTATGTAGTCGAAATAAAATAAATGGAAGAAATCATATAACAAATCATAATATAATAAACAAAAATACACACACACACAAACATGATCTGCTACATTCTGTGAATGACTTTCATATTTCTCTGAGACTGGAAGGCATTTTGCCTTAGAAAACCACTACTGGGTTTTTTTTTAAATAAGTTCTTCCATTACTACAAAATTCCAGGTCTACCAGAAAAAAACTCTAGCACACTGTGGTCGTTGCTATGCACAAAGGTCTCTTGGTTCTGCTCCTTTCCCTCAGCATAAGATCATATAAGTCCTTCCAGTTCTCCCTGAAGTCTTCTTGTTCTTCATTTCTTATAGTAAAATAGCATTCCATTACATTTATATATCATAATTTATTCAGCCATTCCCCAATCGATGGGCATCCCCTTGACTTCCAGTTTTTGGCAAATACAAAGAGTGCTGTTATAAATATTTTTGTACATGTGGGACCCTTTCCCATTTTTATGATCTCTAGGGGATACAGTCCTACTAGCAATACTTCTGGCTCAAAGGATATGCACATTTTTGTAGCCCTTTGGGCATACTACCATTCTCCAGAATGGTTGAATGAGCTCACAGCTCCTCCAACAATGAATTAGTGTTCCAACTCTCCCACATCCTCTCCAGCATTTATCATTTTCTTTTCTCTCTTGTTTTCCAGTCTCATAGGTGTGATGTGGTACCTCAGAGTTTTGATTTGCATCTCCTTAATCAATAGTGATTTAGAGCATTTTTTCATATGATTATAGATATCCTTAATTTCTTCCTCTTAAAATTGCCTGCTCACATCCTTTGACCACTTATCAGTTAGGGAAAAACTTGTATAGTTATACATTTGAGTTAGTTATCTATATATTCTAGAAATGAGGCCTTTATCCCCGAGCTTAGCTGTAAAAATACTTTCCTAATTTATTACATCCCTCCGAATTTTGGTTGCATTGGGTTTGATTGTGCAAAAACTTTTCAGTTTAATGTAATCAAAATTATCCATCTTTCATTTCATAATATTTTCTATGGCTTCTTTAGAAAAAAATTTTCCCTTCTCCATAAATCTGATAAATGCACTATTCCTTGCTCCTCCAGTTTATTCATGGTATCAGTCTTTTTACCTAAATCATGTACCCATTTGGACTTTATTCTTGTGTACGGTGTCAGGCATGGATCTATGCCTAATTTCCGCCACACTGTTAACCAGTTTTCCCAGCAATTTTTGTCGAACAGTGAGTTCTTATACCAGAAGCTGGGGTCTTTTGGTTTATCAAACAGTAGGTTGCCATATTCCTTACCTACTGTGTTTTGAGTGCCAAGTCTACTCCACTTGTCTACCCCTCTGTTTCTTAGCCAATACCAAGTGGTTTTGATAGTTGCTGCTTTGTAGTACAATTTGAGGTCTGGTAGCCCTAGGCCACCTTCCCAAGCATTTCTTTTCATTAGTCCCTTTGATATTCTAGAATTTTTGTTCTTCCAGATTAATTTTGATATTATTTTATCCAGCTCTAGAAAATACTTTATCTGATAGTTTAATTGGTATGGCACGACACAAGTACATTAATTTAGGTAGAATTGTCAATTTTATTATATTATGACAATAGCTTGGTCTACCCATGAACAACTGATGTTTTTTACACTTACTTAAATCTGACTTTATTTGTGCAAAAAGTGCCTTGTAATTGTGTTCATGTAATCCCTGGGTTTGTTGCAGTAGGTAAACTCCTAAGTATTTTATAGTGTCTACCTTAGCTTTAAATGGCATTTCTCTTTCTATTTGTTACTGTTGGACTTTGTTGCTAATATATAGGAATGAAGAAGGTTTGTGTGGGTTTATTTTGTAATCTGCAACTCTGCCAAATTTGTTTATTATTTCAAGTAACTTATTTTTTTTTTACTTGACTCTCTGGGATTCTCTAAGCATATCACCATATCATCTGCAAAGAGTAATAACTTAGTTTCTTCTTTGGCTATTTTTATCCCTTCAATTTCTTCATCTTGTCCAGTTGCCACAGCTAACATTTCTAGGTGATAATGGACATTCTTGTTTTATCCCTGATGTTATAGGAAATGCATGGAGCTTATTCCCATTGCATATAATGCTTGCTGAAGGGTGTAGGTAGATACTGTTTATTATTTTATGGAAAGTTTCCTTTATTCCTATGTTCTCCAGTGTTTTTAATAGGAATGGGTGTTGTATTTTGTCGAAAGCTTTTTCTATTTGTCGAAAGCATCTATTGAGATAATCATGTGTTTTTTCTTAGTTTTATTGTTGATATGTTCAATAATGCTAATAGTTTTGCTAATATTGAACCAGTCCTGCATTCCTTCCATGAATCCTACCTGATAATAATGTGTTTTTCTTGTGATAAGATGCTATATTCGTTTTTACCAAAATCGTAATTAAAAATTTTTCATATACATTCATTAGAGAAATTGGTGTATAATTTTCTTTCTCTGTTCTGTCTCTTTCTGTTTTGGGTATCAAAACCATATTTGCATCATAGAACGAATTTGGGAGGACTCCTTCCCCAATTTACAAAAATAGTCTATATAGTATTGGAATTAATTGTTCTTTAAATGTTTCATAGAATTCACTTGTAAATCCATCTGGCCCTGGAGATTTTTTCCTTGGGAAATGAACTCATTGATGGCTTGTTCAATTTCCTTTCCTGAGATGGGGTTATTTAAGTATTCAACTTTCTCTTCTGGTAATCTGGGAAGTTTATATTTTTTTAAAATATTGATCCATTTCCTTTAGATTATCGAATTTGTGGGCATAAAGTTGGGCAAGGCAATTTCTAATTATTGTTTTAATTTCCTCCTCATTGGAGGTGAGTTCACCCCTTTCATTTTTAATATTAGTAATTTGATTTTCTTCTTTCTTTTTTTAAGTCAAATTGACCAAAGGTTTATCAATTTTATTAGTTTTTTCATAAAACCAACTATAGTTTTATTTATTAATTCAATAGTTTTTTTAATTTCAATTTTATTAATCTCTCCTTGGATTTCAGTATTTCTAATTTGGTATTTTCATTAGGATTTTCAATTTGTTCTTTTTCTAGCTTTTTCAGCTGCATGCCCAAGTCATTGATCTCTTTCTCTACTTTATTTATGTAGGCATTCAAAGATATAAAACTTCCCTTAAAACTGCTTTTGCAGTATCCCATAAGATTTGGTACGTTGTCTCATTATTGTCATTCTGTCGAATGAAATGGTTGATTGTCTCTATGATTTCTTCTTTAACCCACTCCTTCTTTAGGATTAGATTATTTAGTTTTCAATTGATCTTTTGTTTATCTTTCCATGGCCTTTTATTACATATAATTTTTTTTGCATTATGATCTGAGAAGGATGCATTGATTATCTCTGCTTTTCTGCACTGGATTGTGAGGTTTTTATATCCTAGTATATGGTTAATTTTTGTAAATGTTCCATATACCACTGAGAAAAAGGTATATTTCTTTCTATTTCCATTCAATTTTCTCCAAAGGTCTATCATATCTATCTTATCCAGAGTTTTATTTACCTCCTTAACATCTTTCTTGCTAATTTTGAGTTTAGATTTATCAAGTTCAGAGAGTGGGAGTTTGAGTTCCCCCACTAGTATAGTTTTGCTGTCAATTTCTTCCTTCAACTCCCCCAGCCTCTCCTCTAAGAATCTGGATGCCATACCGCTTGGAGCATACATGTTTAGTAATGATATTGCTTCATTGTCTATGGTGCCTTTTAGAAGGATATAGTTTCCATCCTTATCCCTTTAGATTGGATCTATTTCTCTTTTTGCTTTGTCTGAGATTTGGATTGCTACTCTTGCCTTTCTTACATCAGCTGAAGCACAATATATTTTGCTCCACCCTTTGACCTTTATCCAGTGTGTATCCCCCCGTCTCAAATGTGTTTCTTGTAAGCAGCCTATTGTTGGATTATGGCTTTTAACCCATTCTGCCATCGTCTCCTTTTTATGGGAGAATTCATTCCATTCACATTCATAGTTATGATTACAATCTGTGTATTTCACTCCATCTACTTTCCTACCATTTGTGCTTTTAGCTCTCCTGTCTCCCTTCCCCTCCTCGGTAGTATTCACTTTTCACCACCTCCTCCTGCAGTCTTCCCCTCCTTCTTTTAGCCTCCCTCCCGTTTACTGCCCTTTACTCTTAGTTCTTCCCTCCCTTTTAGCCTCCCTCCCCTTTCTTCCCCCTTCCCCTCCTACTGCCTATAGAACTAGTTAGGATTACCTACTTGAGTTTATTTTTTCCTTCCATTAAGCAAATCCAATGAGAGTTATCTCTCAAACAATGCTCATCTCCCTCCCCTTTTGCCCTCTACTATAATTTTATACTTCTTCCTGTGATGTAGAAGGTGCAAGGTCCTCTGTGTTACTGACTGTATCTCCTTGATATTTGAATTGTTTCTTTCTGACTACTTGTAGTATTTTCTCCTTCACTTGATAGCTCTGGAAATTGGCAACGATATTTCTGGGGGTATTGAGTTTGGGAGAGGGAACGGTGGATTCTTTCATTGACTATTTTGCCTTCTGAATCTTCCACGTCTGGGAAGTTTTCCTTGATGATTTCCTGGAAGATATTGTCCAGACTCTTTTCTCCATCATGCGTTTCTTGTAGGCCAGTAATTCTTAAATTTTCTCTCCTGGATATATTTTCCAGGTCAGTTGTTTTTCCAATTGATATTTTACATTTTCTTCTATCTTTTCATTCTTGAGATTTTGTTTGACTGATTCTTGCTGTCTTATTGAGTCATTAATTTCAACTTGCCCAATTCTAATCTTTATCAAATTGTTTTCTTCAGTTAACTTTTTCATCTTTTCTACCTGTCCAATTTTTGCTTTTAAGGGCCTATTTTCGTGATTTAATTTTTGTATTTCTTTTTCCATTCGGCCAATTTTCCCAATTAGGTTTTGGGTTTCCTTTTCCATTTGATCACCTGTTTCTTTTAGGGAGTTATTTTCTCCAGTTAATTTTTGGACTTCTTTTTCCATTTGTTCAATTTTCCTTTTCAATGAGATGTTCTCATCAGTGAATCCTTTTTTTTTAGAATTTTAAAATCATTGGCCAGTTTTTCTTCTGTTTCCTTCTTCAGCTGTTCCAGGATTGCTGCTTGTCCTTGTCAGGAGTTCATAGGCCCTTCTGGATGGAAGTACAGTCTTAACTCTGATCTCTTTGGTGTTTGTGTTTTGGTCCTTATCCCCATAGAAAGATTCTATGGTTTTTTTCACTCTTCATCTGCTTTTTCTTGTTCATGATGTTGATTGAGTGTTGTGGCTTCTGGTTCTTTCAGTCAGAAGCTGCAGAACTTTGTGTTTAGCTGATGTGTGAAAAAGCTAAAAGCAGGTTTTTGTTTTTTGTTTCCTTGATCAACCCTGGGATTTGCTTTTTAAGTGTAGGGGCAGAATGGTCTGGTCACAGGAGATCTCCTCAACTGAAAACAGGCAAAGGTAACCTCAGGGGCTGGTGATCCCAGCTTCTCTATTATCTTTCCGATTCCCCTGGAGTCCTCAGGCATGCCTAGATGTTAATGTGTCTTCTCACCCCTCCTGGGGCTCCTCTTCTGATGCTGAGCTTTCCCTGGATCCTAGTGCGAGTTTTCTCTGCCCTGGGTCCTCTGTCTTTCATGTTTGCCTCCTCCACCGTAGGAGGGATCCCCCTTAGCTATTTTCCTAGCCTCAGGTGTTATGAGAGTATTGGACCCCTTCTGCTGTTCCCACTGATCCAGGATTTTCCTGGGGAAATACTTTATGGTTCTTTTACGGACATCAAGGTGGGGAGGAGAGAGCATTTACTAAAGCACTCCACCATCCTGGCTCCCAGAAGTTCAAGTAGGTGACTTACCAATGTTTAATCTTCAGGCCGAACCTCTTAGGAGCTGCTGTGCAGATATATGGGGCTCAGTGGCTCTCACTGACTCGATTCCGCTTGTCTCCCATCCTCGGTGCTGTTCCACCAGTTCTGCCTGCTGCTTTCAGGTTTCTCAGATCCCTTCCACTCCACTGTGCTGGCCAGCTGCGCTGTGGACTGGGGGCTCACCTCCATGGAGCAGATCCTTTCCGTGGCCCTTCCAGTGTAACCTGGGCTCTGAATATGTTACAGTCTGTCTCCCTCTAGATTCCACACCTCCAAAATTTGGTCAGATTCTCCTTTCAGAGGTATCCAAAGGAGTTTGTCCAAGAGCTTAGGTGAGTCATTGCTCTCACTCCACCATCTTCGATATTGCTTATTAATTCGAGTTGGGTTCCATTTATTTCCATGCTCTCCAGTGTTTTCAATAGGAATAGGTGTTGTCAAAAAAATTTTCTGAATCCGTTGATAGTTTTTGACATTATCAATAATGCTGATAGTGTTACTAATATTGAATGAAGCCTTGCTTTGCTGTTATAAATTGTACCTGACCATAATGCATTATTCTCATAATTTAGTGTAATCTTTTTCTAATGTCTTGTTTGAAAATTTTCATCTATGTTCATGAGGTAAACTGGTCTATCTTTGTTTTTTCATTAGGAAATGGTCTATAATTTTATTTCTTTTTTTTTTCTTTCATGGCTAGATATCAGAATCATATTTGTTCATAAAAAGACTCTGATTGGACTTCTCCATTTTCACCAAATAATTTATCTAGTGTTGGAGTTAACTGTTCTTTAAATGTTTCATAGAATTCACTTGAAAATCAATCTGACCCTGGAGATATCTCCTAGTTAACTCATTGATGGCTTATTCAATTTCTTCCTCAGAGAAAGGGTTATTTAAGTATTTAGCTTCATCTTCTATTAATTAGGGTAATATATAGTTATCTACCTATCTATCTATCTCACTATCTCTCTCTCTCTCTCTCTATCTATCTATCTAACTATTCATCCAATTCACAAAAATTTACATATTTATGGGCATAAGGTTGAACAAAATAATTTCTAATTATTGATTTAATTTTCTTCTTGTTAATTGAGATTTCACCCATTTAAGTTTTGATTATGGTAATCTGGTTTTCTTCTTTCTTTTTTCATAATCTTATTCGGGGGGTGGAGCCAAGATGGCAGACTAGAAAGACACACTTACCGCAAGGTCCTCCCCAAAGCCCATAAAATACCTGTAGAGAGGGACTCTCAGTAAATTCTGGAGCAGCAGAAGTGGAAAACAACAGAGTGGAGGAGATTTCCAGCCCACAGTGACCTGAAAGGCCCACGGAAACATCAGTAGTGCCAGATGCAGAGCCAAGTGCAGATCCCAGCCCAGCCTTAGCCAAGCATCGTGGTGTGACGAGACTCTGGGAGGATGGGCGGAATCTCCAGTCATGGCAGCGGGGCCTCAGATCCCTCAACCCACAGGTGAAAAAGGTCATGACAGGGTTTTATCAGCAGGCCAGGAAGGAAGAAGTGCCTTCCCATTGCTCCAGCAGCAGGCAGATGCCTCAGAGCCAGCACAACAGCCCTTATGTAAGCTCCATTGTTGGAGTGTAAAAACCCCTGGGAGCACTGAAGAGCTGAGTCTTACCTCAAGTAACTGGTTGGGAAAATTCCCCCAAAAAGGGAAAAAGAATAAGACTATGGAAGGTTACTTTCTGGGTGAACAGATATCTCCTCCCATCCTTTCAGATGAGGAAGTACAATGATTACGATCAGAGAAAAGAACAGATGTCAAGACTTCTGTATCCCAAACATACAACATATATTTTCAATGGGCTCAGGCCATGGAAGAGCCCAAAAAAGATTTTGAAAATCAAGTTAAAGAGGTGGAGCAAAAAATGGGAAGAAAAATGAGAGAGATACAAGAAAAGCATGAGAAAGGGATCAACACCTTACTAAAGGAGACCCAAAAAAAATGTTGAAAAAATAACACCTTGAAAAATAGGCTAACTCAATTGGCAAAAGAGGTTCAAAAAGCCAATGAGGAGATGAATGCTTTAAAAAGCAGAATTAGTGAAATGGAAAAGGAGGTCCAAAAGCTCACTGAAAAAAAATAGTTCTTTAAAAATTAGAATGGAACAGATGCAGTCTAATGACTTTATGAGAAACCAAAAAATCCCAAAACAAAACCAAAAAATGAAAAAATGGAAGATAATGTGAAATATCTCATTTGAAAATCAACTGAACTGGAAAATAGATCCAGGAGAGACAATTTAAAAATTATGGGACTACCTGAAAGCCATGATCAAAAAAATAACCTAGACATCATCTTTCATGAAATTATCAAGGAAAACTGCCCTGATATTCTAGAACCAGGGGGCAAAGGAAACATTGAAAGAATCCACTGATCACCACCTGAAAAAGATCCAAAATGAGAAACTCCTAGGAACATTGTGGCCAAATTCCAGAGTTCCCTGGTCAAGGGGAAAATATTGCAAGCAGCTATAAAGAAACAATTCCGGTATTGTGGAAATACAATCAGCATAACACAAGATCTAGCAGTTTCTACATTAAGGGATAGCAAGGGTATGGATTATGATATTGTAGAAGTCAAAGGAACTAGGACTAAAACCAAGAATCACCTACCCAGCAAAACTAAGTATAATACTTCAGGGGAAAACTTGTCTTTCAATGAAATAGAGGACATACAAGCATTCTTGATGAAAAGACTAGAGCTGAAAAGATAATTTGACCTTCAAGCACAAAAATGAAGAGAAGCATGAAAAGGTAAACAGCAAAGAGACGTCATAAGGGACTTACCAAAGGTGAACTGTTTACATTCCTACATGGAAAGACAATATTTGTAACTCTTCAAAATTTTCAGTATCTGGGTAGTTGGTAGGATTGCACACATACACACACACACACACACACACACGCACACATACAAACACACACACAAAGAAAGACAGAGAGCGAATTAAATGTTATGGGATCATATCTTTAAAGAAATGAAATTAAGTGGTGAGAGAGAAATACATTGGGAGGAGAAAGGGAGAAATGGAATGGGGCAAATTATCTCTCATAAAAAAGGCAAGCAAAAGACTTTACAGTTTGAGGAAAAAGAGGGGAGGTGAGAGAAAACACAAAGCTTACTCTCATCACATTCGACTAAAGGAAGGAATAAAATGCACACTCATTTTGGTGTGAAAACCTATCTCACAATACAGGAAAGTGGAGGAGAAGCAGATAAGCAGGGTGGGGGGGATGATGGAAGGGAGGATAGAGTGAGGAGGGAGCAATTTGAAGTCAACACACTTGGGGAGGGACAGGATCCAAAGAGAGAACAGAAACAATGGGGGACAGGATAGGATAGAGGGAAATATAGTTAGTCATACACAAAACGGCTATTATGGAAGTCATTTGCAAAACTACACAGATATGCCTTTTATTGAATTGCTTGCTTCCCAAAGGCAATGGGTGGGGAGGTTGGGATGAAGAGAGATTGGAAGTCAAAGTTGTAGGAACAACTGTGGAGTATTGTTCTTACTACTAGGCAATAAGAAATACAGGTAGTGGGGAATAGAAAATTATCTGGCCCTACAGGACAAAAGAGAAGATGGGGACAAGAGAAGGGAGGGATTTTAGAACAGCGTGCAGATCAGTGATAGGGGCAATTAGAATGTTCGGCCTTTTGGGGTGGAGGGAGGGGAGAAATGGGGAAAAAAATTTGGAACCCAAAATTTTTTGAAAATGAATGTTAAAAGATTAAAAAAATTAAAAAATAAAATAAGGATGATGAACCCCAAAAATAAAATAAATAAAATCATGTTCAGCAAAGTTATCATTTTATTTGTTTTTTCATAAAACCAATTCTCACTTTTTTTAAATAGTTCAATATTTTCCTTAATTGCAATTTTATTAATCTCTCCTTTGGTTTTCAGTGTTTCTAATTTCCTATATATTTGAGGATTTTCAGTTTGTCCTTTGTCTAGTTTTTTCAGCTGCATGCCCAATTCATTCATCTCCTCTTTTTCTGTTTTATTTATACAGGTGTCCACTGATATAAAACTTCCCAAAAGAACTGTTTTCACAGCATCCAATAAGTTTTGTTAGGTTGTCCCATTCTTGTCATTCCACTGAATGAAGTTATTTATTGTTCCTATGATTTGCTGTTTAACTCACTCATTCTTTTTTTCTTTTTTCAGTCCAGTTTGTTAAAACACCAGATGAGGTGAACCACATTCCTAGTGAGTATGCACTATATGTGACACCAGTACAAGTGGGCCACACTTTAAGAATCTTAGCAATTTAACGGGAACAAGATTGGTATTTTACACAAAAAGATTTTTTTTACATATTTTTTTCTCAATTTATTTATTTATTTTTAGGTTTCAACATCCATTCCCAAAAGATTTTGAGTTTCAAATTTTCTCCCTATGTCTCCCCTCCCTCACCCCAAAGCAACATGAATTCTAATTACCCCTTCCCCCAATCTACCCTCTCTTCTTTTACCAGCTTCCCTTACCGTCCTTTATCCCCATCTTCTCTCTTTTCTAAATCTAAAAGATAGATTTTTATACCCCATTACCTGTGTTTCTTGTATCCCAGTTACATGCAGAAACAATTCTCATCCTTTCTTCCTAAAACTTAGAGTTCCAACACCTCTTGTTTCCTCCCTCCCCATTAGTCCTCACTAAGAAGGCAAACAATTCAATATAGGCTATATATGTGTAGATTTGCTAAAGATTTCCATAATAGTCACGTTGTGAAAGACTAACCATATTTCCCTCCATTCTACCCTGCCCAATAATTCGTTCCATTCTGTCTTTTGAGTATCTCTCTCCCCAAAGGCATTTACTTCTAATTACCCATTCTTCTCATTTGTCCTCCTTTTTGTGATCCCCTAACCCTACTTATCCCTTTCTCCTCTACATTTCTGTAATATAAGATAGATTTCCATGCCAAATTGAGTGTGCATGTTATTCCCTCATTAAGCCAAATGTGATGAGAGTAAGCTTCACTTTTTTCCCTCTCACCTTCAACTTTCCCCTCCATTGAGAAAACTTTTTCTTACCTTTTTATGAGAGACAATTTCCCCCATTCCATTTCTCCTTTTCTCCTCCCAATATATTCCTCCCTCATTCCTTAATTTTACTTATTTAGGTATAATCTCTTTCTATTCAACTCACTCTCTTCCCTCTGCCTATATATATGTATGTATATGTATATATATATATATATATATATGTGTGTGTGTGTGTGTGTGTGTGTGTGTGTGTGTGGGTGGGTGGGTGTGTGGGTGTGTGTGGGTGTGTGTGTATGTGTGGGTGTGGGTGTGGGTGTGTTGTATGTATGTGTGTGTGTGTGTGTGTGTGTGTGTGTAATCACTCCAACTACCCAAATACTGAGAAAAGTTTCAAGAGTTATAAATATCATATTTCCATGTAGGAATGTAAACAGTTCAGTTTTAGTAAGTCCCTTATGATTTCTCTTTCCTGTATATGTTTTCATGCTTCTCTTTATTCTTTATTCTTGTGTTTGAAAGTCAAATTTTTTATTCAGTTCTGGTCTCTTCATCAAGAGTGCTTGAAAGTCCTGTATTTCACTGAGTGACCATTTTTTCCCTTGAAGTATTGTACTTAGTTTTGCAGGATTTTGGTTTTAATTCTAGTTCCTTTTGCTTCTGGAATATCATATTCCAAGCCCTTTGATCCCTTAGTGTAGAAGCTGCCAGATCCTGTATTATCCTCATTGTACTTCCAGAATACTCGAATTGATTCTTTTTGACTGCTTGCCTTTTTTCTCCTTTACCTGAGAACTCTGGAATTTGACTACAGTATTCCCGGGAGTTTTTCATTGATATTCTCTTTCTTTCATTGATATTCATCTTTCAGATGACTGATGAATTCTTTCAATATTTATTTTACCCTCTGTTTCTAGAAGGTCAGGGCAGTTTTCCTTGATAATTACATGAAAAATGATGTCTGGGCTCTTTTTTTATCATAATTTTTAGGTAGTGCCATAATTTTTAAATTGTCTCTCCTTAATCTGTTTTCCAGGTCAGTTGTTTTTCCAATGAGACATTTCACATTATCTGGTACTTTTTCATTTATTTGTTTTAGTTTTATATTTTCTTGATTTTTCGGAAAGTCATTAGCTTCCATCTGTTCTATTGTAATTTTTAAAGAACTATTTTTTTTTTCAGTAAGCTTTTGAACCTCCTTTTCTGTTTGACTAATTCTGCTCTTTAAAGCATTCTTCTCCTCATTGGCTTGTTGGGCTTCTTTTTCCATTTCAGTTAGGTTAGTCCATTTCTAAATGTGTCAATTTCTTCAGCATTTTTGGGTCTCCTTTAGCAAGCTGTTGACTCACTTTTCATGATTTTCTTGGATCACTCTCATTTCTCTTCCCAATTTTTCTTCCACCTCTCTTATTTTTTTTCAAAATCCTATTTGAGCTCTTCCAAGGCCTGAGACTATTGCTTATTTATTTTGGAGCTTTTGGATGCATAAGCTTTGACTTGTATGTTTTCCTGTGATGGTCTGCATTGTTCCTCCTCATTGGAAAGAATGGAAGCAAATACCTGCTCATCAAGAATGTAGCCTTCTATTTTCTTATGCTTTTTTCCCTTTTGGGGTGGTATTTTTCAAGCCAGTTACATAACTTTTGAGTTCCTTGTAAAGGGAAGGGTATACTTAGGGGACCTGCAAGTTCTGAGTTCCTCCAAGGTGGCACAATCAAGGTAGATAACTTTATTCCTTTCCTGGCCTGTACTCTGGTCTGTGAGCAAGAGTGCCTCTCCAGAACCTCCACCAACTCTACCACGCCAGCACTTCTCTTCAACCCAGGTCAGTCATTCAGGGCTTAGATCTAGATCATCTGCTCAAATCCCCAGGAGCTTTAAACCAGGGCTACAACAATGGAAGTTGCTGCTGCCTCGTGCTGAGTTCTCTTCCCGCCTACGTGAAAGTTTTCTCACTGACCTTTGAAACTGTCTTTGGCGTTTTTGAGTTGAGGAATATGGGAACAACAACTGCTACCATTGATGTGGTGCCTTGAAGCCCACTCCACTCCTCACCTATGCTGAGCTGCACTTTACTACAGAACTATGAATTCTTCTATTTCCCCTGGAAACAGCATTAAGTTAAGCCTCTAAATGGATTCTGGAGTGACCGAACATAGTTACTGGAGAGAAAAACACCAGTATCTGGATTTTCAAAGCCAGAGGGCTCCTTTTCTGAAACCTACAGTCTCCTCTGGCCAAATAAACACTTCCAATTTGTAAGCCTCTAACTCACTCACTCTTTAGGATTAGATTATTTAGTATCCAATTATTTTTGTTCTGTCTTTCCTTTATCCATTATTACCTACAATTTTCATTGTATTATGATCTAAAAAGGATGCATTGAATATCTGCCTTTCTGCACTACATCGTGAGTTTCTTATATGCTAGTGCATTGGCAGTTTTTGTGTATATGCCATATACTGCTCAGAAAAAGTTATGTTCCTTTCTATATCAGTTCAGTTTTCTCCAGAGACCTATCATATCTGCTTATTCAAAGCTATATTCACCTCCTTAACTTCTTAATTGTTTATTTTGAGGTAAAATTAATCAAGTTTAGAGAGGGGGAGGTTGAGTTCCCCACTACTATAGTTTTTCTGTGCTTTTCTTCCTGTGGACCCCTTAACTTCTCCACTGTGACTTTGGATGCTATAGTACTTGGTGCATATATGTTTAGTAATTATATTGCTTCTTTATCTATGGTGCTGTTCAGCAAGATATAGTTCCTCCCCTTATCTATTTTGATTATATCTATTTCTTCTTTTTCTTTGTATGAGATTAGGATTGCTTACCCTGCTTTTTTACATTAAGTGAACTATATTATATTATTCTCCAATTAGGGCTGTTTGTTAATGATTCAAATGTGTTCCTTATAGACAACATATAGTAAGATTAATTTTTTTAATCGATTGTGCTATCCACATTTGTTTTATAGTAGATTTCATCCTGGCCACATTCACAATTATGATTACAGTCTCTATCTTTCTCTCCTTCCAATTTCCTCCAGTTCATGCTTTAATTTCTCCCTTCTATTCCACATTACAATTTTATTTTTGATCACCACCTTCCTCAGTCTTGTCTCCCTTTTATCAGTTCCCCTTTATTCAATTCCCCTTTTTCCTCACTAGTTCTTCCTTCTCTTTTAATCCCCCTTTTTTTCTTTCTCCTGCCCCCCTACTGTTTATAGGACAGGTTATATTTCTATGCTTAAATGAGTTTGTTATTCTCTCCTTGAAACTAATCAGATGAGAATAAATCTCAAACAATGCTCATCTCCCTTGTCTCTTTCCCTCTACTATAATATGTTTTTGTTCCTCTTCTGCTGATGTAATTTACCTTTTTCTTCCTGCTCTTTTTCTCTTCTCCCACTATAATGCCTTTACACCCTGTATCACGTTTTTATCATCATATCAGTTAATTTTTAGCCACCCCCTTAATCTATTTATATCATTTTTAGATGTCATAATGGATATGTAATTCTCAAGATTAACAAATACAATCCTCCCTTATAAAGATGGAAACAATTTGCCCATATTACATAAAAATTTCCCCCTGTATACGTTTTTATGGTTCTCTTGAGTCTTGCATTTTAAGATTTAATTTTCTATTGAACTCTGGCCTTTTCATCAGGAAGGCCTGGGAAATCCCTTATTTCACTGAATGTACATCTCTCTGCCTGAAATATTATGCTTAATTTTTCTGGGTAATTGATCTTCGCTGTAGTCCAAGCTCTTTGACTCACAGAATATCATATTCCAGTTCCTTTGATCTTTTAATGTAGAAGCTATTAGTCCCTCTCTGATCATGACTTTCGTTTCTGAATATTTAAATTGTCTCTTTGTGGCTACTTTTAGCTTTTCCTTCTTAATTTCATAACTGTAATTTGGCAATAATAGTGCTTGGCATTTTCAAATTGGGATCTTTTTCAGGAAGTGATCAGTGTATTCTTTCAATGACTATTTTGCCCTCTGGATCTAAGAACTCAGGGCAGTTTTTCTTGATGATTCCTTGAAATATATATTCCAGTCTTTTTTTTTTTTAAATAAGTTTCCAGTAAACCAATAATTGTTATATTTTTTCACCTGGAACTCTTTTCCATGCCATTTGTTTTTGTAATAACATATTTTACATTTTCTTCTTATTTTTCATTCTTTAGATTTTGTTTGACTGATTCTTGAAGTCTCATACAATCATTAGTTTCTACTTTTCCAATTCTAATATTTAATCCATTTTTTCCTTCAGTTAACTTTTGCACCTCCTTTTCCATTTGTCCAACTGGTCCCTTTAATGAATTATTTTCTCCAGTTATGCTTTGTAATTCCTTTTGCAGCTGTCCATTTGTTCCAGTTAGGTGTTGTATATTTTTATCCATCTGTCCAATTTTGTTTTTAATTATTCAGTGCATTATTTTTTCATATTTTAAAAACCATTGGAGGGTAGAGCCAAGAGGGCAGAGTCAAAGGACAGGCTTGTCAATGCTCTCCCTCATAGCCCATAAAATATCTGTAAAAATAACTCTAAACAAATTATAAAGCAGTAGAACCCACTAATGAAAGAGTGAAAGGCATTTCTAACCAAAGACAGCCAGGAAGGCCAGCAGGAAAGGTCTATTGCACAGGGTGAGCACAGCCTTCACCACATAGCACTAGCAAGAGCATCACTGGAGAATATTTTAGAGGGTAAAATCCTCAGAAACATCTGCACTTCCCAGATTTCTCAATCCACAAACACCAAAGTTAGCTTCATAGATCAGTGAGAAAACTCTTTCAGCTGGATGAGAAGGGAAGGTTATCTTGCCCCACCATCACCAGTCACGGCAATCACAGAGTTCATTTTTGGAGCTCTCTGCCTAAAGACTCTGGAAAACTTAAGCCACTGATTTAGATCTCAGTCATGAGTGGCTGTTCTGGATTGAGGACGAGTGCTGATGTGATGGAGCTCGTGGAACCTCTGGACAGGGAATTCTATTTGCAGATCCAGGGTAGAATAGGGTAGCTCCCAGATGAGAGTGCAGGAGAGTAATAAACTCCTCACCCTTGACTGTGCCAGCTTGGAGGACATGTGAACTTACAGGTCTCTAGAGTATACACTCCTCTTGATAAAAGACTTAAAAGTCAAGTAGCTGGCTGGGAAAATGTCCAAAATAGGGGAAAGAAAAAGACTATAAAAGGTTTCTTTCTTGGTAAACAGCTGTTTTCTTCCGTTCTTTCAGATGAAAAAGAGCAATGCATACCATTAGAGGAAGACATAAAAGTCAAGGCTTATGCAATCAAATCCTCCAAAATAAGTATGCAATGTCTTGGGCTATGGAAGAGCTCGAAAAGGATGTTGCAAATCAAATAAGAGAGATGAAGGAAAATTTGAGAAAAGAAAAGAGAGCAATAAAAGAAAATCATGAAAAGCGAGGCAAGAGCTTGTTAAAGGAGACTCAAAAAATGCTGAAGAGGTTCCTACCTTCAAAAATAAACTAATTCAAACGGCAAAAGAAGCCCAAAAAGCCAATGAGGAGAAGAATGCCTTAAAGAACAGAACTAGTCAAATGGAAAAGGAAGTTCAAAAGCTCACTGAAGAAAATAGTTCTTTAAAAATTAAAATGGAGCTGATAGAAACTAATGACTTTATGAAAAACCAAGAAATTACAAAACCAAACCGAAATAATGAAGAAATAGAAGACAATGTGAAATATCTCAGTGGAAAAACAACTGACCTGGAAAATAGATCCAGGGGAGACAATTTTAAAATTCTGGGTCTACATGAAAGCCATGATTAAAAAAACAGCCTAGAAATCATCTTTCATGAAATTATCAAGGAAAACTGCCCTGATGTTCTAGAAAAAAGGGCAAAATAAATATTGAAAAATTCCATTGATCACCTCCTGAAAGAGATCATAAAATAAAACCTCCTAGGGATATTGTAGCCAATTTCCAGAGTTCTCAGATCGAGGATAAAATATTGCAAGCAGAAAGAAAGAATCAATTTGAGTATTGTGGAAATACAATCAGTATAGCACAAGATCTAGCAGCTTCTACATTAAGAGATCAAAAGGCTTCCAGAAGTCAAAGAAATTAGGATCAAAACCAAGAATCACTTATGCATCAAACCTAAGTATAATACCTCAGGGGAAAATGGTCATTCAGTGAAACAGAGGATTTTCAAGCATTCTCCATGAAAAGAACACAGTTGCATAGAAAATCTGACTTTCAAACACAAGCATTGAGAGAAGTATGAAATGGTTAATAAGGAAGAGAAATCCTAAGGACTTACTAAGTTGAACTGCTTACATTCCAACATGGAAGAATCATCTTTTGACTCCTGAAAATTTTCTCAGTGTTTCCATAGTTGGAGGGATTATACATACAGACACACTCACACACACACACACACACACACACACACACACACACACACACACTGACAGAGGGCACAGGGTGAGTTGAATAGGAAGGCATGATATATAAGCAAATAAAATTAGGGGGCAAAATAAGAATATATTGGGAGGAGAAAGGGAGAAACGGAATGGGCAAATAATCTCTCATAAAATACACAAGAAAAGACTTTTTCAATGGAGCGGAATAGCTAGGCGGTGAGAGGGGAAAAATCACATTTGGTTTAAGGATGGAATAACATGCACACTCAATTTGGTACGAAAATCTGTTTTACACTACAGGATGAAAATGGTATCTTTGTGATCCACCACATTGAAGGTAAATTATTTAACTGAGAAAAAAAAATTTCCAGATCTACCTCAATGTGTGGGAGTCTCTGGAGGAAAGTGTAGAAGAGAAGAGGTGATGAGTTGCCTACCAAACTGAATAGATATTGTGCTGACTTCAATGTAGTATGCCACTAAACCTGAAGTATATACCAGACCATGCCAGGAAACTGAATCGATTCCATTGAGAATGAGTTTACATGAACTTTCACAGTTCTTTAGCTGGCATCTGGAGCTTGGTCAATGTCAGATGCAGGGTTGATGCATCAGAGTTTTAGACAAAGAGTGACATCCAACTTAAGCATCTACAAGTGGAGGGCAACAATCCTGAGGGAAAAATATGTAGCAAACAAGTTAAACAGGGTAAATACAGTGCACTTGTGTCTCTGAAGTCCATGAATACATGGGAACTGAATTCATTCCTGCCTTCCTTTATGCTTCAGGGTTTCCCTATATAAGGGAGGCCTCTGTCCCAGTATCTATTAATGGCCCAATTACAGTAGCTGATCCAGATTTTCAATATATTGTTAAATTCATATGAGGTCTGTAATCTCATGTTTGATCCGCCTTGGTCACTTTTCTATTCTCCCTACAGGTGTGAAAAACTTGAATATAGTGATTCAGGGGGTCTTCAGTGCATTTCTTATTTTCCTGTTCCATCTAATTTTGAGTCCCTCTTCTTGGTACATCTTAAATAGGTTGTTAGTTGGAATATCATCTATTCTTCCAAAATCTATCTCTGCTCTTACTTAAAAGCCGTAAACATTTCTCTCCTTGTTAGCCTATTCTGACTTTGAATCTGCTGCCTATTTGCTCTTCTCTCTCAGGGCAATTTGTCTTTTCCCCATTCTCCTAAGTCACTTAACTGTGAAAGCTTATTCAACCCCTCTGATAGAGAGTGCCCTATTTTCCCACTTAGTAAACTTGGAATTTTATGTTTATAACCAGGGGGAGCAGTCCTCACTATAAAATTCCTGTAAGAAACTGTTAAGGGAGCACTGTTTTAAGCCTCAGGGTCTCTGATCATAATTGCAGTTTGCATTACTTCTTTAACTTTCTCATACAATCTCTAAGTGTGTGCCAGGGTCTAGGTCTACTAGGCCACATAGAACCAGTGGGATACTGCTTACTGCAGCACTCAGTAAATAAAGCTAACATTGTTCCATTGCTACCTCCTTGAATATGACAGTCCTTAAAAGCTTATTGTATAAAAAGATTCTAATACCTATGAATTTTAATCAATCTATGTTTTCTATCCATACTCCTCATACACCCATGTCACTGATTCTCACCATCTAAGATACTAATGATTTTCGTATTTGTTGGGTGAATCAACTTAAAATATCAGTGACCTCCTGCTGAGTAAAATCCTCTGCTACTTCCTTAAACACTGTATGGCACCCCTCGTTCTCCTGTTTCCTTTGTATATTGGACATGCACCCACATTCCTAGAAGTACTATCACCTAAATTCATTTCATTTTCCTCCCACATGTCTTCCTCCCATGTGTCTGGAAGCCAATCAGGTCCCACAGATGCAAAAGTTACATTTCCTTTCCTGTTAACTTTTCCCCTTCTTTTTATTCTAAGTCACTCTCACAGTTGCCTTTTCTGTTACCACTTGAAATTTGGATGTTGCATCATAAAAAGATTTTTTTGTAAATCAGCTGACTCTTTTTTCAGCTGAGCTTTTTCTCCTGTCTCTACTTTCACATATAATACAATAGTTTGTAAGAATACCCATCCTCCTCTACATATCCCTGCCATTTTTTCCCCAGTTTTTTCTAAATCATCTGAAAACATCTTTCTCAATCTCTGGGTTCTCCTTTCTGTAGCCTCTGTTCCCAGTTTTCACAAATTCTGTACTTATAGCCCATTCTCTAGCCAGAGAGGAATAATCCCATTCTGGGATACTGATTTCTTTCCTTAGAGATTTCCCATCTCAAAGGAGAGATTTTATATTTCATGGTCCCATCCTTATCACCACCTGTAGCACCAATATGCTACTCTCAGCAGCTGTTATGGATTTCCAGAGTAAATTCACAAAATGTAAACTCTTTTCCTCAAAGATGAAACCAAGATATATATTCATGTACCAAAAAGCCAATTAAACCACAGCAACAGCGAAGTTTGTACACATTATCAATAAATGGAGGACTGCCATTCCCAAGCCTTCTTTCCACCAGGCCTCCCCACAAACAAGCTCGCTTAGCAAAATGCCCCTCTCTTACCCAGGCTAGCTCCTCTGCTCTGCTCTGCCTGATGCTTCTCTTTCAGCTCCATCTCACTCTCCTCCTGCTGCACCCGCTCCACCCAGTCAGTTAGCTCCTCTCACCATGAGGTTCATGTGACTCAAGCTGTGACTTGGGCCAAAGCTGAAAGCAGGTCACATCGGCTACTAAAGGGCAGAAAAGATATTCAAATTACCTTAACATTAAAGAATCTAAGTCACTTTGCTCTCCATTCTTTCAAACCATATTCCCTCATCTAAAGGAAAGATTCTGGCATTTTTCTTATCTTTTCTGATTAAAATTACTAGAAGGACAAGAGAAACCCATGATATAATTCCAAAAGAATAATTTTTAAGTCAACAGTTGACTAAACTGAAGTGCATATCTCTCTGAAAAAGTATTTGCAATGCATAAAATACAGAGATGACTGTCCCCTTCCACTGCTGGAAAATAGGCCACTTCAATCCTGAGATGATCAGCAACATTAAGCTTCTCCATGTAACTATAACACTGTTAATACCATGGGGGAAACTGAAAGTTATTGTTGTGCCCTGTTTGCAGGATTCTCATATTGAAATTTTCCAGGAAAGATACCATGTAGAGATTATTTTTTATGACAATCAAAATTTGCTGATTAAATGAAGCAAAACATTTTAATATTTTCATAATATCATAATAAAATATTTAATAACATGCTTACTGTGATGAAAACTTGAATTATTATGGAATATTTACAATTGATATATTAATGCTTTTCCAAAAATAAGGACTAAATATCTATGACTTGGTCCTCCTGAAAGAATTAACAGTATGGCAATATTAAAACAAGGGCTCCCTCACTACCCAAACATGTTGAAATGTGTTGAAATGTTGAAATGTGAAAACACCCTAAGTGGAATTTTGCACTCAATAAATGCTAAAGTAAGGAGAAACTAGAATTAGCATGAGTCTTTTTTATGCACAATGATGTGATTCTAACATCAGTATTATAATAAAGATCATCATTTTCTAAAATCATCATTGTGTTTATTTTCAGTATTTTTATCATATACAAAAAGCAATAGATTTCCTCCATTATTTAAAACTCAATACATCATGATTCAGTTACAGTTCAACATATATTGGATGTCACAATGGAACTAGGATTGCATTTTTTCAATTTCATACGAATGTATGAAAGCATGGTCCTATTTCAAATTTGCTTGGTCAGTTTCAGTTCCTTATGCATTCTAACAAATAAATAGCATCTTCGTCGGCATTGTAGCTCTCTTAACTACTAAAACAGTGTCATATACAAGATAATTGCATAACAAAGTTTTAGAAAGTATATGATATTATCTCATGATGCGCCATGAATAAGGGATGACACAAAACAATGTTTACTAGGTTTGCACAGAATGATGATATTGCTAAAGTTAACATGTGAGCTTAATGTTGACAAGATGTTTGCTTTACCTATTGCCCTATAAAGCAAGTGGGCACTGGTCAGTTACAGGGGAAGCCATGTAGAACTCACAGGGGAATGTGTGTGTGTCTTCATCAGCCCTCCCAAAAGCCTTGAGGCAATTTAGGAGAGTGCACAATCTATGCCTGTCTTGATTGATCTCATCGAAACATAGGGATAATTACACCCCCTTCTTACCTGCCCCTGCAAGAACAGTTATTAGGGAATGCTGTATGAGTTTATGTTCACATTACCAGCAACTATTTTGAGAAGGCTGGACTAGAATAAATCTGATTATTAATCCATCACAAACTGTTTCCCTGTCTGACCAGATTAAAAGTGAATCTGTAAGAGACTGGAGTCCCCCAACTTGACTGCCTCTTGTGGGTTATCTGCAACACAGGAAGCAATGACTACACACACACACACACAGATATATGCACACACATATATATGTATATATGTATACATGCATACATACATACAAATGCCTTTCTTCACGTAGTTGATGTGCTAAACAATAATGATGGAAGTACTGTAGTAATTACTACCTCAATAAGTATCACATAATCAAACCATTAAGTAGATTCAAGAAACATTTAGAAACATTCTTGGACAATGACTTTGTAGAGCAATTGTTAAGGATAACTTGGATATTTGGGGAATATCATTAACAATTTTATGATGAAATCATGGATAGGGTAGAATCAGAATGTTTGACTCAGTTGTACAATACTCAAGCCTGAATATTTGGATAAATTAACAAATTATTGAATAAAATATTTTATCAAGTTCTCATTATATACCAGGCACTCTGCTAAGCACTGGGGATATAAACACAAAAGTATTGCAGAACATTTACTCTTACAGAGCCTATATCCTCATAGAGGAAGTTACATTGATGCTTAATGGAGTCATAGAGAAGTTATGTAAAACACACTTTCCAGAAGAAATTGTGATATAGCTTTGATTGCTGTTCCCAGAGCAAAAGTTTGAAAGTGTGAGTTGGGGCATAACACTTATACAATGGATATACGACTGAAATATAACATTTGAAAAGTATTACTGGAGCTCTGGGTTCCAATACACTAGACCCTGTACAGGTCAGGACAATATGGTCACATGATGGGTATCTCATAGGTAAAAATGAGTAGCTTAATAATCACTAGGGGCTTGTTTGGATGGTCCTGCAACAGAAATAAAAGTGAAGCAGAATGACATTCCTTGTTTTCAAATAACTACACATTCAATTCCATAAACATTTATTGAGCATTTATTAAATATATGACCCTGTTAGACATTGGATATTTAATTTTTTGAGAAAAAAAAATGATAGTCCCTCCTATAATGAAGTTTACAATCCAAATAAATTGATAGTAGAAAAACTTACTGACATCAGTTGAGTTGATGTTTATGTGTATATATGTGTATGTGTATGTGTGAATATATGTATACATATATGTATATATCTATATATCTCTTTAAGTTTATATACATGTGCATGTATATCTTATATAGTATATACATAAATGTACATGTATGTAGTATATATGCATACCTATATATTTGCATATATTAATGTATATGCATGTATATATGTATACCATATGTGCACACACATGTGTATATGCATATAGACATGCATATATATGTGTGTAATTTCATATATAATATTTTATAAACTGTGTAATATAATCATTATATAATTGTATATATACATATATATGTGCACATTTACATACACACATATGTATGCATTAACACGCACGTGCATACAGTTTTATATATAAGTGCATATATACCTAGATATTTCATATATAAGTGCATATATGCCTAAATATACCATATATCTCAAGATATACAAACATACTCATATATGTGTATGTGTGTGTATGTATGTAATTATGTATGTATGTATGTATATAAAACCTCCACAGGTCCCTTCTGTAAAATAGGTGTTTGAAAAATATTGAATTAATTGGATCAGGACCAATAGTGAAAGATTATACTTTCTTGATAATTTTCAAAATTTGTTTTCTCTAACCTATTTATAATAATTCTTTTTTTCTTTTCAGATGAAGTTGATAAGGGATAGTTGAACAGCTCTAAATTTGGGAACTGGTAATTAATGAAAGTGTCTAATAGCCCTAGCCATTACAACCATACACATACTGTTAACTACATTTTTCCCTTGAAGAAAGAAGCTCATTTTATAAGTCAATCAATATCTTCAATAGATAGCTTGGAAATATAATGATGAAAAATAGTTTAGAAATTGAAAATTTATATCAGTTTGTCCTCTCATTTAGTTTTATTGATGATACTTTGAGGGCAACAGAAGGTTAAGCAGTTTCCCTACATCAAGTATTCCTACACTAGCAACTTGAAGGAAAAACTATTATGCGTAAAACATTAATTGTTTACCATTTGTATTGTTATCTTGTTGAACAAATATCAGAAACAAAACTGCCAGCAAGTCTTCCCAGTTCAATATTCCTTCTATTTAACTATTGTAAAAGTACCCCCCTCCCAAAAATACGATTATAAGCATAGAAAAAAACTCAAGAGGGGGCGGAATCAAGATGTCGGAGTAGAAAGACGCACCTTTGCGAGCTTCGAACCCACAGCCCATAGAATTAATGTAAGAAGAGATCCCTATAAGTTCTGGATCACTGTAGGGTGTACACAAACATAGTGGAAGAGATTTCTGTTCCAGAGAGCCTTGGAGAGCCATCCCCAGGGTGCGTCGCACCCCAGAGAGCGGACCCCACCCCAGCACTGCCCTGGCCGCCTCCCCAGAGAAGCTGATCCAAGCAGGCTTCAGGGACGGAAGCTCCAGCAGCCTGGAAGGTCCCTCCGCCGACAGAAGCTACAAGTCAGTGAGAGAGACAGCTGGGCTGGAAGAGGGGAGCGGGGTGCCTCCGTGAATCAGGCACCCTTGGGAGGAAGCAGTGGAGGCAGAGGCGGGGGCAGGAAGTGGCGGAGGCAGAGGCAGCGGCAGCGGAGGCAACTGTGGCACAGTGGCAGCTGG
Organism: Bettongia penicillata ogilbyi; assembly: GCA_023548195.1. Classification (NCBI taxonomy): domain Eukaryota; kingdom Metazoa; phylum Chordata; class Mammalia; order Diprotodontia; family Potoroidae; genus Bettongia; species Bettongia penicillata. Next base: position 6,081,822 of record JAJHZJ010000242.1, on the reverse strand, counting down.
GACTCCCCCAGCAGCAGGTAGGATCTTCATTACTGAAAGTCTCTGCATAAAGCCCTTGAGGGAACTGAGCCTGGGAGGTGGCTCTGCCCCCACCCCAGCACCAGAACTAAAGCTCACATTGAATAGCAGCTGCTTGCCATGGAAAGCCCATTTGAATCTCAGACTCCACGCACTAGCTGGGGGGATATAGGCGGGGGTGGACAGGAATCTCAGAAGTCAAGTAACTGGCTGGAAAAATGCTTAGAAAAGAGAAGAAAACTAAGACTATGGAGAGTTTTTTCAAACAGATGCAAATGATCCCGACATTCGGATCTGACGATGAGGAAATATTCTTGCCATCAGGGAAAGATGTGGAGGGCGGGGCCTCTGTATCCCAGACATCCCAGGGGGATGTCGGGTGGGCTCAGGCCTTGGAAGAGCTCAAAAAGGATTTTGAAAAGCACGTTAGACAGGTGGAGGAAAAACTGGGAAGAGAAATAAGAGAGATGCAAGAAAAGTATGAAAAACGGGTCAATACCTTGGTAAAGGAGACCCAAAAAAATGCTGAAGAAAATAACACCTTGAAAAACAGGCTCACTCAATTGGAAAAAGAGGTTCAAAAAGCCAATGAGGAGAAGAATGCTTTCAAAAGCAGAATTAGCCAAATGGAAAAAGAGATTCAAAAGCTCACTAAAGAGACTAGTTCTCTCAAATTTAGAATGCAGCAGATGGAGGCTAATGACTTTACGAGAAACCAAGAAATCACCAAACAAAAACCAAAAGAGTGGAAAAATGGAAGAGAACGTGAAATATCTCATGGGAAAAACAACTGACCTGGAAAATAGATCCAGGAGAGACAATTTAAAAATTATGGGACCACCTGAAAGTCATGATCAAAAAAAGAACCTAGATAGCGTCTTCCATGAAATTATCGAGGAAAACTGCCCTGACATTCTACAACCAGAGGGCAAAATAAGTATTGAAAGAATCCATCGATCACCACCTGAAAGAGATCCAAAAAGAGAAACTCCTAGGAACATTGTGGCCAAATTCCAGAACTCCCAGGTCAAGGAGAAAATCTTACAAGCAGCTAGAAAGAAACAATTCCAATACTGTGGAAATACAATCAGGAAAACTCAATGTCCAGCAGCTTCTACATTACGGGATCGAAGGGCATGGAATAGGATATTCCAGAAGTCAAAGGAACTAGGACTGAAACCAGCAATCACCTACCCAGCAAAACTGAGTATAATACTTCAGGGGAAAATATGGTCTTTCAATGAAACAGAGGACTTTCAAACATTCTTGATGAAAAGACCAGAACTGAAAAGAAAATTTGACTTTGAAACACAAGAATGAGAAGAAGCATGAAAAAGTAAACAGCAAAGAGAAGTCTTAAGGGACTTACCAGAAGTGAACTGTTTACATTCCTACATGGAAAGACAATATTTGTAACTCTTAAAACTTTTCAGTATCTGGGTAGTTGGTGGGTCCATACACACACATGTACATGCATGCATGCACACACACATACACACATGCACACACATACAGAGACAAAGAGCACAGATTGAAATGAATAGGATTGGACCATATCTTAAAAGAAATTAAGGTAAATGGTGAGAGAGAAATGTAGTGGGAGGAAAGAGGGTAAAATGGAATAGGGTAGTTATATGTCATTTAAGAGGCAAGTAGGAGACTTTTTAGTGGAGGGATAAAGAGGAGAGCTGAGAAAAAAAAACAAGCAGTTTACCCTCATCACATTTGACTAAAGGAAGGAATAAAATACACACACATTTTGGTATGAAAACCTATCTTACAGTATAGGAAATTGGGGAGAAGGAGATAAGCAAGGGGGGATGATGGAAGGGAGGGTAAAGGGAGGAGGGAGCAATTTGAAGTCAACACTTGAGGAGGGACAGGATCAAAAGACAGAAGAGAGACAATGAGGGGCAGGTTAGGATGGAGGGTAATTCAGTTAGTCTTATACAACACGACTATCAGGGAAGTCATTTGCAAAACTACAAAGATATGGCCTATATTGCATTGCTTGTCTTCCCAAAGGGAATGGGTGGGGAGGGAGGGATGTGGAGAATTTGGAACTCAAAGTTTTAGGAACAACTGTTTAGTATTGTTGTTGCTACTAGGAAAGAAGACATACAGTTAATGAGGAAAAGAAAGTCATCTGGCCCCACAGGAGAAAAGAGAAGATGGAGACAAGAGAAGGGAAGGATGACAGAAGAGAGGGTAGATTGGAGATAGGGAAAATTAGATTGCTTGGGGTGCTGGGGTGTGGGGAGAGGACGAAAGGGGAGAAAATTTGGAACCCAAAATTTTGTGAAAATGAATGTAAAAAGTTAAATAAATAAATGAATGAATGAATAAATAAATAAATATTTATAAAAAAAAAGAAAAAGACTCAAGATGTTAAATTCAAATAAATGTATCCCCAATATAAAGTCAGAAACACAGCATTTTCATGTTGAAAAGTGATACATGTTGTTTTTGAAAACCATCGTTCCCTCACCTCCATTTTGAACCTTGGCCATGCCATGGTGCTTGGAGGAGCAGGACCAGAACAGGCCTTTGGGGCAGAATCCCCAACAGCAGCAGAGGCCCTCAGATCTCTCAACCCACAAGCACCAAAGATATTTCAAAGGTCAGTGAGAGAGTTTTTGACCTCGAGGTGAAAAGGGAACAGGGTGCTCCCCTAACCCCGGCCCCAATCAGCAGCAGCAGCAAAGTGTAGTGGCTGTGGTCGCTGAGGCAGGCAGCATCCAGGCTCCACTGTTGGAGTCCTCAGCTTAAAGCGCATGGGGGGATTGAGCAGATAATCTTAACCTCATAGTGAGATACAACCTAACCCTGGGAATCCACCCCTTATGCCCCTGGGAATTTAACATCTGAATTTCTGCAGTGAGTCAGCCAAGGAGTAAGCTCCTCTCTCTTGATTGTGCCACTTTGGAGGAAGTGAGAACTTACAGGTTCCCACAGTATACCATCCTCTTGGAAAAGGACTCAAAAGCAAAGTAACTGGTTGGGAAAATGGCTAAAAAAAGGGGAAAAAATAAGACTATAGTAGGTCACTTTTTTGGTGAACAGGTATTGCCTCCCATCCTTTTGGATGAGGAAGAGCAATGGTTACTATCATGGGAAGACATAAAAGTCAAGGCTTGTGTTTCCAAATATCCAAAATAAATATACAATGGGTTGAGGCCACGGAAGAGTTCAAAAAGGATTTTGATAGTCGAGTAGGGCAGATGAGGGAAAAAAATGTGAAGAGAAATGAGAGCGATGAAGGAAAATAAAGAAAAGCGAATGAACGACTTGCAAAAGGAAACCCAAAAAATGCTGGAGAAAATAACACCTTTAAAAACAGGCTAGCTCAAATGGCAAAAGAGATCCAAAAAGCCAATGAGGAGAAGAATGCTTTAAAAAGTCGAATTAACCTAATGGAAAAGGAGGTTCAAGAGCTCACTGAGGAAAACAGTTCTTTCAAAATTAGAATAGAAATGACAGAAGCTAATGACTTTATGAGAAATCAAGAAATTAAAAAATAAAACTAAGAGAACGAAAAAATGGAAAGGTGAAGCCCGAGGGGAAGGAGAGAAGGAAGGAAGGAAGGAAGGAAGGAAGGAAGGAAGGAAGGAAGGAAGGAAGGAAGGAAGGAAGGAAGGAAGGAAGGAAGGAAGGAAGGAAGGGAAGGAGACAGGCCAGAGGAAGTTTGGCGGCAGAGCCACCAAGGGGTGAAAGCAGCCTGATGCAGGGTACGTGGCAGCTGCTGGTGGCACAGGCTCAGGTTCTGAGTCGCCCACCGCCTTTGTGCAAGAATCTATTCCACAAAGGTGGAGGAGCATACAGCCCTCAGCACAGTGTCCCTGCGCCTGCACTACTGAGTAAGAAAGTCTGGGGGCAGTCTGAGAAAACAGCAGCAAGACGGGTGAGCAGCTCAGGACAAGAGTCAAGCAGAACTGAGCAAGTGAGAGCCAGTCAAGTAAGGAGGCCCAGGTATCTGCAGCAGCTAGGTAGAGACTTTCAGCCCTCAGATTAAATTTCTATAAGTTGTCTACTGTGAATGGTCCAGGGGTATGGAGTTTCACAGTAGGACCCAGGTGAACCCAAGCTGTCTATGGGAAATGGAAAGACAGCAAGGATCACCAAGCCCTGAGCTTGCCTTTGCTCTAAGCTAGCTGCCATAAATGTGAAAGTAAAATGAATATTCACCCATAAAATGGAGACAGACAGCAGAATGGATTAAAAGTCATAATGCAACAATATGGTGTTTACAAGAAACATATTTGAAAAGGGGGGATACACACAGGGTAAAGGTAGAGGGTTGGAGTAGAGTATATTGTGCTTGAGCTGATGTCAAAAAAGCAGGGGTAGTGATCCAAACCTCAGAGAAAGCAAAAGCAGAAATAGATCTAATCAAAAGAGATAAGAAAGGAAACTATATCCTGCTAAAAGGCACCATAGAAAATGAAGCAATATCATTACTAAACATATACGGTCCAAGTGGTATAGCATCCAAATTCTTAGAGGAGAAATTAAGAGATTTACAGGAAGAAATAGAGAGCAAAACAATACTAGTGGGCGACCTCAAACCCCCCTCTCTGAACTTGATAAATCTAACCTTAAAATAAACAAGAAAGAAGTTAAGGAAGTGAGTAAATTTCTGGATAAGGAAGACACGATACATCTGTGGAGGAAACTGAGTGGAAACAGAAAGGAATATACCTTTTTCTCAGTGGCACATGGCACATATTCAGTACTCGACCTTGTAGTAGGGCATAAAAACCTCATAATACACTGCAGAAAGGTAGAGACAGTCAATGCGTCCTTCTGAGATAATAATGCAATAAAATTAATCTGTAATGAAAAGTCATGGAAAGATAGACCAAAATTAATTGGAAACTAAGTAATCTACTATTAAAGAAGGAGTGGGTTAAACAACAAATCATAGAAACAATGAACAACTTTACTGAAGAGAATGACAATCATGAGATAATCTACCAAATCTTATGGGATACTGCAAAAGCAGTTCTTAGGGGAAACTTTATATCTTTGAATGCCTACATGAATAAAATAGAGAAAGAGGATATCAATGAATTAGGCATGCAGCTGAAAAAACTTGAAAAAGAATAAATTGGAAATCCCCAAATAAATACCAAATTAGAAATCCTGAAAACTAAAGGAGAGATTAATAAAAGTGAAATTAAGAAAATCATTGAACTAATAAACAAAAGTAAGAGTTGGTTTTATGAAAAAAACCAATAAAATTGATAAATCCTTGCTCAATGTGATTTTTAAAAAAGAAGAAAACCAAATGACCAACATCAAAAATGAAAGGGGTGAACTTACCTCCAATGAGGAGGAAATTAAAACAGTACTTAAAAATTACTTTGCCCAATTTTATGCTCATAAATTCTACAGCCTAAGTGAGATGGGTAATTATTTCCAAAAATATATAAATTGACTAGAGTAACAGAAATGGAAGTGGAATACTTGAACAACCCCATCTCATAAAAAGAAACTTAAGAAGCCACCAAAGATCACCCTAGCAAAAAATACCCATGGCCGGATCGATTTACAAGTGAATTCTATCAAACATTTAAAGAACAGTTAAATCTAATACTATATACACTATTTGGGAAAACTGGGGAAGGAATCCTCCCAAATTTTTTGTGGCAAAAGTATGGTTTAGATACCTAAACCAGGGAGAAACAAAGCAGAGAAAGAAAATTATAGACCAATTTCTCTAATGAGTACAGATGCTAAAATTTTAAATAAGATTTTAATAAAAAGAATACAGCATCATATCTTGAGACTAATACATTATGATCATGTAGGATTCATACCAGGAATGCAGAGCTGGTTTAATATTAGGAAAACTATTAGCATTACTGTCCATATCAACAAGAAACCTAACAGATCATTATCTCAAGAGATACAGTAAAGGTTTTTGACAAAAAACAATACCTATTCCTATTAAAAACACTGGAGATCATCGAAATATAAGAAACTTCCCATAAAAAAATAAACAATATCTATCTAAAAATGTCAGCAACAATTATATGTAATGGAGACAAGCAAAATGCTTTTCCAATAAGATCAGGGGTGAAACAAGGATGTCTATTATCAACACTATTATTCAGTATGGTTTTATAAATGTCAGGTATAGCAATTAAAGAGGATAAAGAAATTGAAAGAATTACAATAGGCAAAGGAGAAACTAAATTATCACCCCTTGCAAATTATATGATAATATACTTAGAGAATCCAACAGATTCAAGTAAGAAAGTATTTGAAATAATAAACAACTTTGGCAGAGTTGCAGCTTACCAAATAAACCCACACAAACCTTCTGCATTTCTATATATTACTATCAAAGTCCAACAGCAAGAGATAGAAAGAGAAATCGCATTTAAAACTAGAGTAGGCACTATTCAATATTTGCGAGTCTACAAAAACAAAAACAACAACAACAACAACAAAAACAATCCAGGGACTACATGTACATAATTACAAGACACTTTTCGCACAAATAAAATCATATCTAAGTAAGTGGAAAAACATCAGTTGCTTGAAAGTAGGCCAAACCAATATAATAAAAATGGCAATTCTTCCTAAATTAATTAATTAATTTATTGCCAAACCAATCAAATCATCTGAAAATTAATTTCTAGAGCTGTAAAAATAATATCAAAATTCATCTGGATGAAAAAAGGTTCAGACTATCAAGGGAACTAATGAAAAGAAGTGCTAGGAAAAGTGACCTAGCTCTACCAGATCTCAAACTATATTATAAAACAGCAATTATCCAAACTACTTGTTACTGGCTAAGAAACAGAAGGGTAGACAAGTACAATCTTCTAGGTACTTAAGGCACAGTACTCAGTGAATATAGCAATCTATTTTTTGACAAACCCAAGGACACCAGCTTCTGGGATAAGATCTCCCTGTTTGACAAAAACTGCTGGGAAAACTGGAAAAATGTGTGGTGGAAACTAGGCATAGACCCATGCTTAACACCATACACAAGAATAAAATCCAAATGAATACATGAGCTAGGTTTAAAGATTGTTCCTGTAAACAAATTAGTGAAGGAAGTATTAGTGAATTTATCAGATTTATGGAGAAGTGAAGAATTTTTGACTAAAGAAGAGATAGAAAGCACTTTGAAGTGCAAAATGGATAATTTTGATTACATTAAACTGAAAAGTATTTGCATAATCAAATGCAATGCAATGAAGGTTAGTAGAGAAGCAGAAAACTGGGAAAGAATTTTTGCAATTAATGTCTGTGATCCAGGCCACATTTCTAAAATATATAGAGAACTGAGTCAAATGTACAAGAATACAAGTCATTCTCCAATTGATATATGGTCAAAGGATATGAACAGGCAGTTTGCGAAGGAAGAAATTAAAGATATCTATGATCTTATGAAAAAAAACACTCCAAATCACTATTTATTAGAGAGTGGCAAATCAAAACAACTCTGAGATACCATATCACACCTATCAGATTGGTTAACATGACAGAACAGTTAGATGATACATGTTGGAGGAGATGTGGGAGAGTTGGAACTCTAATCCATTGTTGATGGAGCTGTGAGCTGATCAAACCATTATAGCGAGCAGTTTGGAACTATGCTCAAATGGCTTCAAAAATGTGTATGCCCTTTCCTCCAGCAATATCGCTTCTAGGATTTTATCCTCAACAAATCATGAAAAAGAGAAAGCGTGCCACATGTACAAAAATATTTGTAGAAGGCCTCTTTGTGGTGGCCAAAAACTGGAAATCAAGGAGATGTCCATCAGTTGAGGAATGGCTGAATAAAGTATGGTAAATGTATGTAATGGAATACTATAAGAAATGATGAACAAGAAGACTTCAGAGAGGCATGGAAAAACTTATATGATCTGATGCTGAGTGAAAGGAGGAGAACCAGGAGAACTTTGTGAACAGGAACGACCACAGCACGCAAGAACTTTTCTGGTAGACTTGGGTCTTCACAGCAATGCAAGGATTAAAAAAAAAAAATTCCCAATGGTCTTCTAAGGCAAAATGCCTTCCACATCCAGAGAAAGAACTATGGAATTCAATTGCAGAATGTAGCAGATCATTATCTGTGTGTGTGTATCTGTGTGTGTATTTAATATTTTTCTTATATGATTTCTCCCATTTATTTTAGTTCTTCTACACAGCATGACTACAGTGAAAATGGATTTAATAGGAATGTATGTATAGAACCTATATAAAATTGTATGCCATTTCAGGGACAGAGAGGTGTGGTAGAGAGAAGGTATGGAAAAAATACTCTAAGTTATATGGTAGTGATTGCAGAAAACTAAAAAATAAAATTAATATTTAAAAAAAGAATGAAAAATGGAAGTTAGTGTGAAATATCTCATTGGACAAAACAATTGACCTGGAAAATAGATCCAGGTGAGATGATTTAAAAATTATGAGGCTACCTGAAAGCCATGATCAAAAAATGTGCCTAGACATCATCATTCTCATGAAATTATCAAGGAAAACTGTCCTGATATTCTAGAACCAGATGGCAAAATAAATATTGAAAGAATCCACTGATCACCTCCTTAGAGAGATACAAAAAGAGAAACTCCTAGGAATATTGTAGCCAAAAGCAGAGTTCCCAGGTCAAGGAGAAAATATTGCAAGCAGCTAGAAATTAATAATTCAAATACTGGGGAAATACAATCAGAATAGCCCAAGATCTAGCATCTTCTACATTAAGGAACTGAAGGATGTGAAATATGATATTCCATATCTCAAAGGAACTAGGATTAAAACCTGAGTATTATACTTCAGAGGAAGAAATGGTCATTCAATGAAACAGAGGACTTTCAAGCATTTTTGATGTAAATACCAGTGATATTATAAAATTTGATTCAAATACAAGAATCAAGGAAGCATGAAAAGGTAAACAAAAAAGAGAAATCACAAGGGACTTAATAAATTTGAACTGCTTACATTCCTAAATGGAAAAGCAGTATTTGTAACTCTTGAAACTTTTCTCGGTACCTGGGTAGATAGCGGGGTTACACACACACTCACACACAGTGTGTGTGTGTGTGGAGAGAGAGAGAGAGAGAGAGAGAGACAGACAGAGACAGAGAGACAGAGAGAAACAGAGAGAGAGACAGAGAGTGACAGAGGGAGAGACAGAGAGCACAGGGTGACTTGAATAGGAAGGGATATTATCTAAAATAGAAAAATTAAGAAGTGAGAGAAGAATATATTGAGGGGAGAAAGGGAGAAATGGAATAATGCAAATTATCTCTCATACAAGAGGCAAGAAAATGCTTTTTCAAAGGAAGGGAACAGAGGGGAAGTGAGAGGGAAAAAGTCAAGTTTACTCTCTTCACATTTGGATCAAGGAAGGAATAACATGCACACTCCATTTGGCATGAAGAACTATCTTACACTACAGGAAAGTAGTGGAGAAGTGGATAAGCATGGTGGGATGGATGTTGGAAAGGAGGGCTAATGGGTGAAGGGAGGAATTAAATGTAAACACTTTTGGGGAGAGACAAGGTGAAAAAAGAGAACAGAACAAATGGGGGACAGGATAGGATGGAGAGAAATATAGTTAATATTACACAACATGACTATTCTGGAAGCCATTTGCAAAACTACACATATTTAGTCCGTATTCAATTCCTTGCCTTCTCAGTGGGGATAGGTAGGGAGGGAGGGAGGAAGAGAATTTGGAACTCAAAGTTTTAGTAACAAATGTTGAGCGTTCTTTCTGTGTACCACTGGGAAATAAGAAATACAAGTATTGGGGTATTGAAATTTATCTTGCCCTACAGGACAAGAGAGAAGATGGGGATAAAGGAAGGAAGGAATTTTAGAAGGGAGGGCAGATTGGTGGAAGGGGTAATCAGAATGCAAGGGGTTTTCGGGTGTGGGGAAGAGAGAGACGGGGAGAAAATTTGGAACTCAAAATTTTGTGGAAATTAATGTTGAAAATTTTAAATTAAATAAAATAATGAATCAGAATATCTTCTTGAGAATAGGCCTATAGGATGAGATGAAAAGCCTCCTGGCATTTATGAAACCAATTAACCGTTAGTCACACCTGAAGGTTAATGTAGACGTGACACCATCCACAAGAAATAATCTGGAAGGAATTTGAAGTAAAATTAATTTTTAGACAGGAAAGGGAATTATGTGAGGGTAAAGTTTATTAGTGCTATTATGTAATCAAAATCTTAAATTTGGAGGGATATTGAAAATATATATCTGGGCAATAAAATAGAGAAAAGTATAATTTGGTTTGTTATTCTAGAATGCGGAATTAGACAAATTAGATGGAGAAAGAGAATGGAAGGGGAAGGGAAAAGAAAAAGAAAACGGGGTGCATGAGAAAAAGAAGAACAAAAACAAGAAGGAAAAGGAGGAGAAAAAGGAGGAGGAAGAAAAATTAAGATATTATCTCAAAGTCTACCCAGTATATTTTGGTAGTAATATGGTAGTATTACAGAAGATGGGTAGGTTACACCTACATTTTGTGGAAAGATCAATTTGATAGCTCTAGAGGATAATGTGGCCTCAGGAGATATTTGAAGCAAAGAGAGAAACCATCAAACTATTGCACTTGTCCAGGCAGGTGATGAAAGTTTAACTTTCTGTGGTTTCATTATCAGAGGACAGTTAAGGGCATATCCGAGAGAGTCTATGAAAATATGTTCAGAAGCACAATAATTTTAGAACAATCTCTCCTCAATCTATTTTCCAGATCAGCTGCTCATCTGATTTGGTATTTCACATTTTCCTTGTTCAGCCTTTTGAATTTGTTTTATTGTTTCCTGACATATCATGGAGTCATTAGCTTGCAATTGATCAATTCTACTTTTAAAGGAGCTATTTTCTTCGATGGGTTATCATGAGATAATCCTTGTTTCAAATGTGTTTCTTCTAAACAATATATTGTAGGATTATGACTGTTAATGCATTCTGCTATCCACCTCCATTTTAATGTGAGAGTTCATACCATTTTCATGTACAGCTATAATTACTACCTGTGTTTTTCTGTCCAGTCTATTCCTTGCCCTGGCTTATGTTTTGATTTCCCCCTTCTCCCTTCCACTCTTTAAAAGAGTTATACTTTTGACAATTGCCTCCCTCAATCTTACCCACCCCTTCTATCACTCCCGCTCCTTTAACTATCCACTTTCCCCTCCTACTGCCTACAGGTCAAGTTAGATTTCTATATTTAAGTGAGTAGGTTATTCAGTCCTTGAATCAAATCCAGTGAGTAACTTTCAAACAAGACGCATCTCCCTCCATTCTTTCGCTTTACGATAATAGGCTTTTTCGCCTCTTCATTAGATGTAATTTCCCCTTTTCTTCCTCCTCCTTTCCTCCTCTCCTTTCACACTCCTTAACCATATTTTCTCATCATATTAGTTAATTTATAACCACACAATCTATGTAAAATTGTTTAAAATGTCATAATAAATACACAGTTCTCAAAATTAACTTGTATGTATCACATATTGGGATATAAACAGTTTGTTTCTATTAAAGAACAAGTTATTTTTAAATTTTTCCTATTTATATTTTTATTACTCTCTTGAGTTTTGTGTTTGAAGAACAAATTTTCTATTGAGCTTTGTCCTTTCCATCAGGAAGATCTGAAAATCTCTTATGTCATTGAATGCCCACCTCCTTGCCTGCAAGATTATGCTCAGTTTTGCTGAGTAATGATCCTTGTTTGTAGTCCAAGCTCCTTTGCCTTACAGAATACCATTATTCCAATCTCTATGATCTTTTAATGTAGAAGCTACAAAGTACTGTGTCATACTGACTGTAATTCCTTGATATTTCATTTTTTTCTGACAGTGTGCAGTATTTTCACTTTTACCTTATAAATATGAAATTTGGCAAAAGTATGCCTTGGCCTTTTCAATTTGTGGTCTCTTTCAGGAAACGACCAGTGGATTCTTTCAATGAATATTTTTTCTGTCTGGTTCTAGGACCTCTGGACAGTTTACCTTGATTATTTCTCATAAGATACTTTCTACCCTCTTTTTTTCATCGTGGCTTTCCTGTAGATGGATGATTCTGTGATTTTCTTTACTGGATTTAATTGCCAGTGACATAGTTTATGTTTTCTTCTTTTTTTCATTCTTTACATTTTGTTTGACCTATTCTTGATGTCTCTTAAAGTCATTGCCTTCTATTGCCCAATTCTAATTTTTAATGAATTGCTTTCTTCAGTCACCTTTTTTATACCTTTTCCATCTGTTCATTTTTTTCTTTTAAGAAGTTATTTTCCCCAGTTAGATTTTGTACCTCTTCAAGGATATGTCCAAATTTATTTTTTTAAATCTTTGTTAAATTTTTCTTCTGCATCTTTAATTTGGCTTTGAAAGCATTTCTTGAGCTCTTCCAAGAATGCTTTTTGAGCTTGGGACCAGTTCATATTATCATTTGTGTTTTTAGATTTTGGTTTTCTTTCAGTGCTGTACTCTTCTGAATTTGTATTTTGATCTTCCCTTCTCCTTTAATAAGATTATATGGTCTTGGAAGGGTGGAGCCAAGATGACAGAGTAGAAAGATGCACATCCCCTACCTCTTTCCCCACAGCCCATAAAATAACAGTAAAAATGATTATCAACAAATTCTAGGGCAGCAGAATCCACAGAACTACAGAATTAAAGAGACATCCAGTCAAAGGTAATGTGAAAGGCCAACAGGAGATGTCTATCTCACAGGAAGATGAGCACAACAGAGCAGAGATGAGCCCTGACTTCGTGCCACCAGGAGAAAAAGGACTGGAACAGGCCTCCAGGAAAGAATTCCTGGCAAGGAGGGTCTCAGGTCCCTCAACCCTCAAGTGCCAAAGAAAACTTCAAAGGTTAGTGAGAGGGCTTTCCTTGCTGGGTAAGAGGGGAGCCGGTTTGCCCCCAGCATGGGCCCCAGGCAAGTAAGATAGGTGAAGGAAAAATTGGGAAGAGAAATAAGATCAATGCAGAAAATCATGCAAAGTGACTCAACAACTTGCTAAAGGGGACCCCAAAAATGCTGAAGAAAATAACAATTTTAAAAATAGGCTGACTTAATTGGGAAAAAAGGGCTAAAAGTCTAATGAGGAAAAGAAGGCTTTTAAAAGCAGAATTAGTCAGATTGAAAAGGAGGTTCAAAAGTTCCTTGAAGAAAACAGTTCTTTAAAAATGAAAGTGGAGCTGAGGGAAGCTAATGACTTTATGATAAATGAAGAAATTACAAAACAAAACTGAAAGAATGAAAAATAGAAGATAATGTGAAATATCTCATTGGAAAAACAGCTGACTTGGAAAATAGATCCAGGAAAGACAATTTTGGGACTACCTGAAAGTTACAATTAAAAAAGAGCCTAGTTATTATCTTCCATGAAATTATCAAGGAAAACTTCCCTGATAGTCCAGAACCAGAGGGCAAAGTAATCACCTGAAAGAGACCCAGAGAGAAACTATTAGGAGTAATGTGGTCAAGGAGAAAATATTGCAAGCAGCTAGAAAGAAACAATTCAAGTATTGTGGAAATACAATCAGGATAACACAGTATCTGGCAGCTTCTACCTTAAGGGACTGAAAGGCTTGGAATAGGATATTCCAGAAGTCAAAAGAACTGGGATTAAAACCAAGAATCACCTAGCCAGCAAAACTGAGTATAATAGTTCAAGGGAAAAAATGGCCCTTCAATGATATAGTGGATTTTAAAACATTCTTGATGAAAAGACCAGAAATGAAGAGAAAATTTGACTTTCAAACACAAGAATCAAGAGAAGTGTGAAAAGGTAAAAAGAAAAGAGAAATCATAAAGGACTTTCTAAAGCAGAACTGATTACATTCCTACATCGAAAAATAATATTTTTGACTCTTGAGACTTTTCTCAGTATTTGGGTAGGTGGAGGGATTACACACACACACACTCACACACACACACTCACACACATATATGTATGTATGTATATATACATATGTACATATATACATATATATTATATATGTGTGTGTGTGTATATATATATATATATATATATATATATATATAATGCCTCATAGAAGAGTTAAGAAAAATCTTTTTAATGGAGGAAAAAAGGGAGGAGGTGAGAGGGGAAAAGTGAATCTTACTGTCTTCACATATGGCTTAAGGAGGAAATAACATGTTCACTAAATTTGGTATGAAAATCTATCTTGCACTACATGAAAGTATGGGAGGAGGGGACAAGTGTGTTGAGGGGGATGATAGAAGGAAGGGCAAATGGGAGAAAGGAATAACCAGAAGTAAACACTTTTGGGAAGGGACAAGGTCAAATGAGAGTTATATAAAAGGGGACAGGATTGAATGGAGGGAAATATACTTAGTCTTACACAAGACTATTATGGAAGTTTTGTTGTTGTTGTTGTTGTTTTGTTTTGTTTTTGCAAAACGACACACATATAGCCTATATTTAATTGTTTGCCTTCTCAGTGGGGATGGGTGGGGAGAGAAGAAGGGAGAGAAGTTGGAATTCAAGGTATTAAAAGGGAATATTGTGAATTGTTGTTGCATATAACTTGGAAATACAAAATAAAGGTAATGGGTATAAAAATCTATTTTGCCCTACAAGAAAATAGAGAAAATGAGGATAAGGTAAGGGTAGGGTGTGATAGAAGGGAGGACACATTGAAAGTGTAATCATAATGCAAGTTGTCATGAGGTGGGTTGAAGGGAGAGATCGGGAGAAAAATTGGAGCTCAAAATTTTGTGGAAATGAATATCACAGTCTAAAAATTAGAAAAAAAGAGATTATATGATCTTTCCTTCTCTAATTTCACTCTTCATCTTGATGATTGTCTTTTTCTTTACGTTTAAAGTGGTCTCTGATTCTGGTATCTGAGGGCCTGTGTCAAATATTTCTTGTACTGGATACTAAGGGCCTGGTTTGTGGTTTTGTATTCTGTAACTTCTGGTTCTTTCAACTAAAAGATACAAAAGACTGCAGCTTATCTGGTGCTGAGCTGGCTGGTGCTTGCCAAAGATGAGGCAAGGAGAAGAATACCTGTGTTTCCACAAGGTTACAATGAAGCAACATGTGTGGGAGGGGTGATTTGGTCACTGGAGCCCCCTAGGGCTGGACTGGTGCACCAGGTTAGAGGTTGTTGAACCCCATCTGAGTTGGTGGCTGTCTAATTTCTTGATTCTGCTAAGGCTATATTGTGCTAGGGTCCTGATGTTGAGGCTTACTGACTCCACCATCAGGGGCTCAGGACCACCCCTACCATCAGGGGCTCAGGAACTTCTCCTGGTTCACTGAAATTGGATTTGCTAGAGTGCTTGGGGTCCTGCACTGATCTCTTTCAACCGCAGCTGGAGGTAACCTTCTTGAAAACATCCACAGCCTCCCAAACTAAAAGACTGTTGTACCCTTTCTGTTGGCTCTATTATTCTCACATTTTTTTTCCTGGGGCAATATTCTCTAACCTTTTCAAGGTCAACAAGAGAGTATGAGGTTACTTGCAATGTATTCCAACAAGGTGGCTACAGAGGGAGAGAGACAGAGAAAGACACAGAGAGAGGCACAGAGGGAGAGAGAGAGAGACAGACAGACAGACAGAGAGACAGAGACAATGACAGAGACAGAGAAAGAGGAGAAGAAGGGGAGGAGATGGAGGAAAAAGAAGGGAGAGAGGAAAAAGAGGAGGAAGAGGGGGAAAAGAGGAGGAAGCAGGGGAGGAAAGGAGAGAGGAATAGAGGAAAAGAAGAAAGGAGAGCAATTTCTTTAGAGAAATTCACTAGGAAGAACTAAAAAATACCCCACAGTATTTAATGGCTTCAATTACCTATATATTTTTGAATTACAATAAAGAAACAAATTAAATATAAAATATTGGTGAACAGAGTTATGACCAATTAAATATTATTTATTTCGTGTTACTTCTAGATAGTGTGAGATTATACTCCATTCTGAAGAAACATGAGAGAGCAGTAAATACAATAATAGCATTGTTCATTACAGACATATGCACCTGCCAAAATATGGGAAGAAGAAGCTATTGTTTAGTATCAGTACGTGTTAAAAATGAATCTTTTTCTTCTCTTCAAGCTTAACATAACTCAGCAGTATAATATGGGTGTCAAAAATGTGATACTTCTATGCAACATCAATAGTCGCATAATGCCAAGATCAGAAGGATTTCATCTATGTTACACATGACCCGGTTTTTGTTCCTTCATCCTTCGTTTTTGAAGAGGACAAATAGCATCATAGAGTGATGACTTGTTCATAAATTGGATCCAAGTGAGGCAGATTTGCAAAATGGCATAAGCCTCAATCGGTCTTCCAGAGTTTTTGAAGTTCAATGGTAACACAAAAAAGTCAAGATTATTGGCAGTGGAGGGCCTACGGTGCAGTACATGACCTTGGTTTCTTCAATGTCTAACTACTCTCTGAGCACTCCACAGAATCTGCTTCAGCCACTTTCATGGTCATTGGAACCAATTATTCTCATCTGCTCATTCCAAGAGGGAAAGTCCTCACATGATTGGGATAGACATCCCCCTTATTCACAAACTGTCTGAGGTCTTCTTGTTGACCACAACCTGTTTTAGCCCGCCTGCCAAGACAGCCTTTAATATACGTCTTTTTATAGTAACTCTATCTGGAAAACGAAGTAGTGGGCTCTGCACTTCTGAAAATAATTTCAAGGTTGCTTGAAAACATTGTGTTTGGGTACATACCCCTAGTCAGAGCACAGCTGAAGTATTGAATTTATATATTGGCATAACATTTTAGTGGGAAGACCAACAATTGAAAGAGAATTCAAAGAAAATAGATCGTGAAAGTAAAATGATACAAATTCATATCACATGAGTTATTTCGTTGATCCTCTGAGAGAGAGAGAGAGAGAGAGAGAGAGGATTGCATTCAGTTATTTTAAATTTTTTCATATTGAAGAGAAACGAGATTTATTCTATATAGTTTCAGAGGAAAGCGTTAGTATGCATAGGTATTTCAGGGAATCCGATTTTGTTTCAATATGCAGGAAAGCTATTTTTAAAAATGAATTTATTTAACTTTTAACATTCATTTTCACAAAATTTTAGGTTCCAAATTTTCTCCGCATTTTCCCTTCCCCCCACCCCAAAACGCCGAGCATTCTGATTGCCCCTATCAACGACCTGCCCTCTCTTCTAACCACTCCCTTCACTTGTCTGCATCTTCTCTTTTCTCCTGTAGGGCCAGATAACTTTCTATACCCCATTACATGTATTTCTCATTCCCTATTAGCAAGGACAGTGCTCAACAGTTGTTCCTAAAATTTTGAATTCCAACTTCGCTTCATCCCTCCCTCCCCAACAATTCCCTTTGGGAAGGCAAGCAATTCAATATAGGCCATATCGGTGTAGTTTATAAGAGTTGTGTTCGGTTATTCTAACTATATTCCCCTCCAACCTATCCCCCCCATTACTTCTGTTCTCTCTTTGGATCCCCAAGAGTGTTGAATTCAAATTACGCCCTCTTCCCATGGCCCTCCATTCCATTATCTCCCCCAACCTGCTTATCCTCTTCTCATCTGCTTCCCTGTATTGGAAGATAGGTTTCTATACCAAAATGAGTGTACATTTTATTCCTTCCTTTAGTCGAATGTGATGAGAGTAAGCATCATGTTTTTCTCTCACCTCCCCTCTTTTTCCCTTCACTGAAAAATCCCCTGCTTGCCTCTTTTATGAGAAATAATTTGCCCCATTCCATTTCTCCCTTTCTCCTCCCAATATATTTCTCTCTCATCCTTTAATTTCATTTTTTTAAAGATATGATCACATCCTATTCAATTCACTCTGTGCTCTCTTTCTTGGTGTGTGTGTGTGTGTGTGTGTGTGTGTGTGTGTGTGTGTGTGTGTGATCCCACCAACTACCCAGATACTGAAAAGTTTCAAGAGTTACAAGTATTGTCTTTCCATGTAGGAATGTAAACAATTCAACTTTAGTAAGTCCCTTATGACTTCTCTTTGCTGTTTACCTTCTCATGCTTCTCTTCATTCTTGTGTTTGAAAGTCAGATTTTCTTTTCAGCTCTGGTCTTTTCATCAAGAATGATTGAAAGTCCCATATTTCATTGAAAGACCATTTTCCCCCTGAAGTATTATACTCAGCTTTGCTGGGTAGGTGATTCTTGCATTTAGTCCTAGTTCCTTTGACTTCTGGAATATCATATTCCACTCCCTTTGATCCCTTAATGTAGAAGCTGGTAGATCTTGTATTATCCTGATTTTATTTCCACAATACTTGAATTGTTTCTGTCTAGCTGCTTGCAATATTTTCTCCTTGACCAGGGAACTCTGAAATTAGGCCACAATATTCCTAGGAGTTTCTCTGTTCGGGTTTCTTTCAGGAGGTGATCGATGAATTGTTCGAGTATCCATTTTGCCCTCTAATTCTATAACTGCCCTGATGTTATAACTTCCCTGATAATTTCTTGGAAGATAATGTCTAGGTTATTTTTTTGATCATGGCTTTCAGGTAGTCCAAAAATTTATTGATTGTTTCTCCTGAACCTATTTTCCAGGTCAGTTGTTTTTTCCAATGAGTCGTTTCACATTTTCTTCTATTTTTTTCAAATTTTTGCTTTTGTTTACTAACTTCTTGCTTCAATTCATAGTCATCCGCTTGCCTGAACTCAATTCTCTCTTTCAACGAATTATTTCGTCCCGTGAGCTTTTGAAACTTCTCTTCCATTTGGCTAATTCTGCTTTTTAAAATCTCCTTCTCCTTGGTGGCTTTTTGGACCTCTTTTTCCAATTGAGTTAGTTTCTTTTTAAAGCTTCTTTTATCCTCAGCGTTTTTGGTTTTCCTTTAGTAAGCTGCTAACTTGTTTTTCAAGTTCTTCTATTGCCTGAGCCAAGTTTAAATCCTCTTTGGAAGGAGGGCCCTTGATTTCCTCTGACAGCATGCCTTGTTCTTACTCATCCAAAGGCGGGGGGGCGGGGGGGGAAGACACCTGTTCCCCAAGAAAGTAACTTTCTATGGTCTTATTTTTTTTCCTTTTTCTGGGCATTTTCCCAGCCAGTTACTTGATTTATGAGTTTCCTCTCCACACCCACCTCGCCTCCTGTTCTGCCCAGATAGTTCTTGGGGGCTGAGATTCAAATGCTGCCTCCCAGCCTCAAGGATTTCAGCAGGGGCAGGGCTGCCACACAGGGCTCAGTTCTCTCAGGGAGTTTATGTGGAGACCTTCAATAATGGATGCAGGCTCTGGCCTGCTTTGGGGGGCCCTGTGTGCTGTTGCCTCTGCTGCTGCCTCCTGAGGGGCCCTGAGTTATGGAGACACCCTGCTCCCCTCTGGGCAAGATGAAAAGACCCTCTCACTGACTTGTGGCACTTGTGGGTTCAGGGATCTATGCTGCTGCTGGAGATTCTGCCCCTCAAGCCTGCTCAGATCTGCTCCCCTGGGTGCAACAAGGCAGGGCTGGGTCCTGCTTCAGGTACAGTGTGCGACAGACCTTTCATATCAGTCTTTCAGGCCGCTCTGGATCAGAAATCTCCTCCACTCCGCTGTTCTGTGGCCTCTGCTGCTCCAAAATTTGTTGGGCGTTCTTCTTTGCAGTTATTTTACGGGCTGTGGGTTAGGAGCTAGCATATGTGTATCTTCCTACTCCACCATCTTGGCTCCTCCCTCCAAGACTTCTCTTCTTAAACCAGAATATAGCATCAAAAGAGCCCAAGAAGAAAATTTCTTCCACAGTAGCAAAAGCAACCTTTCTTTCTCCAAACGTGGCTTTTACTTTTTTTTCTTTTCTTCTTCTTTTTTTTGGCCTACTTTTTTTTTTAAAAAAAAGTTATTTACCTTTTAACATTAATTTTCACAAAATTTAGGGTTCCAAAGTTTCTCCCCATTTCTCCCCTCCCCCCACCCCAAAACGCCGAGCATTATAATTGCCCCTATCACTGATCTGCCCTCTGTTTTAACATCCCTCCCCTCTCTTGTCCCCATCTTCTCTTTTGTCTTGTATGGCCAGATAACTTTCTATACCCCATTATCTGTATTTCTTATTTCCTAGTGGCAAGACCAATACTCCACAGTTGTTCATAAAACTTTGACTTCCAACTTTTCTTCATCCCTCCCTCCCCAACCGTTCCCTTTGCAAAACAAGCAATTCAATAGAAGTCCTATCTGTGTAGTTTTGCGAATGACTTCCACAATAATCGTGTTGTTTTAGACTAACTATATTTCCCTCCATCCTATCCTGCCTCACATTGCTTTTGTTCTCTCTTTGGATCCTGTCCCTCCCCAAGAGTATTGACTTCAAATTGCTCCCTCCTCCCACTGCCCTCCCTTCCATCATCCCCCCCACCCTGCTTACCCCCTTCTCCCTGACTTTCCTGTATTGTTAGATAGGTTTTCACATTAAAATGAGAGTGCATTTTATTCCTTCCTGTAGTTGAATGGGATGAGAGCAACCTTCATGTTTTTTTCTCACCTCCCCTCTCTTTCCCTCCAGGGAAAAGTCTTTTGTTTGTCTTTTTTATGAGAGATAATTTGCCCCATTCCATTTCTCCCTTTCTCCTCCCAATATATTTCTCTCTCATCCTTTAATTTCATTTTTTTATGATATGATCACATCCAATTCAATTCACTCTGTGCTCTCTGTCTTGGTGTGTGTGTGTGTGTGTGTGTGTGTGTATGTGTGTGTGTGATCCCACCAACTACCCAGATACTGAAAAGTTTCAAGAGTTACAAGTATTGTCTTTCCATGTAGGAATGTAAACAGTTGAACTTTAGTAAGTCCCTTATGGCTTCTCTTTGCTGTTTACCTTTTCATGCTTCTTTTCATTCTTGTGTTTGAAGGTGAAATTTTCTTTTCTCCTCTGGTCTTTTCATCAAGAATGCTTGAAAGTCCTATATTTCATTGAAAGAACAGCTGTTCCCCTGAAGTATTATGCTCAGTTTTGCCGGGTAGGTGATTCTTGGTTTTAGCCCTAGTTCCTTTGACTTCTGGAATATCCTATTCCATGCCCTTCTATCCTTTAATGTAGAAGATGCTAGATCTTGTGTTATCCTGATTTCATTTCCACAATACTTGAATTGTTTCTTTCTAGCTGCTTGCAATATTTTCTCCTTGATCTGGGAACTCTGAAATTTTGCCACAGTGTTCCTAAGAGTTTCTCTTTTTGGATCTCTTTCAGGAGGTGATTGGTGGACTCTGTCAATTTTTACTTTGCCCTCTGGTTCTAGAATATCAGGACAGTTTTTCTTGATAATTTCGTGAAAGATGATGTCTAGGCTCTTTTATTCATCATGGTTTTCTTCTAGTCCCAAAATTTTTATATTGTCTCTCCTGGATCTATTTTCCAGGTCAGTTGTTTTTCCAATGAGATATTTCACATTATCTTCCATTTTTTCATTCTTTTGGTTTTGTTTTGTGATTTCTTGGTTTCTCATAAAGTCATTAGCCTCCATCTGTTCTATTCTAATTTTTAAAGAGCTACTTTCTTCAGTGAGCTTTTGGACCTCCTTTTCACTTTGACTGATTCTGCTTTTTCAAACATTCTTCACCTCATTGACTTTTTGAACCTCTTTTGCCAATTGAGTTTGCCTATTTTTCAAGGTGTTATTTTCTTCAGAATTTTTGTGGTCTCCTTTATCAAGGTGTTGACCTGCTTTTCATGCTTTTCTTTCCTCTCTCTCATTTCCCTTCCCAGTTTTTCCCCTACCTCTCTGACTTGATATTCAAAATCTTTTTTGAGGTCTTCCATGGCCTGAGCCCATTAAATATTTATTTGGATTGTTTGGTTTACAGAAACCTTGATGATGGTAAGCATTGCATTGTTCTTCCTCTTCTGAAAGGATGGGAGGAGATTTCTATTCACCAGCAAAGTAATGTTCTGTGGTCTTATTTTTTTCCCCTTTTTGGGCATTTTCCCAGGCAGTTACTTGCCTTTTGGTTCTTTTATCGAGACTAGGGTATACTCTGTTGATCTGTAAGATCTCATTTCTTCTAAGGTGGCACAATTAAGCATGTACTGTTCAGGAACCAAAGAGGAATACTTGTGCCCAGAATCTTAGCAAATACCTCTCCACAGCCACTTGGCCTCCAGTTCCCAAGTCAACACTGGGGGCTGATTTTCAGATTAGCTGGCCTAACAGTGCAGCTATTCAGTGTTACACAAAAACCAGCTTAGCCAGGGCCTCCACCCAGGGCTGAGGTAAGAAGCAGCACTTCAATGCCCCCAGGGGTTTTTACACTCCAACAATGGAGCTTGAATATGGGCTGCTCTGTGAGCTGTGTGGCCCCTGCCTGCTGCTGGAGCTGTGGAAAGGCCCTTCTCCCTTCCTGGGCCCCTGAAAAAAAACCATCACTGACTTTTGGTGCCTGTGTGCTGAGGGATCTGAGGCCCCCCTGCTGTGACTGGAATTTCCTCCCCCGAGGTGTCCTCCTCCCAGAGTTTCATTGCACTGTGCCCCTTTGCACTAAGCTCTGTGTCTGGCGCAACCAACGTTTTCCTGGGCGTTTCAGGTTACTGTGGACTGGAAATCTCCTCCACTCTGTTGTTCTCCACTTTTGCTGCTCCAAAATTTATCGAGAGTCCCTCCCTGCACATATTTTATGGGCTGTGGGGAAAGACCCTGCATAAGTGTGTATTTCTAGTCTGTCATATTGGCTCCGCCACCAGGAAAGCTATTTTTGACAATTAGATTTATCTGAAAATACAGTAGTTCACCTCATGAGGTTGTGTGGTGTAGTAGTAAGAACTCCAGACTTGGAACCAAAAGAAAGTTGACATTGATTATCAACTCCAACTAGTTAAATTATCATAAACCATTCCCTTAACTTGTCTAATCTTCAATTTCTTTATCTGCAAAATAAGGACAAAAATATCATATTTCAATATATCAATATGCATATTTCAATCCGTATATGATTTTAGAGATGATCAAATGAAGAAATACATGTTAAAATTTTTAGGTACCTTAAAGTACTATATAAAGTCAACTATTACTAACATTCCCTAGAATATGAATTGCCAAGAAAACACTGGATATATATTCATTGGTGTTATTGTAAAGATGATTGAACACTAGATACTGGCTAGAGAGTTTGACTAGATTTACTTTAAGGTATCTACCAAATCTGAGATCCTATGATTAAGTGGTTTGTTTTCAATTTGTTGCATATATGAAAAACATCTTGAAAATATGAAAAATATAATAGGAACCTTTGGAGCATCCTCAGATGAGATAACATGAATACACTTTACTTCTCTTTCTGCTTATCACACAAGGGGGATTAATTTCCTTTGGCTTTCACTCAGAACAGGATGTGCCTCTAAAATTAGGGAGAATTATATAGTCTCTCTCTTCCTAAAGAGCCAAGGGATCATGAAGAGAAAAAGGAGGGGGAGAAATGACTTTCTCCTACCAATCTTTTCCGCAGAAAATGACCCTGGGTGTCTTTGTTACTGTTGCTGTGCCCTTTGTTCTTTTCAGTCTCAGGTGATAGTACTGATCAATAACAGACTGAGCAACTAGTAATGGTGAGATTATCATTACCAGAAAGTTTCTAGCAATGGTGACCTTGTCACCTTGAAGTCACAAGAAGCAATGTATGAGAAATCAGAAAAATCTGGGGATTTGGGAATTTAGGATTCTGCTAAGAACTTAAATTACAAATTTAGTTTATTTTACCTTCCCAGAGGAAAAGTAATCTGGGATGGGTAGGAAATTAAACCCCATGTTTTGGGGTAATAAATTTGAATATTTTTATCATGGCTTTGAAAAAACCATTTCTGAAATCTAGTCTGACTTAATGATCAATAATTTTCAGTATAGGGAATATATTTCTTATATTTACTCTTACACTTAAGGTCGGGCTAGAGTATAAGAATAGAAGTCATTCCCCAATTGATAAATGGTCGAAAGATATGAAAAGACAGCTTTCAGTGGAAGAAATTAAGGCTATCTATAGTCATATGAAAGTAATGCTCTAAATCAGTATTGATTATAGTGATGCAAATCAGAACAGCTCTGCTGTACCATTGACCAACTTGACAAAACAAGATAACGATAAATGTTGAGAAGATATGAAAAAAATTGGAACACTAAAGCATTGTTTTTTAAACAAATTATGTGGCTTGTTTTCATTTCAAAAATTAATAATATGTTTTCCCTAGAAATGCTATAAATTACTATACTATGAAAATATTAATAGGTGAAATTTGCAAAGAGAGAATGCTCTCCCATATGCAGTGATGCAGCTATCCCCTCTCTTAGTGCGATGAGAAACAGGAGAAGTAGTGGAGTGGGAAGGAACCCCAACCTGGAGGTCAGGATTCATTGCTATATCTCCTTTATAGTTCAATGGGACCCTGGTTGCCTACTTGATATATAAAGGAAATCACTCCTACATATGTTTGAAGATGACAACTCCCATGCTTTCTGACTTCCCACATCTTTTTCTAGTCTTGGCAAAAATATACAGTATTTTATGCCTTTAAAAATGGTCTATTAGTTTCAGGGAATTATAACATGAAACTATAACATGAAAGTTAAACATTTCTTTTTTTTAAATTTTTTAAGTTAAACGTTTCAATAAAATAAGATATGAAATGTCTCTCAGGTAGCAAGTGCCAAGCTTTTGGTCCTTTTGGAGAGAATGTCTTATCCCAAAACATATATGTACATCCCAAGTCTAAGAAAATTTTAAGAGTTCAGTTCCTAATCTAGAACCCAGAAAGTCTTCACCTTGAGTTTGATATTCATTTAGGATGAAAATGGATCCTATCAATGTATAAAAAGTAAATTGTTATGTCACTATAAAATAAGAAGGGGGATAAACATTTGAGTCTTTTTTCAAGTCTTCCCCCTTTCCCCAGTTTACTTGATTTTCCCATGAATACTTTCTACCTTTTTCCCATCATTTCAAAAAGATAGCCAAACATCTTAATTTCTTCCCATACATCTGATGCTCTGGGGGAGGAGCCAAGATGGCAGAGTAGAAAGATACACATATGCTAGCTCCTAACCCACAGCCCATAAAATAACTGTAAAGAAGAACTCCCAACAAATTTTGCAGCAGCTAAAGCCACACAACAATGGAGTGGAGGAGATTTCTGTTCCAGAGATCCCTGAAAAACCAACCCCAAAGGTCCCTCACACACGGGACCAGGAGCAGAGCCCATTCCTGTCTTGGCCACACAACACCAAGAGGAGCAGATCTGAGCAGGCTTCAGGGATGGAATTTCCATTGGCCACACAGGTCCCTCCACCCACAGATGCTAAAGGTTATTGGGAAGTAGCAGCAGAGGCAGCAGTGGACAGGAGCTCCTAATGCAGGCGGGAGCTCAGAACCATTATTGAAGGTCTACACATAAACCCCCTGAGGGAACTGAGCACAAAGTGGCGGCCCTGCCCCTACCTGAGCACACTGAATAGCAGCCCTGCCCCCGCTGAAAGACTTGAGGCTGAGAAGCAGCATTTGAATCTAGCTGAGTGGAATTGGAGGCGTGTGGGCGTGGAGAGGAATCTAAGAAGTGAAGTAACTGGCTGGGACAATGCCCAGAAAACGAAAAAAAAAAATAAGACCATAGAAGGTTACTTTCTTGGTGAATAGATATCTCCTACCATCCTTTCAGATGAGGAAGAACAAAACTTACCATCAGGGAAAGGCATAGAAGTCAAGGCTTCTGTATCTCAAACATACATCTGATGTTCTTCCTGCACAGAGTTCCCTCTCTCAGGTCCTGGGAAGTGCCCCTGGTGATTACTGGTCTAAGTGGAGAGGGGTGAATCATCAGAGGTTCAGGTTATGTATATTTTTTAGCTAAAGTAGAGCAGAACCCCTGAAACCATTAACAGTATGGATAGGTTGTATAAAACCGTAGCAGCTTTTCAGTGCCAAAGTTAAAAGGTATGCATATCTGTCATCAGCATTTCAAAACAGCCAAAGATAGAAGGTAACTTTAGGATACCTGAATTATTTTACCTGAGAGTTTGTCGTCAATTTTTAAGGAAGCCAATTTTAGAGTTGGGCTAGAGGTAACTCAGAAGTAGGCATACCCGACACTAACCTGTTTGTTTCTTGCTTTGGTAATAATTGCCAATACCAATACAGATGTAAATGGGCAAGAATTTTCCACCCTTTCCCCCTAATTTGTTTTCTGCACCTAAAAACACATAGAGACACAGTTGTCTCAGATTCTTCAGCCAAAATGGGACTTTGTCCAGTTGACTAGATGGTCAAGGCTTCCTTTCCACAGCAAACACGTAAGTGTTCCATGGGCCACAGACCACAACTTCCACATGGAGCAGACTGTCTGTGAAATAGTCCTCCTGCTGAAGCCAATCCAAACTGACCATATTCTTGTGACCAAGTTGTCCATATTTACCCCAGTCCCAAGTGTAGATTTCACCATCTTGTGTCACCACTGCTGTATGCCTGAATCTACAGCTGGCTTTGCTGATCTCTGAGGCAATGGGAAAATCCAGTAATGCAAGGAATGTCTGAATTGATATGAATTGAGCAGAATCTCCACCCCCATCATTGACTGGCATCTTTACTTCAGGAATGCACGAATTGAGCCCAGAAGCTCACGGACAAACAAGTATCCTCAGTTTACTGAATAGATCAATGTATAGGCTAGCCTAGTTTCTGCCATGTACTCATCAAGGGCTTGTGAGAATTATGTTGTGCTGAGTGGATGGCTAGGGATGCTAGAGACAGGCATCTTGGGGGACCAGAATGAAAGGAACAAGGGTTATGGTAGGGCCAAAAAATACTGTGAATTCTCAGCACCTGCTACTGTCTTCTCTCTTTCTGCTACGGTTCTGGAAGGAAGTGGCAGGTGCCCAGATTCATTCCAGTCCCAGACATAGAATCACCAATCTCACTCACACTGACAGAATGTCACCTGCCAATTGTGACTTAGGCCATGGTTAGGCCCTGAAGTGCTTCCATCCACCTGGGCTCCAGCTCTGCCTCCAGGGTTCCACAGCCCAACTGGTCAAGTCTTCCTGTGCCCCATGTGCACACCTGCCCCATTCCACCCAGCACCGGCTGGTGGGCCTTTAGCTCAGAGGACAGGGGCTGGGAGAAAGGAAGCCTGGGGATCACATACCACCCTGGCTCAGGAACTAAGCATAGCAAAGCAGGATCCAAGGGGCTTGCTCCATGACCCCCAGCCTGGTCCCCAGACCCAGTATTCTTCTCCCAGTCTCTGTGATGAAGGATCTTTCATGTCTACACGGAGTCCCCTTGCAGCTCTGGGTCTGCAGCCAGGCCTACCTCTCCACTGAGGTTCCCTCTACCTCCACGCCCAGTACAAGCAGGTGTTTCTCTGAGGTCAGCAAATCCCTTATAGCTGCAAATCTGGCCATTCACTGAGATGAACAGCACAAGACACTCATCCCATATCAGGAAACCAGTGAAGCTCCAACTCGGCCGCATGTAGTGGACATTGGTACCCACTGCCTGGGTCTTTTCCAGAGCTCTCTCTTCGAGGCATCGCAGCACCAATGACAGGGGCCCATGCCAGCTGCCCTGTAGCCCCCGCTCCCAGACCAGGGATTGTCGAAGCCGTGAAAGCCAAAGCCGAACCATCCAGGCTGCTGCGGGCCCTCCATCACACTAAAGCATTTTTGCTGGAGTTTTCAACTGATCCATCCATTCTGAAGAGCAATTTGGATTTATGCCCCCAAAATTATAAAAGTATACATACCTTTTGACCTAGTACTATGAATTCTAGGTGTATATCCCAAAGAGATTTAAAAACTAAGGAAGAAGGACCAACATGTATAAAAATATTTCTAGAAGCTATTTTTGGTGGAGGCCAAGAACTGGAAATTGAGGGAATCCCATCAATGACTCTTTTACCCTCTGGTTTGAAGACTGCAGGGCAGTTTTCCTTGATGATTTCTTGAAAGATGCTTTCAGGCTTTTTTATTTGGTCATAGCTTTCACAGAGATCAATAATTTTTAAATTATCTCTCTTGGACCTATTTTCCAGGTCAGTTGTTTTTCCAATTAGGAATTTTATGTTTTCTTCTATTTTTTTCATTCTTTTGATTTTTTTTTTTTTTTGAGGACATGGATGTCTTCTAAGTCATTAGCTTCCATTTGCCCAGTTCTATTTTTTTTATCAAATTGTTTTCTTCAGTCAGCTTTCATATCTCCTTTTACATTTGTTCAATTGTATTTTTGAGATGTTTTCTACAGTCGATTTTTGTCTTCCCTTTTCCAAACTATTGACTCTCTCTTGAATGCCTCTCATTTATTTTCTCAGTGTTTCTTCTGTCTCTCTTATTTGACTTTTAAAATTCTTTTTGATTTATTCCAAGAAGATTTTTGGCCTTGAGAACAGTTCATATTTTCCTTTAAGGTAATTGACAATGTTGTCTTCTTCTGAATTTATGCCTTGATTTTCCAGATGACCATAGCAAGAATCTATTTTCATTGTTCATTTCTGCTTTTTGCTCCACTTTTAAAGTTGAACTTTCCTACTGGAATACAGGGGCCACTTACCAGAGCTTCTTGTGCTGGAGGCCAATGACTTGGTCCCTGGTTTTGTGTGTTGAGGGCTCATGTGCTGTCAGTTGGAGGCTGTAAGGTTATGGTAGCTCACCTATTCCTGAACTGGAGTTAGTGACATTGAGGATCTCAGAGTACAGGTGGGTCTGGCAGCTGGAAGGTGACTGCTTTGAAGCACCAGAATGTTTGGCTACTGAAGAACACCTGTCTTCCTGGAGTTCTACTTCCTGGAGTTGGACAGAAACATTGGAAAGTATGGCTAATGGAATCTACCCATTTCCCTGCCTGTTCCAAGGAACTTTGTGGATCCTGATGTTGGCACTTGCCTACTCCACCACTCTGGCTCTCAGGATCTTCCATTGGTTTCATCCAAAGGGACTTGGCATTGACTTGCTGGGATGTTTCCCATCCTGTTCTTCTCCTCTTCCACCAGAGTGAGTGACCTTTTCTGTTAATTCCCTAGTCTTTCTAGGTTAAAAGACTGCTGTACCCCATCGTTCTACTAGCTCAGCCCTTCCAAGATTTTTCCTGGGGTGAAATTTTCCACGGTACAATAAATCAATGAGAGAGATTTACTTCTTACTCTACCATCTTGACTTTCATAAATCCTCTTCTCCACATAGCTACTCCTAAAAGGGATCTAATAAGAGCCTAAAACATGACATATATCATGCTAGATATCTCAATGAGTTTCTGTAAGTGGGGTATGGGAGTTTGGAGGAGTTATGGAAGGAGAGAAAATGTGTATAGAGATGAGCAAATATAAATTAATTTTTGGTGTAAGAGAGAGCTGCAATTTTCAGGAAAGAATTTGTATAGAGGTCTGGACTAGAGTTGAGCCTTAAATGAAAGTAGGGATTTAACGAATAAGAGATAAGGAGGGAAAACTTTCTGAGCCTTAGAGATAGCTTGGGAAGTTACAAAGACTGGATATGATATATTATATTGTGTGCTCATCTTTCGTTGCCAAAGAAGACCATGCCATTAGAGAAATAATGACATGACTTGCACTTAACTTTGTTTTGAGTGAGGGAGAGCTGTGCAGATCACCAGCATCACTTCCCCTCCAAAACCATTTGAATCCAGTGACCAGATATTCATCAGGATGAGTGCAGATGACCCAGGATGAGGCAATTGGGGTTAAGTGATTTGCTCAACGTCACACAGTTAGAGAGTGCCAAGTGTCTGAGGTGAGATTTGAACTCAGGTCCTCCTGACTCCTGCACCAGTGCTCTATCCACTGCACCACTTAGCTGCCCCATGTCATATTCAAGAAGAAGCAAGACAGCTTGAGCAGAGAAAGCCAAAGTACATGATGAAGAGTAAGGATTCTCAGTTATGTCTCACTGGATATTCTACAATTATTTCTCTGTATTAACTCACTCTAACTTTTACTTCTATCCTTCATAGTTACTGCATTCTGGAAATCGTTTTCAAATAATAATTGATTAGATATTTGTATCCCAATTTTAACTTGATCAAGAAGATAGTCAGACTCAACTACAATAGCAAAGAAACCCAGTAGCACAACTTGTTTTGAGTCATAAAGGGAAATATTTTCAACTACAAATCATATAAAAGGTCACAGAGCTAGAGCACATCACATGAGTATCATTTGTAAGTCACTAAATCATAGAACACTTATAAAGAACGAAAAACAAATTCATGTCTTATAATGAGTAGGATCAGTTCCTGAAAAGAAGAGGACTGCAAATCCATGCCCATGTAATTTTATTATTTATACAACGGAACTGTCAAATTTAACAGATATGTTTATGCAAAATTTCCCTGCGTATTTTTCACCTACCTTTCTACTTATCTACTTCTACTTTAGGACTTAGACATAATGTAGGGGATATGCTATAGTAGAATTGCCAACACTAAAAATCTGCAATTCTACAAATTTATTAAAACCGATAAAAGGCTAATATGCAAATATATTTTGACTCAGCAACTTCCATACTTTAACATTGGAGTAGTTAGCTTTTTTTTTCTTTAATATCCCTTTTTGTACTCCTATTTTCCTTTCGCCTCTCTAGGAAACGGAATTGCAATAGTGAAACTATGAATTCTATATGAACAACCTAGCTTGAAATCTCATGAGAGGTGTTTGACATTACAGTTAAGTTAATGGAGATTTCAGATTGCCTCACACTTTCTTTTGTAACTTCCAATGATTCTTCTGAGTGGAATTTAATTTTAGTTTATGAAGGAGTCTACTCTGGCTGTGGTACATAGATGTAACACAAGACCAGTAGCAACCACCTTAGATCTAATGTTTTACACTCTTGAGTACTCTTGCTACATTACTTAAACTTCCTTTAATGACATTCTCAATATATTTTTCCTGTTTAATTACTCATTTTAAATATAGCCTTTGTTGAAATTTGATTTGGGTGATACCCAAATTCAATTTCTCACAAATTGTGATATTCTATGATTTACATTGATATATCATCACTACAATAATATTGAAACTTCCAAGTCATGTGAGTGACATGGAGGTCTATACATTTTCTCTCATTACCATGACTTTGCAAACCTCTTTCAAATCAAATTTAAGATTTTCCCATAATCTTAGACACCTAGAATACAAATGAAGGCTTAAAAAGCATAAAAACAAAACACAAATTGATGCTTACTGATCCTGAATTAAATCACCAACTTCCCACTACTTCCCCTACTGTCAGAAGCAAGGATTCATTGGCAGCATAGAGGACTCATCACAGGCTTACAAGAAAATCCATTGCCACAATTCAGGCTGTGGAAATTTGATTTGGTTCTGATATATAGTTATATGGCCAAGGACCTTCAGAAGCAAAAGCATGCTGGGACTCGGTACTCTATAGCACCAGTGCTACAAATCTCTGAACTGCTAGTCAAAGGGCAGACAACTATCATGGAACAGCACTGAAAATCACTGAACTGCTTGTACCTAAACAACGAGCTGAGTGAACAGTACAGAATAAGGTGTATGTGTGTGTTTGTGTTTGTGTCTGTGTCAGAGTGGGCATAGAAACATAGAAGAAGAGCAGGGACGGTTGTGGAGAACTCCACAAAACCTGAGGAGTGAACACAGCATCTAGGTAGGACAAGTTTTGACCAAATGAAAGTTACTCAGAACAGAGATCTAGTACAAAGAATCATAAATTGTTCAAAATGGTAGGGGACCAGAAGGGAACCATAATAAGATGAGAGGGAGGCATAAAATTAGAAATAAGGTGTAAAATGGGGAAGGGCCTGAAATTACCAACAATTTTAAGAAGAAGAAAAATTGTAGAATTGGAGAATAAATGGACAAATCAGTAGTAAAACAATAACAACAGAACAAAATATGGTCTCTAGATCTAGGAAATGAATACAGGTATCTATGAATAAATATTGCAAAACAAAGGAAAAGGATCCAAAACCCTTGATGAAGCAGAGGACCCTTGGGAATTTGAGGAAAATATGATATCAAAAAGTGCTGTTTCTGAGTGACTAAAAAACAAATGAGAGTTATGAAAGTAAAATTAATGACCTGCAGAGAAAAAATGATAGGCGGAATAAAAAAAAACAAAAAACTGGAATTTGGAATGGCAAGTCTCACCAAGAAATATAAGGGAGAACAATTGATTGGGAGTGTAAATATACAGAACCTAAAGATAACCTAGAAGAAAAATAAAAATAAAAGAAGAGAAAAAATAGCATTACAAGTCTTAGAAAACTATATTGAAAAACGAAAGAACTGTGTTCTGACCAAAAATATCACACGCAGCTAAACTAAGCAAAATTTTGAATGGAAAAAAAAAATGAACATTTAATAAACTGCCAGACTCTCAGGACGTTGGAGAAAAAAAATTAATTAGTACAAGATTTGACATGCAGAAACCAAGAGAAATGTAGACTACTCACCAAAGACTAAGTGTAGGGGACTTACTAAGGACAGACTGCTTACTTTTTATGCAAGTAAAGTGTAAATTATATTTTATGATTATTTTTTTTAAATTTATTTAAGTTTTCAACATTCATTTCCAAAAAATTTGGGGGTTCCCAATTTTCTCCCCATTTCTCCCCTCCCCCTACCCCAAAACGCTGAGCATTGTAATTACCCCTATCACCAACCTGCCCTCCCTTCTAACATCTCTCCCTTTGCTTATTCCCATCTTCTCTTTTGTCTTGTAGGGCAAGATAACTTTCTATTCCCCATTATCCATATTTCTTATTTCCTGGTTGCAAGAACAATACTCAACAGTTGTTCCTAAAACTTTGAGTTTCAACGTCTCTTCATCTCTCCCTCCCCACGCACCCCCATTGGGAAGGCAAGCAATTCAATATAGAGCATATCTGTGAAGTTTTGCAAATGACTTCCGTAACAGTTGTGTTGTGGAAGACTAACTATATTTCCCTCCATCCTATCCTGTTCCCCATTTATTCTATTCTCTTTTGATCTTATCTCTCTCTAAGAGTGTTGACTTCTAATTGCTCCCTCCTCCCATTGCCCTTCCTTCCATCATCCCCGCCCCCTGCTTATCCCCTTCTCACCCACTTTCTATATTGTATGATAGGTTTTCATACCAAAATAAGTGTGCATTTTATTCCTTCCTTAAGTCGAATGTGATGAGAGTAAGCTTCTTGTTTTTTCTCTCACCTCCCTACTTTGTCCCTCCTCTGAAAAGTCATTTACTTGCCTATTTTATGAGAGGTAATTTGTCCCCTTCCATTTTTCCCTTTCTCCTCCCAATATATTTCTCCCTTACCACTTAATTTATTTTTTTAAGTTATGATTCTATCTTATTCTATTCACCCTGTGCTCTCTGTCTCTCTGTCTCTGTCTCTCTGTATCTCTGTCTCTCTCTCTCTATGTGTATGGGTGTGTGTGCGTGTGTGTGTGTGTGTGTGCAATCCCACCAACTATTCAGATACTGAAAAAAGTGTCAAGAGTTACAAATATTGTCTTTCCATGTAGGAATGTAAATAGTTCAATTTTAGTAAGTCCCCTATGATTTCCCTTTGCTGTTTACCTTTTCATGCTTCTCTTGATTCTTGTGTTTGAAGGTCAAATTTTCTTTTCAGCTCTGGTCTTTACATCAATAATGCTTGAAAGTCCTCTATTTCATTGAAAGACCAGTTTTTCCCCTGCAGTATTATACTCAGTTTTGCTCGGTAGGTGATTCTTGGTTTTAGTCCTAGTTCCTTTGACTTCTCGAATATCATATTCCACACCCTTCAATCCCTTATTTTAGAAGCTGGTAGATCTTGTGTTATCCACAAGATTGTATTTCCACAATACTTGAATTGTTTCTTTCTAACTGTTTACAATATTTTTCCCTGGCCTAGGAACTCTGGAATTTGGCCACAGTGTTCCTGGGAGTTTCTCATTTTAGATCTCTTTCAGAAGGTGATCGGTAGATTCTTTCAATATTTATTTTGCCCCCTTGTTCTAGAATATCAGGGCAATTTTCCTTGATAATTTCATGAAAGATGATGTCTAGGCTCTTTTTTTGATCATGGCTTTCATGTAATCCTGTAATGTTTAAATTATCTCTTCGGGATGTATTTTCCAGGTCAGTTGTTTTTTCAGTGAGATATTTCACATTATCTTCCATCTTTTCATTCTTTTGATTTTGTTTTGTGATTACTTGGTTTCTCATAAAGTCATTAGCCTCCATCTCTTCCTATTTTTTTCAGTGAGTTTTTGAATCTCCTTTTCCATTTGGCTAATTCTGCTTCTTAAAGCATTCTTCTCCTCAGTGGCTTTTTGAAACTCTTTTGCCAATTGAGTTAGCTTATTTTTCAAGATGTTATTTTCTTCAGTATTTTTTTGGGTCTCCTTTAGCAAGGTGTTGTTCCACTTTTCATGCTTTTCCTGAATCTCTCTCATTTCTCTTCCCAGTTTTTCCTCCACCTCTCTTGATTTTCAAAATCCTTTTTGAACTCTTCAATGGCCTGAGACCACTGAATATTTATTTTGGATGTTTGGGACACAAAAGCCTTGACTTTTATGTCTTTCCCTGATCGTAAGCATTGCTCTTTCTCATCTGAAAGGATGGGAGAAGCCACCTGTTCACCAAGAAAGTAACCTTCTATAGTCTTATTTTTTTCCCTGTTTTGGGCATTTTCCCAACCAGTTACTTGACTTTTGTGTCCTTCGTCAAGAATAGGGTATACTCTGGGAATCTGTACTATCTCAGTTCCTTCAAGTTGGCACAATCCAGTGTGTACACTGATCTGGAAGCAGAGACAGATTTGTGTCCAGAATATTAGCAGTTACCTCTCCACAGCCACCTGGTCTCCAGTTTTGCCAAGTCAGCACTGGGGGCTGATTTTCAGCTAGTCTAGATGGGTGGGCCGCCATTAAGTGTAGACAAAGACCAGCTCCCTCAGGACCTTTACAATGGGCTGAGGTAAGACTCAGCTCCTCAGTGCCCCCAGGGGTTTTATGATCCAACAATGTATCCAGGATAATGTAGGGGTTGCCTTGAAAATTGCTGCCACCTGCCTGATGTGGCCTCTGCGGGCTGCTGCTTGAGGCCAGCACCATGGGAAGGCCTTTCTCCCTTCCTGGTCAGCTGAAAAAACCCCATCACTGAAGTTTGGCACTAACGTTTGGGTTAAGGGATCTGTGGACTCACTGTTGCTGTGACTGGGGATTCCAAGACTGGAGATTCCCCCTCACCCCCACCGGGGCTGTTTATGATCCATTCGCCAGCAGGCCAAGACTGGCCTTGGCTCCATGCTCCGCTCCACGTCTAGTGCAACTGATGTTTCTCGTTGACCTTTCAGGTCACCCTGGGCTAGAAATCTCCTCCATTCTGTTGTTCTCCACTTCTGCTGCTCCAAAATTTGTTGAGACTTCCTCTCTACAGTTATTTTATGGGCTGTGCAGGGAGACCCTGCATATGTGTGTCTTTTTACTCTGCCATTTTGGCTCCGCCCCTATGATTCTTACTAGTAACTGGGTAGTTCATAAGAAAGACTGAGATGTCATTGAGTATGATATGACTTTTAAAAGCAAAAGTATTTATGAATAGCTAAAAAGAGTGATTATACAAAGAAAGTGTGAGAGGAAGAATTAACATAGAGTAATTAGATTGGGGAAAATAGAATTTGCTAGGGGAAAATATATATATTTATATATACATGTATAATTGTATGTGTATATAGGTATATGTGTATGCATATATCGATAGCTACACATAAATATAACTATGCTTATTGTAGCCTTCTAGGGGGTGCTAAGGAAGGAGGGTAAAGAACAAAGTCAAAAATACATAACAGAGAACAATAGCGAACTTCAAAGGAAGCAAAAAAAGATGTACAGCTCTCAACACAGTGCACAATATTTATTTTGCTGGCTTTCTTGAAATAGAAATTTTTTTTCTATAGAAAAGTTTTAAAAACCACAGCATTAAAAGAAAAAAAATGTATTCACTATGGAAACAAAACATCCCAATCTTGAAGATAGGGATGATAGAGATTGTCTTAGAATCACAGGTATCCCAGAAGAAGATGACAATATGAAAACCTAAGCACCACAATGATGGAATAAATAGAATAGAACTTCCTCAAACTTCTGAACACTGGAAGTGAAATTCAGATTGAAAGAATTTGCTGATTGTCTCTATAAAAAGAAAAGAAATCATAAGGCTGGAAACTCAGTGTCACAGTGCTCAGGACACAGTGCTTAAATTTGACAGTTCTATTCAGAAAAAACAAGCTCTGCAAGCATTGATGAGGAAGACCTTAAAATACAAAGGAAAGGACATTTAAATAACACAAGACTATTTAGCACTCTCCTTGAAAATGTAAGAGAGAATTGAATGATATGGGCTGAAGAGAAATGGAGCTCAAGGAAACAGTCAAGGGTGACTTAACCTGCACATCTTAGCTTAACTATACATGGGGGGGAAAAGAAAAAGATGGATATTCAATAATAAAACAGAGTTCAAATATTTTTTTGAAATAAAACTAAAACTTGAGAGTATTTGTTTTTTGAACACGATATAAATCAGAAATGCTGAAAGAATATCAACACAGAGATAGGAGATTGCTCTCTAAATGTACACATGGAGATAGTAAAGGAAGAAATCAAGTAAAGTTAAGAGTAAAGAGAAAGATGGGACATTATGGACTGAACCTAGCGACACACTACATACAGGTGAATTAATATATTGTTTTATTTTTGACAACATTACAATATAGGACTTTGCATGATGAAGTGAGGGAAGCAAGGAAATGGAGAAGAAAAATGATTCAGAATAAGATCAAAGGCTTTCAATGAGGGAAAGGGGCCCTCTGTATTCTCAAAACGTTAAAAAAAAAGGACTAAGAGAATCGGTGTGGAGGAAAGAAGAAAGATTGAAAAGGGATATGGAAAGAAGGAACTATTATTTTGATGTTGAGAGGGGGCACTACTGATGAACATATGAAGAGATGACGTGTGAAGGGAGATAAGGATGTTACAGTGGGTTAGGACTGAGAGATGTGCTACTTGGAAAGTCCTTCAGTTATACATGGGAAGGTGAGGTGTTGTAAATTCTGTGGGAAACTTGTGCCTTGGAGAGTGGAAGAGTGTGGATCCATGAATATTTTGAGGCAAATGTGGAAAAGAGGTCAACAGAGGAAAGCAAAACATATAGGTGGGCTGTATGACAAGGGACATTTTGGGGGTTGAGACATTGTAATAAGATAGGGTTCTCTATGATACTTGCAGTAATTGGCATTGTTCTGGGAACATGGTACAATGGAAAAAGAGAACTCATAGGGAAAATCAGTGGCAGAAAGAACCAATAGAGGAAATTATAGCATAAAAATCTTGGAAATTTTGATTGCATGAGAAATACGGAGAAAAGAGAGTCAGCAAGGGGCCATGAATCAGAAAATGAAAGTATATAGTTAGTAGAAAGAAAAGATGGAAAATGAAGGCAATAAGAGCTATTGTTTTTGGTAAAGGAGCAAAAAAAAGGAGAAATTAATAGAATTAATAAATAGAACTTCCTAAAAGGGAGTAAAGAAAGCAACGATCTGGAGTGGAGGCAAGATGGTTGAGTAGAACCTGATTTGGCTCTCCCTCAAACCCTTAAAATACCTACAAAATTACTCTAAACAAATTCTAGAGCGGTAGAAGTCACAATATGACAAAGTGAAACAGATTTCCAGCCGAAGACAACCTGGCACTCTGGCAAGAAAGATCTATTGCACTGGACTCATAGCCAAGCCAGCATGGGCCAACTGGCACAGACCAGACAAGATTAGGCCTCAGGGGACTAGCAGCTGCAGCAGTTTCCAGATTTCTCAAACCTCAAACACCAAGACAGCTTCAAATGTCAGTGAGAATGTTCGGGTGCCTGTGTGAAAAGGGAACGTACTTCCATCAAAGCCCAGTCTCAGGGAAAAGGGAGTCATTGCCACAGAAGCAACTGCTTCTGGAGCTCTCAGTTTAGAGTCAGGGGATAATCAAGGGGATGATTTAGGTCTCAGTACTAAGTGGTAGTTCTGGGGTAAGGTGGAGCACCGGTGTGGCTGAGTTGGTGGCAGCTATGGAGATGAATTCCTACTCACAGTTCCAGGGCAGAAAAGAGTGCTTTATAGTTGCTCACAGACCAGATGGCTGGCCAGGAAAGGAGTATACAAGTCTTCCTGATTATATCAACTTACAGGAACTGAGAACTTACAGATTCCTAGAGATATCTCAGGAAACAGCTGCACAAAAGCTCAGAAATCTGGGGCAGCATATCCTTCACTTAAGAAAAGGCTCAAAAGTAAAGTAAATGGCTGGGAAAATGTCCCCAAAGGGGGAAAATCAGGTTATAGAAGGTTATCTTTTCTTGGTGAAGAGGTATTTCCTTCTGTCCTTTCAGATGAGGAAAACCATAGCACACAACTGGAGGATGACAGAAAGATCCAGGCTCCTACATCTAAAACCTTCAAAAAATATGAGATGGTCTCAGCGCTTTGGAGAGGTCAAAAAGGATTTTGAAAATCACATAAGAGAAGTAGACAAATAACTGGGAAGAGAAATGAAAGAGATGCAAGAAAAACATGAAAAGTGAATCAACAGCTTGCTAAAGGAGACCACAAAAATGGTGAAGAAAATAACACCTTTTAAAACAGAAAAACTGAAATGGCAAGAGAGGTCCAAAAGCCAAAAAGGAGAATTCCTTGAAAAGCAAAATAGGCCAAATGGGAAAGGAGATCGAAAATCTTAGTGAAGAAAATAGTTTTTTTTTTTTAAATTAGAATGGAGGAGATGGAAGCTAATGACTTTATAAGAAATGAAGAAATTATAAAATAAAACCAAAAGGTTGGAAAAAATGGAAACGATGTGAAATATCTCATTGGATAAACAAGGGGCCTCGAAAATAGATTCAGAAGAGATCATTTAAAATTATTGGTCTACTTGAAAACTATATTGCAAAAAAGAGCATAGACATTATCTTCCAAGAAATTATCATGGAAAATTGCCCTGATGTCCTAGAACCAAAGTATAAAACAGAAATGAGAAAAATTCACTGATCTCCTCCTAAAAGAAACTCTAAAAGGAAAACTTCTTGAAATGTTGCAGCACACTTCCAGAGTTTCCAGGTCAAAGAGAAAATACTATGAGCAGTCATAAAAAAAAAAATCAAGTATTGAGAAAATACAGTCTGGATAAGACATTATTTAGCAGCTTCTGCACTAAAGGTGAAAAGACTTGGAATATGTTTCAGAAGTCAAAGGACATAAGATTAAAAATAAGGATCACTTACCCAGGAAAAGTGAATAACATACTTCGGGGGGGAAATGGAATTCCAAAGAAATAGAGGACTTCCAAGTATTCTTGTTGAAAAAGACCATAGCTGAGTAGATAATTTGACTTTCAAATACAAGAATCAAGAGAAAAATGAAAAAGTAAACAGGAAAAATAAGTCATAAGAAACTCATTAAAGTTGAACTGTTTACATGGGAAGATAATATTTTTAACTCATGAGACTTCTTTCAGTATTAGGGGAGTTAGAGGATATCTATCTATCTATCTACCTGTATCTATCCATATACAGTTATCTATACCATAGATATAGGTATACATTGGTACATATGGATAGATGTAGGTATATATGGAGGGGGGGGGAGGGGACAGGGTGAGCCGAATATGAAGTGTGAATACCTAATAAAATTAAATTTACTGTGGAGAGGAATGAATTAAGAGAAAGAGAAAGGAAGAGGTAGAATGTAGCAAATCATCTCACTTAAAAAGAGGCAAGAAAGCGCTGTGACAGTAGAGGGGAAGAGGGGGAGATGAAAGTGAATAAGTGAGCCTTACTGTCTTGGGATTTGGATTAAGGAGGGAATAATACACATTCATTTGGGTAGGGAAATCTATTTTACACTGCAGAACGGCAGGGGGGGATGAAAATTGGAGAAGGAAGATAATAGAATAGACAGCCAATTGGGGAAAGGAATAATCAGAAGCAAACACTATTGGAGAGGGACACATCAAGGGACAGAATCGAATAAATGATGGGCAGGACAGGACAGAGGGAAACATGGTTAGTCTTTCACAACATGAATGCTATGGAAGTGTTTTCATGGCTACACAAGTATGATTTGTATTCAATTGCTTGCTTTCTCAATCAGGGTGACTGGGGAGAGAAAATGGGAAAGAATATGGATCTCAAAGCTTTAAAAATAAATATTAAAACCGTTTTTAAATGTAACTG
This sequence comes from Bettongia penicillata ogilbyi, assembly GCA_023548195.1. NCBI lineage: Eukaryota > Metazoa > Chordata > Mammalia > Diprotodontia > Potoroidae > Bettongia > Bettongia penicillata. The sequence goes on along the minus strand of JAJHZJ010000242.1, from coordinate 6,041,639 downwards.
GGAAATAAGATGTACAGGCACTGGGGCATAGAAATCTACTTTGTCATGCAGGAAAGGAGATGAGAGAGGGAGGAGAAAAATGAGGGAGGATGATAGAAGGGAGGACAGATTGGGGAAAGGGATGGATGGTTTGAATGCTGTCCTGGGATAGGACTGGGGAAAGTTGTGGAGAAAATGTAGAATTGAAGGTCTTGTAGAAGTGAATGTTGAAAACTGAAAAATAAATCATATATATATATATATATATATATATATATATACACACACACACACACACACACACACACACGTGTGTGTGTATGTGTTTCTAAAAGGAGGAATCTACTTCACTTACTGAGAGAAGAAAAAGGGGCAGAGGAGGAGGAAAATTGTGTAACTTTTAACTAGGTAGGGAAATGTAAACTAATGAACAGAACCCGAGAATGAAAAGGGTAACAAAAGAAGGAATTAGGAGTGAGGGGAAGAGAGACAGTGGGAATACAGTCACAACAACAACAACATATCAAAGCAATTAAAGAAACGTCGTATTTACATCAGAAGAGGGGCAAATCATGTCATTTCAAGCATTTATCAACAAAACAATAAAAGTATTAGTAAATTCAATATGCATTTAAAAATTACAAAGCCAACAAATGAACAAGCTTGAAAAAATCACAAAAAGGGTATATTAAAATTAGAAAGGAAATAGATCAATTTGAAACAAAAATAGATAAAATTGAAAGCTGATTCTTTGAAAAGAACAATAAAATTGATGTGATTAATAATCAGATTAAAATCGAGAGAACAGAAAACCAAATCAATAAAACATCAAATGAATAAGTTAAAATCCCAACAAAGCCAGAAGAAATGAAAAGAATAATCAGCACATATCATGCACATTTATATGCAAAGATGAGAACACACACACATACAAAGTTAAAGGATATCTTTAAAAGTATAAAAGATCCAAAACTATCAGAAGATTTGATAAATATCTTACATACCTCAATATTCAAAAATTTATCTATCTGTAAAGGAAATTCCAAGGTGGTAGGGGAGGCAACTCCTCGTCCTGATGAATTTTATAAAACTTTTAAAAAACAGTTAGTACTCATATTTCACACGTTATCATCAATAATTAAGAAGAAAAATACCATAAGAGAATTCTTTTCTGAGACAGATTCCTAATAACTAAAATAAGCAAAAATAAAACACAGAGAAGAGTATAGCCCAATATAACTAATAAACATTGACTCAAAATTTTAGACCAAATTCTATCTAATTAGACTATAGCATTTTATCCATGCAATGTCACAACAGTTATTGAAAATAATTTGGAATTACACAAATAAAAGTTACTAAAAGGTCCAAAGCATTTGGACCAGAGACTCCATGACTGGTCTTATCTGCCAAGAAAGTCATTGATAAGGAGTAAAAATTTATGCTCCAAAATATGTGAAGAAAATCATTTTGTGATATCTAACATTGGAAATGAAAATGAGTGCTCATCAACTGAGAAATGGCTTGTGGTAAATGAATGTAATTGAATATTACCATGGTGTAAAGTACAATGCAAGTGATGTATTCTGAGAGAGAGAGAGAGAGAGAGAGAGAGAGAGAGAGAGAGAGAGAGAGACAGACAGACAGACAGACAGACAGACAGAGACAGAGACAGAGAGATAGAGAGAAAGAAAGACATGGGAAAAATCTTTATGAAATGATTTTAAGTGACATAGAGTCAGGAAAAGTACATATAAAATAAGTACAACAATGTAAATGGAAATAACTATTCACCAAAAAAATCAAAAGTGAATGTAATTAAATTGTAGAGGTCAATAAGGACTCCAATGAATTGTGTGAGGAAACATCCCATACAACCCTTTTGTGGATGATAGAGGTCAAAAATGTGTTAAACCTTACACGTGTTTTCTGACTTGTTAAAATGTACTGAGCAGTTTCTTTTTCTCTCCTAAAAATACTATATATACTAGAAGATGTACTTTGTTTATGTTTACACAGGTGGCTGAAGAATCTTTGAGTTCCATGAAATGACACCAAATAGCTTACTCTCACTGAGGAAAACAATATCCACTAACATTAGCTTTCAATACTGAGTCCTGCAAAAGCTATTAGCAAGTATGCATATATCAAGTAAACAGCAACAGCATAGTTAAAGAAAGGAGAGGTAACAATGCACAAAAATTCCCCAGAGAAATAGATTAGAAGACTAGGCATTTGAAGACTCAGCAACTCCAAATTTAATGTGTTAATAAGTAGAGTTCAATTTCCAGCCTTAATGTTCATTTGCATTAATACTGTGGCATCATTAGTGGTAATGAAGTCTTAATATTAAATTTCATAGTCACTATCTGCTATAATGCATCTATTCTTTCTAATTATTTGGCAAAAATATAGACCATTTTTTCACCTAAGGCTATCAAAACAGTTTACAAATGTTGGTTAATTAAACCTTAGGCTATATTTTACTTTAATTCAACTAATGTTTAAAGTGAAAAGACTTACAGGTGATTTTTTTTCTATACATTGACCTTCAAAAGATTTAACAAGAACCTGAAGGAAATAAAATGCACAGAAACATGGAATTGAAATACATATAGAGAATAATTACAGAGTAAATATTCATGATATAGTTACAAAACAAGTTGAATAATTATGAAATAAAGATACAATACGGTTATGTGTTACACATATCACACTATAAATGAAAATGACTAATCTATTAAAATTAGAATTATAATCATTTCCTTAAAAGTTCATTTTCATACTATTCCACTCTAATGATTTCTGTATCTATAACTACTCCACTTAACGGAGTCTCCATACAATCATATTTTCACCATCTATATACCTCAAGCAAATCTTTAAATTGAACAACATTATCATTACCTCAATCTTATCTTCTAAGAGTCCTACTTTTATGCATGTCAAAATATACATTATAACTTTCCTGTGACCGATGCTGACATATTTATATTCATTGATTTGCCAGCTTTGTCTGATTGAAAGGTAAGATATCTATTTTCAAAATCATTGATAGTGTGAGGTGTAGTTTTTATTGTCCAATATTACTGTCTTTTTTTAAGTGTTCCCAAGTCCTGGGACTGTCAATTTTGTTGAGCTCTTTCCAGAACTTTAATAATATAAGCCGGATAATTTAATATGGCATGTTGCCATAGGGTAATAGTCCTACTCAAATGAGGACTGCAACTGCAGAAATGGCATAGAGGTATTTCATTTGATGTTCCACATAAATGTAATACTTATCGCCAGAGCCAAATTTCCTTGACTCAGGTAATGGGATACAGTACAGTTTGACTCTGTGTAGATGTGATGTGGTACCTCAAAGTTGTTTTCACTTGCATTTCTATAATCAATAGTGACTTAGAGTAATTTTCATATGATAATGTATAACTTTAACTTCTTCTTCTGAAAATTGCATGTTCACATCCTTTGACCATTTGTCAATTGGGGAATGACTTGTATTCTTATAAATTTACTCAGTTTTCTGCACATTTGAGAAATGAGACATTTATCAGAGACAATAGTTGTTAAAAATACTTCCCACCTTCCTGTTTCCCTTCTAATCTTGGGCATATTGGATTTGTTTGCACAAAAACTGTTAAATTTAATATGATCAAAATTATCCATTTTGCATTTCACAGTGTACTTTATCTCTTGGTAAGTCATTAATTATTCCCTTCTACATAAGTATGAAAGCTAAATTATTCCTTACTCTCCTAGTTTGTTTATGATATCAGCCTGTATGTCTAAATTGTGCAAACATTTTGACTTGGCATAATGGCGCAAGATTATTCTGTCTATTCCTGATTTATGCTGTACTCTTTTCAAGTTTTTCAAAGAGATTTTTTTGTTGTTGTTGTTGTTTTTTTTCCATAAAATAGTCAGGTCTTATCCAAGAAGCTGGAGACTTTCAGTTAATCAAACAGAAGATTGTTAATAGTCATTGATTACTATGTCTTATGTACCTAACATATTCCACTGAGCCACTATTCTATTTCTGAGACAGTACTAAGTAGTTTAGATGATCGCTGCTTTATATAACAATTTAAGATCTGGTATGGCTAGGAAACCTACCCTTGCATTTCTTTTAACTATTTCCCGTGAAAGCCTGGATCTTTTGTTTTTACAGATGAGGTTGATTATTATTTTTTCTAGCTCTATAAAGTAATTTTTGGCGTTTTGATTGTGGAATTGAATAACTTAATCTAGGCAGAATTGTGACTTTTATTGTATTCTCTCAATCTACCCATAAACATCTGATATTTTCCCAATTATTTAGATGTGACTATATTTATTTCAAAAATGTTTGTAATTGTGTTAATAGAATTCCTGGGTTTCTTTTGGCAGGTAGATACCCCAAAATTTTTTAATGTTTAAGTTAAATTTAAATATAATTCTTCTATCTCTTGTTGTGATTTAGTTGGCGATGTATAGAAATGCTAATGATTTATGCGTGCTTATATTTCAAATCCTGCATTTTTATTTATTTGATGTTCTACAGTCACTACCATAAAACTTTGATTTCCTTCTCCCACCTACTCTCCACCATTCCCCTCCCTCCCCAAGACAGCACACGATTCTATATAGGATCTATAAATACTTTCCTATTAAATACGTTTTCACTATAGTCATGCAGTGTATAGGAACTAAAATCAATGGAAGAAATCATATAACAAGTCAAAACATAACTCACACACACACAGACATGATCTAGAACATTCTGAAAATGAATTATATAGTTCTTTCTCTGATTGGGGAAGGCATTTTGCCTTAAAAGGCCATTGGGATTTCTTTTTTTTTTTTTTAATTATTTGGTTCTTACGAAGTTCCAACTCTACGAGAAAAAAACTATCACACACTGTGGTCTTTGTTCTGCACAAAGTTCTCCTGATTCTGCTCCTTTCCTTCAGCATCAGATGATATAAGTCCTTCCAGGCCTTTCTGAAGTCTTCTTGTTCATCATTTCTTATGGCTCAATAGTACTCCATTACGTTCATATACCATCATTTATTCAGCCATTCCCAAATTGAAGGGCATCCTCTTGTTTTCTAGTTGTTGGCAACCATAAAGAGTGCTGCTATAAATATTTTTGTCCATGTAGGACCCTTTCCCATTTTTATGATCTCTAGGGGATATAATCCTAGTAGCAATATTTCTGGGAGAAAGGGTATACACTTTTTTGTAGCCCTCTGAGCATAGTTCCAAATCGCTCTCCAGAATGATTGGATGAGCTCACAGCTCCATCAACAACGAATTAGTGTTCCAACTCTCCCACATCCTCTCCATCATGTATAGTTTTCCTGTTCTGTCATGTTTGCCAATCCAATAGGTGTGATGTGGTATCTCAGAGTTGTTTTGATTTGAATCTCCCTAATCAAAAGTGATTTAGACCATTTTTTCATATGATTATAGATATCTTTAATTTCTTCCTCTCAAAATTGCCTGTTCATATCCTTTGACCATTTACCAAATGGGGGATGACTTGCATAGTTGTACATAAATGAGGCTTCTATCCTCGAGATTAGCTGTAAAAATGCTTTCCCAATTTGCTATATCCTTCCGAATTTTGCTTGCATTGGGTTTGGTTGTGCAGAAGCTTTTCAGATTAATGTAATCAAAATTATCCATCTTGCATTTCATAATGCTCTCTATCTCTTCTTTAGTCAAAAATTCTTCCCTTCTCCATAATCTGATAAATACACTATTACTTGCTACTCCACTTTGTCCTTGGTATCAATCTTTATACCTAGATCATGTACTCATTTGGACTTTATTCTTGTGTACAGTGTCAGGCATGGATCTATGCCTATTTTTCACCACACTGTTATCCAGTTTTCCCAGCAATTTTTGTCGAACAGTGAATTCTTATCCCAGAAACTGGGGTCTTTGGTTTTATCAAACAGGAGATTGCTATATTCCTTGCTTACTGTGTCTTGAGTGCCAAGTCTATTCCATTTCTCTACCCCTCTGTTTCTTAGACAGTACCAAGTGGTTTTGATAATTGCTGTTTTATAAAACAATTTGAGGTCTGGTAGCAATAGGCCACCTTCCATACCATTTCTTTTCATTAGTCCCTTTGATATTCTGGACCTTTAGTTCTTCCAGATGAATTTTGATATTATTTTATCCAGCTCTAGAAAATAACTGTTTCAGAGTTTAATTGGCATGGCACTAAATAAGTGAATTAATGTAGGCAGAATTGTCATTTTTATTATATTATCTCAGCTTACCCATGAGCAACTGATGATTTCCCACTTACTTATATCTGAAGTTATTTGTGCAAAAATTGTCTTGTAATTGTGTTCATATACTCCCTGGGTTTGTTTTGGCAGTAAACCCCCAAGTATTTTATAGTGTCTTATTCTAGCTTTAAATGGGATTTCTCTTTCTATCTCTTGCTGTTGGACTTTGTTGCTAATATATAGGAATGCAGAAGATTTGTGCGGGTTTATTTTGTAACCTGAACCTTTCCCAAAGTTGTTTATTAATTCAAGTAGTTTTTCAGTTTAATCTCTGGGATTTTCTAAGTATATCATCATATCATCTGCAAAGAGTGATAATGTAGTTTCTTCTTTGTCTATTCCTATTCGTTCCATTTCTTTATCTTATCTAATTGCTACACATAACATTTCTAGTACCATATTGAATGATGATGGTGAGAATAAACATACTTGTTTCACCCCTGATCTTATTGGAAAGGCATCTAGCTTATCCCCATTTCATATAATGCCTGCTGAAGGTTTTAGGTAGATGCTGCTTATTATGTTATGGAAAGTTTCCTTTATTCCTACGTCCTCCAGTGTTTTTAATAGGAATGGGTGTTGAATCTTGTGGAAAGTTTTTTCTGCATCTATTGAGATAATCATGTGGTTTTTGCTAGTTTTGTTCTTGATATGATCGATAATGCTAATAATTTTCCTAATATTGATCCAGCCCTGGATTCCTGGTATGAATCCTACTTGACCATAATGTATTATTCTGGTGATAAGATTCTGTACTCATTTTGCTAAATCTTATTTAAAAGTTTTGCATCTATATTCATTAGAGAAATTAGTCTATAATTTTCTTTCTCTGTTTTGTCCCTTCCTGGTTTAGGTATCAAAACCATATTTGTATCATAGAAAGAATTTAGAAGGACTCCTTCCCTAATTTAAAAAAAGTCTATAATATTGTTCTTTAAATATTTGATAGAATTCATTTGTAAATCCATCTGACCCTGGAGGTTTTTTTCAATTTCTTTTTCTGACATGGGGTTGTTTAAGTTTTCAATTTCCTCTTCTGTTAATCTGGGCTATTTGTGTTTTTTAAAATGCTCATCCATCTCGTTTATGTGATCAAATTTGTGGGCATGAAGTTGGGCAAAGTAACGTCTAATTATTGTTTTAATTTCCTTCTCATTGGAGGTGAGTTCATCCCTTTTATTTTTGATATTAACAATTTCATTTTCTTCTTTCTTTTTTTAATCAAACTGACCAAAGATTTATCAATTTTATTAGTTTTTTTTTCATAAAACCAACAGTTGCTTTTATTTATTAATTCAATAGTTTTCTTAATTTCAATTTTATTAATCTCTCTTTTGGTTTTCAGTATTTCTAGTTTGGTATTTACTTGGGGATTTCCAGTTTGTTATTTTTCTAGCTTTTTCAGCTGCACACCCAAGTCAAATAGCTCCTCTTTCTCTATTTTATTTATGTAGGCATTCAAAGTTATAAAACTTCCCCTAAGAACTGCTTTTGCAGTATCCTATGAGATTTGGTAGGTTGTGTCATTATTGTTATTCTCTTGAATGAAGTTGTTGACTTTTTCTATGGTTTCTTCTTTAACCCACTCTTTCTTTAAGATTAAATTATTTAATTTCCAATTGATTTTTAGTTTATGTTTCCATGACCTTATATTTCATAAAATTTTTATTGCATTATAATCTGAGAAAGATGCATTGGTTATCTTGGCATTTCTGCACTGGATTGTGAGGTTGTCATTTCCTAATACATGGTCAATTTTTGTATATATGCTATGTATCGCTGAGAAAAAAGGTATATTCCTTTCTATTCCCATTCAACTTTCTCCAGAGATCTATCATATCTACCTCATCCAGAGTTTTACTTACCTCCTTAACCTCTGTCTTGTTCATTTTTAGTTTGGGTTTATCTAGTTTACAGAGGGGGAGGTTGAGGTCCCCCATTAGTATAGTTTTGCTGTCGATTTCTTCCTTCAGCTCCTCTAACCTCTCCTCTAAGAATTTGGATGCTATGCCACTTAAAGCATATATGTTTAGTAATGATATTACTTCATTGTCTATGGTGGCTTTTTGCAGGATATAGTTTCCATTCTTATCTCTTCTGATTAGATCTATTTCTGCTTTTGCTTTGTCTGAGATTAGGATTTCTACTCCTGCTTTTCTTGTATCAGCTGAAGCACAATATACCCTACTCCAACCCTCTACCTTTACCCTGTGTGTATCCCCCCGTTTCAAATGTGTTTCTTGTAAACAACATATTGTTCGATTATTGCTTTTCATCCATTCTCCTATCCTTCTCCGTTTTATGGGAGAGTTCATTCCATTCACATTCACAGTTATGATAACAATCTATGTATTTCCCTCTATCCTCTTTTCAACCGTTTGTGCTTTTCACTCTCCCATCTCTCTTCCCCTGCTCAATAGTTTTCACTTTTCACCACCACCTCCTGCAGTCTTCCTTCCTTCTTTTAACCCCTCTCCCTTTTACTCCCCTTTACTGTTACTGCTTCTTCCCTGCCTTTTAACTTCCCTCCCCTTTCTTCCCCAATCCCCTCATACAACCTATAGAGCTAGTTAGGATTATCTACTTAAGTTTGTTGTTCCCTCCTTGAACCAAATCAGATGAGAATACTTCTCATTATCATTCTCATCTCTCTCCCCTCTTTCCCTCTATTACAATTTTATACTTCTTCTTGTGAGGTAATTTACCTTTTTTGCTTCCTCCTTTTCACACCTCCTCTTACAATCCCTTCGCATACTTAATCATATGTTTAACATGACATCATTTACTTTATACCTGTTCCCTCTGTGTATATCCCTTTTATATTTCATAATAGGTACACGATTCTCAAGATTAACAGGTATAGGGTTTAAGTAGTTTACCCAAATTGAGTAACAAGTTGTTTTTTTTTTTCTTTTCTCCCCTCCCCCCCGTTTACCATTTTATACCTCTTTTGAGACCTGCTTTTGAAGATCGAATTGTCCATTAAGTTCTGGCGTTTTTGTCAGGAATGTCTGGAAATCCATTACTTCGTTGAATGACCTTCTCCTTGCCCAAAATGTTATGCCGAACTTTGCTGGGTAGTTGATCCTTGGTTGTAGTCCCAAGTCCTTTACCTTATGGAATATTTGATTCCAGTTCCTTTGATCTTTTAAGGTAGAAGCTGCAAGGTCCTGTGTGATCCAGACTGTAACTCCTCAATATTTGAATGGTTTCTTTCTGGCTGCCTGTAGTATTTTCTCCTTCACTTGATAGTTATAGAATTTGGCAATGGTATTTTGGGGGTTTTTTAATTTGGGATCCCTTTCAGGAGGTGAACAGTGGATTCTTTCAATGACTATTTTGCCCTCTGGATCTAATACTTCTGGGCAGTTTTCCTTGATGATTTCCTGTTAGATATTGTCCAGATTCTTTTTTTTAAATCATGGCTTTCTAGCAGGGCAATAATTCTTAAATTTTCTATCCTGGATCTATTTACCGGTTCAGTGGTTTTTCCAATTGATATTTTATATTTTATTCTATTTTTTCATTCTTTATTTTTTTTGACTGATTCTTCTTGTCTCATAAAGTAATTAGTTCCTACTTGCCCAATTATAATCTATATCAAATTGTTTTCTTCAGGTAACTTTTGCATCTCCTTTTCCATTTGTCCAATTTTTCCCTTTAAGGAGTTATTCTGTCCAGTTAATTTTTGTACTTCCTTTCTCATTTGTCCAATTTTCCCAGTTGGAGTTTGTGCTTCCTTTTCCATCTCTCCAAGTGTTCCTTTTTTAAAAAAAATTTAATTTTTATTTTTTTTTGAAATAAAAATATATTTATTTAACTTTTTATATTCATTTTCACAAAATTTTGGGTTCCAAATTTTCTCCCCTTTTATCCCCTCCCCCCAGCCCAATACACCGAGCAATCTAATTTTCCCTATCACCAATCTGCCCTCTCTTCTATCATCCCTCCCTTCTCTTGTCCCCATCTTCTCTTTTGTCCTGTAGGGCCAGATGACTTTCTATTCCCCAATAACTGTATTTCTTATTTCCTAGTAGCAACAACAATACTCAACAGTTGTTCCTAAAACTTTGAGTTTCAAATTCTCCCCATCACTCCCTCCCCACCCATTCCCTTTGGGAAGGCAAGCAATTCAATATAGGCCCTATCTGTGTAGTTTTGCAAATTACTTCCATAATAGTCGTGTTGTGTAAGACTAACTGAATTACCCTCCATCCTATCCTGCCCCTCATTGTTTCTATTCTGTCTTTTGATCCTGTCCCTCCCTGAGTGTTGACTTCAAATTGCTCCCTCCTCCCATTGCCCTCCCTTCCATCATCCCGCCCCTTACTTATCTCCTTCTCCCCCACTTTCCTGTATTGTAAGATAGGTTTTCATACCAAAATGAGTGTGCATTTTATTCCTTCCTTTAGTCGAATGTGATGAGGGTAAACTTCTTTTTTTTTTTTTTTCTCAGCTCTCCTCTTTTTCCCTCCACAGAAATAAAGAATTCCATTCCATTCCATTTCACCCTCTTTCCTTCGCCTACCTTTCTCTCTCAACATTTACCTTAATTTCTTTTAAGATATGGTCCCATCCTATTCAATTCACTCTGTACTCTCTGTCTCTGTAGGTGCGTGCATGTGTGTATGTGTGTGTGTATGTGTGTGTGTGTGTGTGTGTGTGTGTGTGTGTGTGTGTGTGTGGGTGTAATCCCACCAACTGCCCAGATACTGAAAAGTTTTAAGAGTTACAAATATTGCCTTTCCATGTAGGAATGTAAACAGTTCACTTTTGGTAAGTACCTTATGACTGCTCTTTGCTGTTTACTTTTTCATGCTTCTTCTCATTCTTGTGTTTGAAAGTCAAATTTTCTTTTCAGCTCTGGTCTTTTCATTAAGAATGCTTGAAAGTCCTCTGTTTCACTGAAAGACCATATTTTCCCCTGAAGTATTATACTCAATTTTGCTGGGTAGGTGATTCTTGGTTTGAGAACTAGTTCCTTTGGCTTCTGGAATATCCTATTCCATGCCCTTCATGGAATCTCTTAATGTAGAAGCTGCTAGATCTTGAGTTATCCTGATTTTATTTCCACAATACTGGAATTGTTTCTTTCTAGCTGCTTGCAAGATTTTCTCCTTGACCTGGGAGTTCTGGAATTTGGCCACAATGTTCCTAGGAGTTTCTCTTTTTGGATCACTTTCAGGCAGTGATTGATGGATTCCTTCAATAATTATTTTGCCCTCTGGTTGTAGAATGTCAGGGCAGTTTTCCTCGATAATTTCATGGAAGATGATGTCTAGACTCTTTTTTTGATCATGACTTTCAGGTAGTCCCATAATTTTTAAATTGTCTCTCCTGGATCTTTTTTCCAGGTCACTTGTTTTTCCCATGAGATATTTCACATTCTATTTCATTTTTCATTCTTTTGGTTTTGTTTTGTGATTTCTTGGTTTCTCAGAATGTCATTAGTCTTCATCTGTTCCATTCTAATCTTGAGAGAACTATTTTCTTCAGTGAGCTTTTGAACCTCTTTTTCCATTTGGCTAATTCTGCTTTTGAAAGCATTCTTCTCCTCATTGGCTTTTTGAACCTCTTTTGCCAATTGAGTGAGCCTATTTTTCAACGTGTTATTTTCTTCAGCATTTTTTTGGGTCTCCTTTACCAAGGTATTGACCTGTTTTTCATACTTGCATCTCTCTCATTTCTCTTCCCAGTTTTCCCTCCACCTGTCTAACTTGCTTTTCAAAATCCTTTTTGAACTCTTCCAAGGTCTGAGCCCACCGGACATCCCCCTGGGATGTCTGGGATACAGAGGCCTCGCCCTCCACATCTTTCCCTGATAGTAAGAATAGTTCCTCATCATCAGAATTGAAAGGTGGGAACATTTAACCTGCTCAAAGAAACTCTCTATAGTCTTATTTTTCTTACCTTTTCTGGGCATTTTCCCAGCCAGTTACTTGACTTCTGAGATTCTGGTTCACCCCCGCCTAAATCCACCCAGCTAGTGCTTGTGGTCTGAGATTCAAATGGGCATTCTGTGGCAGGAATGGCTGCTATTCAATGTGAGGTTACGTTCTGGTGCTGGGGTGGGGGCAGGGCCGCCTCCCAGCCTCAGCTCCCTCAGGGGGTTTATGCAGAAACTTTCAGCAATGAAGATCCTGCCTGCTGCTTGGGGAGTCCACAGCCGCCATCACTGCCTCCACCGCTTCCTCCCGAGAGGGCCCGAGCCACGGAGACACCCCGCTTCCCTCTCGGCCAGCCTAGACGTCTCTGTCACTGACCTGTAGTGTCTGTGGGCGGAGGGACCTTCTCAGCTGCCGGAGTTTCTGTCCCTGAAGCCTGCTCGGATCTGCTTCTCTGGGGCCACTTGGCCAGGGCAGGGCAGGGGAGGGGTCCACTTTCCAGGGCACGATGGACCCTGGGGACGGCTCTCCAAGGCTCTCTGGAAAGGAAATCTCTTCCACTGTGTTTCTGTGCACCTTGCAGTGATCCAGAATTTGTGGGGAGTTCTTCTTGTAGGAAATATATGGGCTGTGAGTTCGGAGCTAGCATAGGTGAGTCTTTCTACTCCACCATCTTGACTCCACCCCGTCCAAGTGTTCCTTTTAAGGTGTTATTTTCTCCAGTTAATTTTTGTGCTTCCTTTTCCATTTGTTCAATTTTCCTTTTCAAAAGATGTTCTCATCAGTGAATCTTTTTTTTATACTATTAAAATCATTGTCCAGTTTTTCTTCTGTTTCCTTTTTCAGCTGTTCCAGGAGAGCTGTTTGTGCATGCAAGCAGTTCACAGTCCCTTCTGAAGTTTCAAATGGAAGTACAGTCTCAGTATTGACCCCTTTGATATTTTTGTTTTGGTCCTCGTCCCCATAGAAGATTCTATGGTTTTATCAGGCTTATGATGGTGATTGTGTCTTGTGACTTCTGGTTCTTTCAGTTAGAAGGTACAGAACTTTATGTTGAGCTGGCTTGTGTGTAGAAGCTAACAGCAGGTTTTTGTTTTGTGTTTCCCCAATCAGTCCTGAGGTTAGCCTGTTAAGTCTGGAGGAGGTATGATCTGGTCACAGGAGAGCTCCTCCACAACACTGAGGCAAAGGCAAGCTCAGGGGATAGTGATCACAACTGCCCTATTGTATTCCCTTTCACCTGAAGTGCTGAGGCACGCCTGGATGCTAGTGTGAGTTTCCACCCCTCCTGGGGCTCCTCTCCTGGTACTGAGGCTTGCCTGGGTCCTAGAGGTAGTTTCCTCTGCCCTGGGTCCTCTGTCCTTCTGGTTTGCCTGCACCACAGTAGGAGAAATCCCCCTTATCTATTTCCCTAGCCTCAGGTGTTATGAGACTATTTGCCCCCTCTGCTGTTTCCACTGATCCAGGATTTTTCTGGGGAAATATTTTATGGTTCTTTCAAGGTCATCAATGGGGTGTGAGAGAGCATTTACTGATCACTCCACCATCCTTGTTCCTGGAAGTTCAAGGAGGTGATTTACCAACATTTAATCCACAAGCTGAAACTCTCAGGAGGTACTCTGCTGATACTTGTTGCTCAGCGGCTGTCACTGGCCTGGCTCTGCTTGTCTCCCACCCTTTGCTGCCTCTCTGCTGGTTCCACCTGGTGCTCTCAGGTTTCCCGGGGTCCTCCAACTCTGCTATGCTGGACACGCTGCACTGTGCACTCTGACCTCACCCCCTTGGAAGAGATCCTTCCCATGGACCTTCCAGTCTGTCCTGGCCTCCAAATCCTCCATAGTGTGTCTCCCACTGGATTCCACACCTCCAAAATTTGGTCAGATTCTCCTTTCTGAGGCATCAGAAGGAGTTCGTCCAAGAGGTTAAGTGAGTCAATGCTCTTACTCTGCTATCTTGACTCCCTGGACCCACATCCTGCATTTTTGATAAAGTTATTCATTATTTTAATTAGTTTTCACTTGAATGTCTAGAATTTTCTAAGTATACTATAATATGATCTGAACAGAACAATAGCTTTGTTTCCTCTTTGTGAAATTTAATTCCTGCATTTTCTTTTTCTTCTCTTATTGCTAAAATTAAGATTTCTTGTTCAAAGTGGAATAATAATGGTGATGATGGACTGAATGTAAAGATCTTCCCTGCCCAGTAATAGGCTTTCAGGCGAAGCTCACTAAGGGAAGCTTAATTAAGGGAGGCTTGTTTTGAAGGCAGTTTCTCAACATTTCTTAATTAATGAGTCACTGGCTCAAGGGAGTCATGATGTCCTCTAGCTCTGTAAAGTGTTTCTATATGTATAAGTGTGTGTATGTGTATGTGTATGTGTAAGTGCATGTGCATGTGTATATCTATATATGTTTATACATACAAAATAGATAAATATAGGCACACATATACACATATAAATGTACACACATGTACATGCCATATATGCACACATGTGTGTATACGTATGTACATATATGTGCACACATGTGTATGCATATATTTATGAGTATACATGCACATACCCACCATATATGTGCGTGAATGTGTGCATGTACATATACACATGATACACACATATAAATATATACTCACATGTATGTATATGTATTTGTATGTATATATATGTGTGTATGTGTATATAGAGATATGTAGATATAGACATATAGATAGATATATATGTATTCCCTCTACCTAGCCTAAAACTGAAAAAGTTCTCAGGAGTTACAAAAGCCACTGTTCCATGTAGGAATGTAGAGAGGTCAACTTTAATAGGTCCCTTATGGCTTTTTTTTCCTGTTTACTTTTTCATGTTTTCTTCATTCTTGTATTTGAAAGACAAATTGTCTATTCAAGTTTGGTCTTTTCATCAAGAATGCTTGGAAGTTCTCTATTTCATCGTAATTCCATTTCTTTCCTGAAGTATTATACTCAGTTTTGCTGGATATGTGATTCTTGGTTTTAAACCTATCTCCTTTGACTTCTGGAATATCATATTCCAAGCTTTTTGATTCCTTAGAGTACAATCTGCCAAATACTGTGCTATCCTGGTGGCATTTCCACAGTACTTGAATTGTTTCTTTCTGACTGCTTTTAATATTTTCTCCTTGACCTGGGAACTCTGGAATTTGGCTACAATATCCCTAGGAGTTTCCTTTTCAGGATTTCTTTCAGGAGGTGATTGGCGAATTCTTTCATTTCTATTTTACCCTCTTGGTCTAGAATATCAGGGCAGTTTTCCTTGATAATTCCTTGGAAGGTGATGTCTAGGCTGTAGACCAGTAATTTTAAATTATCTCTCCTAGATCTATTTTCCAGGTCAGTTGTTTGTCCAATGAGATATGTCTTATAATCTATTTTTTTTCATTCTTTTGATTTTGTTTTATTATTTCTTAATATGTTATACAGTCATTAACTTTCATCTGCTGCATTCTAATTTTTAAAGAACTATGTTCTTCAGTGAGGTTTTGGACCTCGTTTTCCATTTGGGCTTTCTCCCTTTTCAGGCATCTTCTCCTCATTGACTATGTGGACCTCTTTTGTCATTTGACTGAGTCCATTTTTTAAAGATGCTATTTTCTCCACCATGTTAGGGGGTCTCCTTTAGCAAGCTGTTGAAGTTTTTTTTCATTATTTTTTTACATTGCTCTCATTTCTCTTCCAAATTTTTCCTCCACCTCTCCTGCTTCATTTTCAAAATCCTTTCTGTGCTCTTCCTTGACCTGAGATCATTACATAATTTTTCGGAGGCTTTGGATGTAGGAGTGTTGATCTTACTGTCTTCCTCTAGTTGGATGCTTTGATCTTCCTCTGGTTGTATGTTTTCCTCTTCCTCATCTGAAAGAATGGAAGGAAATTTCTTTTCATCAAGAAAATAACTTTCTACAGTCTTAATTTCCCCTTTTGATGATTTTCCAACTAATTGTTTGATTTTTGAGTCCTTGTCAAGTGCAATGTATACTACCTGAGGCTTCACATGTTTTGTGCAGCTGTGCTCCAAGATATCTCTAGGGATGTGTAAGTTTTCAGTTCCTTCAAAGTGCCATAATCAAGGGAGAGGTGTTTATTCCTCTCCTGGTGTGCATTCTAGTCTGTGAGTAATCACAAGCACTCTTTTCTTCCCTGCAACTGTGAGTATGATTCCCTCTCTAGAGCCACTACCAGCATTGCCATGCCAGTGCTTCATCTCAACCAAGGTTTTCAGGACCCTGACCTAGATCAGCTGGTCAATTCACCCAGGGTCTGTAGCACTGGAGCTCTACAAGTGGCTGCAGCTGCGCTGAAGTTGGGGCTGGAGCTTGTCTCCTCTCATCCAGGTGAAAAAGTTTTCTCACTGATTTTTCAAACTGTTTTTGGTGTTTTTGGGGTTGAGAAATCTGGAAACCACACCAGCTGCTAGTGATTGATCACCCTGAAGCCTGCTCCAATCACCTTCTGTTCCATTGTGGCCCACACTGGACTCTGCAGTGCTCAGAACCTGGTGCAGTATAACTTTCCTGTGGGCCTTCCAGGCTCTCTTGGCTTGGAATTCTGTTTCACTGTTATTTTGTAACATGTGACACTCTAGTATTTCTTTAGAGTCATTTTTATAGGTATTTTAAGGGCTTTGTGGAGAAAGCTCTAGGAGGTTCATGCTTATACTGCACCATATTGGCTTCCCATGTTACTTATCTTTTTAAAGGCAGAATCCATTTATTCCTGTCTTCTGTAGTGTTTTAAATAGGAATGCATGTTGTATTTTGTCAAAAGCTTTTCCCTGCATCTTTTGAGATAAACATAAGATTTCTGTCAGTTTTCCTGTTGATACTGTCAGTCATCCTGATATCTTCCCTAATATGGCACCAACTCTGCATTCCTGGTATAAATCGTACCAGGTCATAGTGCATTATGTGATAAGTTGTAATATGTTGGTTCTGATATACTTGTGGTAAGTTGGTGTAAGCTCTCTGCTAATATTCCATTTAAGATTTTTACATCTATATTTACTAGGGAAATTGTTCTGTAATTTACTTTCATTGTTTTGCCTCCTTCCTCACAAGTATAGGGATAAACAAAGAGGAAAGGTGTCAGCATCTTTCCTATCACCAGCATTGTCTGTATCATAAAAACAAAACAGGACTGTTTCTTTGACTATTTTACCAAAAAATTATATAATATTGGAATTAAATGTTCTTTAAATGATTGGTAGAATTCTCTTCTGAATCCATTTGGCCCTGAATGATTTTTCTTTAGGGACTTCATTGACGGTTTACTCAATTTCTCTTTTTGAAAGAGAGTTATTATGCATTTTAATTTCTCTTTTTAAACATGAACAATTTATTTTTTTCTGGATATTCATTCATATCACTAAAATTGTCAGATTCATTGGCATGAAACAGGACAAAATACCTACAAATAATTCTTTTAATTTCTTCTTCATTTGTGGTGAATTCAGCCTCTTAGTTTTTGATGATGGTAACTTGTTTTTCTTTTGTTTTCAAGAGACCAAGGGAACTAAAATTTATCTATATTATTATTTTTTCATATTCTGTTTTTATTTTTATTTATTAGTTCAGTAGTTCTCTTAATTTCAATTTAATCAACCTTTATTTTGGGTTTCAAATTTTCTAACTTGTGTTTAACTAGGGATTATTAATTTGTCCTTTTTCTCACTTTTTCGTTGCTTATCCAATTCATTGATTTCCTCTTTCTCTCTTTTATTCATTATAAACATTTAGAGATATAAAACTTTCCTCAATAACCACTTTTGATGTACCCCATAATTTTTGGTGTGCTGTCTTAGTATTGTCATTCTCTTGAATGAAGTTATTGAGTGTTTCTGTAATTTGTTGTTTGACCCACTCGTTCTTTATGATTAGATTATTTGGTTTTCAATTAATTTTAGTCGATCTTTCCATGGCCCTGTATTACACGTATTTTTATTGCATTGCGATCTGAAAAGGGTACATTAAATATTTTCTACTTTTCTGCATTAGATTAAAAGACTTTTATACCCTAAAACATGTAGGTTTCATGTACTGATTGGAAATTTGTATATCCCTTTGTATCCCCATCCAATTTTCTCCAGAGACCATATCCAACTTCTCTCAAATTCTATTCACCTTCTTAACTTCTTTTTTTATTGCCTGGTGAGATTTATCTAGGTATAAGAGGGGGAGATTGAGGTCCCCTTAGTATAGTTTTCCTATCTAGTTCTGTTTGTAACCCTTAACTTTTTCTCCAAGTATTTTGATGCTATACCACTTGGTGCATATATGGTGTAACGATATTACTGCATTATCGATGGTGCCTTTTAGCAAAATGTATTTTCCTTCCTTCTATCTTTCTATTAGATGTGATTTTCCTTTTACTTTGAGAACAGAATTGCTTCCCCTGATTTTTTGGTTATTTGTTTCTTTTCCTTCAACTCAATCATAAAGTATTCTACTCTAGTCTTTTACCTTTCCTCTTTTTGTATTCCTCTGCTTCTAATGTCTTTCTTGTAAAATATATTTTGTAAGATTTTAATCCACTTGGCTAACCATTTCCATTTTATGGGCTAAGTTCATCACATTCACATTTATGATTATTATCTGTGTCTTTTTTTCCATTCTATTCCCCTCCACCATTTGTGCTTTCTCTTCTTTTTTCTTCATTTGCTTCCTCACTAGTTCTTTGGTTTGATCAATGCCTCCCTGCTACTTCTTCCCTCCTTTATATTCACCCCTTTTCCTCTTCTTTCTCCTTTCCCCTCCTACTACCTGTAGGGTAAGTTCGATTTCTACACCTAACTGACTATGTCAATCCCTCTTTGAGCCAAATCTAATGAGAGTAACTTAAAAACAATGCTCATCTCCGTTCGTCCTTTCCCTGCATGACAAATGGCTTTTGTGCTTCTTTGTGCGATATAATTCACCCTTTTCTGCATCCTCCTTCCCTTTATTCAAAATACATTCCGTTTTTATCCCTTAATTAGGTTTTCTATCATCACCTCAATGTCACTTATATTCACGTGATCTGTCTGTGTACTCTATCAAAATACTATGACAAATAAATGATAAATTATTATAAATGTTATAACAAAAATAACAAGAAGAACTGAATGTAAAATTTGATTTTCAAATACAATACTTAAGAAAAACATAAAAAGTAAACAGAAAATGGAAATCATAATGGACTTAATAAGGTAGAACTGTTTACATCCCTACATGGGAAGATGATATTTATAACTCAGAAGATCTTTCTCAATATTGAGGTAATTAGAAGGAGAATATATAGACAGAAGACCAAAGTGTGAGTTGAAAATAAAGAGATTTTAACTAAAAAATAAAATTAAGGAGTGAGTGAGGAATGTACTGGGAAGAAGGGAAAGGTGGAATGGTGTATATTATCTTACATAAAAGAGGCAAGAGACAGCTTTTACAATGGATGGCAAGTGGGGGATGGTGAGGGAGCCTGAGTAACCCTTAGTTTCATCAGAATTGAGGCAAAGAGGGAATAATGTACACACTCAATTGTGTATATAATTCTATCTTACCCTACATGAAAGTAGATAAAGAAAGGGATAAAAATGGAGGATGATAGAAGGGGGAAGATTGGTGGAGGATAGTCAGAAATGAAATACTTTTGAGGAGGGACAGTGTAAAAGGTGAGAGAAAACAGAAAAAAATGTGAGGATAAGATTCAGGTAAATACAGTTAGCAGTAGTAATGGTGAAAAAAATTGTTGCAAGTTTCTATGATAAAAGGTGTCATTTCTCAAACATATGGAAAATTGAGTCATAATTATAAAAATAAAATCCATTCTCCAGCTTTTCAATCACCAAAAGATATAAAGAGTTGTTAGATAAGAAAACTCAAAACTATCTATGACACTATGAACAAAAAATCTAACTCACTATTGATGGGAGAAATGTATATTAAAACAATCCTTCAGTACTGCATAGTATATATTAGATTGCCTAATATGACAGAACAAGCAACTGAAAAATGTAGAAAGGGAGGTGGAAAAAATGAAATATTAATGCCCTGTTGGTGGAGTCTTGAACTGATTCAAACATTTTGTATAGCAATTTGGACTACTCTCAAAACTATGCATTCCCTTTAACCTGGCAATACCACTACTAGATCTGTATCCTAAGAGACTAAAAAAAAAAAGGATCTATTTGTACAAACATATTTATAGCTGCTCTTTTCTTGGGGTAAAGAATTAGAGTTTGAGATTTCTGGTTCTGAAAATCAAGATGGCAGAGTAATTGGCAATTACCATCTTCCTCCTCTTGTTGACCCTGATGAACCAAGAGAATATTTCCCTGTGAAAAACCCTGGAAAAGAGGGAGTAGTGAAAGGGGTAAACAGACTCTCAGCCTGTGAGGCTAGAAAGATCTCGAAGGAGTATTCTTCTTTCTGTGGCCAAGGCAACCAATGCAGGATCAGAACTGTCTCAGACAGCTCCACCTAAACAAACCAGGAGAAGATCCTAAGTCCCAGAGGGTGAAGCCAGCAACTTCCAACAGCAGGACCCCAGGCATGCCTCAGCACCTCAGGGGACTTTGGAAGACACTAGCACAGACAACTGAGCTTGTCTATGCTCTAACTCAGCAGAGGAGACTTCCACCATCCAAACCATGCCTCCCCCACATTTAAGGAGCTAGCTCTAGGGAAACTCAAAAAGACCTCATATGGCCTTGACTTTCAAATACCAGCCATTTCAGTGTCAGATAAGCTCCAGCATTTGAGCTTCTGGCTGAAAGTATCAGAGGCCACAACACAAATCCACAAGTTTTAGGGTGCAAAGGGATTATAATTGGTGATATGTAAAGGAAGAAGAAAAAAATAAATTCCATCACAGTAAGGGGAACAAAAATATATTACAGTAGAGGTAAATAGGAGAGGGAGATGAGAATTGTTTGAGGGCTACTCTCATCTGATTGTATTTAAAGAGGGTAAAACAAACTCAGTTAAGTATAGAGATAAAATTAACTCTATATGCAGTAGTAGAGGAAGGGAGAAAGAAAAGGGAGAGGAGGGTAAAAGGGCGGGAAGAAGTAATAAGGGAAAAGAGGATTAAAAGGGAGGTAGGCTGAAAGAAGGGAAGGAAGACTGAAGGAGGCTGTGGTCAAAAATTAAAACTACTGTGGAGGGGAAGGGAGAACTAAAAGGAAGAAGAAGGGGAAAGGGGATAGAGTGAAAGACAGACAGTAATCATAAATATAAATGGGAATGGTATGAACTCTCCCTGCAACGGAGATAAATAGGAGAATGGATTAAAAATCATAATCCAACAGTATATTGTTTACCAGAAACACATTTGAAAAGGAGGGATACACAGAGGGTAAAGGTAAAAGGTAGGAACAGAACATTTTGTGCTTCAACAGATGTAAAAACAAAACAAAACAAAACAGCAGCGGTAAGAAACCCAATCTCAGACAAAGCAAAAGCAGAAACAGATCTAATCAAAAGAGATAAGGAAGGAAACTATATGCTGCTAAAAGACGCCATAGACAACAAAGTAATTTCATTACTAAACGCATATGCTGCAAGTGCCATAGCATCTAAATTCTTAGAGGAGAAGTTAAGGGAGTTACAGGAGGAAACAGACAGCAAAACTATACTAGTAGGGGATCCCAACATCCCCCTCTCTGAAGTTCATAAATCTAATCTCAAAATAAAAAAAAGAAAATAAGGAGGTGAATAAAACTCTGGATAAGGTAGATAACAGAGATGTCTGGAGAAAATGCAAGGGGATAGAAAGGAATATACCTTTTTATCAGTGGCACATGGCACATATAAAAAAATTGACCTTGTATCAGACTATAAAAACCTCACAATACAGGACAGAAAGGCAGAGATCGTCAATGGATTTTTCTCAGATCATAATGCAATAAAACTTATATGTAATCAAAGGCCATGGAAATATAAACAAAAACTCATTAGAAACTAAACAATCAAACTCTAAAGAATAAGTGAGTTAAACAACAAATTATAGAAACAGTCAACAACTTCGTTCAAGAGAATGACAATAATGACACATCCTACCAAATTTTATGTTATACTGCTAAAGCAGTTCTTAGGGGAAGTTTTATTTCTTTGAATGCTCACATGAACAGAATAGAGAAAGAGGAGATCAATGAACTTGGTATGCAGCTGAAAAAGCTTAAAAGAGAACAAATTTAAAATCCCCAAATAAATATCAAATTAGAAATACTGAAAACCAAAGAAGAGATTAATAAAATTGAAATGAAGAAAACTGTTGGACTAATAAATAAAACTAAGAGCTTATTTTATGAAAAAAACAATAAAATTGATAAAACTTTGGAAAATTTGATTTAAAAAGGAAGGAATAAAACCAAATTACCTATATCAAAAATGGAAAGTGTTAACGCACCTCCAATAAAAAGAAAATTAAAACAATTATAAGAAATTGCTTCATCCAGTTTTATGCCCATAAATTTAACAATCTAAATGAGATGGATGATTATTTTAAAATATATGAATTGCCCAGACTAACAGAAGATGAAGTTGAATACTTAAATAACCACATCTCAGAAAAGAAAATTGAACAAACCATCAATGAAGTCCCTAGTAAAAAGTCTCCAGGGCCATATTCATTCACAAGTGAATTCTATCAAACCTTTAAAGAACAGTTAATTCCAGTGCTATATACACTTTTTGGGAAAATTGGAGAAGAAATCACCTCAGCTTCTTTTTGTGGTGATAATAGGGTTGCGATACTTAAACCAAGAAGAGTCAAAACAAAGAAAGAAAATTATAGACCAGTTTTTCTAATGAATATAGATCCAAAAACTGCAAATAGATTTTAGTAAAAAGAGTATAGTAACTTATCACGAGAATAATACATTATGATCAGGTAAGATTTATACCAGGAATGCAGGGCTGGTTCAATATTAGGAAAATTATTAATAGTATTAGTCGTATCAACAACAAAATAATAGAAACAACATGGTTATCTCAATCGATGCAGAAAAACCTTTTGACAAAATACAACACACATTCCCATTGAAAACACTGGAGAACATAGGAATAAATGAAACTTTCCATAAAATAATAAGCAGTATCTACCTAGAACTTTCAGCAAGCTTTATATGCAATGGGAATAAACAAGGTAAATTTCGAATGTGATCAGGGGTGAAACAAGGATGTCCTTTATCAATTCAATATGGTACTAGAAGTATTAGTTGCAACAATAAAAGAAGAAAAAGAAATTGAAAGAATTAGAATAGGCAAAGGAAAAACTAAACTATCACTCTTTGCAGATGATATGATGATATATTTAGAGAACCCCAGAGAATCAAGTAAAAAAAGAACTACTTGAAATAATAAACAACTTTGGCAAAGTTTCAGGTTACAAAATAAACCCACATAAATCTTCTGCATTTCCATATATTGCTATCAAAGCCAAACAGCTAGAGATAGAAAGAGAAATCCCATGTAAAGTGAGGGTAGACACTCTAAAATATTTGGAAGTCTACCTGTCAAAACAAACCCAGGAACTATACTAACACAATTGCAAGACACTTTTCACACAAACAAAATCAGATCTAAGGGGGTGGAAAAACATCAGTTGCTCATGCGTGAGGTGAGCCAATATAATAAAAATGACAATTCTACCTAAAGTAATTTACTTATTCAATGCCAAACCAATCAAACTAACAGACACTTACTTTGTAGAGCTAGAGGAAATAATATCAAAATTCATCTGGAATAAGAAAACGACCATAATATCTAGGGAGGTAATGAAAAATAATGCTAGGGAAGGTGACCTATTTCTACCAGATCTCAATTGTATTATAAAGCAGCAATTATCAAAACCACTTAGAACTGGCTAAGCAAAGGAAGGGTAAATCAGTGGAATAGGTAGGTACTCAAGACACAGTGGTCAATGAATATAGCAATCTACTGTTTGATAAATCCAAGGACTCCAGTTTCATGAGATAAGAACTCATTGTTCAACAAAAATTGCTGGAAAAACTGGATAAAAGTGTGACAGAAACTAGGCATAGACCAATGCCTCACACCATGCACAAGAATAAAGTCCAAATGGGTGCATGATCTAGGTAGATTGATACTCTAAACAAATCAGTGGAGCAAGGAATAGTGTATTTATCAAATTTAGGGAGCAGGGAAGAATTTTTGACTAAACAAGAGATGGAAAACATTATGAAGTGCAACATGGAAAATTTTGATTACATTAACCTGAAAATTTTTACACAAGGAAACCCAATGCAAAGAAGAGTAGGATGAAAGCAGAAAACTGGAAAAGAATTTTTACAATGATTATCTTTGATAAAGGCGTCATTTCTAAAATATATAGAGAAATGAGTTAAATTTACAAGATTACAGTTTATTCTCCAATTCATAAATGGTCAAAGGATATGAATAGGTTGTTTTCAGAAGAAGAAATTAAAGCTATCTATAGTCATATGAAAAAATGCTCTAAATCACTATTGATTAGAGAGATCCAAATCAAGACAACTCTGAGATACCATATGATACCTATTGGATCGGCAAACATGACAAAACAAGATGATAATAAATGTTGGAAAAGATTTGGGAGAGTTGGAAAAGTAATTCATTGTTGGTGAAGCTGTGAGCTGATATTATAAACATTCTGGAGAACAATTTGGAACTATGCCCAAAGGGCTACAAAAAATGTCCCTACCCTTTGACTCAGCAATACCACTTCTAGGACTTTATCCCCAAGATATAATAAAAGTGGGAAAGGGTCCCACATATACATACATATTTATAACAGTACTCTGTGTTGGCCAAAAACTGGAAATCAAGTGGATGCCCATCAATTGGGAAATGGCCGAATAAATTGTGGTATATGAATGTAATGAAATACTATTGTGCTATAAGAAATGATGAGCAGGAAGATTTCAGAGAGGCCTGGAAAAACTTACATGAACTGATTCTGAGCGAAAGGAGTAGAACCAAAACTTTGTACACAGTAACAATCATATTCTGTGAGGATTTTTTTCTGGGAGACTTAGAACTCCATTGCAGTGTAAGGACTTAAAAATCCCCAGTGGTCACTTAAGGCAGCATGCCTTCTACATCCAGAGAAAGAACTATGGAATTTGATTGCAGAATGTAGCAGATCATTTTATTTTGTACTATGTTTTGGTTTGTTTTATGATTTCATCCATTCATTTTAATTCTTTTATGCAACATGACTTAGGTGTAAATGTATTTAATAGGAATGTATACGTAAAACCTATATAAAATTGTATGGTGTCTCAGGAATGGAGAGGAGGTAACTGCGAATGAGGGGGAAGGGAAGGGAAAAATCTAAATTATATGGAAGTGATTGTAGAAAACTGAAAACAAGTAAAATGATAAAAAAATGAATTTGAGTTTGAGGGGAAGTTTATCAGTTAAGAAATGGCTGAACAAGATATGTGATTATGATGAAATAACATTATACTGTGAGAAATTATCATCAGGATGCTCTCATAAAACCAGGGAAAACTTTCATGGGCTGATATTAAGTTAAATGTGCTTTGTATAAAGTAACAGCAATTTTTTCAGATTAGCTGTGAATGACTTAGCAGTTCTCAGTAATGGAAAGATCAAAGACAACACTGGAAGTTTCACAATGAAAAATGCTCTCCATTCTCAGAGAAAGGACTGATGGTGTCCGAATACAGACTGAAGCATGTTTTTACTCTATTTTTATTGATGCTTTTTGTTCTTTGCTTTCACTCACAACATGACTATTATTGATATGTTTTTCGTGATTACACATATGCAACCTATTATCAAATTGATTGTTTCCTCAATGCGAAGTAGAATGTATAGGGAATAAAAAAGATAATTTGGAACTCAAAGTATTAAAATGAATTTTAGAACTCAAATTATTAAAAAAGAATTTTGAAAATTGTTTTTACATGTAACTGGTGAAAAATAAATCACTGAACGAATAAAAAATTCTTTATTAGTCTTGAATTAAACAATAACAACAATGGCTCTCTTCCTTTTTTCAAAAACATTCAAGAATTATTGTCCTATCACAAGTGCTGAATCAGTTCACAGCACTTATCTCCCAGGTCAGGCCAGATACCATTCTCATAATATCTCAAAAGGGTTAATTTCTCAATACCTTTTCAATGACAAATCTATAAACTCAAGGACTTCCTTTTATTTTTTCAAATCATTTACCGGATATCAATGACATATTGGTACCTTTTAGGAGAAATTACTTAGGTAAGGAAGATGATGGTAAAATAGATATCACTTTGCCTTCCATAGGCAAATCTGCTACTCTGATTTTCTTATTTTATGTTATTATGCAATAACACATTGTATCATATATTAATAACATAATAATATTAGAATATATTAGGGACCTGTCATTTCATCACTATAGAGATATCTGTATATGAACTTCATGCAGATAATGGCCTATTTATATCAAAATAGATAAGTCTTAAGACAACTGGCTGAAACACATAAAGATTAAATGAATTGCCCATGTGTAATGGTAATTTAAACGGGAAAATCTTTCCCATTCAGTAATAGGCCTATGTATCCTGTTTAAATCATGTGGAAGCTTAAGTCACATGTTCTGCAAGGAACTTTCTGGATGGGTGGAGCAGGGGCGGCAGGAAGTTGGTCAGGCTAGTCAGATTTAGGAAACACACAGGCAGGCAGGCACATCTTCTTTCTTGGAAGGTCCCAGCAGGGGTTGAAAGGCTTGGGAATGGTTGTTCCCCATGAAATGACACTGTATTGACTTCTTGGTCAATTTTACTTTCTGATTCCGGGAGTTGGCTTTCTCGTGTCTAGATAAATGTTTTTCTTCTGCCTTCTATATGGAGAGTCTGTTATATTTTGTGACTGAGAACTATGGTGGCTGTGAATATTGCCTTGGCAACACACTAGTTCACACAGTTATTCAATACCAGAATTGTGATTTGTAAATAGGTTTTCATAACTTTAGCTCAGTACTTTACCCATTATGCCATGGTATTGCTATACTATTAGTAATATTTTTAACTGGGTACATATGAATATATGTATATGCATGCATATGTATGTTTATTTCAAATAGCAAATTCTATGTAGCATATACATATAATGTCCATGTATGTAGCACACTGCATGTAATATTTAATGTAGTGTTTTCCAATTTACTAGGTTTTTCCTTAAATCTCAGTGTCAGAGAAAGTATCATCATTTTACAGATAAAGAGCCTAAAGTTCAAAGAGATTAATTGACTTACTTTATAAGGACCACAAGGTTAGTAAGTATCTCAGTCAGAACCAGGGCTGTACTGGAGTCATCTCCAAGCCTTGTGTGAGCTATTGATAGGTAGACATTAACTATAAGTATTTATATCTCAGAATTTAGTACATATTACATCATGCCTGCCTTTAAATCTTGGCAGCTTGGTTTCCTACATGGTCAGTAACTTCTGAGGAGTCTATATGAAGCAGATGCACTTCTTTTTCAGGTACCTTTTTAATTTAGATCACTATTCCTAGTAACTATTAATCAGTGACATAAAGTATCTTGAAACATCTTAAACTTCAGGAAAGCACTAGAAACACTAGAGTGAAGTGAGAACTGCTGATGTGTCTGACACTGCCACAAAACTCTTGTCCTATTTACATTTTGTGATTAATGTATTCAATGCTCTGTTATTATGGAACTGCATAGAAAATCATGTAGATCATAGTCCCCTCTGTCAATAGAAGTAGGTAATATCAGAAAGAAAAAAGAAAAAAAAGGACAGAGGAAAGGAAAAACAAAATTAAATTGTTAGATTAAAAATGGACCAGCAGTCTCTTGGCCTTAAGTTCTAACTTTGACTGAAAGTAGGTAGCCATACGCAAATCATCTAATTTCTCTATTACACAACATCTTCAACTATAAGATTAGGTAAATGAATGAAATAATTGGATTTCCTTCTATAGCTACCAATCTACAGATCTAGTTCTAACTTCTCTAATAATAGTAATGGTTTGCTCTAGATGGCACGATATTTGAAGAAAAAATTCAGATGACCTTCAGACAATTTTCTTTTAATTGTGCACTTTGTAAAATTAGATTTCTTTTTTTTTAATTTTTTACATCCTTCTTTTACTAGAAATAAGAATGAAGAATTGACATAAGAACAATTTCCTGATAGGGAGTATTTTGAATGTTAGAAATAATCCCCTCTGTATAATTTGTGAAATGGAATATTTCTCTGTGACTAAACAGCTATTTATGCTCACTTGGGATGTCAAATTGGCATTTGGGGTGACTACTAAATTACACAAGGTTTAATGGATAGAGATACTCTACAGAATGTGAGGAATTGAGTATCATTATCCCAGTGGGGCATTACAGCCACCAATAACCAAAGTTTCTCTGATTTAATCTATTACCTTATCTTTCAAATTCACATCATTTTTTTTTACCTTTTGATGTCTAAAGAATAAAATAATCCAAATAAGCAGCAAGTAGATAAAAATTCTCATACACACTGTAGCTATCTAAACCTTCCTGCAGAGTGTATGGTATTGACATTTTCAGATTATTTTGACTGAGTTGGGAAATTTTTAGCAGATTCAAATAAAGTATTTCACTCCTTTCGCGTTTTGAGTATTACCAGGCTTCATTCTACTTGGAAATACCTTAATAGCAATGTTGTTAGGAAAGTTTGCCAATATTCTTTTGTCAAAAATCAAACATGTAAAAGAGCTCAGTTGTAATGTGTTTAATAAAAATATTCTGAAAACTATCAATACTAAAAAGATTATTTTAAATATATAGAATTTATATTGTCTTCGACACATTATCACATTTGAGCGTAATGGGTACCCATAAATGTACCACAGAACCTCAAAGTGATAAAGGAACTTTTAATCTAACTTTTTTTTCCAGAACTAGAATCCTTTCTCTAACATTTACAAAAAGTTGCTATAAAAGTCTATGTTTGGAAAACTGTGGATAAAATGTTCTACATCTCCTAAATCATATTTTACTGAATGTTTTCCTCAACTCCTCTTAATTTTAGTGCCTTCCCTCAGTAAAGTATTTCCTCTTTATCCTGTATACAATTCTCTCTCTCTCTCTTTCTCTCTCTCTCTCTCTCTCTCTCTCTCTCTCTCTCTCTCTCTCTCTCTCTATCTCTCTCTCTCATTTGCTTTTCCTCTATTTTTTCAATGCTTCCATAACTTACTTTGATAGCACTCTTTATATCTCTATCATTTATCCATTTTGACCTCATTTTTGTTACCGTGTATACAGCATAAAATGCTGGTGTAGACCTAGATTTCACCAAATTGCTTTTCAGATTTCCTGATAGGTTTTGTCAAACGCTGACTCCTTACAACAACAGTTTGGATATTTGGGTTTCAAAAACTATAGATCACTATGGTAATTCATTACTATTTATTTTGCACCTAATCTATTCTAATGATCCATCAATCTATTGCTTACCACTTTGTATTATAGTTTGGAATCCAGTGCTGCTAGGTCACTTTCCTTTGCATTTTTTCTCATTGATTATCTTGATATTCTTGACGTTTTGATCTTCCACATTAATTTTGTTATTGTCTTTGACTTTATAAAATAATTCTTTGGTACATTGATTATTTTGGAACTTAATAAATAAATTAACTTAGGAAGATTTGCCATTTTTACATTGATTTGGTCTACAGATATGTAATTAATATTTTACCCACTTTTTTTTACATCTGACTTCTGGGATCTGAGATGGTGCAGTAAGTAATAAAGAACTGTCCCTCTCACACATTCACCTCTGAACAACATTAAAACCACAAAATAGAGTCCCAGAACAAATCTTAGAACAGTAGAACCAGTAGAAAGAAGTGGTGGAAAAGTCTTTTTAGTTTGAGAGACAATCAAAAAAAGCCAGTATCACTTCACTCCAGGACAGGAAGCATCCCAGCAAGCCAGCAGCAAGTGCCACTTCAGCAAATCAGCAGGAGATTTTGAGCCCCATGGTGGTAGAACAGACAAATGCCAATAGCAGGAACCCCCAGCAGCATTAACAAGCCAGATAAACTGGAAGACTTAGGATCATAGGACCACCATGTGTTTAGCACAGTCCCAGACAACCAGGCATCTTGTTTCAACCTGACCTCCATATACTTCAATGTAGCCCTGGAGAAATGCAGCAACACCCCACCTGACCCCAATACATGCCACACACCACCAGTAGGTCCCTAGCTCAGTACTAGGTAAGCTGCTAGACAGCCTTCACCTGCCATTACGTGAGGCCCAGTACACAAAACTAGTGATCAGACCACTGAGCCACAGCACAAGAAGCCTCGAACTGTGCTCCAATAGAAGAACTCAACTTTAAAAGCCAGGGAATTGCCAAAAACACATGAGCAAGAAGAAAAAACAAACCTTGACCACAGACAGGGAGGATCAAAACACAGACTCAGAAGAGGACGACATTGTCAATAAAACTGTGTCTGAAATATCAAAGAGGAAAATAAATTGGTCTCAAGCCCAAAAAGTCTTCTTGAAAGAGCTCAAAAAGGATTTTAAAAGTCAACATTTTATATTTGTGTTTAAGTATGACAAAAGTATTTGCATTCATCTGTAATTATATTCATAGAATACCTGGGTTTACATTGGCAAGTGGACTTCATTTCATTCTCTCTGCAGTTCTGTTAATGGAGTTTCTCTTTCTGTTGTTACTGGGTTTTGGTGGTAGCATAGAGAAATGTTATTTTTTTTTTTATTTTAATACATTTCATATCCTACACGTTTGCTAAAATTGATGACTTTTTCAATTAGGTTTTGAGTTGATTCTCCAGGTTCTCTAAGTATGCCATCTTATATTGACAAAGAGTGACAGCATTATTCACTCATTGTCTATTTTTATTTATTCGATTTACTTTTCTTGTCATATTGCTATGGCTAACAATAGGGACACTAGTACAATGCTGTTTAATAACACAGTGTTGAGTAATAGTACTGACAACATCATTGCTCCACCCTCTGATCTTATTTGGAATGCTTCAAGTTAAAGATAATGCCTCATTTGCATTTTAAATAGATACTAATTTTCATTTTAGGAAAGACTTAGTTGGAGATAGTGGAGTAAGGCAGGGATTTGCCTGAATTCTGCCAAATTCTTCTCCAAATATTGTTAAAATAATACCTCTAAACAGATTCTCAGGGGATAGAACCAACAAAAGACTATGGTAGAATAATTTGTCCAACCCAAAATAATTTGGAAGGTTAATAGGAAACATCTTCCTCACTCAGGTGAGAGTAAAACACAGTGTAGCACAGATATTTCCAGCATAGGACATACCCAGGTAAACTAGAAACTGGCTTTGTGGGCAAATGAATCTGCAACAGTGACTTCCAGAGGTCTCACCTCACAGAAAATATTGCAAGGATCCAGAAAAAAAAATTCAAAATTTTGAAGTCACAGTCAGGATAACAAGGGACTTATCAGCTTCTACATTGAAGAGTCAGAGGGACTGGAATGATATTCTGGAAGGCAGAAGGATTACAACCAAAAATCACCTACCTAGCAAAGCTGTGTATAATCTTCCAGGGCAAAAAAAAAAAAAAAGAGAGAGAGAGAAAAAAAGATATACAATGAAAAAAAGGGCTTTCAAGCCTTGATGATGAAACGACTAAAAGTAAAAGTAAAATTTGATTTCAAATACAAAACTCAAGAGAAGAATAAAAAGATAAAGAGGGAAAAAAAGTAAGGAATTCAATAAGATTAAAATGTTTATATTCCTAGATGGGAAGATGATATTTTCAACACCTAAGAATTTTGTCATGATTAGAGGAATTAGAAAGTGTTATACATGGACACAGAACATGAATATGAGTTGATTATAATGGGATTATTTCCAAAAAAGGGAAAAAGTTAGGGGTGAGAAAAAGGCATATAACTGTGAGATAGGAAAGGGAGAATTAGAATGGGGTATATTGTCTTATAGAAAAGAAGTGAAAAAGAGAAGGCAAAATGAAGGTTTCTGTGGCAGTGTTTGAAACTTACTCTTATTGGAATTGGCTCAAAAATGGAATAGTACACTCAGTTGAATATGGAAACCTGTCTTATCCTACAGAAAAGAAGAAAAGGAGAGGGATAAGAGAACAGAAGGGAGAACAGATTGAGGAGAGTGATCATAATCAAAACAATTTTGAAAAGGTACAGCATAAAAGTAGATAGAGAGGACAGACATGGGGAAAAGTAGCATGGAGGGTAATACACATTAATCATTGTTATTAATGTGAATGTAAGAAATTCATCCATAAAACAGAAGCACGTAGCAGAGTGGATGAGCATAAGAAAATTAACAGCAGAGTGGATTACCATAAGCAAACTAGGGGATCATGATATAGCTTACCTATCACATATGTTGATAAGGGAAGAATTTATAACCAAGCAAGAGATAGCGAGCATTATAGGAAGATAGAGTTATAATTTTTGTTACATTAAATTTAGAAAGGTTTGCACAAACAAACCAATGAAATCAAGCTTAGAAGAAAATTAGAAAACTGGGGAGGTGCTTCAGGAAAGTTTCTCTGATTTTATATAGAAAATTGAGACTGATTTATAAGAATAAAAGTCACTCCTCAATTGGGTGATTTTTGTCCTTCACTCTCCAAGAGGACCAAAATGGTATCGCTATGTTAATGTCAAGTTACAGTGTGTCTAACTGTATGCAGACCAATGCAAACTTAGAATGTTGTACCACACACTCAGCACAAATATTCCGTATGAACATTTGGAATAGAGATTTATTTAAATTTGAACGTCTCATTTTTCTTTTGAGCTATTGAAATTTTGCTTTGTTCAAAAAACACAGTACCTTTTTTGATGAGGGCATGCCATTCAGAGTGGTCTTTCTTCAGTGTCTCCCATGTCACACAATGAATTTCAAAGTTTCTCAGACAGATTTTTTCAGAGAGCGTCCTTGTATTGCTTTCTCTTACCACTATGTGAGCATCTTCCTTGTGTGAGTTCTCCATAAGATAGTCTTATAGGCAAGAGTATATTTCATTTTCTAACAATGTGGATAGCCCATCAGTTGAGCTTTCTGAAGTAGAGCTTGAATACATGGCAGTTAGCTTGAAAAAGGAACTTCATGTTCAGTACCACCTTATTCTGATAAGTGGCCTTCAGAATCTTCCTAAGACAATTCAATGAAAATGATTCAGCTTCCTGTCACATGGCACTGCTATTACTGTTTAAGTTTCACAAGCATAAGGCAATGAGGTCAGCACCTGGCTCAGCAGACCTTTAGTTCAACAGGCAGTCTAATATCTGTTCTGTCCTATACTTTCCTTTGTAGCCGCCCAAACACAGAGCCAGCTCCAGCAATTAGTGTGCCAACTTCATTATCAATGTGTACATCCTTGAAAAGTGAAATGCCAAGGTAAGTAAATTTATCTACAGTTTTGAAAACCTCTCAAATTTTCTGTAACCATTGGTTATAGGCAGTTTTCACATAAAGTTATAAAAATTATCTATAGTTATATTAAAACATGCTCTAAATCACTAGTGATTAGATAAATCAATATTAAGACAACCGAGGTAACTCCTGCCATCCATTAGATTGGTTATTATGACAGAAAGGGAAAATAAGAAATTTTGGAGGGAATGTATAAAAATAGAGACACAAGTGCATTGTTACTAGAGTTGTAAACTGATCTAGTCATTCTGCAGGGCAATTTGGAACTATGTTCAAAGGGTTTTAAAACCATGCATACCTTTTGACCCAGCTATATCATTTCTTGGTATGTGTCCCAAAGAAATAAAAAAGGGAAAGGATTTATTTTTTACAAAAAATAATTCTAGCAACTCTTTTTTGTGGTGATAAAGACTTGGAAATTGAAGGGGTGCTTATTTACTGGGGAATGGCTTAACAAGTTGTGGTATATGATTTTGATGGGATGCTACTGTGCCATAAGAAATGACAAATAGGATGCTTACAGAAAAATCTGAAAAGATTTACATGAACTGATATAAAGTGTTACTAGATGCAACAATATTGAAACTATGTCAGTTAATAGCCCTATAATTGTCTTTAATTTTTCAAGTGAAAGGAAGTCGATTAATCTGTTAAATGTCATTGTATCTTACTTTGAGAAATTGTCAAAGTGATCCCAGCTTATAACAACCACTCCTCTGATCAGTCAAGAGCTATCAACGTCAAGACAAGATTTTCCAGCACCAAAAAGGTTATAACTGTCTGAGGGCTCAGAATATAGCTATCATTATTATGAATAATTTTAAAATTATGGCATGTACATTTTTCAGACATAATACTATTGCACACTTATTAAACTATGTAATATTATAAATGTAACTTTTATATGTATGGAGAAAGCAAAAAAGCTTTTACCTCAATTTATTGTGATGCTTATCATACTGGGAAGGTCTGAAACTTAAGTTGTAATATCACTGAGGTATGCATATATGCATATATATATGTGTGTGTGTATGTATATATGTGTTTGTGTGTGTACACATGTACACACTTGTATTTTTAAAGATATATACACGTATAAATATATGCATGCATATGCACAATACACACATGCATATAAACATATATATATGTGTGTATATATATGTATGTACACACACATAGAGTGGTTGCACTCTCAAGGTATGAAGAGGACATATAGAACATATTGTTACATGGATCAGAAGAGACAGAACTTAATTTGTTGGATATATGTGGTGAGAGAGAGTGAAGATTACAGGATGACACAGGTTGTGAGCCTAGATGACTGGGAAAATGATTGTACTTTTGAGAGTACTATTTGAAGTAAGAAGCAGGGGGATATTCAGAAGCAAATACATAGCACTGTATAGCTATACTGATAAGAGAGAAATAAAAATGAGTGTGTATTCACACCCCAAAATGGAGAGCTTAGAAAGGACAGAAGCAAAAGAAAAAGTGAGATAACAAAAGTTGCCCAATAAAATTTAAAATTGAAATAATAAATATAAACTATTTTGACAAAATTAATTAATTGTCAAATAATTTGCAAGTTCCTTTTTGGAAGATCTAGCTAAAATGAGCAGGATTAAATAAAGAACTATAATGAGTCTAAAAGAAATCAATAACAATATAAAACTTTGCAACCCAACTCTATATTAATAAATTTGAGAATGCAAAACAGAGTTTTCCATATATGGTGCATAAAAAGATACTCTCAATTAGTAGAATAAGTGTCAAAGGATCTGGGTGTGCTGCAATTGGAAGGAGGGAGAACTATAATCAGATCTTGCCAACTAATTAATCGCTCTGTACTTCATTTTATTAATTCATGAAATAAGAGGATGGGACTTGATGACCTCTAAAGTTCTTTTCAAAATAATGCTTCCTAGATCTCATCTTCTTCCCTTGTATATAGGTAGACTGACTCAATTAACTTCCAGCCCTAAGTCCATGATACTATGTCCCTAATATTCTTCTCAAGAGTGAAAATAGATAAACTATTGAAAAATTCCCTAATATAAAGCAAGTTAAAATAAAATAAAATGCTCCAAAGGTTAATACTATCAAATATTGAAATAGGAAAACACCCATAGTATACAGGCTGGTTTAAAACATAAAGACTGTAGGCAACTTATCCATTTCTATAAATCTACAAAATTTCTAGATTATTGGTATATACTTGTTTGCATGTTGTCTCTAAGTGAACTCCTTGTTGCAATGACTATGTCTTACATTTTTTTTTTCGTATGCCCAGAGTTTAGGATAGGGTTGGGCACATAGCGGGCTCTAAGTAAATCCTTGTTAAAAGACTGTTGCTACACAAACACACACACACAGACACACAGCAACTGAAAAAAGAAAGCTATAGATTAACAGTATTAATGACTAGGAATGAAAAAGTTCTAGGTAAAACACTTGTAATTGGAATAGGAAAATACGTAAAAATATATCTATCATGATCGAGTAATATCTGTTAATGGAATTTCAAGATTACACACTAAAAGGAAAAATGTATATAACAATCTTATTTTTAAAAGTGTAACGGAATTAGAATGGTATAAATATTGACACTCCTTGTGTGTATGTAGGGATAGATATAAACACACACAGATATGTGTGTGTCCATGTGTGTGTATATGTATGTATGTGTGTTTATATATGTATATATACATACATCCATATATACACATATGTAATCCCTACACATACACATATGTGTGTATGTATATAAAAATTGATCTTGACCCTAACTCACTCCCACACCCACACCTGCACCCTCACACAATACCCAGACACTTAACACAGCTACCTCATATCTACCTCCAAAACGTTTCCTATCCCCTTCGATCTATTCACACAATTACCTGGAACTCGAGCTTTCATCACTTCTCATCACTACAATTGCAACAGCCGCCTAATTGATCTTCCTGCCTTAAATTTCTCAGTCTCTTCTCTCTCCAAAATGTATTCTCCACAGAGATGCCAACTTGATGCTCCTCAAATAAATGTCCTACTGTCTTACACCTCTGCTCAAAAAGTTACAGTTATCTCTAGCATAAAATATAAGATTCACTGTCATTTAAAGCTATGTTGTGATCTAAATCTTGTCTACCTTTGAAGACAGATTATTCTTCTTCATGCTTTCTTCAGTCCAGCGAAACAAGACCCTATACATGATAGCTACTCTTCAGAATAAGTGTTTTTGTACAGACCCTTCCTACACAGAATTCATTTACACCTCTTTAGCCCAAAATTCAAGTGCCAATAAGCTAATTGCTACTGCCATTTTGCCCCTGGATTATTTCATATTAAATCTGCAAATATTTAATTTTATTTTTATGTGTATATGTCACTTTACCCTAATAAAATATAAACTGTTTAAAGGTAGGGAAAGTTTTATTGCTTTTGAATCCCTAGTGCCTAGTACAGTGTCTGGAAAGAAGCATGTTACAATGGAAACAGCAATACAATACACTTGAATTCTGTGTACCTGTGTTCAAATTCCAGCACTTAATACCTGTTTAACCCAGAAAAAGTCAGAACCTCCTGGGGCTTCAGTTTCCTCATCTATGAAATGAGGGGTTGAACTAAATTGTCTCTAAGGAAACTTTTAGCACTAAATCTGTATTGGAGTTATTCTGAATATATACATATACATATACATATATATATATATATATACACATACACACACACATATATATACATATATGTTATATATATACATACATATATATGCTATATATAATATATATAACTGAATTTCAATATATTTCACCCTCTTTGTGATCCTAATCATTTTATTTTATATATTAAAAAACATTACTCTGAGAAAGGGTTAATAGATTTCCCCAGATTTCCAAATGGACCCATGACATACAAAAAATTAAGAACCATTACTCTTTCTTAATATGTTCTTGCTAAATGAATGAATGATTCCAGGGTCATTCATTCATATTCCAGCCCCGGGGATTTCTAGTTGCAAAAATCATTTTCAAACTAATTAATTGCTTAAAGTTTTAGTTTCCATGTTGGTAAAATTAGATAAAAAAAAATAAATGCACTATATATGACACAGATAGCCATTAAAATGTTACCTAAACCTTAAAGTGTAATGTTATTAATTTTCACGAAAATAGTAGCTATTGGGTCTAGTAAAGTAATAAATTACACGTGTTACTACAAATTTCTTCCTATTATGAGTTTCATTTGGTTTATATTTTGTTTTGTTGACCACACACTTATTGTCCACTAAAAGCCTGTAAAGTCAATGGTTATGAATAAAAACACACAAGCCATTGGTTTGAAAGCATACAAGCCTGATCTATCAATTGTTTGATTGTCAATGAAATTTAATTCATGATAACAGAAGGGAAATGACCCTTTGCCTCCATCCATAGCTATATGAGTTAAGGAAACAGGGATGACAACAATCTTTTATTTTGTTGTCAGTTAGCACCTGTCAATAAAATCTAAGGATAGAAAAATTCCTAGTAGCACATCTGGTTTATCCTCTTGCTTTCAGGTTTTAAGACTTAATTTTAAAGACCTCCAGCGATAAAAATTCCCTTGGCTGCTTATTTCACTATATAAGCACACTTAAAACTAAGAAACCTTTCTTTATGTCTAACCAAGCTTCTGTTATAATTTAGGTCCATTTCTTCATGTTGCCTCCCCTGTGCAGATGGAGAACAATTTATTGGTAACCTCATGACATCATTCAAATTTTCAGGAAAATTTATTAACCCTTGCCCTTTTTTGCTCTACAAACTACTCTACTTCTTTTAATCTTTCCTTGTAGGACATAGTTTTCCTCCCTATACATATTTTAGTGATCCCTTTTTCTCAATTCCTTCTACTTTCATAAAATCCATTTTAAACTTCAATGCGCAGAAATAAAGGCTCTGACCAAAGCAAAGTGCATTAATCCACTCATAGTGAACACTCAAAAAGTATTGTTTCCTTGACTTAAACTAATGTGGAGGAATTGCTTCCTTTCCATTTTTAAATTGTCTTTCTAATTCAGTCTGTAATTATGGTGACTACTGATAAGTTCAATCAATATATTAATTGATAGTTTTAACCTATTCCTTTTTGCTGGCCTAGGCTGATTTTGCTCTTTTTAGACCATATGGTGGCACACTGCACAGGACTCATCACATTAGGGTTGAATTCAGGGAAGAAACCAGATAAACTTTGCCCCTATTTCAGCTCAAAGCTTCCAACTCAAGAATCCATCCAACTCATTCTCCTTTAGTAGCAGAGATTACAAGCATATACCACTGTGACTGACAAAAGTTACTTTCTGGTTTTTACATAACACACTCCTATTACAACGTGCAAAGTTTGTCGTTCTTTGTCTTTTAATAATAATAATAAAACAGTAAATAATTATACCTATTTCAGCTTTCAGCTTTTCTATATCACCATGTCTTTTCCTGCTACATTTATGCCTCGCTGTCTTTTCCCATTCTATTGTTGATCCTTAGTGTATTTTCTTATAATGTTGAGTTCCTTTGTGGCTTCTGCTGCCATTAGCCCATTTAAAGAACTTTCTCAAGAGCTTTTTAAAAGACCAATATCATTATCACATCTCCTCCATGGACTCTTGGAAGTATTTAATGTTTTGACCACCTCCTTCCTCCATTAAACCATTTCTCACTTCCTTTCCATATCATTTCACTATTCTACCACTTTGATTATACTTTTGTTGATAAATTTCCTGTTCCATTACTCTTTCTATGAGTGAGAGTCCTCTTGTCCTCTTTCTCTTCACCTTCTTTTGGTGATTGTGTCTACTCTTATGGCATAAAGTATTACCTATTTTTAGCTTATTCTAGTCTTTGCCTCGCTTCTATATTCTAGTCTTTTGTTATCAAATGCCTGCTGAGTTATCCCACTGATACTTCTTAATCTTCTTTCCTTGAAATCAGATTTTCTTAATTTCTCAATTACCATTGAAGGCATTACAACCCCCAAGGACCCTCTTTGGAATTTTGAGTTATCTCTCATTCTCTTTTCACACTTATTAGCTATATCCAAATCACTCCTTATGCTCTGTCAAATATTGCTTCACTAGCTCTCATTTGTTATTTTCTGATGATTCTTATGGCCTTTATACTAGTAGGAAAAATAAAAATAATGGACTTGTGACTCTATTAACAAAGATAACTTCCAAGTGGAAGAATGCCACCCCCCAAGTAATGCATGTCAATACCTTCTCTGTGATTGAAAAATTTTAGAGTCTTAAAGAGGTC
Source organism: Bettongia penicillata ogilbyi (assembly GCA_023548195.1). Taxonomy (NCBI): domain Eukaryota; kingdom Metazoa; phylum Chordata; class Mammalia; order Diprotodontia; family Potoroidae; genus Bettongia; species Bettongia penicillata. Next base: position 6,001,741 of record JAJHZJ010000242.1, on the reverse strand, counting down.
TAAGAGTTTCAGTGACTAGTCCAGGGTCACACAGTCAGCATTGTCAAAGGCAGAACATTAACATATCTTCCTGAGTTTTAGGTAAATTCTGTACTTACTATGCCATGCTGCAATATTAGTATATATCCACAGTACTATAATACTCACTATTTGTAGAAGTTTGTAACAATTCTGCTTCCCCATAGTCATCCCTTTCCAATTTAGCCCCAGAAATGTCTCTTGATTAATCTTCCTAACACACTGTTTCAATCATGTCACCTTCCCTAATTTCTGTGAGTAAGACTTCTAAATTTTCTGTGCCAAAGAAAGAGGCCTATGTGGTTTGACTAAAGATTTCCAGGTTTGGGTCTTTTTTTTTCCCTTATAGACAAGTGACATAGAATATATGACCTTCCCTTTCATAAATTTCCCTTGAAAAAAGCCTAGAAAGCTGTGAAAATTACCCAAAAGGGGAAAAAGAGCAAAAAAGGTTACTTTCTCAATTAAAAGGTATTTTCTTGCATCCTTTCAGATGAAGAAGAGCAAAACATACAGTCAGAGGACAACCAAAGCATGCAAACAGAGAAAGATAACAAAGCCAAGGCTCCTACAATCAAAGCATGGAGAAAAAATATGCAATGGGCTCAAGCCATGGAAGAGATGGAAAGGGATTTTGAAAGTCAAGTAAGAGAGGTGGAGGAAAATTCGGGAAGAGAAATGACAGTGATGCAAGAAAATCATGAAAAATGAGTCAATTTTTGGTAAGGAGACCCCAGAAGAACTGAAGAAAATAACACCTTTAAAAATAGACTAACTCAAATGTCAAAAGAGGCCCAAAAAGCCAATGAGAGGAATACCTTAAAAAGAAGAATTGGCAAAATGAAAACCGAGATTCAAAAGCTCATTGAAGAAAATTGTTCTTTAAAAATTAGAAGGTATCCGCCAAGATAGCACCAAAGACAAAGAAGGGAGCCATTGCCTCCACCCCTTCCAAGACAGAACCCGAGTCCAAGACCTTGAAGGTCAAGAAGGCATTGTTGAAGGGTGTCCATAGTCACAAAAATAAGAAGATCTGAACAACCCCCACCTTCCAGCGACACAAGACAAAGGCAGCCCAAATACCCTCAGAAAAGTACTCCTCAGAGAAACAACCTTGATCAATATGCCATCATTAAGTTTCCTTTGACCACTGAGTCTGCTATGAAGAAGACTGAGGACAACAACACCACAATTTTTCTTGTGGACATCAAGGCCAACAAGTATCAGATCAAGCACGCGGTAAAGAAAGTGTATGACACAGACGTGACCAAGGTCAACACACTGATCTTGCCTGATGGAGAGAAGAAAGTCTATGTCTGGCTTGTTCCAGACTACGACCCTGTGAATGCTGCCAACAAAATTGGAATCATCTAAACTGTTCCCAGCTGTCCCACTGCACCTACAATAGCAAGTTATCCCAGAAAAAATTAGAATGGAGCATATAGAATGACAAGCAAGAAATTATAAAAAGAAAACTAACAAAATGAAAAAATAGAAGACAATGTAAAATATCTCATTGGAAAAACAACTGACCTGGAAAATAGATCGAGGAGAAATACTTAAAAAAATATGGATCTACTTGAAAACGACAATGAAAAAAAGAGCCTAGACATCGTCTTCCAAGAAAATATCATACAAAACTTCCCTGATATTGTAGAACCAGAGGATAAAATGAAAAAGTAAAGAATTCAATGATCATTTTCTGAAAGAGACCCCAAAAGGAAAACTCTTAGGAATACTGCAGACAAATTTCAGAGTTCCCAGGTCAAGGAGAAAATCTTACAAGGAGTCAGAAAGAAACAATCAATTAGTGTGAAAAGACGACCAGAATTATACAGGATTTAGCAGCTTCCACCCTAGGATGGAGGGGCTTGGAATATGATATTCTAGTGAACAAAGGAGCTGGGATTAAAACCAAGAATCACCTACACAAGAAAACTGAATATAATATTTCAGGTAAAATAATGGAATTTCAATGAGTCAGAAGACTTTCAAGCATTCTTGTGGAAAATACCAGAGCTGAATAGAAAATTTGACTTTCAGATACAAGAATCAATACACACATGAGAAGAGTAACGGGAAAGAGAAGCCATAAAAGACTTATTAAAGTTCAATGGTTTACATTCCTATATAGAAAGATGATATATCTAACTTGTGAGATCTTTTTCAATATGAGTAGTTAGGAATATATACATACATACATACATATATACATATACACACATATGTATGTATGTATACACACACACACACACACACATATATATATATATATATATATATATATATATATATGAAAGAATATAACAAAAATATAAGGAAAGATAAGTGGTTAAAGATAAAGTGGTTCTGTGCAACTGTTCTCTGAGATACGTCTAGAGACCTGTAAGTTCTCAGTTCCTCCAAAGGGGTATAGTCAGGGGCGAGGTGTTTACTCTTCTCTTGGCCTATTCCATCATCTCTGAGCAATTAAATAAAAAATATATAAGGAAAATAAATATGCAATAGTCCAAATCCATGGAAGACATCAAAAAGGATTTTGAAAATTAAGTAAGAGAGGTGGAGGAAAAATTGGAAATATTTTGAAATATTTTAATATATTCTTTCCTCATATAAGAGAAATGAGAGCGATGCAAAAATTTCATGAAAAGTGGTTCAACAGCTTGCCAAAGGAGACCCCAAAAATGCTGAAGAAAATAACACCTTTTAAAATAGGCTAACTTAATTGGCAAAAGAGGTCCAAAAAGCCAATGAGGAGAAGAATACTTCAAAAAGTAGAATTAGACAAACAGTAAAGGAGGTTTAAAAGCTCACTGAAAAAAATAACTCTTTAAAAATTAGAATGGAACAAATGGAAGCTAATGAATTTATGAGAACCCAAGAAATCACAAAACAAAACCAAAGGAATGACAGAATGGAAGATAATGTGAAATATCTCACTGGAAAAACAACTGACCTGGAAAATAGGAACAGGAGATACAATTTAAAAATTATGGGACTCTCTGGAAGTCATGATCAAAAAAAGAGCTTAGACATCATCTTTCATGAAATTATTATGGAAAATATCCCTGTGTTTTGAGAATTTATTATGGTTCAGATTCGCTCCTGTAAATGACACTCGGACACAGCAGTTAAAAATGAAAGTAAAATTTAATTATGTACAGTTGTATAATACTAAAAAAAATGGATAATAATAATAATATGGGAATAGCTAAACTATTAAAATAACGAGTAGCACTTTTAGAAAGGTTGTAAAGATAGAGAAATCTGAGGGAGAGATACCATTTTGGGTACCCATGCTAAATTCTGAACAACATCTGTATCAGGGGAAAAAGTAAAAATCATCACCCTGCCAGAGTAAAAAGGAAAATACAAAGGTTAGAAGAATGCGGGAGAAGGCAGGGCTCCAACTGCCAGGTATACAAGGAATAAGTTGTTTACAAAGATACACAATATAAGAAGAATAATAGAAATAGATAAAGAAAACATCACCGATTCGGGGGAGCACCAACTCTAACAGTCACGGCTGGGGAATCCCGGTTCACAGCCTTTGAGTCCCGAACAGGAAGGTCCCAGGCAGATCGTCATTTCCATGGGTGAGTTTCCAAAGAGGCTCTGAGACTTGCTAGCTAATATAGGTCTTTAAACAAAGAAGGCACTCAGCCAACTAGCCTTAGCAATAGGATTCTGCATAGGTGACTTAAAATGGGAAATAAGTCAATTAATCAACTATTTGAGTGGAGTGTTATGGCTTGGTGCAAGAAACAGACTGCTCTTTGATGTTTTGACAAGATTATGCAGGAGGGGAGTAGCCAGATCCCCTTGCATAAACAATTCCAGGAGGGGCTAGTTCCTAGAATCACTATCTAGGTCTGTTAGCTTGAGCCAAGTCATAAAGTTCACAGAGCAGTTAAATTCTCAGGGGCCTGCATTTCAGTTCCTAGTCCTCATATCAATTAGAGTGAACTTATTTTATATAAGAATTTCAATTCTTTATTCACCCTGATATTCTAGAATCAGAGGGCAAAATAAATATTGAAACAATCCACTAATCACCTCCTGAAAAGAGATTGAGAAAGAGAAACCTCTAGGAATATTGCAGCCAAATTAAAGAGTTCCCAGGTAAAGGAGAAAACATTGTAAGCCACTAGAAAGAAACAATTCGAGTACCGTGGAGATACAATCAGAATAACACAATATCTAGCAGCTTCTATATTAAGAGATTGAAGGGCTTGGAGCATGATATGCCAGAAGTCAAAGGAGCTAGGATTAAAACCAAGAATCACCTACACAACACAACTGAGTATAAACACATCAGGGCAAAAAAATGGTCATACAATGATATAGAGGACTTTCAAGCATTCTTTTTTTTTTCTTTTAAATTTATTTATTTATTTAACTTTTTACATTCATTTTCACAAATTTTGGGTTTATCCCTCCTTCTTTTGGTTTTGTTTGGTGATTTCTTGGTTTCTCGTAAAGTCATTAGACTCCATCTGTTCCATTCTAATTTTGAGAGAACTATTAAATTCAGTGAGCTTTTGAGCCTCTTTTTCCATTTGGCTCATTCTGCTTTTGAAAGCATTCTTCTCCTCATTGGCTTTTTGAACCTCTTTTGCCAATTGAGTGAGCCTATTTTTCAAGGTATTAATTTGCTCAGCATTTTTTTGGGTCTCCTTTACCAAGGTATTGACCCGTTTTTCATACTTTTCTTGCATCTCTGTCATTTCTCTTCCCAGTTTTTCCTCCACCTGTCTAACTTGCTTTTCAAAATCCTTTTTGAGCTCTTCCAAGGCCTGAGCCCATCCGCCACCCCCCTGGGGTATCTGGAGTACTGAGGCCCTGCCCTCCACATCTTTCCCTGATGGCAAGAATACGTCCTCGTCATCAGATCCGAAGGTCGGGATCATTTGCATTTGTTGGAAAAAACTCTCTATAGTCTTATTTTTCTTCCCTTTCCTAGGCATTTTCCCAGCCAGTTACTTGACTTCTGAGATTCCTTTCCACCCCTGCCTGGATCCGCCCAGCTAGTGCTTGGCCTCTGAGATTCAAATGTGCTGTCCACAGCAAGCTTTAGCTCTGGCGCTGGGGTGGTGGCAGGGCCGCCTCCCAGCCTCAGTTCCCTCAGGGGCTTTATGCAAAGACTTTCAGGAATGGAGCGGGTTGGGGCGGGGTGGGGGGCCCGCCTCCTAGGCTCAGTTCCCTCAGGGGCTTCAGTAATAGAGGGGGGTGGGGGCAGGGCCATCTCCCAAGCTCAGCTCCCTCAGGTTTTATGCAGGAACCTTCCGTAATGAAGATCCTGTCTGCTGCTGGGGGATTCCTGAGTCCTGGGCCACTGCCGCCTCAGCCGCCGCCCACCCTTCTGCCTCCGCCGCTTCCTGCCCCCGTCTCTGCTGCCGCCACTTCCTCCGAAGGGGGCCCGAGTCACGGAGACACTCTGCTCCCCTCCTCTAGCTCAGCCTTCTTTCTCACTGACCTGTAGCTTCTGTGGGCGGAGGGACTTTCCCGGCTGCCGGAGCTTCCATCCCTGAAGCCTGCTCGGGTCAGCTTCTCTGGGGCCGCGGCCAGGGCAGTGTTGGGGTGGGGTCTGCTTTCCGGGGCGCGACGGACCCCGGGGATGGCTCTTCAGGGCTCTCTGGCACGGAAATCTCTTCCACTCCGTTTCTGCACACCTTGTATTGACCCAGAAGTTATGGGGGTCTCTTTTTATGTTAATTCTATGGGTTTTGTTTTCGGAGCTTGTAAACGTGTGTCCTTCTACTCCACCATCTTGGCTCCACCCCCCACTTTCAAGCATTCTTGATGAGCAAACCAGAGCTGAATAGAAAATTTGACTTTCAAAAACAAGAATCAAGAGACACATGAAAAGGTAAACAGGAAAGAGAATTCATAAGGGACTTACTAAAGTTGAACTATTCACATTCTTAAGTGGAAAGACGATATTTGTAACTCGTGAAACTTTTCCAAGTATCTGGGCAGTTGGAGGGATCACACACACACACACACACACATACACACACACACACACAAGTAAACGCTCTTGAGGAGAGACAAGATCAAAGAGAGAATAGAAGATATAGGGGGCAGGATAGGATGGAGGGAAATATATTTAGTCTTATAGAACATGAGTATTACAGAATTCATTTACAAAACTACACATATATAGCCTGCATTGAATTGTTTGCCTTCTCAGTGGGGATGGGTGGGGAGGGAGGAAGAAAATGAATTTGGAACTCAACGTTCTGGGAACAAACGTTGCGAATTGTTTCTGCGTACAACTGGAAAATAAGAAATATAGGTAATGAGCTACAGAAGTTTGTCTTGCCCTACCTGACAAGAGAGAAGATGGGGATAAGGAAAGGGAGGAGTGTTAGAAGGGAGGGCACATTGGTGAAAGGGCAATCAGAATGTAAGGCGTTTTGAGGTGGGGGAAGGGGAGAAATGGGGAGAAAATCTGGAACTCAAAAATTTGGGGAAATGAATGTTGAAAACTTAAAATAAATAAAAAAATTATATAAAATAAATAAAATTTACTCTTGAGTGGCAAGTACTAGGAAGAAGAGAAAGGGCGAGGCAGAATATAGCTAATAATCTCAAATGAAAGAGGGAAGAAAGAGCTTTCAGAATGTAGGGGAAGAAGGGGGAGGAGATAGGGAGTAATAAAGCCTTGGTCCTATGGGATTTGGCTTAAGGAGGAAATAACACACTGAGTTGCATAGAAAAATCTATTTGACGCTGCAGGAAGGCAGAGGGGAAGAAAATAGGAGAGAGAAAATAATAGAATTAATAGCAAATTGGGGAAAAGGATCATTGGAAGCAAACACTATTGTGGAAGGACAACTCAAGGGAGATAATGGAATAAATGGAGGGCAGGAAAAAACAGAGGACATAACTATTATGGAAGTGTTTTGCGTGGCAATACATGTATGACTTACACTAAGTTGCTTGATTTCTCAATGAGGGAGGGTGGGGAGGGATGAAAGGACAGAACATGAAACACAGAGCTTTAATAATGAATGTTAAAAACTGTTTTGCATGCAACTGGGAAATAAGATGTACAGGCAATGGGGTATAGAAATCTATTTTGCTCTACAGGAAAATAGAGCGAGGGGGATGAAAGAAGGCAGCAAGTGTAGTAGACAGGAGGACTGACTAGAGGAAGGGGTAGAGGGATGCCTACTGTCCTGGGATGGGATGGTGGTTGGGAGAGGTGGGGAGAAAATTATGAATTCAAATTCTTTAGGAAGTGAGTGTTGAAAACTGAAAAATAAGTAAATTACATACTTAAAAACGTCCTACTAAAGTACAGGCATTTACTTGTAAATTAGATGATCACAGATGTAAAAATGTCCTCAGAGTTCATCCAGTCCAACTCATACCTGACTAAGAATCCTCTCTATTACATTGCATTTCAATTCTGTCGGTGTTCCTTAAGAACTACTATTTGCAAAACATTGTTCGAGTTTCCATCCAAAAATTAGAACTTAATATTTGTTCTCGAGTAATTGATAGACTGTTGGGAGGTGTTGAGGAGGAAAGGGACCCAATTCGTACACAGAGAATTGAACAAGAATTCCCAAACGGTGTAATACAGACTTTCCTTGAAGTTCTCTTGTGAAGGTGAAGCCCAGTATTGCATTTCACTTTTGGATAATCGTAAATTTTTTATTTAAATATTAATATATTTATCAGAAAATCCAGTGTTCTGACTTTCAGTTCATCAGGGTCCTTTATAAAATTTGGAGGTTAAGAATTAAACATAGACCTGTATGTGAAGTTTCTCAAGGAGATGATAAAGCAAGGTTTTTGTTGCCTTACCTTGGGCACTATCCCTCTTTTAATTCAGTTTACAATGATATTTATTTTGAAGTGGAGCAGTCATACGACAATGTTGAGTCATAAAAAGTTTAGAGTACATGAAAACTCTCAAATTTTTACTTTCTAGCCTGGTTTCCTGGTACATAGTTCATTTTTATGACAAAAATGTAAGATTCCCTACTATTACCTCAGCAATATTATTTATTTATTTATTTATTTATTTATTTATTCATTTATTTATTTATTTATTCATTTATTCATTCATTCATTTATTTAATCATTTATTCATTCATTCATTCATCCATCCATTTATTTAATTATTTGTTTATTCGTCCATCCATTCATTCATTTATTTATTTATTTGTTTGTTTGTTTATTTTACATTCAGCGTTTCTTTCCACAAGATTTTGTGTTCCAAATTTTCTCCCTATCTCTCCCCTCTACTCACCCCGAGACACCGTGCATTTTTTTTTGCCCCTTTCCCCAATCTTCCCTCCATTCTATCACATTCCTCCCTTTGCTTATCTCCATCTCCTCTATTTCCTTGTTTGGGCAAGACAGATTTCTATAACCCCTTATCTGTATATTTTATTTGCCAGTTACATATAAAAAACAATTTTTAGCATTCGCTTTTAAAACTTTGAGTTGCAACTTCTCTCCCTTCCTCCCTCCCCACCCATCCTCACTGAGAAGGTAAGCAACACAATACAGGTTATACATATGTAGTTAGGCAAAAGACTTCCACAAAAGTCACGTTGTGAAAGACTAATTATATTTCCCTCCTTCTCAGCATGCCCCCGTTCATTCTAATTTCTCTTTAGATCTTGTACCTCCACAAATGTGTTTACTTCTAATTGCCCCCTACTCCCATTTGCCCTCCCTTTCATGTATCTCCCACACACTCAACTTACCCCCTTTTCCCCCTACTTTCTCGTAGTGTAAGATATATTTCCTATTAAATTGAGTGAGCATGTTATTTCCTCCTTAAGGCAAATGTGATGAGAGTAAGATTCATTTTTCCCTCTCAATTTCCCCCTTTTCCCCTCCCTTGAAAAATCTTTTTCTTGCCTCCTTTATGAGAGATAATTTGCCCCATTCTATTGCTCCCTTTCTCATCCCAACATATTCCTCTCTCATCCCTTAATTTTATTCTTTTAGATATAATCCCTTCATATTCAATTCACCCTGTGCACTCTGTCTATATGTATATAATCCCTCCAGCTACCTAAATACTTAGAAAAGTCTCAAGAGACACAAATATGATCTCTCTGTGTAGAAATACATAGGAAGAGTTCAACTTTAGTAAGTTCCTTATGATTTCTCTTTTCTGTTTACCTTTTCATGCTTCCCTTGATTCTTGTGTTTGAAATCCAAATTTTCTTTTCAGCTCTGCTCTTTTCATCAAGAATGTTTGAAAGTCCTCTATTTCATTGAATGACCATTTCCCCACCTTCGAAGTATTGCATTCAGTTTTGCTAGGTAGATGATTCTTGGTTTCAATCCAAGATCCTTTGACTTCTGGAATATCATATTCCAACTCCTCAGTTCCCTTTCTATAAAAGATGCTATATCTTGTGTTATTCTGATTGTATTTCCACAGTACTTGAATTGTTTCTTTCTGATTGTTTGTAATATTTTCTCCTTGACCTGGGAACTCTAGAATTTGGCCCCAATATTCCTAGGAGTTTTACTTTTGGAAAACCTTTCAGGAGGAGATAGGTTGACTCTTTCAATACGTATTTTACCCACTCATTTCTAGAATATCAGAGCAGTTTTCCTTGGTAATTTCTGGCTCTAGACTATCAGAGCAGTTTTCCTTGGTAATTTCTTGAAAGATGACGTCTAGGCTCTTTTTTTGATCATGGCTTTCATGTAGTCCCATATTTTTTAAATTGTCTCTTCTGGACCTATTTTCCAGGTCAGTTGTTTTTCCAATGAAATATTTCTCGTTGTCTGGTAGTTTTTCATTCATTTGGTTTAGTTGTATAATTTTTTGAAGTCATTAGCTTTCATCTCCTCCATTCTAATCACTAAAGAATTATTTTCTTCAGGGAGCTTTTTGAGTTTCCTTTTCCAGCTGCCCAATTCTGATTTTTAGGCAATTCTTCTTTTCTTTGGCTTTTTGGATCTCTTTTGCCATTTGGGTTAGTCTATTTTTTAAGATACTATTTTTTTCATTGCTTTTTGTTTCTCCTTTAGCCAGCAGCTGGCTCATTTTCATGATTTTCTTGCATCACTCTCTTTTCTCTTTCCAATTTTTTCTCTACTTCTCTTATTTGCTTTTCAAAATGCTTTTTGAGTTCTTCCATAACCTGAGACCTATTCATATATTTCTTGGAGGCTTAAGATGGACAAGCTTTGAATTTATTTTCTCCTGTTTGCATTTTTTGGTCTTCCTTGTCACTCAAGTAAGAGTCTATAGTAGGATTCTTTTTCCAGTTTTTGCTTATTTTCCCAGCCATGTATTTGCCTTTTGAGCTCTTTTTCAAGGTAGTTCTCTAATTGCAGCGGGAGTTGTGGGTTTGCTGCTAGCTGCTTGATCCCCTCACAGTCTGTCGCCCTAGAGCTTCATAAACAGTGACTGCAGATGCCCCCGCTGTCCCTGTGGCTGTCACAGGTTCCTCTGTCCCTCCCAACTCTGCACCTTGGAGCGGGGGCCAGACCACTCCACTCTCTTGCATACAGGGTTTTTGCACTGACCTTCCAATTTGTCCTCAGCTTTTTTGGGTCATGAACTCTGGAAACCACTACAAGTATGAGAGATTCAGTCCCCCCAAACCTCCTCATGTACCTCTGTGCTGGCATGGCACACATTGCACTGTGCTCTGCTCTCAGTGTGATGCAATAGACACTTCCCCACGAACTTCCAGGCTGTCCTCGGCTGGAGATTTTCTTCACTCTGCCATTCTGTGGATTCTGCAGCTCCAGAATTTTTTGTAGCCCCTATTACAGGCATATTGTTGGGCTTGACAGGAGTGTTCCAGAAAGTCTGTGCTATTTCCCTGCCATCTTGTCTCTGCTCTCTACTAATTCTTGTTAAATTGAATTTGTTAGAAATGATCCAAAGTTTTTCCCATATTGCATGTGTTGTGAAACTGCATCGCTCATCTGATATAACTATCCCTCTTTAAGTTTGTAAAATTATTTAACTGCTCATTTGAAATCAATTAGCATATGGTGGATGTATTTTATGGTTTTTAAACCAAGGCTTTCTGCTATTTATTTACTATCCCAATAGTTTTGTTTTTTTTTTTTAAATTTCAATTTTGTTAATTTCTACTTTGGTTTTCAGAATTTCTAATTTGGTATTTAAGTTTTTTATTTGTTCTTTTTCTAGCTTTTTTATGTTTCATGTCCCATTCATTGGATGTCCTCTTTTTCCACTTTATTCATGTAAATAAGTAATACCTTGCCTGCATCCCATTGGTTTTAGTATGTTGTCTCATTATTGTGACTCTCATGAATGAAGTTATTAATTGTTTCTATCATTAGTTGTTTTGTTCACTCATTATTTATGATTAGATTATTTGGTTTTTACTTAATTTTTAGTTTATCTCTCCATGGCTCTTGATGACATCAAATGTTAATTCATCAGGATCTGAAAAGGATGCATTTACTATTTCTGCCTCTCTAAATTGGATTGTGAGTTTTATAAGCCCTAAAACATGGTCAATTTTGGTGTAGGTATCATTTACTGATGAGAAAAATGTGTAATTATTTATATCCCCATTCCATTTTGTCCATGGATCTATCATATCTAACTCTTCTGTATTTCTATTCACCTCCTTAACTTTTTTCTGATTTATTTTGTGATTAGATTACCTACTTCTGAGAGTGGGATGTTGAGGCCCCCCACAACTATAGATTTCCTCTCTATTTCTTTCTGTAAATAGGAATGAGAACAAAGGCCAGGGGAGGAGTAAACACCTCTCCCTTGATTATACTACCTTGAAGGAATTGATGAGTTAAAGTTCTGTAGAGATATCTCAGAGAACAGCCACACAAAACCTTAGAAACCTGGGGTGGTGTACCCTCCCTTGACAAAGGTTGAAAAGTCAAGAAATTGGCTGGGAAAATGACCCAAAAAGGGAAAACTAAGATTATGGAAGGATACTTTCTTCGTGAAAAGATATTTCCTTCCATCTTATCAGATGAGGAAGACCAAAGCTTAGAAATGGAGGAAGACCAAATCATACAGCATAAGGAAGACAGTAAGATTAAGGCTGCTACACTCAAAACCTCCAAAACAGAAAATGAGATCTAAAGTTCACTGAAGAAAATTTTTCTTTCAAAATTAGAGTGGAGCAGATGTAAGCCAAAGACTTTATGAGAAAAGAAAAAAAATTACAAAACAAAAACAAAAGAATGGAAAAATAAAAGACAATGAGAAATATCTCATTGGAAAAATAACTGACCAGGAAAATAGATCGAGGAGAGATCATTTAAAAATTATTGGTCTACCTGAAAACAACGATGAAGAAAACAGCCTAGATATCAACTTCTAAGAAATTTTTAAGGAAAACTGCCCTGATATACTAGACCCAGTGGGTAAAATAGAAATGGAAAGCATTCACACATCAACTCCTGAAAGAGATCCCAAAGGAAAAAACTCCTAGGAATATTGTATCAAAATTCCAGAGTTATCAGGTCAAGAAGAAAATACTACAAGCATTCAGAAAGAAAAGAAATCAAGGACTGTGCAAAGAAAATAAGGACAAGACAAGATTTAGCAGCTTCTGCACTAAGGGATCAAGGGGCCTGGAATATGATATTCCAGAGGTAAAAGAGACAGAATTAAAACCAAGAATCACTTACCCAGTAAAGTTTAGTATAATATTTCAGGTAAAATAATGGAATTTCAAAGAAATAGAGGGCTTCCAAGCATTCTTGTTGAAAAGATAGAAGCTGAATGGAAACTTTGACTTTCGAATTCAAGATTCAAATGAAACATGAAAAGGTAGTTGGTGTATATGGGTAGGTCTATATGTGTATATTATATTTGTGCAGGTATGTATATGTACATGAGTGTATGTATGTATATAGCTTTGTATACATTATATATATCCATATACATACATACATGTATATATATACATGTATGTATGTATATGCATACATACATGCACAGAGGGCACAAGATGAGCTGAATATGAAGGAAGAATAACTGAAAATAAAATTTACTGTTGAATGGAATGTACTAGATGTAACATTAAGGGAGAGGTAGAATGTAGCAAATTATCTCACATGAAAGAAGGAAGAAAGAGGTTTCACAACAGAAGGGAATAGGAGAGAGATGAAAGGAAATAACTGAGTCTTACTCTCATGGACTTTGGCTTAAGGAGGGAATAGCACACAGTTGGATACAGAAATCTATTTCACTCTGTAGTAAGGCAAGGGGGAATGGGATAGGAGAGGGGGGATAATAAGATGACAGTAAATTGGGGAAAGATATAATAAGAACCAAACACTATTTGGGTAGACAGGTCACGAAAGATAATGGAAGGGCAGAATAGGACAGAGGGAAATGTAGTTAGTCTTTTCCTCTCAGCATCAATAACTATCATCCTCCCATGCAAGGATGTAAACAGTTTGTCCATATTAAACAAGAAGTGTTTTATTTCTTTTCTTTTCCTGTTGATCTTTTTATCCTTCTTTTGAGTCTTGTATTTGAAGATCAAATTTTCTATTGGCCTTTGGACTTTTCATCAGGAAGTTATGGAAATCTCTTATATCATTGAAGTTCCATCTCCTTGCCTGAAAGATTATGCTCAGTTTTGCTGGGTAATTGATCCTTGGTTGTATTCCAAGCTACTTTGCCTCATAGTATATCATTTTCCCGTCCCTCCAATCTTCTAATTTATAAGCTGCAAGATCTTGAATGACTCTAATTAAAGCTCCTCAATAATTGAATTGTTTCTTTATGACAGTTTTCAATATTTTCTCTTTTACTGAAAATTCTAGATGTTTGCAGCAGTATTCCTTTGAATTTTTATTTGGCACTTCTTAAAGAAGGTGATCAGTAGATTCTTTTGATTAATATTCTGCCCTCTGGTTCTAGATCCTCAGTGCAGTATTCTTTCATGATTTCTTGGAAGATAATGTCCAGGTTCTTTTTTTTTTCTGGTAGTGGCTTTCTGGTAGACCAATATTCTTTTAGATTTTTCTCTCCTGCATCTATTTTTTCAGGTCAGTTGTTTTTTCAATGATATATTTTAAGCTTTCTTCTTTTTTTCATTCCTTTATATTTGTTTGAGAGAGAGTGAGAGAAAGAGCAAGAGAGAGAGAGGTTGTAAATTAACTGGTGGGAGTATAAAAAGTCTAATTAAGGGATGCAAAGGGAAAAGAGGAAAGAAGGAGACAGAAAAGTATAAAGTGGGTTTGGAAAGACTGACTGGATCTAAGATGACCTTCAGATGGGAAAGCTTACTTGTTATTTGACATTCCTATTTGGTAGCTCTAAGTAACCACTATCTTAGCAGTTTCTATTCCAAGCTATTTTTTTTTTTGCCTTCAATAAGCCAAGAATTAGATTAACTGTACAAGGGTATAGTAATCAAAAAAAGCATTAAGGAAACAACAACAAGCCATAAGTGAAATTCTTTGAATTTTTAATGAAACTTTAAGAACTGACTTTCACAGGTATCAATCCTAGATCCTATTATTTACTATAGGAAGATAACATTGTGAGATACTTCATCATATGAAATCTTACTCAGATTGCTAGAGCTAAAATTTATAGTGCTATATTGCATAATAGTGGTGATAATGGACATCATTGTTTCACTCTGATCACATTGGGAATTAATCTAGCTTATCTCCATTGCATACAATGCTGGCCGAAGTGTTTAGGTGGATACTACTTGTCATTATTATGGAAAGTTTCATTTATTCCTAAGTTCTCCAGTGTTTTTAAAAGAATGGGTGCTGCATTTTGTCGAACGCTTTTTCTGCATCTATTGAGATAATCATGTGGTGTCTGTTAGTTTTGTGGGTGATATGATCAATAATGCTAATAGTTTTTTTTTATATTGACTCAACCCTGCATTACTGATATAAATCCTACCTGATCATAATGTATTATTCTTATGATAAGTTGCTGTATTCTTTTTGCTAAAATCTTATATAATTTTTTTGGTGTCAATATTCATTAGATAAATTGGTCTTGGGGGCGGAGCCAAGATGGCGGAGTAGAAGAACGCACGTTTACGAGCTCTGAACCCACAACCCATAGAATTAATGTAAAAGGAGATCCAGATAAGTTCTGGATCACTGAAAGGTGTGCAGAAACAGAGTGGAAGAGACTTCCATGACAGAGAGCCCTGGAGACCCATCCCCAGGGTCCATCGCACCCCAGAAAGCGGACCCCACCCCAGCACTGCCCTGGCCTCAGCTCCAGAAAAGCTGACCCGAGCAGGCTTCAAGGACGGAAGCTCCGGCAGTGGGAAAGTCCCTCCGCCCACAGAAGCTACCAGTCAATGAGAGAGACAGCTGGGCTGGAAGAGGGGAGCGGAGTGTCTCCTTGACTCAGGCCCCCTCGGGAGGAAGCGGCAGCGACAGAGGCAGCAGCAACGTGGCTGCGGCAGCCCAAGACTCCCCCAGCAGCAGGCAGGATCTTCATTACTGAAAGTCTCTGCATAAACAACCTGAGGGAGCTGAGCCTTGGAGACCGCCCTGCCCCACCCCGCTCCATTACTGAAGGCCTCTGTATAAAGCCCCTGAGGGAGCTGAGCCTGGGAGGCAGCCACCCCCCACCCGCTCCGTTCCTGAAGGTTTCTGCATAAAGCCCCTCAGGGAGCTGAGCCTGGGAGGCGGCCCTGCCCCCACCCCAGCACAAAAACTAAAGCTCACATTGATTAGCAGCCACTTGCTGCGGAAAGCCCATTTGCATCTCAGACCCCAAGCACTAGCTGGGCAGATCTAGGTGGGGGTGGACAGGAATCTCAGAAGCCAAGTAACTGGCTGGGAAAATGCCTATAAAAGGGAAGAAAAATAAGACTATAGAGAGTTTTTTCCAACAAATGCAAATGACCCCGACTTTAGGATCTGACAAGGAGGAGGAAATATTCTTGCCATCAGGGAAAGATGTGGAGGGTGGGGCCTCAGTTCCCCAGACATCGCAGGGGAATGTCGGGTGGGCTCAGGCCTTGGAAGAGCTCATAAAGGATTTTGAAAAGCAAGCTAGACAGGTGGAGGAAAAACTGGGAAGAGAAATGTCAGAGATGCAAGAAAAGTATGAAAAACAGGTCAATACCTTGGTAAAGGAGACCCAAAAAAAATGCTGAAGAAAATAACACCTTGAAGAATGGGCTCACTCAATTGGCAAAAGAGGTTCAAAAAGCCAATGAGGAGAAGAATGCTTTCAAAAGCAGAATTAGCCAAATGGAAAAAGAGGTTCAAAAGCTCACTGAAGAGAATAGTTCTCTCATAATTAGAATGGAACAGATGGAGTCTAATGACTTTACAAGAAACCAAGAAATCACAAAACAAAACCAAAAGAATGAAAAAATGGAAGAGAATGTGAAATATCTCATGGGAAAAACAACTGACCTGGAAAATAGATCCAGGAGAGACAATTTAAAAATTATGGGACTACCTGAAAGTCATGATCAGAAAAAGAGCCTAGATATCATCTTCCATGAAATTATCGAGGAAAACTGCCCTGACATTCTACAACCAGAGGACAAAATAAGTATTGAAAGAATCCATTGATCACCACCTGAAAGAAATCCAAAAAGAGAAACTCCTAGGAACATTGTGGCCAAATTCCTGAACTCCCAGGTCAAGGAGAAAATCTTACAAGCAGCTAGAAAGAAACAATTCCAGTATTGTGGAAATAAAATCAGGATAACTCAAGATCTAGCAGCTTCTACATTAAGGGATCGAAGAGCGTGGAATAGGATATTCCAGAAGTCAAAGGAACTAGGACTCAAATCAAGAATCACCTACCCAGCTAAACTGAGTATAATACTTCAGGGGAAAATATGGTCTTTCAATGAAACAGAGGACTTTCAAGCATTCTTGATGAAAAGAACAGAGCTGAAAAGAAAATTTGACTTTCAAACACAAGAATGAGAAGAAGCATGCAAAAGTAAACAGCAAAGAGAAGTCTTAAGGGACTTACCAGAAGTGAATTGTTTACATTCCTACATGGAAAGACAATATTTGTAACTCTTAAAACTTTCCAGTATCTGGGTAGCTGGTGGGACCACATACACACACACACATGTACACGCATGCACAAACACACACATGCACACACATACAGAGACATAGAGCACAGAGTGAATTGAATAGGATGGGACCATAGCTGAAAAGAAATTAAGGTAAATGGTGAGAAAGAAATGTAGTGGGAGGAAAGAGGGTGAAATGGAATGGGGTAATTATATGTCATTTAAGAGGCAAGTAGGAGACTTTTTAGTGGAGGGAAAAAGAGGAGAGCTGAGAAAAAAAAGCCAAAAAAAAAAAAAAAAGAAGTTTACCCTCATCACATTTGACTAAAGGAAGGAATAAAATGCACACTCATTTTGGTATGAAAACCTATCTTATAGTATAGGAAAGTGGGGGAGAAGGAGATAAGCAAGGGTGGAATGATGGGAGGCCAAAGGGAGTAGGGAGCAAGTTGAAGTCAACACTTGGGGAGGGACAGGATCAAAAGACAGAAGAGAAACAATAAAGGGCAGGGTAGGATGGAGGGTAATTCAGTTAGTCTTACAGATTATGACTCTCAGGGAAGTCATTTGCAAATTTACACAGATATGGCCTATATTGAATTGCCTGCCTTCCCAAAGGGAATGGGTGGGGAGGGAGGGATGGGGAGAATTTGGAACTCAAAGTTTTAGGAACAACTGTTTAGTATTGTTGTTGCTACTAGGAAAGAAGACATAGAATTAATGAGGAATAGAAAGTCATCTGGCCCTACAGGAGAAAAGAGAAAATGGAGACAAGAGAAGGGAGGGATGACAGAAGAGAGGGCAGATTGGAGATAGGGAAAATTAGATTGAGTGGAGTATTGGGGTGAGGGGAGGGGATAAAAGGGGAGAAAATTTGGAACCCAAAATTTTGTGAAAATGAATGTAAAAAGTTAAATAAATTAATTAATTAATAAAAAAAGATAAATTGGTCTATAATTTACTCTCTCTGTTTTGGCTCTTCCTATTTTCGGTATCAAAACCATATTTGTATCATAAAAAGACTTTTTGAGGAGTCCTTCCCTAATTTTCTCAAATAATCTATATGGTATTGGAATTAACTGTTCTTTAGATGTCAGATAGAGTTCATTTGGGAATCCGTTCAGGACTGGAGATTTTTTCCTGGGAAGTTCATTGCTAGGTTTTTCTATTTGTTTTTCTGAGATGTGATTATTTAAGTATTCAACATCCTCTTCTGTTTATGTGAGCAATTTAAATGTTTTAATATAAACATCCATCTCATTTAGATTGTCGAATTTATGGGAATACTGTTGGGCAAAGTAATTTCTTATTACTGTTTTAATTTCCTCCTCATTGGAGGTGAGTTCACCGTTTTCACTTTATGTAGTTCTAATTAACTGAGAAGCTCCATAATGCAAAAAATGCATGCCTCTTTCTTTATTCTATTACTTCAAACAATCAAGGGGAGCTAGGTGGTGCAGTGGATAGAACACCAGTGAAGGACTAAAGAGGATCTGAGTTCAAATCTCACATTACACATTTGACATTCCCTAGCTGTGTGACCTTGGACAAGTCACTTCACCCCAATTGCCTCATCCTGGGTCATCTCCAGTCATTCTAATGAATATCTGGTCACTGGATTCAGATGGATCTGGAGGAGAAGTGAGGTGGGTGACCTGCACAGTCGTCTGTCACTCAAAACAAAGCCAAGTGCAAGTCATGTCATTATTTTTCTCATGGCATGGTCTTGTTCGGCAACTAGAGACTAACACATTCATTAATATAGTTTTCTTCTTTCTTTTTTAAATCAAACTGACCAAAGGTTTATCAATTTTATTGTTTTTTTTAGTAAAATTAACTCCTCATTTTATTTGTTAGTTCTCTAGATTTTTTAATATCAATTTTATTAATCTCTCTTTAGGTTGTCAGAATTTCTAAATTGCTATTTACTTGGGGATTTTCAGTTTTTTCTTTTTCGAAATTTTTCAGCTGTATGCCTAATTCAGTGGTCTTCTCTTTCTCTATTTTACTCATGTAGGCATTCAAAGATATAAAACTTCCCCTAGGAACTGCTTTCTCAGTATTCTATAAGATTTGATAGATTGTCTCATCATTGTTATTCTCTTGAATAAAGTTGTTGATTGTTTCTATAATTTGTTGTTTAACCTACTCATTCTTTAGGATTAGATTTTGAATTTCCAATTACTTTTTGGTTTCTGTTTCCGTGACCTTTGATTACATATGAGTTTTATTGCATTATGATCTGAGAAGGATGCATTGTCTATCTCTGCCTTTCTGCACAGGATTGTGAAGATTTTATTGCCTAGTACGTGGTCAAATTTTGTATATGTGCCACGTACCGCTGAGAAAAAGGTATATTGCTTTCTATCCCCATTCAGTTTTCTCAAAAGATCTATCATATCTACCTTATCCAGAGGTTTATTCACCTTCTTAACTTCTTTCTTGTTTATTTTGAGATTAGATTTATCAAGTTCAGAGAGGGGGAGTTTGAGGTCCCACTCTATTTTAGTTTTGCTGTCTATTTCTTCTTGTAACTTCTGTAACTTTTCCTCTAAGAATTTGGAGTCTATATTACTTGGAGCACACATGTTTAGTAATGATATTGCTTCCTTGTTTTTGGTGCCTTTTAACCGAATATATTTTCCTTCATTATCTCTTTTGATTAGATCTATTCATGCTTTTGCTTTTGCTGAGATTAGGATTGCTACCCCTGCTCTTACTATATCAGTTGAAGAAAAAGTATTCTACTCCAGACTTTTACCACTATCCTGTGTGTATGCACCAATTCAGATGTGTTTTTTTGTAAACAGCATATTGTTGGATTGTAGTTTTTAATCCAATCTGCTATCGGTCTCTCGTTTTGTGGGAGAATTCATCCCATTCATATTGAAAGTTATTATTACTATCTGTATCTTTCCCTCCATCCCCTTTCCCCTTATTTATGCTTTAGTTCTCCCTTCTCCTTTCCCCTGCACAACAGAATTGTAATTTTTGACCACCACCTCCCTCAATTTCCCCTCCCTTCTTTTAACCCCGCCGTCTTTAATCCCTTTTCCCCTTACTACTTCTTCCCTCCCTTTCAGCCTCCCCTCCCTTTTCCTTCCCCTTTCTCCTCCTAATGTCTATATATCTGATTGTATTTCTATGCTTACCTGAATTTTTTCTAACCTCCATGAATGCAATCAGATGAGAGTACCTTTCATACAATATTCATCTCCCTCACATCTTTCCCTCTACTGTAATATGTTATTATGCCTCTTCTTGTAATGGAATTTATTTTTTTCTGCCTCCTCCTTTTGCCATTCCCCATTACAATCCATTGGCACCCTTAAATAACCTTTGGGATCATCCCATCATTTAATTTATACATACAGCCTCTATCTATGTATATCCCTTTTACATTTCATAATAAATAAGGAATTCTCGAGATAAAAAACTACCATCTTCCCTTATAGAAATGTAAACATTTTGCCCATATTTTGCAGTAGGTTTCTTTATTTTTTTCACTGTTCATCTTTTATGCCTTTCAAGACCTACGTTTGAATTGGGCAAGAAGTTGAAAAAGCTCAAAAAAAGAAGAAATTGAAAAACCTCAAATAAGCACCTAATAAGAAATACTGAAAATCAAAAGAGAGATTACTAACATTGAAATTAAGAAATCTATTCAACTAATAAATAGGACTGAGGTTTGATTTGATGAAAAAACTAATAAAATTGATAAACCTTTTGTCAATTTCAAAGAAGAAAACCAAATTACCAATATCAAAATTGAAAACAGGGAACAAACCTTCAATGAGGAGAAAACTAAAGCAATAATTAGAAATTACCTTGGTAACTGTATGCCCATAAATACAGCAATCTTAATAGGATGGATGATTATTTAAAAAAATATAAATTAGTGCAGCCCTGTACTGTCATAGAGTGGAGACCAACCCAGCACCAACACAGAGCACAGCACAGCCCAGCGCTGGCTGCTCCAACACTGCGACAAGCACAGGACTTGAGGGGACTTCAATGTGCCATGGTGTCAACAGAAGTTGTGGGTTCTAGATTCCCCAACTCACAAATGCAAAGACAGCTTCAAAGGTCAGTGAGAAATCTTTTTCACATGGGTGAGAAGGGACGAAGTCTAGCAGAGGCCTCAGGCTGTCCCAGATTCCACTGTTGGAGCACTGGCCTAAAGTCCCTGGGGGAATTGAGCAACTGATCAGGACCTCAGCTCTGAATAGTTGACCTGGGGAAAGGAGGACTGCTCACTTACAGGTCTCTAGAGCATACCCTCCTCTTGACAAAGGCCTCAAAAGTCAAGTAACTGACTAGGAAAATGCCCAAAAAAAGGAAAAAAGAATGAGACAATAGAGGGTTATTAGCTTGGTGAGAAGGTATTTTCTTCCATCCTTTTGAATGAGGAGGAACAAGGTATACCATCAGAAGAAGACCTAAAAGTCAGGGCTTGTGCATCCAAAACCTCCAAAATAAATATGTATTGGCATCAGTTCATAGAGGAATTAAAAAAGGAATTGGAAAATAAACTAAAAGAGAGGTGCAGAAATAAATGGAAAGAGAAATAAGAGTGATGCAAGAAAATCATGAAAAGAAAGTTAACAGCTTGCTCAAGGAGTACCAGCATATGATGAAGGAATAAACACTTTATTTTTATTTATTTATTTATTTAACTTTTAACATTCATTTTAACAAAATTTTGGGTTCCAAATTTTCTCCCCTTTTCTCCCCTCCCCCACCCCAATACCCTAAGCAGTCTAATTTTCCCTATCTCCAATCTGCCCTCTCTTCTGTCATGCCTCCCTTCTCTTGTCTCCATTTTCTCTTTTCCCCTGTAGGGCCAGATGACTTTCTATTCCTCATTAACTGCATGTCTTCTTTCCTAGTAGCAACAACAATACTAAACAGTTGTTCCTAAAACTTTGAGTTCCAAATTCTCCCCATCCCTCCCTCCCCACCCATTCCCTTTGGGAAGGCAGGCAATTCAATATAGGCCATATCTGTGTAATTTTGCAAATGACTTCCCTGAGAGTCATGATCTGTAAGACTTACTGAATTACCCTCCATCCCAACCTGCCACTCATTGTTTCTATTCTGTTTTTGATCCTGTCCCTCCCCAAATGTTGACTTCAAATTGCTCCCTCCCCCCTTTGTCCTTCCTTCCATCATCCCACCCCCTTGCTTATCTCCTTCTCCCCCACTTTCCTATACTATAAGATAGGTTTTCATACCAAAATGAGTGTGCATTTTATTCCTTCCTTTAGTCAAATGTGATGAGGGTAAACTTGTTTTTTCGTTTTTTTTTTCTCAGCTCTCATCTTTTTCCCTCCACTAAAAAGTCTCCTACTTGCCTCTTAAATGACATATAATTACCCCATTCCATTTCACCCTCTTTCCTCTCACTACATTTCTTTCTCACCATTTACCTTAATTTCTTTTCAGCTATAGTTCCATCCTATCCAATTCACTCTGTGCTCTCTGTCTCTGTATGTGTGTGCATGTGTGTATGTGTGTGTGCATGCATGCATGTACATGTGTGTGTGTGTGTGTGTGTGGTCCCACCAGCTACCCAGATACTGAAAAGTTTTAAGAGTTACAAATATTGTCTTTCCATGTAGGAATGTAAACAGTTCACTTCTGGTAAGTCCCTTAAGACTTCTCTTTGCTGTTTACTTTTGCATGCTTCTTCTCATTCTTGTGTTTGAAAGTCAAATTTTCTTTTCAGCTCTGGTCTTTTCATCAAGAATGCTTGAAAGTCCTCTGTTTCATTGAAAGACCATATTTTCCCCTGAAGTATTATACTCAGTTTAGCTGGGTAGGTGATTCTTGGTTTGAATCCTAGTTCCTTTGACTTCTGGAATATCCTATTCCACGCCCTTCGATCCTTTAATGTAGAAGCTACTAGATCTTGAGTTATCCTGATTTTATTTCCACAATACTGGAATTGTTTCTTTCTAGCTGCTTGTAAGATTTTCTCCTCGACCTGGGAGTTCAGGAATTTGGCCAAAATGTTCCTAGGAGTTTCTCTTTTTGGATCTCTTTCAGGTGGTGATCGATGGATTCCTTCAATACTTATTTTGCCCTCTGGTTGTAGAATATCTGGCCAGTTTTCCTCGATAATTTCATGGAAGATGATATCTAGGCTCTTTTTTTGATCATAACATTCAAGCAGTCCCATAATTTTTAAATTGTCTCTCCTGGATCTATTTTCCAGGTCAGTTGTTTTTCCCATGAGATATTTCACATTCTCTTCCATTTTTTCATTCTTTTGGTTTTGTTTTGAGATTTCTTGGTTTCTCAGAAAGTCATTAGACTCCATCTGTTTCATTCTAATTTTGAGAGAACTGCTATCTTCACTGAGCTTTTGAACCTCTTTTTCCATTTGGCTAATTCTGCTTTTGAAAGCATTCTTCTCCTCATTAGCTTTTTGAACCTCTTTTGCCAATTGAGTGAGCCTATTTTTCAAGGTGTTATTTTCTTCAGCATTTTTTTGGGTCTCCTTTACCAAGGTATTGACCCGTTTTTCATACTTTTCTTGCATCTCTCTCATTTGTCTTCCCAGTGTTTCCTCCACCTGTCTAACTTGCTTTTCAAAATCCTTTATGAGCTCTTCCAAGGCCTGAGTCCACCCGAGATCCCCCTGCAATGTCTGGGGTACTGAGGCCCCACCCTCCACATCTTTCCCTGATGGCAAGTATATGTCCTTGTCGTCATCACATCGGAAAGTCAGGATCATTTGCATCTGTTCGAAAAAACTCTCTATAGTCTTATTTTTCTTCCCCTTTTTAGGCATTTTCCCAGCCAGTTACTTGACTTCTGAGATTCCTGTCCACCCCCGCCCAAATCCGCCCAGCTAGTGCTTGGGGTCTGAGATTCAAATGGGCTTTCCGTGGCAAGTGGCTGCTAATAAATGTGAGCTTTAGTTCTGGTGCTGGGGTGGGTGCAGGGCCACCTCCCAGGATCAGCTCCCTCAGGGGCTTTATGCAGAGACCTTCAGAAATGGAGCAGGTGGGGCAGGGCCTCTCCCAGGCTCAGCTCCCTCAGGGGGTTTATGCAGAGCCTTTCAGTAATGAAGATCCTTCCTGCTGCTGGGGGAGTCCTGGGCCACCTCCGCAGCTGCTGCCTCTGCCACTGCCGCCTCTGCCTCTGCCTCCGCCGCTTCCTCCAGAGGGGGCCCGAGTCACAGAGACACCCCACTCCCCTCTTCCAGCCCAGTCTTCTCTCTCACTGACCTGTAGCTTCTGTTGGCGGAGGGACTTTCCTGGCCACTGGAGACTGCTCGGATCAGCTTCTTTGGGGCCACGGCCAGGGGAGCGCTGGGGTGGGGTCCGCTTTCCGGAGTGCGATGGACCCTGTGGATGGCTCTCCAGGGCTCTCTGGAATGGAAATCTCTTCCACTCTCTTTCTGCACACCTTTCAGTTATCCAGAATTTCTGGGGAACTCTTCTTACATTAAATATATGGGCTGTGGGTTCGGAGTTTGTAAACGTGTCTCTTTCTACTCTGTCATCTTCAGGAATAAACACTTTTAAAAAGAGACCAAGTCAAATGGAAAAAGAGGTCCAAAAAGTCGATGCCCAATAGAATGCTTTAAAGAACAGAATTAGTCATGTGAAAAAGGAGGTTCAAAAGCTCACTGAAGAAATTCGTTCTTTAAAAAGTAAAATGGAGCAGATGGAAGCTAATGACTTTATGAGAAACCAAGGAATTACAGATAAAACCAAAAGAATGGACATATAGAAGACAGTGTGAAATGTCTCATTGGAAAAACAATTGACCTGGAAAATAAATCCAGGAGAGACAATTTCAAAATTATGGGACTACCTGAAAACCTTGATTTAAAAAAAAAGACCCGAGACAACATCTTTCATGAAATTATCAAGGAAATTTGCCCTATTCTGGAACCAGAAAAGAAAATAAATATTGAAAGAATTCACTGACCACCTCCTGAAAGAGATCTAAAAAAAAAATCCTCCTAGGAGTATTGTAACCAAATTCCAAAGTTTCCAGGTCAAGGAGAAAATATTATGAGGAGCCAGAAAGAAATAATTCAAGTATTGTGGAAATTCAATAAAGATAACACAATATCTGACAGTTTCTACATTAAAGAGGAACAAGGACATAAACCAACAATCACCTACACAGCAAAACTGAGTATAATACTTCAAGGGGAAAATGGTCATTCTATGAAATAGAGAATTTTCAAGTATTCTTGATGAAAAAGTCAGAGCTGAATAGAAATTATGACTCAAACACAAGAATCAAGAGAAGTATGAAAAGGGAAACAGAAAAGAAAAATCCTAAGAGATGTACTAAATCTGAACTGTTTACATTCCTTCACTGAAATATAATATTTGTAACTCTTGAAACTTGTCTCAGTATATGGGTTGTTGGAGGGAATACACACACACATATACATACATACATACATATATATCATATATATACATATATATGTATATATACACACACATACACACACACACACACACACACACACACACACACACACATATATATATATATATATATATATAGACAGAGGGTGAGTTGAATAGGAAGGGATGGTCCCTAAATAAATAAAATTAAGGGGTGAGAGAAATATATTTGTAGAAGAAAGGTAGAGAGGGAGGGAACAGGACGAATTATCTGTCATAAAAAAGACAAAAAAAAGCTTTTTCGGTGGAGGTGAAAAGGAGAAGGTGAGAGGGAAGAATTGAAATTTATTCAAATCACATTTGGTTTAAGGAGAGAATAACATGCACACTCAATTTGGTATGAAAATCTCTCTTATACTGTAGGAAAGTACAGGAGAAAGAGGTAAGTGGGGTTTGGGGGTGATATAATTGAGGGCAAATGAGAGTGGGAGGTAATTAGAAATAATCACTTTTGGGAAGGGACAAGGTCAAAAGAGGTAATAGAATAAAACTGGGGGCTGGGTAAGATGGAGGGAAATATAGTTAGTCTAGAGTATAGAAATAGTCTGGCCTATAGAAATCTATCTTGCCCTACAAGAAAAGAGAAAAGATGGCGATAAGGGAAGGGAGTGGTGAGATAAAAGGGAGGGTAAATTGGGGGAAGTGGCAATCAGAATGCATGGTGTTTTGGGATGGGAGGAGAGGAGAGACAGAGAGCAAATTTGAAATTCAAAATCTTGTGGAAATGAATGTTGAAAACTACAACTGTATAAATAAATTGGGGAAAAGCAAATAAAGAAATAGGTGGATAGATAGATAAGTAACTAACTAAAAACCTATAATTTACCCAAATTACCAGAAGAGGAAGTTTAATACATAAATAACCTGATTTCAGGAAAAGAAATTGAACAAACCATTAATGGACTCCCTAGGAAAATATCTCCAGGGCCAGATGGATTCACAAGTGAATTTCATCAAACATTTAAAGAACAGTGAATTCTAATACTATATAGATTATTTGGGAAAATTTATGACAATGTGGTCCTACTAAATTCTTTTTATGATATAAATATGATTCTGCTACATGAACTAGGAAGAGCCAAAACAGAGAAAGAAAATTATAGACCAACTTCTCTAATGAATATAGATGCAAAAATTTTAAATGCTTGCAAAAAAGAGTATAGCACCTTATCACGAAAATAATACATTACAATTAGGTAGAATTAATACCAGGAATGCAGCATTGCTTCAATAGTAGAAAAATCTATTAGCATTATTGATCATATCAGTATCAAAGTAAGACAAACCATATGATTTTCTCTATAGTTGCATAAGAAGCTTTTGACAAAATATAACACCCATTCCTATTGAAAATCCTGGAAAGCATAGGAATTACTGGAACTTTCCATAAAATAGTAAGTAGTATGTTCCTAAAGCCATCAGCAAGAACTATATGCAATTGGGATAGGCTAGATGCATTTCCAATAAGATCAGGGGTGAAAAAAGGATGTCCATTATCACCATTGTTATTTAATATGGTACTAGAAATGTTAGCTGTCGCAATAAGAGAAGAAAAAGAAATTGAAGAAATTAGAATAGGCAAAGAAGAAAGTAAGTTATAACTCTTTGCAGATGATATGAGGATATGCTTAAAGAGTCTCAGAGAATCAAGTAAAAAACTACTTGAAATAATAAATAACTTTGGCAAAGTTGCAGGTTACAAAATAAATCCCGACAGAGCATCTGCTTTCCTATGTCTTACTAACAAAGCCCAAAAGCAAGAGAGAAAAAGAGAAATCCCTTTTAAAGCTACAACTATAAAATGTCTGAGACTCTACATCCCAAAACAAACCAAGGAACTATATGAGCACAACTACAGAACATTTTTCACACCAAGTCATATCTGATCCATTCTAATTTTAAAGAACTATTTTCTTCAGTGAGCTTTTGAACCTCGTTTCCATTTGGCTAATTCTGCTTTTTAAAGCATTCTTCTCCTCATTGGCTTTTTGAACCTCTTTTGCTAATTGAGTTAGCTTGTTATTAAAGCTGTTATTTTCTTCGGCATTTATTGGGTCTCCGTTAGCAAGGTATTGACCCATTTTTCATGCTTTTCTTGCATCTCTCTCATTTCTTTTCCCAGCTTTTCCTCCACATCTCTCACCTGATTTTCAAAATCCTTTTTGAGCTCTTCCATGGCCTGAGCCCATTGGATATCTATTTCGGATGTTTGGGATACAGAAGCCTTGACTTCTATGTCTTTACCTGATGGTAAGCATTGTTCTTCCTCATCAGAATGGAAAGGAGGAAACATCTGTTCACCAAGTAAGTAACCTTCTATAGTCTTATTTTTTCCCCCTTTTCTGGGCATTTTCCCAGCTAGTTACTTGACTTCTGAGATTCCTCTCCACACCCACCTGTCCTCCAGATCCACCCAGCTAGTGCTTAGGGTTTGAGATTCAAATGCTGGTTTCCAGCCTCAAGGCTTTCAGTGGGGGCAGGGCTGCTATTCAGTGTGAGATTAAGTTAAACTGCTCGGCTCGGGGCAAGGCCACCACAAAGGGCTCAGTTCCTTCAGGGGGTTTATGAGAAACCTTCAATAAAGGGTCTGAGCTCCTGTCTGATTTGGGAGCCCCTGTCTGCTGCTGCCTCCTGAGGGGGCCTGAGTTATGGAGACACCCTGCTCCCCTCTCGGCCAGCCAAAAAGGCTCTCTCACTGACCTTTGGCACCTGAGGGTGGAGGGACCTGCGCTGCTCCTGGAGATTCCCTCAAACCTGAGTAAGTGGTAAAACATCAGTTGCTCATGTGTAGGCTGAGCTAATGAAATTGAAATGACTATTCTTCTTAAATTAATTTAATTATTCAGTGCAAAACCAATCAAACTACCAGATAATCATTTTCTGGACATAGAAAAAAACAATCTCAAAATTCATCTGGAAGAACAAATGGTCAGAATATCATGGAAACTAGTGAAAAGAAATACTAGGAAAAGTAGCCTATCCCTACCAGATCTCAAACTGTATTAGAAAGCAGCAATCATTAAAATCTCTCGACACTGTTTAAGAAAAAGAGGGATAGACCATTGGAATAGGTTAAGTACTGAGACACAGAAGGCAATGAATATATTAAACTACTGTTTGATAAACCCAAAGACCCCAACTTCTGGGATAAACACTCATTGTTTGACAAAAATTGCTGGGAAAATAGAGTAACAGTGTGTCAGAAAGTGGGCATAGACCAATGCCTGACACTGTACACAAGAATAAAGTCCAAATTGATACATGATCTAGGATAAAAGATTGATATTATAAAAAAATAGGGGAGCAAGGTATAGAGTATTTGTCAGGTTTATGGAAAATGGAAAAATTTATTACCAAACACGAAACAGAGAATATTATGAAGTGCCAAATGGATAATTTTGATTGCATGAAATTGAAATTTTTTGCACAAATTAACCCAATGTAATGAAGTCTCAAAGGGAAGGAGAAAACTGGGAAAGAATTTTTGCAACTACGGTGTGTGTGATAAAGGTCTCATTTCTAAAATATATACAGAACTGAGTTAAATGTTCAAGAATACAAGTCATTCCCCAATTGATAAATGATCAAAGGATATGAACAGGGAAATTTCACAGGAATAAATTAAAGCTATCTATAAATATATGAAAAAATGCTCTAAATCAGTATTGATTAGAGAGATGTAAGTTAAAATAACTCTGAGGTACCACTTCACACCTATTAGATGGGCTAAAATGACAAAAACAGGAAGATGATAAATGTTGGAGAAGAAGTGGGAGAGTTGGAACACTAATTCATTGTTGGAACTGTGAGTTGATTCAACTATTCTGGAAAGCAACTTGGAACTATGCCCAAAGGGTTACAAAAATGTGCATACCCAGCCGTATCGCTTGTGAGACTGTATCCCAAAAAGATCATAGTGTGAGAAGTTCCCACATGTACAAAACATTTACAGCAGCTCTCTTTGTGGTGACCAAAAACTGGAAATCAAGGGCATGTCCCTCAATATAGGAGTGCCTGAACAAGTTGTGAATGTAATGAGAAAAGACGAACAGGAAGACTTCAGAGAAGCCTGGAAATACTTTTATGAACTGATGCTGCATGAAAGAAGAAAAATCAGGAGAACTTTGTACACAGCAACAACCACAGTATGTGAGGAATTTTTCTGGTAGTTTTTTTCTGGTAATTTTCTGGCATTGAAATGCATGGACCTAGAAAATGTCCAATGGATTCTTAAGACAAAATGCCTTCCACATCCAGAGAAAGAACTATGGAATTGGATTGCAGATAGAAGTAGACCATTTTCTTTTTTATTATGTTTTGTTTTGTTTTATGATTTCTCCAATTCATTTTAATTCTTCCATGCAATACGTATTTAATAGAAATATACATGTAGAACATATATAAAATTGTATGCCGCCTCAAGGAGGGAGTGGGGAGGGAGGGGGGAATGAGAGAGAGGGGGGAGAAAAAAATCTAAGACATATAGAAGTGATTGTTGAACACTGAAAACAAATTAAATAGTTTAATTTTTAAAAAGAAAAGAAAAATTGCCCTGAAGTTTTAGAACAAAAGGCTAAAGTAGAAATAGAAAAAAAATGTGTACTTTTTACCACCTGAAAGAGATCCTAGGAGAAAAACTTACAGGAATGTCATAGCCAAGTTTGAGCACTCCCAGGTTAAGGAGAAAATATTGCAAGTAACAAGAAAAATAGTTCTGTGGAAATACAGTCAATATTGCGAAAGATTTAGCGGTTTCTAATCTAAAAGACCACAGGTTTTGGAACATTGTATTTCGAAAAGCATGGATTCTATCCAAGAATAATTTGTCCAAAAAAGCTTAAAATAATCCTGAATAAAAAAACTGACATTTGACAAACTGATTTTCAGATGTTTATAACAAAAGGATTAGACCTCAATGAGAAAATTCAACATAAATGATCCAGAAGAAATACAAGGAAAACATTAATGACTAATTATAGGGTACTCATTAAGATAAAACTATTTACTTACCTTACACACAGAGACAAACAAACACTATAGATACACATATGTATATGTGTGTACATACATATAA
Source organism: Bettongia penicillata ogilbyi (assembly GCA_023548195.1). Lineage (NCBI taxonomy): Eukaryota > Metazoa > Chordata > Mammalia > Diprotodontia > Potoroidae > Bettongia > Bettongia penicillata. Next base: position 5,971,220 of record JAJHZJ010000242.1, on the reverse strand, counting down.
GTATATATATATATATACATATATACTTATATATATAATATGAAAATATCAGTATTTTTAAAACTGCAATCATTAATAAGTTAGCTTGAAAGAAAGGTTAGGACTGAGTTTTGTTGAAAACAAAATTGGATGAAAAAGGTAAAATGGAGTAATCATATTATAAAAGAGGGCTTGAAATGAAGAATTAATACAGAAGAAGCTGATGGGAATGAATAGCAGATAATGTTGGAATGCTATTCTCATCTGGGTTGAAGAGGAAACAACATGTACATCTGGAAGTGTGTAGAAATCTTCTTAAAATGTAAAAAGGTAAGAAAACTGTGGGATAGGGTAGGGGAGTGACTTTTAGCGGTGTATGTGTGTGTGACTGTGCGTGTGTGTGTGTGTGAATTGAGCTTTGGGAGTATGGGAGGAGACAACGGGAGGAATTGTGGAGTGGTGTGTGTATTCAGATGGAGTTGGTGGGAGGGGATGGGGGGACTCTTGGAGGGGTAACTGAAGTGGCCATGCGGTTTAAGAGGATGAGGAAAGGAGATATAGTAGCAGGAAGAGGGTAAAAAGAGAGACTGAGAAAGAAAATGAGTAAAAAATAAATGGAGGAATATTCACAAATAGTAATTTTGATTTTGAATGGGAATGGAATGTACAAATAGTAGCTCTCTTGGTGGTGGCAGAGGACTGGAAATTTCAGATATCTCCATCAGTTGCAGAATGGTTGCAAAAGTTGTGGTGTATGACTGTGATGGAATACTACTGTCCTCTAAATCACTTGTGTGTTAGCAGAATATCCCATAGTACTAGAAGTGGTTGAATAGTTCAACTTAGAGAATTAAATTATTGATAATTATTAAATTATCAATATCAATTTTATGGTAGAGTTACCCCTGCAGAGATCTATACTTGAAGCTATTAAAGTGAGCATTTTATGTCAGTGAATTAGAAGAAGGCATAGATGGCATATGATCCAAAACTGGGATCGTTTTACAGAACATTTTACAAATAAGTCATTTTTTCATCATCACAGGTAGATATTATTATCACCATCGCCATTTGAAGTTAAAGAAATCAAGACAGGTAATGGCTATGTTACCTGCAGGAGCACATATGGCTCAAAGTTGTTGAAGCAAGTATTGCACTCAGTTTTATGTAATTCCAGGTCCACTGTGCCACCTAAATACATCTTTGTTTTTTCAACCAAAGACTGGATGAACACATATTTGGTACATTCTAGAGAATATTATGGTTCAGGTACATGGCTTCAGAGTCCCTTCTGTTTTCATGACTAATATGAAGGATTTTTGCACTCGTTAAATATACACTCTGATTAAAACTACAGTTACTTGTCTCAGTAGAATACTATATCATCTTTAAGCTGTTTTTACAGGAGTAGAAATGGGTGTACACTGATGTATCAGCACACTGTAGACCAGCCAGTCTTCTAATCATTTGTGGACATTTGAAAGATAGCTAGATATAATTGTCAGTCAAGTCTGTGACCAGAGGGATAAAAAGCATGATGAAGTCGTTTGAGGAGTTATGCGGCACAATAAATACAGTACCAACACTGGAGTCAGAAAGACCTGCATTCAGATATGGCCTCAAACACTTACTAACTGTTTGATCCTGGAGAAACAATTAACACTGATTGACTACCTTTACCCCCCAAAATAAAAGATTAAGTGGTTTGGAAATGACTTTGACTTCACTATTATATAATCAAATTTACTGACCACTTACAGATACATTGCCTTATATGGCTAAATTATCAAGTAGCAAAATGTTCATAGTCATACTTCAAAAAGTTAAAGGAACATCTTTTTCATTTTTATCTTTTTAATGTTTAATGTTGAATAATTTTACCTCATCAATAAGCAATTTTTCAGCGGAAGATGTTACATCTTTCATAGGCAGAGTAAGTACCTGAAGAAAACTCAGTGCAAATTGTAAATTTTTATAGCCTAAGCGTAAAATCTTACAGCCTTTCAAGGTATTGTCTAGTGTTTAGACAAAGCTTTGAAAGGAAGACAAAGGACATAAAGAAAGGAAATTTGAGATAACGGTTCATAAGGAAACATATCATCTGTGTATTTTTCTGTATCACTCAATAATCATAATATTTTCACATGGTAGAAATTTAGATGTTTGATTCTTCTTAATGACTTGAAAAATGAATTAATATAATGAACCTGAGGCATTTTAGTTATCATTTGTGGATTTTATTTTCACATAACAATGTCCATTATATAAATTTTGCCACAATCTACTTCTATCAATTCAATAGCTTTTTCTCAGAATGAAAGAATAGCTTCATTCATTTTATATTGCATGAATGAAACGACCTCTCAATTTTGTATTATTTCTTAAAATTAAGCAAAATTGATTTTATATAGCTCTAATTAACTGAGAAACTCCATAATGCAAAAAGTGCATGCCTCTTTCTTTATGCTATTACTTCGTACAATCAAGGGCAACTAGGTGGTGCACCAGTGAAGGAGTCAGGAGGATCTGAGTTCAAATCTCACCTCAGGCACTTGACACTCACTAGCTGTATGACCTTGGGCAAGTCACTTAACACCAATTGCCTCATCCTGGGTCATCTCCAGTCATCCTGATGAAAATCTGGTCACTGGATTCAAATTCTGGAGGAGAAGTGAGGCTGGTGACCTACACAGCTGTCCTTCATTCAAAACAAAGTCAAGTGCAAGTCATGTCATTATTTCTGTGATGGCATGGTCTTCAGCAACAAAGGACAAACACACACACTTCATACAATCACATGACTTCGATCCTAATTATGTTCACTCATTATGTAGCCCAAATCATTTGCAAAAATAGCTAAAATTTATATAGATAAATTATCTCATTTATCTTTAAAACAAGCTTATGATGTGGGTAGTAGTATTATTATTCCTATTCTACAGATATGGAAACTGAATGAGATTAAGTGACTTGCCCAGGTTCCCGCTATTCATAAATATTTGCAGCTGTGTTTTAATTCAAATTTTCCTATCTTAATGTTCAGAAATATATACACAACTAGCGCACCTCTTAACAAACTAATATAAAGTGCTTTACAACGTAGTGACAATAGGCCTGGAGAAGATAGGGATTGTGTATCAGAGTACTCAGGGAAATCAGACATATTCCCTTTCACTATTAGGGGAAATCTATCTCCTGGAGTTGGCTATTTTATCAACACACAATCAAAAAATGCATAGATCATCAACAATAATAAAGCAAAAATACCAAAGCATGAGTCATTAAGTTAATTTTATCTAGACCAGAGATTTTTAACATTTTGCATATTGTGTATCCATTTCTCAGGATGATTACACTTATTGATCCCTTTTCCAAGTAATATTTTTAAATAAAATATATAGGACTTTCAAGAAAACTTTTTGAAATTTTTATTTGCTGTAGTTATGAAAATACTTTTATTCACTGATCCCAGATTAAGAACCAGTAAGACTGGTTCAGCATCAAACTCCAGACCACAGTAAAAGCAGTGGTCTCCCCCACAATCCTTTAAGCAATTACATTACAATTCATTTGGAAATTCATGAGCTAAATGAGGCAATGAACAAAGTACTAGATCTGGAGTAAGAAAAATGGCAGTTTAATTTCTGTCTTCAACACTTAGCATCTTTGGGTATGAATTTGACCAAGGCTCAATTTCTTCATCTGCAAAATTAGGACAAGAAGCACCCTTCATTCCTGGGCATGTTGTGAGAAAAAATAAGGTAATATTTGCAAAATGCTTCGAAAACCATTCTTGTTGTAGCTTCTTATTACTATTAATTTTAGAGTATATATCCAGATGATGAGTCAATTAGCCAGCAATTACTTATTATCTAGTTACTGTGTGCCACGACCTGGGTATGCAGAAGTAAAAATAGAACAGCCCCTTTCCTTAGAGTGCTTATATTCCGTTGGGTGAGATAACATCATAATAATAATAATAATAATAATAATAATATAGTACTTTGAGGTTGCTGAAGTGTTTTAAAGCATTTTGTTCCACAATAATGCTGGGAGGTAAATTTTTTCACCATATTAGTTTTAGAGATGATAAACTTGAAGCAGAAAGAGATTAATAGAGTGTGCAAAGTGACATAGGCAATAAATGTGAGAGGTTTGATTTGACCTCACATATTTTAACTCTATGTTCAGTGCTCTATCTACTCATCACCAAGAGAATAAATATAGCTTAAACATTATTGTAGGAAAGTAAATTAGCATCTGGAGTAATCAGATGAATCAGATTAGAAGGGAAGCAGAAATCTGGAAAATATTTTTTTCAGTCAGTTTCTCTGATAAAGGCCTCATTTCAAAATTATATAGAGAACTGAGTCAAATTTATAAGAATACAAGTCATTCTTCAACCAGTAGATGGTCAAAGAATGTGAATAGCAGCTTGCAGATGAATAATTCAAGGTTATCTCTAGTCATAAAAAATTCTCTAAATCACTACTTATTAGAGGAATGCAAATTAAAACAACTCTGAGGTACTCCCTCCTACCATCAGATTAACTTAGATGACAAAAAAGGTGGAATGATAAATATTGGACAAGATGTGGGAAAATTGAAACACTAATGGACTGTTGGTGAAGTTATGAACTGATCCAATAATTCTGGAGAACAATTTGGAGCTAATGGGATACTACTGTTCCTGATGAGCAGGTGGACCTCAAAGAAACCTGGAAAGACTTACATAAACTAATGCTGAGTGAAATGAGCATAACTAGGAAAACGTTGTATACAGTAACAGTCACACTATGGGATGATCAACTTTGATAGACTTAGCTCTTCTCAGCAATGCAATGATCCAATATATTTACAAAAGACTCATGATGGAAAATACTATCCTCATTCAGAGAAAGAATTATGGAGTCTACATGTGGATAATATTTTCACATTTTTTGTTGTTTGTTTTCTTTCTCCTGGCGTTTCCCTTTTTTCTGATTATTTTTTTCACATGGCTGATGTGAAATATGTTTAATATTATTGTACATGTATAGCCTATAATAGATTGCATACGACATGTCTTGAAGAGAGGGGAAAGGAAGAAATAAGGGAAAATAATTGTAATTTAAAATCTTAGAGAAGTGAATTGGAAAACTATCTTGACATGTATTTGGAAAAAATAAAATACTATTAAGTGTAAACAAAAGATTTCCTTTCATGAAATAAAAAAAGAATTTAACCTCATACAAGATATTTCTCACTCTTCTTTTTCATGTCAATCAGTGGTTCTTAAACATTTTTTTTATGTTATGTCACTTTGAAAATCTGGTCAAGCCTGTAGTCCCAGTCTTAGTATCATGTTTTCAATGTACAAAGTACAGTATATAAGACTACAAAAGAATCAAACATAAACATATCCTGTTATTAAAATATAAAGTGGAGGGTGGAGTCAAGATGGCGGAGTAGAAAGACGCAAGTTTACGAGTTCCGAACCCACAGCCCATAGAATTAGTGTAAAAATAGATCCCCATAAGTTCTGGATCACTGCAAGGCGTGCAGAAACAGAGTGGAAGAGATTTCCGTTCCAAAGAGCCCTGGAGAGCCATCCCCAGGGTCCATCTCACCCCGGAAAGCGGACCCTACCCTAGCGCTGCCCTGGCCGCAGCCCCAGAGAAGCTGATCCGAGCAGGCTTCAGGGATGGAGGCTCCGGTGGCCGGGAAAATCCCTCCTCCCACAGAAGCTACAGGTCAGTAAGAGAGACGGCTGGGCTGCCCAGAGGAGCGGGGTGTCTCTGTGACTCAGGCCCCCTCGGGAGGAAGTGGTGGAGGCAAAGGCGGGGCCAGCGGCAGAGGCCGCAGCTGCGGTGGTGGCCCGGCACTCCCCCAGCAGAAGGCAGGATCTTCATTACTGAAAGTCTCTGCATAAAACCCCTGAGGGAGCTGAGCCTGCGAGGGGGCCCTGCCCCCACCCCAGCACCAGAACTAAAGCTCAAATTGATTAGCAGCCACTTGCCGCGGAAAGCCCATTTGCATCTCAGACCCCAAGCACTAGCTGGGCGGATCTAGGTGGGAGTGGACAGGAATCTCAGAAGTCAAGTAACTAGCTGGGAAAATGCCCAGAAAAGGGAACAAAAAAAAGACTATAGAGAGTTTTTTCGAACAGATGCAAATGATCCCGACTTTCGGATCTGACGAGGACGAGGACATATTCTTGCCATCAGGGAAAGACGTGGAGGGTGGGGCCTCAGTACCCCAGAAATCCCAGGGGGATGTCTGGTGGGCTCAGGCCTTGGAGGAGCTCACAGGGGATTTTGAAAAGCAAGTTAGACAGGTGGAGGAAAAACTGGGAAGAGAAATGAGAGAGATGCAAGAAAAGTATGAAAAACGGGTCAATACCTTGGTAAAGGAGACCCAAAAAAATGCTGAAGAAAATAACACCTTGAAAAATAGGCTCACTCAATTGGCAAAAGAGGTTCAAAAAGCCAATGAGGAGAAGAATTCTTTCAAAAGCAGAATTAGCCAAATGGAAAAAGAGGTTCAAAAGCTCACTGAAGAGAATAGTTCTCTTAAAATTAGAATGGAACAGATGGAGTCTAATGACTTTACGAGAAACCAAGAAATCACCAAATAAAACCAAAAGAATGAAAAAATGGAAGAGAATGTGAAATATCTCATGGGAAAAACAACTGACCTGGAAAATAGATCCAGGAGAGACAATTTAAAAATTATGAGACTGCCTGAAAGTCATGATCAAAAAAAGAGCCTAGATATCATCTTCCATGAAATTATTGAGGAAAAATGCCCTGAGATTCTAGAACCAGAGGGCAAAATAAGTATTGAAAGAATCCATCGATCACCACCTGAAAGAGATCCAAAAAGAGAAACTCCTAGCAACATTGTGGCCAAGTTCCAGAACTCCCAGGTCAAGGAGAAAATATTACAAGCAGCTAGAAAGAAACCATTCCAGTATTGTGGAAATAAAATCAGGATAACTCAAGATCTAGCAGCTTCTACATTAAGGGATCGATGGGCGTGGAATAGGATATTCCAGAAGTCAAAGGAAGTAGGACTCAAACCAAGAATCACCTACCCAGCTAAACTGAGTTTAATACTTCAGGGGAAAATATGGTCTTTCAATGAAACAGAGGACTTTCAATCATTCTTGATGAAAAGACCAGAGCTGAAAAGAAAATTTGACTTTCAAATACAAGAATGAGAAGAAGCATGAAAAGTAAATAGCAAAGAGAAGTCTTAAGGGACTTACCAGAAGTGAACTGTTTACATTCCTACATGGAAAGACAATATTTGTAACTCTTAAAACTTTTCAGTATCTGGGTAGTTGGTGGGTCCATACACACACATGTACACGCATGCACGCACACACACATACACACATGCACACACATACAGAGACAGAGAGCACAGATTGAATTGAATAGGATGGGACCATATCTTAAAAGAAATTAAGGTAAATGGTGAGAGAGAAATGTAGTGGGAGGAAAGAGGGTGAAATGGAATGGGGTAATTATATGTCATTTAAGAGGCAGTAGGAGACTTTTTAGTGGAGGGAAAAAGAAGGGAGCTGAGATGAAAAAACAAACAAAAAAGAAGAAGTTTACCCTCATCACATTTGAGTAAAGGAAGGAATAAAATGCACGCTCATTTTGGTATGAAAACCTCTTACAGTATAGGAAAGTGAGGGAGAAGGAGATAAGCGCCGGCGGGGGGGATGATGGAAGGGAGGGCAAAGGGGGGAGGGAGCAATTTGAAGTCAACACCTGGGGAGGGACAGGATCAAAAGACAGAAGAGAAACAATGAGGGGCAGTTTAGGATGGAGGGTAATTCAGTCAGTCTTACACAACACGACTATCAGGGAAGTCATTTGCAAAACTACACAGATATGGCCTATATATTGCCTGCCTTCCCAAAGGTAATTGGTGGGGAGGGAGGGATGGGGAGAATTTGGAACTCAAAGTTTTAGGAACAACTGTTTAGTATTGTTGTTGCTACTAGGGAAGAAGACATACAGTTAATGAGGAATAGAAAGTCATCTGGCCCTACAGAAGAAAAGAGAAAATGGAGACAAGAGAAGGGAGGGATGACAGAAGAGAGGGCAGATTGGAGATAGGGAAAATTAGATTGCTTGGGGTATTGGGGTGGGGGGGAGGGGATAAAAGGGGAGAAAATTTGGAACCCAAAATTTTGTGAAAATGAATGGAAAAAGTTAAATAAATTAATTAATTAAAAAAATATTAAGTGCAAGTTCTTATACCACATATATGCTTTTTTATATATATGCTACCTTAAAGTTTTTCAGAGATCATATGGAAGAGATGATGGCCATTTCTTAGAAATGACTTCCAAGACAAAGTTCATGCATACATGTTAATGGAGATATGATTAGCTATACAGTTTTTTTTAATTCAATTTCAACTTTTGTTGGGTGAGTGAGGGAATATTACCTATCCATATAAGTTAGTAAGTAATGTATGTCCTATAATATGCCTGAATCTTTGGAAGGGAAGATAAGTTGTATCACTTAATAATCCATCAGCTGTTTTCCCTTAGTACTATGTTTATACAGTCTTGTGTCCAGAGTATGTGAGTAGAGTGTCACCATTTTTTGAGCTAAGAGAAGGGAAAAAAGAAAATGAAATCCCATTGAGATGAGATTTTTGATTTCTTAATTATAGTTACTAACATTGAGGAGAAATATGTTCTGATATTAAACTTTTTTACCCCAAAATAGCATTCATCCTGATTATACCTTCCTAAAATCTGGTCTTCCTGCTACCCCCTTTCTCTCTTCCTATTCCCCTTCTATTTCCTGTAAGGCAAGACTGATTACTATATCTCATTGACTGTATATCTTATTTCCAAGTTGCATCCAAAATCAATTTTTGACATTTGTTTTTAAAACTTTGAGCTATGCATTCTCTTTATTCCTCCTCCCACCCTCAATGAGAAAGCTAGCAACTTGATTTAGTTTACAAATATGTAGTAATGCAAAACACTTCCATAGTAGCCTTGTTGTGAAAGACTAACTGTTGTGTTTGCTTCTGATTACACCCTCTATGTATCTGCTCTTCCTTCTAACATACACCTTCTCTTATCCACTCCTTCCTGTTTTCTATAGTATAAAATATATCTCCTTATCCAATTGCATGTGCATGCTATTCCCTCCTTAAGCAAAATCCAACGAAAGTAAGGTGCGCTCATGTCCTCTCAACTTCCTCCTCTTCTGCTCCAACGTAAAAATTTTTTTTTACTTCTTTTATGGGAGATTATTTACCCCATCCTATCTCTCCCTTCCCCCTCTCCCAGTATATTTATCTCTCACACTCAGTATGCCATTTTAGATATCATCCCTTCATGTTCAACTCAACCTGTGCCCTCTGTCTAAACACACACACATATGTGTATATATACCTATATAATATATATTCATGCACTTATATATACATATACATGAAAATATGTATATATATATATATATAAGCACAGGTGTGTGTGTGTATATATATGTTTCTACATGTGTGTATTCATATATATATATATATATGTGTGTGTGTGTGTGTGTATCTACACAGTCTTCTATTTCATTTGATGTCCATTTTTCCCCTGAAGTGTTTTCTGTTTTACTTGGTAGGTGATTCTTGGTTTTAGTCTCAGGTATCTCGAGTTCTAGAAAATCATATTCCTAGCCTTATGATACATTGATGTAGAAACTGCTAAATCTCGTGTTACCCTGATTGTGTTTCTACCTTACATTATTGTTGGGGGAATCTAATTTTAAATATAGGTTCTGAATACATACAAAAAAGTATTCTCATCTTCACTCAAAATCTTTCACAAAATAATAATTACAGGGCATCTCCCTAAAGGAAATATCTCCCCTAGGAGGCTCCCTCCCCTAAGGTGACTGCCCCTATGTGAGGTGGGTGGGGCTACTTTCTCCATTAAGAAGCTGTACTCCCCTTATTCTGGAATCTCCCTTAAACTGCTGCCCTTAATGAGAAGCATTCTTATTGTATTGGGTTATTTAGAATAAATGCCTTAACTTCAGCTAATTAGTTTTAAATGAACCCTCCACACATGCACCCCACACCTCGACATTTTGGGCATGACCCTGAATCTTAATGTTTTGAGTGTCCAACAGGAATGTCTCCAACTCAGGTCCTCTCAAAATTGAGGCAATCACATAAACTCATTCCATTTACTGCCAACATCTGTAACAGCAAGCACCCTGGCATACGCAGGAGGACATGATGTACAGGTTCTTAGATCTCCTTTTCTAAAAGGGAAGCAACTTTTTATGGGTCAGCAATCGAACACATGTATCATTTACTTAGTTCAGAGGAAAAAGTCAGCACCCTCAACTTCAGAAAAGTACAAAGGGAGAAATGAAGACAAATAGACAGGGCTTCCAAATATCTGATGAAAAGCAATCACAGAACAACAGACAGATCCAACTCTCTGATCATTATATACATACATAGTTACCAGAGAGAGAAGCACCACCATCTGGGTCTTCAAAACCAAGGTGCCTCTTAAGCGGCTACCCAGAGTCTCTCCTGGCCAAACACTTCCAATGAATAATCCCCACAGTAAAACTTTACTTCATAATATTTACAAAATTTTCAGAGTTGCAGGTTATGACCCTCTGACATTGATAATTGACAATGACAGTTGAGTCATTGGACTCAATAGAAATTAAAAAAAAAGATATTGAGGCCTATTAAGGGGGGGGAGGAGGAGATCTTTAACTTGTCCCCTACCCACCACTAATTTTACATTAACATTACATCAGATCCTAAGATCTTTTGTGTCCATTACATAGGCAACAGGCATTAACTTTTCTTAAGTAAATACAACACAATTCCCAGAAACACCTCATAAAATTAACATTTTCAAAACACATAATATAACATCATTCTTTGGGGGGGGTCAGTCTTTGGGAAATAAGCAACAAGATCTTCCTTCCTCAATCCAAAACAATTTCTCAAAATAAGGTCCTTCTTGGCAGTGTGTCCTTCTCCCTACACAATTGTTGAAGGCTTCCAAGTTCTGAGGGATGACTAGGCAACAGAGCAACAGAGCAGGGTCCTAGGCATACAATTCCCCCTATCCACCATAGGCACCTCTGCCTCCTGGCTCCTAAACTGTCCCAGAACACTGCAATAAAGCACATTCAGCTCTTCGGTCTTTCCTCTCAATCCTTATCTTGCCCTAGGACTAAATTCTGGACTCTGAAGCTCCTCCTCCTCCAGCAGAAGCCAGTCATTACAGTAGCTCTCTGGTCTTGTTCCATGGTTCACCTCTCTAAGGTTGCCATACAAGAAGCACTCTGCTCCTGCTTCAGGGCTCTGCAGAACTATAGCCACCATAACTTGGAGACAATGAACAATTATCCCCGTCTGCCCATATTTTCCTTTTAATTTTCAGATCCTGACGACTGTGCCATAAATATAACAGCAAGGACCCCAGCAAACACAGGAGGGCCTGCTACACACTTTTCTAAAATGAAAGCAATTTTTGAGGGATCAAAAATCACTTTAATCTTACGCATGTATCATTCACTTAGTTCAGGTGGAAAAGTCTGCACCCTGAACTTCAGACAAAATAGAAACAGAAAAATAAAGATCAACAGACAAGACTTCCAAATGCCTGACCATAAGCAATACATACATCACAGATCAAGAGCAGATCCAACTCTCTGACCAACACATACATATATACATGCATACATACATACGTAATTGCCAGATAGAGAAGCATCAACATCTGGATTTTCAAAGCCAGGGAGTCCTTAACCACTACTCAGAATTTTATTGGGCCAAAAAAAAATAAAAAAAAAAAAACCTTCCAAAGAGTAAGCCCCAAAACAAAACTTCACGTCAGAGAATATATACACTTTTCAGACCCAGAGGTCATCAAGACCCTTGAGAACCACTGTCTCATTAGAAATTAACGGAAGGTGTTGACCTTCCAAAAAACCATATCACCCCTAATCTAGTTTCCCTTAAGGGTCAGACCTATTAATAGGTGGAGAAGATCTTTAATTCTCATTAACATAATTAACATTAAAGCTTCCTTTGGCAGACTAGGAGGAGTCTGAGGTTTCCTCAACCTGTTTGCAAGTTCTCCTATTTGTCTGAAATTCTGCTTGAGAACTCTGCACTGTTTCACTCCCTGTGGGATGTTGGAGGAGGTGAGTAAGTTGGCTTATATGTGTGGCTGAGGTTTCCACACACTGTTCTAGTCTCAGTGCCCTGTTTGCAGGTTCCCTCCAGGTGGAGAATTCTCTGTTTGAGAAACCTGTCTTTCCCATCCAGTGTATCACAATGTGGAGAGATGCTGCCTTAAAGTGGAAATGACTTGTTTTTTGAATTACAGCATAATGGGGCATTTTACTTCCATAACACAAGACTCATTCTGAAGTATCTTTTACAAAATTGGAAGAAATCCAGTCTTTAGTACCTTAAGAGAGACAATTTAAAACTGAAGTATTGAATTCAGTGAAAAATTAAAACAGGTAAAAACGTCTCAGCAGGCTCTGGGTGTTTTGAGATTAATCATTAAGGAATGTGGAAATTGACCATTTAATATTTCAGTAGGAAACACCTGGGGGTGGAGTCAAGAAGGCAGAGTAGAAAGACTCACGTATGCTAGCTCCAAACCCACAGCCCATATATTTCCTGCAAGAAGCACTCCCCATGAATTCTGGATCACTGCAAGGCGCGCAGAAACACAGTGGAAAAGATCTCCGTTCCAGAGAAACCTGGAGAGCAGTACCCAGGGTCCATTGCACCCTGGAAAGCAGAGCCCACCCCTGAGGTGCCCTGGCTGTGCGGCCCTAGAGGATCAGATTCAAGCAGGCTTCAGGGACGGAACCTCTGGCGGCCAGAAAGGTCCCTCTGCCCACAGACGCTACAGGTCAGAGAGAAAGACATCTGGGCTGGCAGAGAGGGGAGTGGGGTGTCTCTGTGACTTGGGCTCCCTTGGGTGGAAGCGGTGGAGGCAGAGGCAGGGGCAGGAAGCGCTGGAGGCAGAGGCAGGGGCAGCGACAGAGTCAGCAGAGGCAGCAGCGGCAGAGGCTGCCCGGGACTCCCACAGCAGGCAGGCAGAAGTTCAGGTCTCTGCATAAACCCCCTGAGGGAACTGAGCCTGGGAGACGGCCCTGCCCCCATCTGCTCCATCACTGAAGGTCTCTGCATAAATCCCCTGAGGGAATTGAGCCTGAGAGGAGGCCCTGCACCCATCTGAGCACCAGAACTTAGGCTCACATTGAATAGCAGCCACAGCTGCCCCAGAAAGCCCATTTGAATCTCAGACCCCAAGGACTAGCTGGGCGGACCTAGGTGGGGGTGGACAGGAATCTCAGAAGTCAAGTAACTGGCTGGGAAAATGCCCAGAAAAGGGAAGAAAAACAAGACTATAGAGAGCTTCTTTGAGCGGGTGCAAATGTTCCCGCCTTTCAATTCTGATGATAAGGAAATATTCTTACCATCAGGGAAAGATGTGGAGGACGGGGCCTCTGTGTCCCAGACATCCCAGGGGGATGTCCGGTGGGCTCAGGCCTTGGAAGTGCTCAAAAAGGATTTTGAAAATCAAGTTAGACAGGTGGAGGAAAAACTGGGAAGAGAAATGAGAGAGATGCAAGAAAAGCATGAAAGATGGGTCAATACCTTGGTAAAGGAGACCCAAAAAAATGCTGAAGAAAATAACACCTTGAAAAATAGGCTAACTCAATTGGCAAAAGAGCTTCAAAAAGCCAGTGAGGAGAAGAATGCTTTCAAAAGCACAGTTAGCCAAATGGAAAAAGAGGTTCAAAAGCTCACTGAAGAGAATAGTTTTCTCAAAATTAGAATGGAACAGATGGAGTCTAATGACTTTACGAGAAACCAAGAAATCACCAAATAAAACCAAAAGAACGACAAAATGGAAGACAATGTGAAATATCTCATGGGAAAAACAACTGCCCTGGAAAAATAGATCCAGGAGAGACAATTTAAAAATTATGGGACTACCTGAAAGTCATGATCAAAAAAAGAGCCTAGACATCATCTTCCATGAAATTATCGAGGAAAAATGCCCTGAGATTCTAGAACCAGAGGGCAAAATAAGAATTGAAGGAATCTATCAATCACCGCCTGAAAGAGATCCAAAAAGAGAAACTCCTAGGAACGTTGTGGCCAAATTCCAGAACTCCCAGGTCAAGGAGAATAACTTGCAAGCATATAGAAAGAAACAATTCCAGTATTGTGGAAATAAAATCAGGATAACTCAAGATCTAGCAGCTTCTACATTAAGGGATAGAAGGGCGTGGAATAGGATATTCCGGAAGTCAAAGGAAGTAGGACTGAATCCAAGAATCACCTACCCAGCAAAAGTGAGTATAATACTTCAGGGGAAAATATAGTCTTTCAATGAAACAGAGGACTTTCAAGCATTCTTGATGAAAAGACCAGAGCTGAAAAGAAAATTTGACTTTCAAACACAAGAATGAGAAGAAGCATGAAAAAGTAAACAGAAAAGAGAAGTTTTAAGGGACTTACCATAAGTGAACTGTTTACATTCCTACATGGAAAGACAATATTTGTAACTCTTAAAACTTTTCAGTATCTGGGTAGTTGGTGAGACCACACACACACACACACACGTACACACGTGCATGCACACACATACACATATGCACGCACATACAGAGACAGAGAGCACAGAGTGAATTGAATAGAATGGGACCATATATTAAAAGAAATTAAGGTAAATGGTGAGAGAGAAATGTAGGGGGAGGAAAGAGGGTGAAGTGGAATGGGGTAAATTATATCTCACTCAAGAGGCAAGCAGGAGACTTTTAGTGGAGGGAAAAAGAGGAGAGCTAAGAAAAAAAGCAAGAAGTTTACCCTCATCACATTCGACTAAAGGAAGGAATAAAATGCACACTCATTTTGGTATGAAAACCTATCTTACAATACAAGAAAGTGGGGGAGAAGGAGATAAGCAGGGTGGGGAGGATGATGGAAGAGATGGCAATGGGAGGAGGGAGTAATTTAAAGTCAACACTCGGGGAGGGACAGGATCAAAAGACAGAATAGAAACAATGAGGGGCAGGATAGGATGGAGGGTAATACAGTTAGTGTTACACAACACGACTATTATGGAAGTCATTTGCAAAACTACACAGATAGGGCCTATATTGAATTGCCTGCCTTCCCAAAGGGAATGGGTAGGGAGGGAGGGATGGGAAGAGTTTGGAACTCAAAGTTTTAGGAAGAACTGTTGAGTATTGTTCTTGCTACCAGGAAATAAGACATACAGTTAATGAAGAATAGAAAGTCATCTGGCCCTACAGGACAAAAGAGAAGATGGGGACAAGAGAAGGGATGGATGATAGAAGTGAGGGCAGATTGGTGATAGGGAAAATTAGAATGCTCGATGTATTGGGGTGGGGAAGGGGATAAATAAAAAAAAAAAAGGAAAGAAAACTCCTGAGACGTTGAGGTAATTATGGGAATTCATCCCCTTCTTAAACACCTCCTATAACTGAGCACACACTATTCCCTACTTCTTTCCCGCATGTATTCCTGTTAATCCCTTTCATCCCAGATCAGATAAAGAGATCAGAGTGCTGTAGAATTCTGGGAACTTGAGTGACCCTCCAAACCTGGAAAAAAGAAAGTGGGCAGCAGTCATATCAGGGACCTCACTGATAATGACCCAATAACTCTGTTCACTTTGAAACCTAACCCTGTAGGCAAAGATTGGCAATATCACAAAGACTCAAATGCCTAGCCAGTCATCCTCTACACTTAGTAAACTCACCATTCTAGCAATAAATTTTATATGTGATAATTTGGAAATACAGTTGATGTCATCTGAATTTTATTGTTTCTGTTATTATTGTATTTCCATATTTTATTGTAAGATTCTCTCATACTCTAAAATATGAGAGACCATTGTGCACCATAAATGGTTTGAGACTAAGCAATTTTCAATCTGAATTTTGTTGCTTGTAAATTGAACTTTTAAAAGGATGTGTTAAAACTTAGATATTAGAAAACCATTAAATAATTAATGGGGCATATTTAGTTAAAAGGTATGATAAGAAATTTTCTCTTGATATTCTTAGCTGTTATTATTAATGTTATAGTTTTTACATGTTACTGAAGTGATGAACATTTTTCTATACAAAGTAATTTGGAACATTAGTTCATGCATTCAGTAAGGTTAAAGTAACCTAATGGTTTAATGGGTGATTTCAAGTTTCACATACATAATATTGTTTCAACCTGTTAATTTTTTGTAAGAAATCCAGAAAGTATGTCATTCACATAAATCCAGAGGATGATATCATGGGGCAGAAAAGCAGATCAGCCCCTTGGTCCTCATCAATTCCCCTTATTTTGTAAACTTACCAGATTCCTGGAATTCATGTGTGTGCAAGGTCATCAACCCTGGGAAAAGAGTTTGATTGAGTTATGGAGACACCATATAATGCATTTGGCTTGCTGAGAATTTATAAGTTTCTGTAAAATATAAAAAGAAATTTCTAATGATTGGTCTATACAATATAATAAGAAAAACAAGTGAAAGATATCATATGAAATCTCATGTATGTGATTCCCAGTGAATTTTTTGCAACTCCATGAGATAAATGAGATCTTGCTGTTTTGATCTGAATTTATACTCATTACAGGACATAAGAAAGAGTTATGAGCTGGAGCCATGATGGTGGAGTAGTAAGATGGACCTGTAGAAGTTCTCCCACATAGACCATTAAAAGCCTGTAAAAATGACTCTAAAAATTTTCTAGAGCAGCAGAAGCTACAAAATGAGACAGTGATGTAGATTTCCAGGCCAGGACAGCCTGGAAGACTGAAAGGAAGAGTCTATTGCACCAGGCGGGGAGTGGAGGGCAGCATGGGCCTCACAGCATGTCAGGTACAGGACCCAGAAAAGGCTTCAGGGAGGCAACAGCACCAGCAGTTCCCAGATAGTTCAACCCACAAACCCCACAGACAGCTTCAAAGGTCAGTGGGAGGGTTCCTTCACCCTGGAGAAGGGAGCACAGTCTAGACTGCCAGCAGCAGTCACTGCAGCAACAGGATACATTTTTGGAGCCCTCCTTCCAAGGTGCCTGGGAGAATTGAACAGTTGATCTGAATCTCAGCCCTCGGGTGAGGAGGATCTCTGGTGTGACAGAGCTGGAGGAGATTTGTTAAGGAAATTCTACTTGCAGATTCTGGACAGAAAAAGTTTTGGTTTCTCCCAGACCAACGTGCAGGCCAGGAGAGGAGTAAACTCTTCTCCCTGGATTGTGCCACCTTGAAGAAACTGAGAACTTACAAGTCCCCAGAGTATACCCTACTCTTGACAAAGGACTCAAAAGTCAAGTAATTGGCTGGGAAAATGCCCAAAAAGGGGGAAAATGAGAATATGAAAGGTTACTTTCTGAGTGAACAAGTATTTTCTTCAATCATTTCAGATGAAAAAGAACTATGCATATCACTGGAGGAAGTCAAGGCTTCTGCACTCAAAACCTCCAAAATAAATACACAATGTTCTCAGAACATGAAACTCAAAAAGGATCTTGAAAATCATATAAGAAAGGTGGAGGAACAATTGAGAAGAGAAATGAGAAGGATGCAAGAAAATCATGAAAAGTGAGTCAATGATTTGCTAAAGGAGACCCAAAAAATGATGAAGAAAATAACACCTCTGGCGTGGGGGGGGGGGGGCAGCCAAGATGGCGGACTAGAAAGACATACTTACGCAGGGTTCTCCCCACAGCCCATAAAATACCTGTAAAGAGGTACTCTCAACAAATTTTGGAGCAGCAGAAGTGGAGAACAACAGAGTGGAGGAGATTACCAGCCAAGGGTGACCTGAAAGGCCCACAAAAATGTCAGTTGAACCAGACACAGAGCTGAGAGTGGAACACAGTCCAGCCTGGGATAAGCTGCATGGCATGCTGAGACTCTGGGAGGAGCACACCTCAGGGGCAGACTCTCCTGTCACAGCAGGGGGGCCTCAGATCCCTCTGCCCATAGGTGCCAAAGGTCAGTGACAGGGTTTTAAGGGGCCAGGAAGGGAGATGGGCCTTCCCATAGCTCCAGCAGCTAGCAGCCACAGAGCCTGCAGAATTAGCCAAATGGAAAAGGAGGTCCAAAAGCTCACTGAAGAAAATAGTTCTTTAAACGTTAGAATGGAAGAGATGGAGGCTAATGACTTTCTGAGAATCCAAGAAATCACAAAACAAAACCAAAGGAATGAAAACAGTGGAAGATAATGTGAAATATATCATTCTAAAAACAACTGACCTGGAAAATAGATCCAGGAGAGATAATTTAAAAATTATTCAACTACCTGAAAGCCATGATCAAAAAAAGAGCCTAGAAATCATCTTTCATGAAATTATCAAGGAACATGGTCCTGATAGTCTAGAACCAGAGAGCAAAGGAAATATTGAAAGAATCCACCGATCACCTCCTGAAAGAGATCCAAAAAGAGAAACTCCTCGGAATATTGTGGCCAAATTCCAGAGTTCCTTGGTTAAGGAGAAAATATTGCAAGCAGCTAGAAAGAAACAATTCAAGTATTGTGGAAATATAATCAGGATAATACAAGATCTACCAACTTCGACATTAAGGGATAGAAGGGTATGGAATATGATATTCCAGAGTCAAAGGAACTAGGACTAAAACCAAGAATCACCTACCCGGCAAAACAGAGTATAATACTTCAGGGGAAGAGCTGTTCTTTCAATGAAATATAGGACTTTCAAGCATTCTTGATGAAAAGAGCAGAGGGGAAAAGAAAATTTGACCTTCAAACACAAGAATGAAGAGAAGCATGAAAAAGTAAATAGCAATGAGAAGTCATAAGGGACTTACTAAAGTTGAACTGTTTATATTCCTATATCGAAAGACAATATTTGTAACTATTGAAACTTTTCAGTATCTGGGTAGTTGGTAGGATTACACACACACACACACACACACACACACACACACAAACACGCACGCACACAACCCAGAGTGAATTGAATAGGACGGGATCATATCTTAAAAAAAATGAAATTAAGTTGTGAGAGAGAAATATATTGCGAGGAGAAAGGGAGAAATGGAATGGGGCACATTATCTCTCATAAAAGAGACAAATAAAAAACTTTTCAGTGGAGGGAATAATGGGGAGGTGAGAGAAAAACATGAAACTTGCTCTCATCACATTCATCTAAAGGAAAGAATAAAATGCACACTCATTTTGAAATGAAAACCTGTCTTACAATACAGGAAAGTGGGGGAGAAGGGGATAAGCAGGGTGGGGGGATGATGGAATGGAGGGTAGTGGGAGGAGGGAGCAGTATTCCCATGGGAAGGTTTTAGGTCCTTGCACTCCCTTTAAAAACTAAGTCTATCAGAAACGGTCCCTTGCACACCATAGTTGTTAGTGTACAATGGTCTCCTGCTTCTGCTCATTTCCCTCAGCCTCAATTCATGTAAGTCCTTGCAGGTCTCTCTGAAGTCTTCCTGTTAATCATTTTTATAGCAAAATAGTATGCCCTTACATTTATATACCACACCTTATTCAAACATTCTCAAATTGATGGAAATCCCCTTGATTTTCTATTCTTGACCACCACATGAAAAGCTGATATAAATATTTTTGTACATGGGGAACTATTTCCCATTTTTGCAGTCTCTTTGAGATACAGTCCTAGAGACGATATTGCTGGGGCAAAGGGTATGCACATTTCTGTAGCCCTTTCGGTATAGTTCCAAATTGCTCTACAGAATGGTTGGATCAGCTCACAGCTCCACAAACAATGAATTTGTGTTCCAATTCTTCCACATCTTCTCCAGCATTTATCATCTTCCTATTCTGTCATGTTAGCCAATCTGATAGGTGTGATGTGGTATCTCAGATTTGCTTTGATTTGCATCTCTCTAATCAATAGTGATTTGGAGCATATGAGGAGTTGATTTGTAGATCCTTTGATGACTATTTTGCTCTCTGGATCAAGAACATCAGGGCAATTTTCCTTGATGATTTCTTGGACAATCCTGTCCAAGCTCTTTTTTTTCTTCATGGCTTTCTGGGTGAACAATAATTCTTAGATTTTCTGTCCTGGAACTGTTTTACATGTCCATTCTTTTTCCTGTGAGATATTTTACATTTTCTTCTACTTTTCCATTCGTTATATTCTGTGTGACTGATTCTTGATGTCTCACAGGGTCATTAGCTTCTACTTGACCAACTTTAGCTTAAAATAAATTGTTTTCCTCAGTTAACTTTTCCATTTGTCCATTATTTTTAAGGCATTTATTTCTCCAGTTATATCTTCTTACCTGTTTGCTCAATTATCCTTTTAAATTCTTCCATACATTCCTTTTCCCCCACATTTAAAACTCATCAGCCAATTTTTCTTCTTCCTCTCTAATTTGGCTTTTAAAATCCTTGAACTTCACCAAAAATGCTTTTTGAGCATGAGACCAGTTCATATTGCCTTCTGAAGTTTCAGATGTGAGTATATTCACAATGCTGTCCTCTTTTGTATTCGTGTTTTGGTCTTTTCCTTTACAGTAAGATTCTGTTATTTTCTTTTTTTGTTAGTTTCTTCTTCATGATGATTTCCTTTCTCCTGGCTTTTAAAGTGGAACTCTGCTTCTGGGGTACAGGGGCCTTTGTCTCATGGTTCTTGTGCTGAGAACTTGAGGCTTTTTGTTTTGTTGTTTCTAGATCTTCCAGGTAGAAACTAGAATGCTCCAGCTTACCTGGTGCTGAGCTGGCTGGTGTGCCAAGGCAGAGGCCAGGTGAAATCTTTCTGAGTTTCTCTCGAGTTACCCTTGAACTCTCTGCGTGAGATGTGGTGAGGGGTGATCTTGTCCCAGGAGTCTCCTCTCTTGAGGTAGAGAACAGGCAGGCTCAGCAGTTTGTGAACCTCTATTTGCTCTAATGTCTTCCAGAATCGCCTTGCTGTGATAAGTCACTTCTGGCATCTTGGTGTTGGGATTTACTGTCTCTGCTCCCCTGGGGTTGAGGATGCTGTCCTGGATCACTGAGATGGGTATGTCTGGGAAAATTCTGGTCCTGCTATGTTCCTCTTCAGCCACAGCAAGAGGGTCTCGCCTTGACTATTTTTCTAACCTCTCAAAATGAGAGACTGTTTACCCCTTCGGCTGATGCCACTATTCCAGGATTTTTCCTGGGAAAATATTCTCTGGGTTTATCAAGGTCAACAAGGGGAGAGTACAAGCACTTAGAGATCATTCCAATATATTGGATGCCAGAAGTTCAAATATGTGACATACAAACATTTGATCTGCTGGTTGATAGTTGCAGGAGCAGCTGCTGCTGTTACTTGGAATTCTGGGCTTCTCTCTCACTCTTTTCAAGCTGAAGTATCATTTAAGTTGCTATCCCTTAACGAGGAGACTTCTTGATGTGTTCTGTTGTCCAGAATAAATGCCTTTACCTGATATGGGAAAAAAAAAAAATGAACCTGACAATACTACTTCTAGGGCTGTATCTAAAAAAGATCATAAACTTGGAAAAGGATCCACATGTACAAAAATACAAAAAGGCAGCTCTTTTTGTTGTTCCCAGAGACTGGAAATTGAGGGAATTCCCATCAATTGGCAAATGGTTGAACAAGTTTTTGTTTCTGAGTGTAATAGAATTCTATTTTGCTATAAGAAATGATAAACAGGAGGAATTCAGAAAAACTTGGAAAGATTTATATGAACTGATGTTGAATAAAGTGAGCAGAACAAGAACATTAAATATGGGAAAAGCTACAGTGCCAAGGATTGTATGTGATAAACATAACCCATCATTGCGATGTAAGGACTTATCACTAACATCATATTCACAATGCCTTCCATAGCCATGAAAATCCTGTTGCAATTATGAATCCTGAAATTCACAGGAATTTACACAGACTCTACACATGGAAAAAGTATCAAAGCATTTATTAAGAAATGACAAAAGTAAATCCATCATATTAATAAAAATCTATACACAAAAAAAGTGGAGAGAAGAACATCATCACCAAGCATTCCCCATGTTAGGCTTCCCACAAACCAGCTCCATTAAAGAAATCACAACTAAGATCCCTTAAGCAAAATCACAGAAAAACTCTTTCACTTACTCTAGCCAGGTGCTAGTTTGCCTGCTATTGTCTGCTCTGGCCTTCTGTTCCTCTTCCACCCTTTCTGATCCACCTCCATTCTGTTCCACTGATTCAGCAAACTCCTCCCATCATAAGCTCCTTGTGATTCAGACTTCCGTGTGACCCATACAGGTCACAATGGTTTATTAATGAATGGAAAGACTTTCCTATTTAAATTACCATTACATGTGACCCCAAGATCTTTCATATTCATCACATAGGTCCATGGGACAACTGGGATCAACAAAAATTAACAGGGATAACAGAAAATAACCATATAAAACATTATCTTAGGCAACGGGTGTCAAGAGAACTTTACTACAATAGCAGAGATAGCACAAAATAATCACATGAAACAATATCTTAGGGTGGCACTTGAGCACACTCACCCCATCATTTCCCACTTGAATGAATGGGGCCTAAAATCTTACATTAAGGAGAAAAAGTCTCTCCTTCCATAGTTACTTCCAGCTGAAACTAGATACAGAGTCATCCCTGACCCAAAGGGTCCCATTCAAAGGATCAGTTCCTCAGTTTTCCTCCAGAGCTTGGTTGAAACCAGGTCCAGGGGTGACACAGCACGTCTGACAGAAGGGTGACGTGGTTTAAACCATTAACCATTTGGATACAATGTTTCAAGAGAATCTGTAGGTGTAGCTCCCACTTCCCTGATCAGTGTAATATCAAGCCTCTTTCCTCAAAACATTTTATATAGTACATTAGTTGGAAATCCATCTATTCTTCCAAAATCTATCCCTGTCCTCAATAGAGCAATAAGCAACTCTTTCTTCTCAATATATTGTAATTTTGAATCTGTTGGTTATTTACTTTTCTCTCTGGAGGAAATTTATCTTTTTTCACTGATTGACATCATCCAAGATACTAATGATTCTCCCATTCTTTGCGTGAACTGACTCAAAATATCTGTGAGCAACTGCTGAGTAAAATCCTCAATTGCCTCCTCAAACACTGTGTGTATGCGTGTGTGTGTGTATGTGTGTGTGTGTGTATGTGATTCTCTTGCTTCCTTCTCAGTACTGGCTGAGCCTCAACTTCCTCATTTGTTTCATTCTCCTAAAAATATCTTCCTGGTGTGTGTTTGGGCCCCAATCAATTTCAGTCTGTGTAAGGGCTGCATTCAACTTGCTCTTGGTGTTTTTTGCTTCTTTTTGTGGGCTAAACTAACAATAGCTTTTTTTCTTCTACCACTTGAGACTTTATAGCTTGCTCTTCTAAAGGAGAATTTGAATGTTGCAGCATAAAAGGTTTCTCATGCAAACCAGCCAAACTCCCTTTACATCTGAGCTTTCACTTCCAGTAGTTTTTCTCAACTTTTCCACATAATTGAAAAGCTTATTAGCAAGTCTCAACTTCTCCTATCCTTTCTTTCCCCTATTCTATTATTATTCCTTGCAAACATCTTTCTAAATCTCTGGGTTCTCCTTTCTGTAGACTTGGCTCCCAATTTTCACAGAGCCCTGTTTTAGCCTGCTCTCTTGCTGGGGGGGATAACATAAATCCTCCCACCCTTGGATATCCACTTCATCTAAAGCCTTTCTTTTCCCTATACAGGTCTATTATTTTGTGATTCCATCCTCACTGCCATTTGTAGTGCCAACATGATGTTCCTACTGTCTACAATGACTATGAATATCCTAGAACAATTCTGAATTATGAAATGCAACAGACTCTCCGCATGGAATACAAAACCAAAACATCTATTCAGACACCAGAAAGCCAAATCTTTCGTTGTAAAAAAGACATCTATAGAAAGCAACAATGAAGAGGGCAATACCAGCCCGAAGCCTTACCTCTGTTAGACTTCCCCAAATCAGTTGCCTTAAACAAATCACAAATATGATCCCTTAAACAAAATGCACTTATCTCACTCATAGTCACCTTCAGAATTTCATTTGTCCTTCAATTCTGACTGCTCTCTCACTAATTTCTCCTCAGTTATGTTCTGCCTCTGCCTCTTTGTGTTCTACCCTTTCTGTCCCAACATTCAGCAAGTTCCTCCCACTACCAGATCCCTGTGACTCAGACGTCCATGTGAACCAAGCAAGAGACCTGGGTCTGTTAATGAATAGAAGAGATATTCCCAATTAAATTGCCATTGCAACCTGCCATCAAGGAACTCACATTTTCATGGGGGATTCAACGTGTTCAATCAGGTACAGAGAGGATGTATATTCATTGTGAATGAGAGGGAGAAATTTTCAATGGGAAATATTGAATGAGGCAGGGATGGGGAAAGGATTTCACATAAAATGGGATTAAAACTTCCTTTTAAAAGAAACCAGGAAACCCAAAAGGTGGAGGCAAAGAGAACAAAATCACGGCTAGAGGAGACAGTCAACAAAAACACATGGAGAATAGATATGGAGGGTCAGGCGCCCGGAACAACAAGAAAGCCAGGATTGTTATATCATAGAATAAATGGAGTTAAGTAGAACATAAGAAAACTGGAAAGGCAGGAAGGGATAAGATTTTGAAAGAATTCAAAAATGAAAAGAAAAGTCTAATCATGGAGATAATATAAGGCCACCAGAATTTATTGAAGGATAGAGAATATGCATTTAAACAACATTGACTATGTGCCAGGAACTGTGTTAAAACTTTTTTCACAAATATTCTTTCATTTGATCCTTATTGGTTTTATATGAGATGTAGGGTGTGTTCAGGGAGAACTAGCATCTTTGGTGTGATAGCTGCAAACCCTTTCAGGGGCTCTTTCCACCTTTGGTGTCCACCTGCTCCACCTAACTTTCACCTGTGGCTCCAAGAAGTTGTAGCATATGCAGTGACCACATCCCAGTAAACTGTTTTGCCAGACAGTCCAAACCAGGTTGAGGATAACCAAGGGTTCTCAAACCCATTGATCATGTAGGGGAATGTCTACCCCAAGCATGTGAAGATTTCACCTGCTGGAATGGGCAGATGAGAACAATTTGTTCCCACGACCATGAAGGCAGATGAAGCAGTAAATGTGGAGTACTTAGAGCTTGGTTACACACCCAAGAAGCCAAAGTTATCTACTGCATCCTGAGCCATCACCAATTGTCTGGACTCTGCCCTGCCACTGGACTATGATGACTCTGGAGGAGAGAGTGAGGTTGACGACTTCATGCAACTCTGCCTCACTTAAATTCAATTCACAAACAAATCAAAAGACATTACTCATGCCATTTCACTATTATGCCTCAAAGTCCTGTGGCAACAGGTAAGTTATGAAGCAGCAGGTGGGGATACACTGGAGATGTAGTCACAACACTGCATGCAGGCAACCCAAGCCATAGGGTCCTTTATCACTGGAAGCAGCAGTGGGACTTGGTAGCCACCTGGGTATCTGAACAGCCTTTTAAGCATCATACTGCTCACCTCCTGGAGTGGTGAAGGGGGCTAGAAAAGGTGCTCTAAACGCTGTATGCTTACCCAACCCTGACCTGATTACTGCAGCAGGCAGGGAATCCCAATATGTGGTCGAAACACAAAAAATAATATACAAAATGTACGAAAACATCTGCAAAGATGATTTCACTCACTATCAGTGCATGGAATGTGCACACACTAATAGACAACACAAAATCCAGTAGACCTGAAAGAAGAACTGCTCTTGTTGCAAGAGAACTCAAGAGGTATTGCATCCAAATAGCAGCCCTGAGTGAAACAAGGTTGGCAAATGAAGACCAGTTTCCTGAGCTTGGAGCTGGATACACCTTTCTCTGGAGTGGGCATAGTGAAGGGGAGTATTGTGAAACTCGCATGGGTTTTGCAATCAAAGCTAATCTAATCAGAAAACGGGTGTGGTCCAGATGACTTTCTATTCCTCCTTAACTGTATGTCTTCTTTCCTAGTTGCAACAACAATACTAAACAGTTGTTCCTAAAACTTTGAGTTCCAAATTCTCCCCATCCCTCCCTCCCCACCCATTCCCTTTGGGATGGCAGGCAATTCAATATAGGCCATATCTGGGTAGTTTTGCAAATGACCTCCCTGGTAGTCATCTGGCCCTACAGGAGAAAAGAGAAGATGGAGACAAGAGAAGGGAGGGATGACAGAAGAGAGGGCAGATTGGAGATAGGGAAAATTAGATTGCTTGTGGTATTGGGGTGGGGGGAGGGGATAAAAGGGGAGAAAATTTGGAACCCAAAAATTTGTGAAAATGAATGTAAAAAGTTAAATAAATAAATAAATCAAAAAAAAAGAAAGAAAGAAAACGGGTGTGCTTGCCAAAAGGAGTGAATGACAGGCTCATGAAAATGCAATTGCCACTCGTAGGAAAATTACATGCCACCATCATCACTGCCTATGCTCCCACCATGATAAACCCTGATGAAGTCAAAGAAAAATTTTATGAAGAACTAGAGACCCTTATAGTCAATGTGCCAAGAGAAGATAAGCTTATAATTCTGACAGACTTTAATGCCAGAGAAGGTGCAGACTACAAGACTTGACAAAGAGTCCAAGGGAGGAACGAAGTTGGAAACAGAAACAGCAATGGTCATTTACTGCTGAAGACTTGAGCATTGCATGACCTTCTCATCAAGAACACTGTCTTCTGTTTACCTAAATGCAATAGAAATTCATGGATGAACCTCACAGCAACACTGACATCTAAGAGACTATGCGATTGTGAGGAGAAGAGACAGATGTGAGAGTGATAAAGGCAATGTGTGGTGCAGAATGCTGGACTGATCATAGACTTATCCGTTCCAAGCTAAATATTTGAACTCATCAAGAGTGCCACCCCCAAGGCAAAATGACTACCAGAATAATTAATATCAACAAATTAGAGCTCTTCTCTGAACATGAATAGTTCTTTGCTGACTTGGAGGGAAAATTGAGCCAACACACAGTTGGCAACAGTGGAGCAGAAAAGGAGTGGGTAGCTTTCAAAGATTTGGTGTACAGCACTGCCTTTGCTCATCTGGCTGAGAACACTCACAAACAACAAGACTAGTTTGATGAAAATGATGGGGAAATACAGAAGCAGCTAAATGAAAAACGAGAACGCCAAAAGATTTGCCAGTAGGATAGTTCATCCACCTCTAAGACGACAGTATCTAATTCAATCAAAAGCAAAGTACAAGCAAAATTTAGAGAGATATAGAATTCCTGCCTCAGTAAGAAGGCAGATGAAATTCAGTTTTATGCTGATAGTAACATTCCAAAGCACTTTTATTATGCTCTGAAAGCTATTTATGGAGGAAAAACCTATGGTGCATCAGAACTACTGAGTGCTGATGGAGTCACACTGATTAGTCACAAGGACATGATCCTATAGACATGAGCTGAATACTTCCATAGTGTTTTCAGCAAAGCATCATCTGAGGTCATTGACCATTTACCTCAGGTTGAAGTCAATCCCTCCTTACATGTACTTCCAACTGAACAAGAGGTTTTTGAGGGTCATTAGGCTACTCTAATGTGGCAAAGCACCTGGTGCTGATTCTTTCCCCCTGAGATTTATAAGGGAGTGGGACCACTGCTCTTATAAAAGCTGACTGAACTATTCCAGGTTTTATGACAAGAGAATATTATCCCCCAGGAGTTCAAGGATGCTTCCATTTTCCATCTCAATAAGTATAAAGGGAATAGATTGACCTGCGACAATCACAGGAGGATCTCTCTCTTAGTCGCTGATGGCAAAATTATTGCTAGAGTCCTCCTTAATAGGTTTATTCCTCTCCTGGAAGATGGTTATATACCTGCGAGCCAATATGACTTCAGAAAGGGCTGAGGAATAGGCGATATGGTGTTTGCCACCTGACAACTCCAGGAAAAATGCCAGGAGCAGAACAGAGGTCTGTACACAGCATTTGTAAATTTGACCAAAGCTTTTGACAGTGTTAGTCATGATCTCTTATGGAAAATTTTGTCAAAATTTGGTTGCCTGGAGAAGTTCATCAATATTGTACATCAATTTCATGATGGTATGTTTACCTGGG
Source organism: Bettongia penicillata ogilbyi (assembly GCA_023548195.1). Classification (NCBI taxonomy): domain Eukaryota; kingdom Metazoa; phylum Chordata; class Mammalia; order Diprotodontia; family Potoroidae; genus Bettongia; species Bettongia penicillata. The sequence goes on along the minus strand of JAJHZJ010000242.1, from coordinate 5,943,130 downwards.
GTCTGGATAATGGTGCCTTCCTAGTCACCAATGGAGTGAAAGAGGGCTGTGTGCTTGCTCCCATGCTTTGTAGCGTGATGTTCTCAGGCATGTTTATAAATGCTTTCAATGAGTATGAACATGGCAACAAGGTCAAACTGATGGCAGGGTCATACCATACTGATGGCAAGTTCTTCAATTTGAAAAATTTACAAGTCAAGAACAAAGTGAAGGGAGTGTTGATATATGATTTTCAGTTTGCAGATGATTGTGTACTCAATGCAGCCTTTGAAGCTGAGATGCAACAAAGTATGGATCAATTTTCCGCTGCCTATGCTAATTTTGGCCTAATAATTAGCACCAAGCAAACACAGGTGGTCCATCAGTCACCACCACACCATCCACACGTGGGACCATCGATTACAACAAATGGGAAAGTTTTGAATGTTGTAGATAAGTTCGCTTACGTTGGTAGTGTACTTTCCAGGGATGTACACATTGACAATGAATTTGATGCACGCATTGCCAGAGCTAGCTCAGCATTTGGGAGGTTCTGAAGAAAAGTTTGGGAGACAAGAGGTATTACAGTGACTACCAAACTGAAGGTCTACATAGCCATTGTGCTGACCTCATTGTTACATGCTTATGAAACATGGACAGAATACCAGTGCCATGCCAGGAAACAGAATTGTTTCCATTTGAACTGTCTTAGGAAGATTCTGAAGATCACCTGGCAGAGTAAGGTACAACATACTGCATTCCTTGCTCCAGCTGAAATGCCGAGTATTCAAACTATGCTTCGGAGAACACAACTCTGTTGGGCTGGCCACTTTGATCGAATGCAAAATGTATGCTTGCCAGAAAGACTATTTTATGGAGAACTTGCATGGGGCAGGCTATCACATGGTGGCCAGGAGAAACAATACGAGCACACTCTCAAGGTCTCTCTCAAGAACTTTGGATTTGACTGTGCAATATGAGAGACACTGGCACAGGACCACTCAGCATGGCATGCCTGCAACAGAAAGGGTGCCGTGCTCTTTGAGCAAAGAAGAATTGAGAAAGCACAAAGTAAATGCAAGTTATGCAAATTTGGGATATCCATCCCAAATATTCACATGAACTATCTGTGCCCAACAGGTGGTAGAGCCTTCCGAGTTCATATTGGTCTGATCAGACACACAGAAATTTCGCTTTAACATGGTGATGTCATTATGGTCCTCCTCGAAGGTGAAGGACAACAACCAACCAACCAACTGATTACATTTGGGAAGCCTTAAGACTTTTTCTTTAACCAAGTTTCTTCTGTTTATTGAGATGAAGATGAGATAACGTAGGGAAGAAATTTGAGTGAGGAATGGTAATCAACAGGTTATTGCAATAGTAAGCAATAAAAATTAAATAATCAGTGTTCTTGAAGAACTTACATTTTGTTTGGAAATTATACGTGTACATATGAGTAAATATAAGATATATTACAAAGTAATTACAAGATAATATTGCTTGATTGAAGTGGAAAAGGGGAAGTCAATGGCAACCAAGAGGACTGAGAAGGATGACTTTGAAAAACACTAGGTTTTGTCAAAAGTAGTTAGGAGGGAGTGAACTCAAGAATGGGGTATAGTCATATTGAAACAGAAGATATTGATATAAAAGATAAATGTTTAAAGGAAATCAAGTGGAACAGTTGGTTGAAACATTGAATTCATCAAAGGCTACAATGTGTAATAAAACTGGAAAGTTAGGTTAAAGTTAGAGTAAGATAGTTTTTAAGTACCAATCATGAGAACTTCCATGACGCCATAGGGAACTTTCTGAACAAATAAATGTAGACGTCAGTCCTGTGTCTTAGTCACATCATTTTTGAAACTATATGAAATATGGATTAGAGAAGGAAAGAAGTGATACAAGTAATATATTTCAAAAGTCCAAGTGAAAGTGGATAAGGGGCATAAACTAGGGCAATTATGATGTGGATGTAGAGAAAAGTATAGGAGAAAGAAATGCGATAAAACAGATGAATTAAAGGGAAATCGATAATGACTTTCACAAATGTCCATAATGACTAGTTTAACTAATATACCCAGTGTTTACATAGAAAAAATATGTCACTAGTTATCTTATCTTTAAATGATTACCAGGGATAGAGAAAATCCTTAGAAAAATCTAATAAAACCTAGTTTCTAAGCATTTGTCTTTTAATGGTGAAAGCTGACTTTTTCATGCCTTTCTGCGTCTGTGAAGTGTGTATTCTGTCCAGGATATAACCTCAAATTAATATATTCTTCATTTACCCATACTGTAAGAATAAAATTTATTAAGATTTGCTCTTAGAGGAAGCCATTATTATCCAGCACTTAGGTGTTGAAAGAACAATCTCTACTTACTCTGTGTATGTCTTATGTGTAAAGAATTATTTGCATGCTGTCATGCCCATGTGAATGAGAGCTCTTTGAGGGTTCTCCTTTTTGTTTTGTTTTGTTTTGCATTTTTAGTATCTCAGATATTTAGCACAATATTTGGGATATAATATATAGTTAATAAATGTTGGATTATTTGATGAATTGGTCATTGACCCTATTCATTTCTGATTTCTTCCTTTAAAATACCATTTACATATACAAATGCATGTATAAACAAAAATGTATATACTTATATGTATAAGTGTATTTATGTATGTGTGTCTGTTTGTGTATACACACCCTAGAGTTAGATTCATTCACAACTTAAAGAAGTGGGATGATAGTTTTTTTTGTATTGAATTTTTCACCTGCTCTACCTCATTTAATCTAATTATTTCACCCATGGTTAGTTGACAAAATTCACTACTCATTCCTATTAAAAACTTGAGGAAACAAAAGAACCAATGTAACTTTCCTTAAAAAGATAAGTAGTATATATCTACAGCCAAGAGTATGCACTATCTGTAATGGGGGTAAAATGGATATCTTCATAATAAGATCAGAGGTGAATCAAAGGTGTCCATCATCATCACTATTATCAAATATTAGTTACAATAATAAGAGAAGAAAAATTGAAGGACTAAAAATTACAAAAAACAAAACGAAACAAAACAGAACCTTTGCAGGTGATGGTATATTTCAAGAATCCTAGAGAATCAACTAAAAAAACTAGTTGAAAAAATTAAGAACCTAAGCAATAGTACATGATGTGAAATAAACTCACACAATTCATCAGCATTTCTCTTTTCTACCAACACAACCCAGGGGGAAGAGATAGGAAGAGAAATTCCATTTAAAATAACTACACACAACATAAAATCCTGGGGAATCTGCCTGCCAAGGCAAACTCAGAGATCATATTAAAAAAATCTTAAACAAGATTTTTCATTATACAATTAAAGACAGATCTAAGTAATCGGAGAAGTATGAATTGCTCATAGGTAGGCCAAGGCACTATAACAAAAATGACAATTCTATTTAAATTAATTCACATATTCATTGCAATTCCAATCACAATACCAAAGAATTATTATCATGTGCTGACTACGAAAGGCAGGAAGGTATGTGGCAGAGTGAACGGTACGTGGCAGAGTGAATTGAGCATAAGGTCTGAAGTCAGGAATATCTGAGTTCAAATCAGGTTTATTGTTAATTGGGTGACCCTGGGCAAGTCACATAGCCCTGATTGTTTCAATTTCCTCATCTATAAAATGAATTGCAGAAGGAAGTGGCAAAAGTCTCTAGTATCTTTGCCAAGAAATTTCTAAACGAGATCATGAAGAGTTGGATAGGACTGAGTAACCACAAAAATTGACAAAGAAATAGAGTGTGGGCTCTGTAAAATGCATTCGCAAAACACAGTTAGTTGCTATCCTTGATTTTCAATGAGAAAAAAAATGGTATTAATATATTGGTGTCAAGGTACAATGTGTCCAAATGTGGATGACTGGACCAACATAAACTAATAAAGAGTCTACCACATGATGGGTACAAATAGTTCATATGAACTCTCCTATAGAGGCATTCTTCAGTTCCTCTTGCCATGTAAGTTGGAAAATTTTAGTCAGCCTTTGTATGAACAATAGATCGACTGTCCTCTAAATCTTAGCTGCGATAGGATCAGGACCAGTTGTTTTGTCATGTGAGAGAAGTCTAATGGCATTGAAAACCTCTTCTTCATTTGGAAGTGTGACTATAGAGGGATTGACTTCAACATGAATAAACGGTCACTGGTTTCAGCACTGATATATCATGGTCTATTGAGAACAATATGGAAGTGTTCCACCCATCTCTCCAGTATTACGTACTTTTAATTGATCAATCCCCTCCATCTCCCTAATCTTCTCCCTCCCCACCTCACCCCAGCATCCCCTCTCATGTTCTCTGTCACAATCTATATCTTCCCTCAAGTCTCAGTTTAGGTGCCAACTCTTCCCTTACCTCCCCAACTCAGACAAATGTACTCAACTTTTTAAAATAATCATTCTCCTTGTCCCGTTAGAATGTAATATCCTTGATCCCAGAGAACATTTCACATTTGTTAATATACCATCATCTAGTACAGTGATTAATTCTTTCTGAAACCGAACATATTATTCATCCTCCCTGTGTCCCTCTATTTCTGTAGGCATCAGTGCTCTCTCTGGCCATGATGCCTGTTCCGGTTTTCCTTTTCTCCTTTAAACTTTGTGACTATTTTGGTTAACCAGTTCAAGTATGAACTATTATTAGCCTTTCTGCTCTCTCCATAAAATACGTAGCAGTATAATTTATGTTAAAAAAATAAGTCCATTTTCTTTGAAATTTCTCTTCTATGTTATACAAATAAAAACACCATTTATATTAGCCCTAATTAACTCCTCCTTTAACAGTGACTGATGAAGAAATGACTCTTCTCTGTGCCAAGGTATCTCCCTGTAATAATACTCTTTATTCCATTTCTTATCTCTAGAAGTTTGCTGTCCCCACAATTTCCAATATTTTGGAATAATCTCAATATTTTATTATGTACTGGTTTTTTTTTTTTCTGATGTGTACAATTATGGCCAAGTTTTTCCTATCCTTAATTAGACCCTACACTTTCCTCAAGCTTTTGTTCCACATTCTCCCATTTATGGTCAACTCCAAGTAAAAGGCATTGCCTCAAACTAATCCTCTCTCACTTCTCAATTCATTGGCTCTGGCTGCTAAAATTATCAACCAATATGTATTGAATGTAATTGAATTTGAAAATAATGTACAAGGTCTATTTTGTTTTTGTCTTTGAATGTTTTGTCTTTGTCTTTGTAACTGTACCTAATACAGTTTGGAATACTTGGTACAGTAACTATTACAGAGTAGGTGGTTAAAATGTGTATTGTTGAAGGAAAAAAAAAGAATCTCGATCTTCTTTTGATAGTTCCAAGTTTAGCCCTCTAGAGCCAATCAAAGTCAGTCTAATTCTTCTATATATCAATCTTTCAAATATAGAAGATGCTACTCATATCTCTACCCCTGACCAACTACAAAGGTTTTCACTTCTCTTCTAATTTCACGTTTAGAAATGCCAGATGGCATCTAACTAGAAACTCACAATGGGGTTACATTACCTGCATTTAAGACACTAATTTTCTACATCGTGGAGTAAGGTTACATTACCTTTACATGTTTCCATATCTTGCTGTTTTCTTAGATCAATCATTTATTTTTCATATGAAATTTGTTGACTCATATATCTTCCATCCTGTATTTTCATAGGTATTAAAAACCCAAGTGAAGGAATCAACCTGTAAGGTATTAAATTTCAATGTACTAGAACTGATCCATTATCCTAGCCTGTCAAATAGTTCTTTTTGTTTTTGTTCTAACCCTATCTCTCCAAGCTTTTTGTAATCTGAGAACTCGACAAGCATAACACTAATGACATTATCTAAATGATAGGGAAAAATACGTTGAAAAGAAGAAGAGGGTGAAAGGGATATGAAGGAATATTGTAAAAAAAGGAAAATTTGGAAATTATATATATATATATATATATATATATATATATAGTATGTGAATGTGTGTGTGTACGTGGGTGGATTTAAAATGGTAATGTTTTAAAGGCATTAATATGCTCATGTAAAAAAATTTCTAAAATCTCTGCCATGGTAATTTTTCTGTAGAACTCTTTAGAATATTACATCACTATTGCACTTCAGAATTCAAATTACTCGAAATTTTCTATATCCAAGGTCAAGAGGAAGAAATGTGCCTATTACAGGACAGTACACTATAGGCTATATACATATATATGTGTGTGTGTGTGAGATATATGTGTGTATACATATATATACATACACACATATATATGTGTGTGTGATATATGTGTGTATACATATACATACATACACACACACATATATATATATATATATATGTATGTATGTCATTTATCTCTGGCAGTTATCTCAGTAATATGCTTTAGTCACCAGGTTCTTTTTTCTAAAACCTAGCTTTCCACCACTAGGGCATCATCTCCATTATCTAGTCTCCTACAATTAAGCTTCTTCTTTTCAGGATTTCATCAGCTGTCAATTTTACATTGAAGCCTATTTCCTTTAATCCTTAGTTCTCAATAGCTAATTTCCTCTTCCTTTACATTCGTTGAATTCTTAAAAGCGAAAGTCCCAGTCAGAATATAATATATCTCCTGTTCTGGTGACCAAACTCATACACATACATACATACGTTTGTGTATGTTGTTGTGTTCATTCTTTGTTGTCAAAGAAGACCATGTCATTAGGGAAATGATGACATGACTTGCACTTAACCTTATTTGAGTGATGGAGGGCTGTGCCAGGTCACCAGCCTCATTTCTTCTCAGAGTCATCTGCATCCAGTACATGTATATTTACATACGTGTATGCATATGTATATGTATGTGTATGTACATGTATATATCTGTGTGTTTGTGTATATGTATATATACACATACATACATACGTATATGTACACATAAAAGCACACTTGTATATATGCTCACATATATGTATATGTGTATATATTTATGTAGTTTTTATATATGTATATATCTGTACGTATGCATACATATGCATATTGGTGTATGTTTGTATGTATCCTATCCTAATTCTGTTGATAAAGGAATATTAACTGCCTTTGTGAAAATCGTGTGGCTTTGCCTCTCCACCCTCATCCTTATTTACCCCAGCCCAACACCTGCCAGTTCCCAAATTGCCAATTTCTTCATTCTGTATTCTGGACATTGCTTTCTATTTTTCTGCCAGCAACAAACTTTCTTTAATCTTAGACCATCTTCTTCCACATTCCTTACACTTTCTGAAATACAAGGAAATATCAGCTCCCCTCAGAAAATACAGAATTTCTAATCATCTAATGTATTTCTTTCATTCTCCTCAATAGCCTGAATAAATATTTTACATAAGCAAGAGCAGTAGGCATTTCCCTCACACCATTCCCCTCCATCACTGTTTTTTACAGAATTTCACTTTTTTTCCAGAATTCAGCAAACTTTTTTCTCCTTTGAAAATCGGTCTCTCAAGACACATCACCCTTTCCAGATGTTGAAAATATCCACTGGAAACCATATATCTCCACAACACCTATTTTTCACATTGTTCAGTATTGGGTTAAATATATTACTCCTAATAATAAAATTTATCATTATGTCTTATGATTTCCATATGCTTAATGGATTTAGGACTATACAATATCCCAAGAGTCTTATTTTAACTATAAGTTATTTTAAGTTAAAACTGACCGAAGATTTTTGAAACTTACTTTGTTAATGTTTGATCAAATAACATGGCCTCCCAGATTATCAATTTTCTCACCTCCTATTACTACTACCTTCACTATACTGCCTCCCCCACACAGATATGTCCCTAGTCTTGATTTCACTATGAAATAGAAATATTCTACATCTTGGATAAGCACTGTGAATTACTTTTACCTAACTAGAATCTTTTATCTTTAAAACTCTGCAAGTGAACATATTATTCACCCTCCTTGTGTCCCTCTATTTCTGTAGGCATCAGTGCTCTCTCTGGCCGTGATGCCTCTTCTGGTTTTCCTTTTCTCCCTTAAATTTTGTGACTATTTTGGGTAACCAGTTCAACTATGAACTATCATTAGTCTTTCTGCTCTGTCCATAAAATACATAGTAGTATAATTTACGCTAAAAAATTAAGTCAATTTTCTTTGAAATTCCTCTCCTATATTGTACAAATAAAAACACCATTGATATTAGCCCTAATTCTCTCCTCCTTTAATATAGTGTCTGATGAAGACATTACTTCTCCCTGCCATGGCAAATCCCTGTAATAAACTCTTGAACCCATTTCTTATGTCTAGAAGTTTGCTGCCCCCCACAATTTCCCCATGACCTCAAGATTTTGTTTTCTACGATTTTTTTTTCTGATGTGTACCATTATGGTCAAGTTTTTCCCATCTTAAATAACCTTAATTAGACCCTAACACTTTCCTCAAGCTTTTGTTCCATATTCTCCCATTTATGCTGAACTCCAAGTAAAAGGCATTGCCTCAAATTAATCCTCTCTCACTTACTTCTCAATTCATTGTATCTGGCTGCTAAAATTATCAATCAATCAAAACTGTTTACTCCCAAGTTATCAATGATATCTGAAATGCCAAATTAAACAAATTATTTTCAATCCTAGTCATTATTAATTTCAGTCACACTTGGTTTTACTCTTAGTCATTTCTTTCTTACTGAAGTTTATTAGAGGTTCCAACGGCACTTTTCTCCCTTAGATCTCGTTTTTTAATTTTAGGTTCACTCCTCAACCTCTTTTGCTGATCATCATCAATACCTTAATCGCAACCTATGGATGTTCTCCAATGGTCTTTCCTGAATTCTTTTCTCTTCTTACCCTTTCTGTTGACAATATTTATGTATCTCATGGATTCATTTATCACATCTACATAAATGAATTAAAGAAATTTACATCTAGCTTCAACCTCTATTATGACCTTCTATTCCACATCATCACCTTCATTATGAAAATTTCCAGTTCATGCACTCTAAACATCTCAATACATCCAAAATATTTTAATATACATAAAATATTTTAATTCATTGTATTCCCATACCCAAATTCAGACTTTCTCCCTAACTTCAATACTTTTTTTTGGGCAACTAGGCTGGCAGTTTCTGAGTCATCTCCATCCTCTCATTCTCCCACCCTACTTATTTAACTTTCATCATTTATATCTCCTTTGTAATATAACATAGTCATTTTGCGCTTCATAATGTTTTTGATCTCTTTAGTCAAAAATTACTCCTTTCTCCATACATCTAATAAATACACTATTCTATGCTCCACTAATTTCTTTATGTCAACCTTTATACCTAGATCATCTACCCATTTGAACTTTATTCTGGTGTGCAGTATCAGGCAGTGGTCAATGCCTAGCTTCCATCACACTGTTTCTAGTTTTCCCCACAATTTTTTTAGAACAATGAGTTCATATGCCAGAAACTGGAGTCTTTGGGTTTATCAAAAAGCAGATTGCTATATTCATTTCCTACTGTTTCTTGAGCACCTAACTTTTCCACTGATCTACCCCTCTGTTTATTAGCCAGTCCCAAGTGGTTTTGATAATCGCTGCTTTCTAATACAATTTGAGATCTGGTAGGACTAGGCCATCTTCCCTAGCATTTCTTTTCATTAGTCCCCTTGATATTCTGCACCTTTTATTCTGCCAGATGAATTCTGATACTATTTTTTTCTAGTTCTAGAAAATAATTATTTCACAGTTGATTGGTATGGCACTGAATAAGTAAATTAATTTGGGTAGAATTGTTATTTTTATTATATTGGCTTGGCCAACTGATAAGCAGCTCATACTTCTCTATTGACTTAGGTCTGAGTTTATCTGTGTGAGACATGTTTTGCAGTTGTATTCGTATAGTCCCTGGGTTTGTTTTGGCATGTAGACCACCAAATATTTTGTAAAGTCTACCTTAGCTTTAAATGGGATTTCTTTTTCCATCTCTTGCTTTTGAGTTTGGCTAATAATTGTTTTATTGTTTGGTTGGTTTATTTTGCGACCTGCAACTTTGCTACAGGTGTTTATTATTTCAAGTAGTTTTTTCTTTGATTTTCTGGGATTCTCTAAGTATATCATCACATCATGTGCAAAGAGTGACAATTTCATTTCTTCTTTTCCTGTCCTAATTCCTTCAATGTCCTTTTCTTCTCTTATTGTTACGTCTGGCATTTCGGGTGCCATATTGAATAATAGTGGTACAAGGGACATGCTTGTTTCACTCCTAATCTTATTAAAAATGGATCTGACTTATCCCCATCATCCATAATCCTTGCTGAAGGTTGCAGGTAGATACTGATTTTTGTTTTGCATAAAGTTCCATTTTTTTCTATGTTCTCCAGTGTTTCAATAGGAATGGGTGTTTCATTTTATCAAAAACTTCTTCTGTATCTATTGAGATAATCATATGGTTTCTGTTAGTTTTGTTGTTGATATGAACAATAATGCTATTAGTTTTTCTTTATTGAACCAGCCCTCCATTTCTGGTATAAGTAATACCTGATCATAATGTATTATTTTTGTGATAAGTTGCTGTATTTTTTTTTTGCTAAAATCTTATTTAAATATTTATATCTATATTCATTAGAGATATTGATCTATAATTTTCTTTCTCTGTTTTGACTCTTCCTCGTTTAGGTATCAGAACCATATGTGCATCAGAAAAGAATTTGGGAGGCCTTCTTGTTCCCCAATTTTTCTAAATAGTTTATAAAGTATTGGAACTAACTGTTCTTTAAATATTTGTTTGTTTTTGACCTTCTTTCCCGAAGAAAACTATGCCATCAGAGAAATGATGACATGACTTGCACTTGACTTTGTTTTGAGTGATGGAGAGCTGGGCAAGTCACCAGCCTCACTTCTCTTATTCATCAAGATGACTACAGATGACCCAGGATTCACTGGGAGACCTTAGCCCCTTTAGGCCATGGTTTTTGAAGTTGCTCACTTAGGATGAGGCAATGCCCATTCACTGAATAGGACTATTTAAGAGGTAACCAAGGCATGACCCCTTTAATGAGGCCAAGAAAAAGAAATATCAGCCTAGGAGGGAAACAGCAACAATAGCTATTGATAATCACTCTAAAGCTGGGAGGGTCCAGAAGAACCCTTAATCAGGTCCCCATTGGAGTCGCAACTTCAGAGTGCAGTAAATTTCAGGTTTTGGGAGAGCAGGTCAGAGGAGGGGAGGGGAGGGGAGAGGAGAGGAGAGGAGAGGAGAGGAGAGGAGAGGAGAGGAGAGGAGAGGAGAGGAGAGGAGAGGAGAGGAGAGGAGAGGAGAGGAGAGGAGAGGAGAGGAGAGGAGAGGAGAGGAGAGGAGAGGAGAGGAGAGGAGAGGAGAGGACCAAATCAGTAAAACCCAGAAAACTGTGCATCTTTTGACCATCCAAATATACCTTCCTTTGAAGAGAAGGAAGGGGAAGGGGAGGAAGACAGGAGAGGGGGAGCTAAGTTACTCAGCTAGCTGAGTCCCCATTCAGACAGCTAGGTCTACTCACAGGTTTGGGTTCGTCATTCATTACCAAATAAGATCATGCCATCAGAAATCATGGCATGACTTGCAATTGACTTTGTTTGAGTGAGGGAGGAATGAGCAGGTCACAAGCCTCACTTCTGCTCCCAAATGTCTGGTAGAATTCACATGTAAATCCATCTGGCCCTGGAGATTCTTTCCTTGGGAATTCGTTGATGACTTGTTCAATTTCTTTTTTCTGAGATGGGGTTATTTAAGTATTCAGCTTCCTCTTCTGCTAGTTTCTTTTAAAATAATCATCCATCTAATTAAGATTGTCAAATTTGGGGGCACACATTTGGGTAAAGTAATTTTTAATTATTGTTTTAGTTTTCTCCTCATTGGGATTGAATCCACCCTTTTCATTTTTGATATTGTTAATTTGGTTTTCATCTTTTTAAAAAAAAATCAAGTTGACAAAAGGTTTATCAATTTTATTGGCTTTTTTGGTAAAACCAGCTCTTAGTTACAGTTATCATTCAAAAGTTTTCTTTAATTTCAGTTTCATTAATCTCTCCTTTGATTTTCATTATTTCGAATTTGTTATTTACTTAGGGATTTTCAATTTGTTTTTTTTTTTTCCTAGCTTTTTCAGCTGCATGCCCAATTCACTGATCTCTCTTTTCTCTATTTTGTTCATGTAGGCATTCAAAGATATAAAACTTCCCCATAAAACTGCTTTTCTTTTATCCCATAAGATTTCGTTGGTGATCTCATTATTCTCATTGTCTTGAATGAAGTTGTTGATAGTTTCTATGATTTTTTGCTTAACCCAAGCATTCTTTAAGATTTGATTATTTAGTTTACAATTATTTTTGAACTGTCTTCCATAGCCTTTTAATATAACTAATTTTTATTGCATTATGTTCTCAGAAGGATGCATTCACTAACTGTGCTTTTTGCTCTGAATGGTGTGGTTTTTATGTCAAGTTTTCTATATTTGTCATGTACTGCTGAGAAAAAGATGCATTCCTTTCCATTCCCATTCAGTTTTTTCCAGATAGCTATCATAACTACGTTATCAAGAGATTTATTCATCTTCTTAACTTCTTTTTTGTTTATTTTGAGGTTAGATTTATCAAATTTTGAGTGAGGGGGAGGAGCCAAGATGTCAGAGTAGAAAGACTCACATATGCGAGCTCCGAACCCACAGCCCATAAATTACCTATAGGGAGAACTCCCAACGGGTTCTGGAGCAGTGGAAGCTGCACAACAGTGGAGTGGAGGGGATTTCTGTTCCAGAGAGCCCTAAAGAACCGATCCCAAAGGTCTGTCAGGCAATGGACACGGAGCCGATCTCCTGCCCTGGCTGTGCGCCCCTGAAAGGAACAGATCTGAGAAGGCTTCAGAGACGGAATCTCTGACGGCCGGCGAAGGTCCCTCCACCCACAGGCGTTACAGGTCAGTGAGACAGCCTTCTGGATTGGCCAAGAGGGGAGCGGGGTGTCTCTGTGGCTCAGGCCTTGGGAGGAAGCGGCAGAGGAGGCAGCGGACAGGGGCTCCTGAAGCAGATGGGAAATGAGGTCCATTACTGAAGGTCTCTGCATAAATATCCTGAGGGAACTGAGCTTGGGAGGCGACCCTGCCCCCACCTGAGCAGCAGTACTTAATCTCTCACTGAATAGCAGCCCCTCCCCCCATTGAAAGCCCTGAGGCTGGGGAGAAGCATTTGAATCTCAGACCCCAAGCACTGGTGAGGCGGGGGTGGAGAGGAATCTCAGAAGTCAAGTAACTGGCTGGGGAAATACCCAGAAAAGGGGAAAAAATAAGACCATAGAAGGCTACCCTCTTGGTGAACAGATGTTTCCTCCTTTCCTTTCTGATGAGGAAGAACAATGCTTACCATCATGGAAAGACATAGAAGTCAAGGCCTCTGTATCCCAAACATCCGAAATAGATATCCAATGGGCTCAGGCCATGGAAGACCTCAGAGTGAGGGAGGGGAAGTTACACCACTAATATAGTTTTGTTGCCTATTTCTTCCTCCCTTAATTTCTCCTCTAACAATTTGGATGCTATACAACTTGGAGCGTATATGTTTAGTAACGATATTGCTTCATTGTCTATGTTGCCTTTTAAAAGAGTATCCCTTCCTTCCCTATCTTTTGATTACATTTATTTATGCTTTTGCTTTGTCTGAGATTAGGATTGCTACTTATGTATTTTTTTACATCAGATGAAGAAAGATATATTTTTCTTCAGCCTTTTACCTTTATCCTGTGTATACCCTCTGGTTTCAAATGTGTTTCTTGAAAACAATATATTACTGAATTATGTTTTTTAATCCATTCTGCTATCCTTCTCCATTTTATGGAAGAGTTCATTCCTTTCACGTTCACGATTATGATTACTCTCTGTGTCTTTTCCTCCATCCCATTTCCCCCGTTTGTGTTTTTCATTCTCCCATCCCATCCACGAGTTTTAATTTTTGACCACTACCTCCTTCATTCTTACTTTCCTTCTTTCAGCCCCCCTGCCTTTTTCTCCCCTTTACCCTTACTACTTTTCCTCTACCTTTTAGCCTCCCTGCTCTTTTATTTCCCCCTTTCTCCTTACTGCCTATAGAACTAGTTAGATTTCTATACTTAAGTGCATTTGTTCTCTCCTTGAACCAAATTCGATGACAGCAAATATCAATCAATACTCATCTCTCTACCCTCTTTCCCTCTACTGTAATATAATACTGTGCTTCCACCTGTGGTGTAATTTACCATTTTCTTCCTCCTTTTCACATCTCCTCTTACAATTCCTTTGCACCCTTAAATCAAGTTTTCATCATTGCATCTTTTGTTTTATATCCACTCCCTCTCTCTATGTATATCCCTTTAATCAGGGAATCGCAGGTTCATGCCCTGCTTGTGACACACATGCTAACGAAGGTAGTTAGTCACTTAGTTTCTTGGTAACTGAGACAATTCTCTAAGACCATGTTATTTATTGATGATTATCATTGACAAGAGCAATTTCTAATCTGACAAATTTCAATCAATGGAAAACAAAATATATTTTGCTTGTATCTAAGAATCTGTATTTAATTTTGAAAATGAAAATTTTGAGAACGTGATACTTATTTAGCTTATATGGTTTCATGTCTATTTTATGTTGTATAATGTACAAGAGCAAAAGATCAACTAATGTTTCTGAATTCTTTGCAAAATTTGACTTGATTAAATGAAAAATGTAGCAATCAAAATTTCAATACCAATCAGCAATGGATTTGACCTTGTGAATGGCTGTGACACTTGTGTACTTCTAGTCTAAGTGAGATACAAAGACCTAGTGTCCTGAAGAAGTTCCAAACCAGTTACAATCACCTCCAAAGCTCACTTCTCCCTTTTATTTATTTATTTGTTTGATTGTTTCTTTGTTTGCTTATTGTTTGTTTGTTTTGGCAGGTATGGTCTGTGCTGCACTGTACTCCAGGAATGACTGCTACCCTGGAGAGATAAGCCTTTCTTGCCTATCTCTTAAATTATCTTGGGTTGGAAAAATGTTTCATTCTAAACTTTCATTGGTTCAACTACTGAGGAATGAAATTTGAGGCATTACTTTAAAGTTCTTTGGAGGAGAAGTAGGAAGAGCTCAGTTGAGCCATTGACTTTATTCCACCATATTCAATTTCTGTATCATATTGAGAAAGCAGCAAGTCTTTCACTACTTGAAAAGAACCAACCGGGTGCAAAGCTGAGATAGCAGAGTAGAAAAAAAGACTCAGATGAGATCTCCCAACTTCCCTCCTAAACAACCTTATAATAATATTTCAAATCAAATTCCGGAGTGGCAGAACCAACCAAAGATCAGAGGGTGATATTTTTCCAGTCCAAGACAACTTAGAAGATTGCACAAATATTACATATGAACATTGGGGATTTTTTAAGTCCTTAAATTGCAATGAAGTACTAAGTCTACCAGAAAAATTCCTGGCTCACTGAGACTGTTGCTGTGTACAAAGTTCTCCTGGTTCTACTCCTTTTACTCAGCATCAGTTCATACAAATCTTTCCAGGACTCCCTGAAGTCTTCCTGTTCATTGTTTCTTACAGCAAAATGGTATTCCAGTAGGTTCATATACCACAATTTGTTCAGCCATTTCCCAATTGATGGGCATCTCTTTGATTTTTAGTTTTTGGCCACCACAGAGAACTTCTATAAATATTTTTGTATATTTGGGACCCTTCCCAATTCTTATTGTCTCTTAGGAATACAGTCCTAAAAGCAGTATTGCTAGGTCAAAGGGCATACACATTTTTGTAGCCCTTTGGGCATAGTTGCAAATTACTCTCCAGAATGGTTGGATCAACCCAAAGCTCTACCTACAATGAATTAATTTCCCAACTCTCCCACATACTCTCCAACATTTATCAGGCTCCTGTTTTGTTGCGTTAGCCAGTCTGACAGGTGTGATGCCGTATCTCAGAGTTGTTTTGATTTGTATCTCTCTGATCAGTAGTGATTTAGAGCATTTTTCAATATGACTATAGATAGCTATAATTTCTTCCTCAGAAAACTACCTGGTTATATCCTTTGACTATTTATCAGTTGGGGAATGATGTGTAGTCTTGTACATTTGACTCAGCTCTCTATATACTTTAGAAATGAGACGTTTATCAAAGACATTCGTTTCAAAAAATCTTTCTAAGTTTTCTTCTTCCTCCCTAATCTTGGTTGCATTGGGTTTGATTGTGCAAAACTTTTCAATTTAATGTAATCAAGATTATTAATTTTGCACTTAGTAATGTTTTCTATCTCTTGCTTAGTCAAAAATTCTTCCCTTCTCCACAAATCTGATAAATACACTATTTCTTGCTCCACTCATTTGTTTATAGTATCAATTTTTATACCTGAATCATGTACCCATTTGGACTTTATTCTTGTATTGTGCCAGGTACTGGTTTATGCCTAGTTTTTGTCACATTGTAATCCAGTTTTCCCAGTAATTTTTGCCAAACAGTGAGTTCTTATTCCAGAAACTAGGGTCCTTTGGTATATCAACAGTAGATTGCTATATTCATTGACTACTGTGTCTTGAGTACCTACTCTACCTTTCTGTTTCTTAGCCAGTACAAAGTGATTTTGAAAAGAAGTAGGCCACCTTCCCTATAAATTCTTTTGATTGGTTCCTTTGATATTCTGGACTTTTTGTTCTTCCGGATGAATTTTGATATTATTTTTTTCTAACTCTAAAAAATAATTATCCGATAGTTTGATTGGTATGGCACTGAATAAGTAAATTAATTTAGGCAGAATTGTCGTTTCTGTTATATTGGTTTGCCCTACCAATCAGTAACTGTTGTTTTTCCATGTACTTAGATATGACTTTATTTATGTGCAAAGTGTTTCATAATTGTGTTCATATAGACCCTGGGTTTGTTTTGGCAGGTAGATGCCCAGATACGTTGTAGTATCTACCATAGCTTTAAGTGTGATTTCTCTTTCTATCTCTTGCTGTTAGGCTTTGTTAGTAATATATAGAAATGCCGAAGATTTCTGCGGGTTTATTTTGTAACCGGCAAAAATTTGGCAAATTTGTCAAAGTTGTTTATTATTTCAAGTAGTTTTTTATTTGATTCTCTGGGATTCTCTAAGTATATCATCATATTATCTGCAAAGAGTGATAACTTAGTTTCTTCTTTGCCTATTCTAATTCCTTCCATTTCTTTTTCATCTTTTATTGCTACATCTAATATTTCTAGTGCCATATTGAATAATAGTGATGATAATGAACATCCTTGTTTCACCCCGGATCTTAATGAAAATACATAGAGCTTATACTTATTACATATAATGCCTATGAAGGTTTTAGGTACATAGTAAAATGGACATTATTCCTCCCTGGACCCTAGGTTGAGATATATCTGTTAGGTTACTGGACAGGGTTGGATAACTTGCCTAGTAAGAGTTTTTCTGTTATTGCTCCCCTATCAAAATGTTATTCCCCTTTGGTTTAATATATGATGAATTTTTAACAGTCATTTTTTGTTTGGTCCATTTTGTATGGTAACCACCTGTGCCCCCCTAACGTTAGCCAGGTAACCACCTTCTGCTGAGCACCCCCCTTCCTGACAACTATGACAACCAGTCTTTGATTGGATCCCTCTCCTGGCACCTCTCCTCTGTTGGGGTCCTTTGTCTAGTAGCACCCTGACAACCACCCTCTGTTTTGGGGGTTCTTGCCTAGCAGCAAGCCCCACTCTTGCTCTGTCAGAACTCTGTTTGTTGTGGAAACCGCAAAGCTGTACCAAGTAGCGCCAAAATGCTTAAAATGCACTCACCTTCCTCAGTTCGGGGCTGTCTCCTCTGGGTTTTCCCATGAGGCAGCTGCCAGCCTGACTTGCCTGCGAATTATTCTCAGTCTGTCCATTTCACATAGTGCTTATTATTTTATAACAAGTTCCATTTATTCCTATGTTCTCCAGTGTTTTCAATAGGAATGTGTGTTATATTTTTGAAAAGCTTTTTCTGCATCTATTGAGACAATTTGTGATTTCTGTCAGTTTTATTGTTGATATGATCTGTAATACTAATATTTTTCTTAATATTGAACCAGCCCTGCAGTCCTAGTATAAATCCTACCTGATCATAATTTATTATGTTTGTTATAAGTTGCTGTATTCTTATGATAAAATATCATTTAAAATTTTCACATCTATATTTATTAGAGAAACTGGTCTATAATGTTCTGCTTCTGTTTTGATTTCTTTGCAATTTAGGTTTCAAAATGATATTTGTATCATAAAAAAAAAATTTGGAAGGAGTCTTCTCCAATTTTCCAGATAGTCTTTATAGTGTTGGAATTAACTGTTCTGTACATGTTTGATAGAATTCTCTTGTAACATACTTGTCAGATATTTTCCTAGGGAGTTCAATTTGTTCAATTTCATTTTCTGAGATAGAGTTATTTAAGTATTCAACTTCCTCTTCTGTTAATTCAGGCAATTTATATTTGTTACAATACAATTGTCGAATTCATGGGCAGAAGTTTGGCAAAGTAATTTCTAACTATTGTTTTAATTACCTCTTCATTAGAGGTGAGTTCACCCCTTTCATTCATGTGTGCATACAGAGCTGCAAGGGGCTGAGTCAGTGCTACAAGGACTGGCCCTTACCCTCAATTGTTTCAAGCTCTCTTCGGCCCTCTTCATGGCCAGGCTCTGTCAATCCCTTGGAAAAATATGTCTCCATCTTAAGCGATGTATTTTGGGCAAATCGGGCATTTCTGAGAAACCCACGAAGGAGTCCCGGTCGACAAAGAAGCAGATGAAAGCAAAAGCTTAGGAAGTGAATCCTGTTCTAGCAAAATGGCAGGAAATGAAAGAGCAGCTACTGGATCAGAGTCTGTTGGTATATCGGCTTTGGAAGACAGCCATCACAAACCTCCTGGTTCATGATTTCACCCAGCCATTACTTCTCAATAATGCTGGCTCCATTCTAGCTATGGCCACCAACTGGGATAAGCTAGATTTCCAGGAGGAGACTGAAACTGGGATTAGTGTAACATTTAAGATTCAACTGCCAGTGCAGCCACCCTGGTATGCACAATCCTTCCTGTTCAACCTGTATCAGTAAATAAGTCAGGTTAGAGGACACACCTTGCCAAAGACAACACTGCAGGAGATGTTAAAGGGGTGCCTGGTTCAAGTATTAGAAGGCTATGAAAAACTTTTTGAAGGGAAGACAACAAAGAAAGAAGCTGCGTTCCCAGTGACCCAGAACAGGGCACTGCAGCTATTTTATTATGTGCCTTATCTCAATATTGTGTTCACAGTAAAAAGCGAAGAGGTGAAAAGCAGTCGAAGTAAGCAAGACTCCAGAATTGAAAAAGTAACAAACTTCCTAGAAGGTCTTATAGATTCTTTTGAACTACATGTCTTTACACCACACCTAAATAGCAACCTCAGCCGCCTGGTACAAAGAACCTCAGTTCTATTTGGGTTGCTAACTGGTACAGACAATCAGTTTTCTGCCTGGAGCAGCAATTTCAACTCCCAAGAACCCCATAATATATTGCCACTGGCATCAAGTCAGATTAGGTTTGGACTTCTTCCACTTAGCACAACTAGCACGAGAAAGGGTAAGTCCACAAGTCGAAAAAGAGAAGCCAAAGAACAGGTTGTACTTCCAACACCCTCCAGAGCAGATGATGACATGATGCGTCCTAGTTCCTTTTGGAGACAGCTTATCACAGAGGAGAAAGAAACATCTATAATATCTCTTTTCAAACTTAGTTGGATCTCTAGTATGACTAAATAAAATAAATCAACTTATACAGACATATCTTTTTCTTTTTTTATTTCTTAATAAATATTTATTTATTTAAATTTTTACATTCATTTTCACAAAATTTTGGGGTCCAAATTTTCTCCCCTTTTATCCCCTCCCCCCACCCCAATACACCAAGTATTCTAATTTTCCCTATCACCAATCTGCCCTCTCTTTTATCATCCCTCCCTTCTCTTGTCCCCATCTTCACTTTTGCCTGTAGGGCCAGATGACTTTCTATTCCCCATTAACTGTATTTCTTATTT
Source organism: Bettongia penicillata ogilbyi (assembly GCA_023548195.1). Classification (NCBI taxonomy): domain Eukaryota; kingdom Metazoa; phylum Chordata; class Mammalia; order Diprotodontia; family Potoroidae; genus Bettongia; species Bettongia penicillata. Next base: position 5,923,083 of record JAJHZJ010000242.1, on the reverse strand, counting down.
CCTAGTAGCAACAATACTAAACAGTTGTTCCTAAAACGTTGTGTTGCAAATTATCCCCATCCCTGCCTCCCCACCCATTCTCTTAGGGAAGGCAGGCAATTCAATATAGGCCCTATCTGTGTAGTTTTGCAAATGACTTTGATAATAGTCATGTTGTGTAAGACTAACTGTATTTCCCTCCATCCTATCCTGCCCCCCATTGTATCTATTCTGTCTTTTGATCCTGTCCCTCCCCGAGTATGGACTTCAACTTTCTCCCTCCTCCCATTACCCTCCCTACCATCACCCCCTGCTTATCTCCTTCTCCCTCACTTTACTGTATTGTAAGATAGGTTTTCATACCAAAATGAATGTGCATTTTATTCCTTCCTTTAGTCGAATGTGATGAGGGTAAACTTCTTGTTTTTTTCTCAGCTCGCCTCTTTTTCCCTCCACTAAAAAGTCTCCTGCTTGCCTCTTAAATGAGATATAATTTACCCCATTCCATTTCACCCTCTTTCCACCCACTACATTTCTCTCTCACCATTTACCTTAATTTCTTTTAAAATATGGTCCCATCCTATTCAATTCACTCTGTGCTCTCTGTCTCTGTATGTGCATGCATGTGTGTATGTCTGTGTGCGTGCACATGTGTACATGTGTGTGTATGTGTGTGTATGTGTGTGTGTGGTCCCGCCAACTACCCAGATACTGAAAAGTTTTAAGAGTCACAAATATTGTCTTTCCATGTAGGATTCACTTTTGATAAGTTCCTTATGACTTCTTTTTGCTGTTTACTTTTTCATGTTTCTCATTCTTGTGTTTGAAAGTCAGATTTTCTTTTCAGCTCTGGCCTTTTCATCAAGAATGCTTGAAAGTCCTCTGTTTCATTGAAAGACCATTTTTTCCCCTGAAGTATTATACTCAGTTTTGCTGGGAAGGTGATTCTTGGTTTGAGTTCTAGTTCCTTCGACTTTTGGAATATCATATTCCCCACCCTGTGATCCCTTAATGTAGAAGCTGCTATATCTTGAGTTATCCTGATTGTATTTCCACAGTACTGGAATTATTTCTATCTAGCTGCTTGCAATATTTTCTCCTTGACCTGGGAATTCTGGAATTTGGCCACAATGTCTCTTTTTGGATCTCTTTCAGGTGGTGATCGATGGATTCTTTCAATACTTATTTTGCCCTCTAGTTGTAGAATATCAGGCCAGTTTTCCTCGATAATTTCATGGAAGATGATGTCTAGGCTCTTTTTTTGATCATGACTTTCAGGTAGTCCCATAATTTTTAAATTGTCTCTCCTGGATCTGTTTTCCAGGTCAGTTGTTTTTCCAATGAGATATTTCACATTCTCTTCCATTTTTTCATTCTTTTGGTTTTGTTTTGAGATTTCTTGGTTTCTCAGAAAGTCATTAGACTCCATCTGTTCCATTCTAATTTTGAGAGAACTGCTATCTTCATTGAGCTTTTGAACCTCTTTTTCCATTTGGCTAATTCTGCTTTTGAAAGCATTCTTCTCCTCATTGGCTTTTTGAACCTCTTTTGCCAATTGAGTGAGCCTATTTTTCAAGGTGTTATTTTCTTCAGCATTTTTTTGGGTCTCCTTTACCAAGGTATTGACCCGTTTTTCATGCTTTTCTTTCATCTCTCTCATTTCTCTTCCCAGTTTTTTCTCCACCTGTCTCACTTAATTCTCAAAATCCTTTGTGAGCCCTTCCATGGCCTGAGCCCATTGAATATTTATTCCAGGTGTTTGGGATACAGAGGCCTTGACTTCTATTTCTTTACCTGATGGTAAGCATTGTTCTTCTCATTAGAAAGGAAAGGAGGAAATATCTGTTCACCAAGAAAGTAACTTTCTATGGTCTTATATTTTTTTTTCCCTTTTTGGGGCATTTTTCCAGCCAGTTACTTGACTTCTGAGATTCCTCTCCACCCCTGCTTCACCTACAGATACGCCCAGCTAGTGCTGGAGTCTGAGATTCAAATGTTGCTTCCCAACCTCAGGGCTTTCAGCATGGGCAGGGCTGCTATTCAGTGTGAGATTAAGTTCAGGTTCTCAGGTGGCGGCAGGACCACCCCACTGGGCTCAGTTCCCGAAGGGGTTTATGTGGAGACCTTCAACAAGGGATTTTAGCTCCTGCCTTCTTTGGGAGCTCCTGCCTTCTTTGGGAGCTCCTGTCTGCTGCTGCTTCCCCTGCAGCTGCCTCCCGAGGGAGCCTGAATTATGGAGACTCCCCAGTCCCCTCTTGGCCAGTCCAGAAGACTCCTTCACTGATATGTAGCTCCTGTGGATTGAAGGACCTTCGCGGTAGACAAAGATTCCCTCCCTGAAGCCTGCTCGGATCTGCTCCTCTCAGGCCACATGGCCAAGCATGACTGGGCTCTGCTGAGGGTTGCTGCATGATGGTATTGGTTATTCAGGCCTCTCGAACGGAAATCTCCCCTACTCCGTTTTTGTGCGGCTTTCACTGCTACAGAAATTGTTGGGAGTTCCGCTTTACAGGTAATTTATAGGCTGTGGGTTTGGAGCCAGCATATGTGAATCTTTCTACTCTGCCATCTTGGCTCCTCCCCCCTTACCCACTCATTCTTAAGATTAGATTATTTAGTTTCCAATTAATTTTTGATCTGTCTTTCCATGGCATTTATTACATACAATTTTATTAATTATTATCTGAGAAGGATGAATTGCCTGTCTCTGCCCTTCTGTACTGAATTGTTTCATTTTTATGCCCTGATACATGGTTAATTTTTGTCTATGTACCATATAGTGCTAAGAATAATCTATATTCCTTTCTGTTCCCATTGAATTTTCTCCTGAAATCTATCACATCTGTCTTATTCAGAGTTTTATTCTCCTCCTTAACTTCTTTCCTGTTTACTTTTAGGTTAGATTTGTAAAGATCAAAGAGGGGGAGGTTGTGGTCCCCCATGAGCATAGTTTTGCTGTCTATTTCTTCCTGTAACTCTTCTCTAATAATCTGGATGCTATATCCCTTGGAGCATGTACATTTAGTGACGATATTGCTTCACTGTTTACGATGCCTTTTAGTAGGATATAGCAACCTTTTTTATCTCTTTTGCGTAGATCTATTTCTTCTTTTTCTTTGTCTGAGATTAGGATCACTACATTCTTGTTTGTTTGTTTTTTACATCAGATGAAACCCAATATATTCTTCTCCAACTTTTTGCTTTTACCCTGTGCGTATGTCCCCATTTCAAATGTGTTTCTTGTAAACAACACTGTTGGATTATGGGTTTTAATCCACTCAGATCTCTGTCAGCGTTTTATGAAAAAGTTCATCCCACTCATTTTCACAGTTGCTATTAGTATCTGTGTCTTTCCATCCATCTTCTTTTCCCCCATTTTTGCTTTTAGTTTTCCCTTCTACTTTCCCCTCCACAATAATTTTAATTTTGACCACCATCTCTCACAGTCTTCTCTTCCTTCCTTCACGCCCCCTCAATCTTACTCCCCTTTACCCTTACTACTTCTCTCCTCCCTTTTAGCCTCCCCTGTCCCTTATTTCCCCTTTCCCCTCCTAGTGTCTAGAGAACTTATTAGATTTATATACTTAATTATGTTTGTTATTCCCTCCTTCAACCAAATCAGATGAGAGTAAATATCAAATGATGCTCATCTGCCTCCCCTCTTTCCCTATTCTGCAATAAAATTTTGTGCTTCATTTTGTAATGTTATTTACCATTTTCAGCCTCCTACTTTTCACATCTCCTCTTACAATCCCTTCACATCCTTAAATTACATTTGTAGCTTCACATCAATTATTTTATATTTGTTCGCTCTATGTATATCCCTTTTATATTTCATAAGATATATACATATATATATATATATATATATGTATTTCTCAAGATTAACAAGTATTATTTTCCCTTATAAGGATGTAAATAGTTTGCCTATGTTGAGTAACAAGTCTTTTTTTTTTCTCTCCCCTGTTTACCTTTTTATGCCTCTCTTGAAACCTGTGTTGAAGATCGAACTATCCATTGAGTTCTAAGTTTTTCATCTGGAAGGTCTGGATATCCCTTATTTCATCTCTTTGCCTAAAATATTATGCTCATATTTGCTGGGTAAAGATCCTTTGATCCTTGGTTGTAGTCCAACTCCTTTGCTTTATGGAATATCATATTCCAATTCCTTTGATCTTTTAATGTAGAAGTTATAAGGTTCTGTGTTATCCTGACAGTAGCTCTTCAATATTTGAGTGGCTTCTTTCTGGCTGCCTTTGCTCCTTCACTTGATAAATCTGGAACTTGTGGGAGGAGCCAAGATGGTGGAGTAGAAAGATTCACATATGCTAGCTCCAAACCCACAACCCATAAATTTCCTGTAAAAAGAACTCCCTACAAATTCTGAAGCAGTGGAAGTTGCACAGCCACAGAGTGGAGGAGACTTCCGTTCCAGGGAGCCCTGAAAAACTGGCACCAAAGGTCCGTAATGCACGGGACAGCAGAGCCAAGCCCTGCTCTGGCCATGTGGCCCTGAGAGGAGTACATCCGAGTAAGCTTCAGGGATGGAACCTCTGGCAACCACGAAGGTCCCTACACCCCCAGGAAGTACAGGTTAGTGAGAGAGACTTTTAGGCTGGCAGAGAGGGGAGTGAGGTGTCTCCATAACTCAGGTCTGCTCAGAAGGTAGCACCAGAGGCAGCAGCAGTCAGGGGCTCCTGGAGCACTCAGGACTTCAAATCCATTACTGAAGATCTCCACATACAACCCCTGAGGGAACTGAGCCTGGGAGGCAAACCTGCCCCCACCTGAGAAACTGAATTTAATCTTACCCTGAATAGCAACCCCACCCACCTGAAAGCCCTGAGACTGGGAAGCAGCATTTGAATCTCAGACTCCAAGCACTAGCTGGGTGGATCTAGGCGGGGGTGGACAGGAATCTCAGAAATCAAATAACTGGCTGGGAAAATGCCCAGAAAAGGGGAAAAAAAATAAGACCATAGAAGGTTAATTTCTTGGTAAACAGATATTTCCACCTTTCCTTTCTAATGAGGAAGAGCAAAGCTTACCATCAGGGAAAGACATAGAAGTCAAGGTCTCTGTATCCCAAAAATCCAAAATAAACATTCAATGGGCTCAAGTAATGGAAGAGCTCACCAAGGATTTTGAAAATCAAGTTAGACAGGTGGAGAAAAAACTAAGAAGAGAAATGAGAGATATGCAATAAAAGCATGAAAAACGGGTCAATACCTTGCTAAAGGATACCCCACAAAATGCTGAAGAAAATAACACCTTGAAAAATAGGCTCACTAAATTGGCAAAAGAGGTTCAAAAAGCCAACAAGGAGAAGAATGCTTTCAAAAGCAGAATTAGCCAAATGGAAAAAGAGGTTCAAAAGCTTACTGAAGAAAATAGTTCCCTCAAAATTAGAATGGAACACATGGAGGCTAATGACTTTCTGAGAAACCAAGAAATCACAAAACAAAACCAAAAGAATGAAAAAATGGAAGAGAATGTGAAATATCTCATGGGAAAAACAACTGACCTGGAAAATAGATCCAGGAGAGACAATTTAAAAATTATGGGACTACCTGAAAGCTATAATCAAAAAAAGAGGCTAGACATCATCTTCCATGAAATTATCAAGGTAAACTTCCCTGATATTCTAGAACCAGAGGGCAAAATAAATATTCAAGGAATCCACTGATCACCACCTGAAAGAGATCCAAAAAGAGAAACTCCTAAGAACATTGTGGCCAAATTCCAGAATTCCCAGGTCAAGGAGAAAATATTACAAGCAGCTAGAAAGAAACAATTCAAGTATTGTGGAAATACAATCAGGATAACACAAGATCTAGCAGCTTCTACATTAAGGGATCAAAGGGCGTGGAATATGACATTCCAGTAGTCAAAGAAACTAGGACTAAAACCAAGAATCACTATCCAGCAAAACTGACTATAGTACTTCAGGGGAAAAATGGCATTTTGATGAAATAAAGGACTTTCAAGCATTCTTGATGAAAAGACCAGAGCTGAAAAGCAAATTTGACTTTCAAACACAAGAATCAAGAGAAGTATGAAAAATTGAACCGCAAAGATAAGTCATAAGGTACTTACTAATGTTGAAGTATTTACATTCCTACCTGGAAAGATAATATTTGTAACTCTTGAAAACTTTTTTCAGCATCTGGGTAGTTGGTGGGATTACACACACACACACACACACACACACACAGAGAGAGAGACAGAGAGACAGAGAGAGACAGAGACAGAGAGCACAGGGTGAATTGAATAGGATGTATCATATCTCTAAAAAAATGAAATTAAAGGGTGAGAGGGTAATATATTGGGAGGAGAAAGGGAGAAATGGAATGGGGCAAATTATCTCTCATAAAAGAGGCAATTAAATGACTTTTCAGTGAAGGGAAAAGTGGAGAGGTGAGAGAAAAACATGAAGTTTATTCTCATCACATTCGACTAAAAGAAGGAATAAAATGCACACTCATTTTGGTATGAAAACCTAACTTACAATACAGGAGGGGGGAGAGAAGGGAATAAGCAGGGAGGAGAGATGATGGAAAGAAGGGCAATGGGAGGAGGGAACAATTAGAATTCAACACTCTTGGGGATGGACAGGGTCAAAAGAGAGAGAAGAAGAAATGTGGGGCAGGATAGGATGGAGGGAAATATAGTTAGTCTTACATAACACGACTATTATGGAAATCATTTGCAAAACTACACAGATATGGCCTACATTTAATTACTTGCCATCCCAAAGGGAATGGGTGAGGAGGGAGGGAGGAAGAGAAGGTGAAATTCAAAGTTTTAGGAATAACTGTTGAGTATTTTTCTTGCATACAACTAGGAAATAAGAAATACAATTAACAGGGTATAGAAAGTTATCTTGCCCTACAGGACAAAAGGGAAGATGGGGATAAGGGAAGGGAGGGCAGAATGGTGATAGGGGTTAGATAGAATGCTCAGCCTTTTGGGCTGGGGTAGGGGAGAAATGGGGAGAAAATTTGGAACCCAAAATTTTGTGGAAATGAATGTTGAAAACTTAAATAAATAAATTAAAAATAAAGTTTACGAAGACATTGAGTTAATAGGGCCCTTTCTAGAAAAATATGCAATGTACAGAACAGATAAACTATAGCACAGTGACTTATTTCCTACCAAAGGAAAATAAATTATTAAATAGAAAGGACTTATGAACACATTGATAAATACTTAATACATGAAGCAATGACTCATAACTCTTATTATGTTCTCCTGGGAGACCACTGCTAAAGACGTTAAAAAATAAAACACTTTATGGGAGTGCTGGTCGGGTATTTTGTCTTCTCAGCTACAAACTGCCTGAATAACTATATCAATGTCCATATCTTCTGGCAAGTCAGAGTATGACTTGACCTTTTTCAATTTGTGATGATTATATTTTCTAAATTGTGTCAGAGTTCACATTCTGCTTGATAACTAAAACTGCTGACCTTTCAAACCCACTAAATTTCCACCAAGTCAAGAAAATATTCACCTCAGGATTGCTTCTCGGGACCCAAACTTGAAATGAAACAAAACAGAAGATGATGACAGAGATCTAGACCCATTCTCAGGCTTGATTACACAACATACATTTTCATTAATATGTTGAAATGGCCAATATAAGTGGCAGAGTTGAGGAAAGAGAAATCACTTCTCTCACATGAAGTCCAAGGGAGAAATATCCAGGTACCAACTACATCTTTAGGACAGCAAAAGCAGAGAGTAAAGTACAAAGGGGAGAGGTCTTTCTTGTTCAGTGATTCAATGGCCAATTTCTTTAAAAACCTCATGAAGAGAAAGCACAATGAAACCATATACAATAGCAGCTAACAATTGAACATTCACTTTATAAAAAGGCTTTCCAAAGAAGATGAAGACACAGGTCCACTCCGATTCAGGGTATATGAAATGTTCCCTGTTCCATAAAATCACTTTTACAACAGCTTTTCCCATTTAGATCACCACTCTTAAAACCCTTCAATTAAAATTCCAGATGTTCATATTGGAAAGACACAAATTACATTAAAAAGAACTAAGATAGAGTAAAGAAACTGGATTAGAATATGGACATATTGGGTAAATCTTTGGTAGTCCTCTACCTATCACATTTTTGAGAGATTGACATACAAAGTATCTGGTAAAAGGGACGATGTCAAACGAATGAAAAAAAATGAGCCTTTGTTAACACTGAAAAAGAAGCAAAAAATACAGCAACACCTGTCACCCTACCTGCATACTCTTCAATTTATACAAAAAATTATGATAATGATCTATACATGAATTGAAGATATCCTTGATTAGGATCTAAGGAGAAATCTAGCTATAGACCATATCTTTAGAACTTCTCAGTTAGTTAAAAGATGTAGTAAGATCATGCTGTAATTATTTTTTCTTTGTTGATTATAAAATAACATTTGATTTGGTAGAGCAAAATATTGCCTTTCAGGCTATTTTTCAAAAAAGGTATTTCTCATCATTACATAAAAATTACTCACTATTCCTTCAGAAATAAATATTTGGATAAACCTATTGAATGGTAACGATTAAAAATGTATGATAACAAAAAGTGTGAGCTACTATGAGGCAGGAAATGCACTGCAAAGAATGAATTGAATAGATATTTATGTTGAATTGATGAGGTCTTCCATGAGCCATGTATGACACCCTCTTGATAATATCAAGTCCTAGTATGATGAAAGGCCTCCAAGAAGACATTTTAAAATTCCCAATGAATTTGACCTCACCATTACTCCAAGAAGGAAAGTGGTTAAAGAATATCTCTTGTCCAGTGTATAATACATATTTGGATAGACAACCTATAGAACTTATGTATCAATATGCATATCTGGGATAGACAGTAGAAAGGGATAAGCTACATTCATAATTGAACACAAGGAAAAATGCTAACTACATTGACTTGAGGAAGTTGAAAATTTCGTTTAAGAACCCCAAGATTTCTATTAAAGTAAAAGCTGATTTTTAATACCAATATCTTATCAATTTTACTGTTTGGCAATGAGACATAAAATGTAGCATTCTCCAAATAACTAAATATCCGTAGTAATTATGGTCAAATGTAACATGTACTCAATGGAAGAATTCTTAAAATCAGTTATAAAAAAGATAATGAAAAGACTGTCATGTTAGGAAGAGAGATGATAGGTAGACAGCCAGAATGCAACATTGGTAATCTTTTCATATCCAAAACTGTAAGGAAGGTCAGCAGCACATTTAGTAGATGTATGTGGCAAAATTATAACAAGTCATGGTCAGTTAAGAATTGAATAAGTGGAGGAAACTCAAAATAAATGTGATAATTAATTCATTTCAATGCCCTATCCACTGTTTATGTTAGATACAATAATGACTGCTTTTATTTGAGTAATTTGTGTCTTGTTCTGCACTGGAATGAATACCACATCCAGGATTGTATATACTACCAGCAGAATGGAGAGTCAGGTGATTGATGGGTGCTGCACTAGAAGCAATATTGGATAAGGTTACAGATAGAAGGTCAAGTTAAAGGACTGGGGATTAGGAGTACAAAGGAATATAAGAACTGAGGTAATTATCACTGGTAGTTCCAGAATATTAGGGATCAGGAAAACTGAGGCAACATTATCAGGAACTTGGGTTAGTAATACTCAGCAATAACCTGGACAATGTTGAAAGCTCTTGAAATTTTTTCTCTGAGACTAGAGAAATCCACCTTCTCCTGATGTTGTGGGATGCCAATATTTAAAGCTTCCATTTATAGGTAGATTTAATTTTAGGTAACTTCAATTTTGATTAGTGCTTCAGAGAAAAATTAAATGTGTTATAGCAGAGGAGAAGGAGAGTAGCATAATGGATCAATTTTAGAGCTTGGAGCCATAAATATCAGTGTTCAAATCCTACTTCTGACATCAACTAGTCCTATTTTCCTATGGTAAATCATTTAAATAGTCTATGCCTCTACTTCATCACTAGAAAAAAAAATGAGGGAGGGGAAATGGATTTGATGTCTTCTAAATTCTGTATTAACTCTAAATCTATGATCCTATGATGGTCAAAATCATTTCCAAACGCTAAATTGAAGATTAAATTAGGTTCATATGCTTCCAAAGGCTTGGAGACTTGTAGCTTTTCTTATGGAATTTGTGTGATTATTTTTCCAAGATCATTCCTTATTACTAGATATTGTAAAGAAGGTTTCTGGTAATAAATTTTAAAATGAAGTCCAGGAGGGTTCTGGGGAGATGCGAGAGTAAGTCAGAAAATTCCAAGCTCTCAAGATTTTCTCCTACAAAGGAGGTAAAATAGTGCCTCATGCAAAACAAAGTGACTTTATGAGAAATCAAGAAATTACAAAATAAAAGGAAAAGAATGAAAAAATAGAAGACAATATGGAATATCTCACTGGAAAAACAACTGATTTGTAAAATAGATCCAGGAGAGACAATTTAAAAATTATGAGACTACCTGAAAGCCATGATAAAAAAAAAAGCCTAGACATCATCTTTCATGAAATTTTCAAGGAAAACTACCCTGATATTCTAGAAGGAAAAAATATAATGAATGGTGAAATAATCCATCAATCACCTCCTGAAAGAGATCAGAAAATAAAAACTCCTAGGGAAATTGTAGCCAAATTCCAGCATTCCCAGGTCAAGGAGAAATTAGTGTAAGCAGCCAGAAAAAAACAATTCGAGTACTGTGGAAATACAATCAGGAGAACACAAGATCTAGAAGCTTATACATTAAGGGAATAAAAAGCTTGGAATATGATATTCTGGAAGTCAAACGAACTGGGATTAAAACCAAGAATCACTTACCCAGCAAAACTGAGCAAAATACTTCAGGGAAAAAACATGGTCACTCAAAGAAATAGAGAACTTTCAAGAATTCTTGCTGAAAAGACAGGAGCTGAATAGAAAATATGACTTTCAAACACAAGAATCAAGAGAAGCATGAAATGGTAAACAGGAAAGAGAAATCATAAGGGAGTTACTAAAGTTGAACTGTTTACCTTCCTATATGGAAAGATATTATCTGTAACTATTGAAACTTTTCTCAGTATTTGGGCAGTTGGAGGAATTACACACACACATATGTATACACACAGAGGGAACAGAGGGAGGAATGATATCTAGAAAAGTAAAATTAAGGGGTGAAAGAGGAATATGTTGGGAAGAGAAAGAGAAAAATGAAATGGGGCAAATTATCTCGCATAAAAGAGACAAGGAAAGCTTTCTCAATGGAGGAGAATATGAGGGAGGTGAGAGGGAAAAAGTGAAGTTTACTCTTCTCACAGTTGGATTAAGGTGGGAATAACATGCTCACTCGACTTATTATGAAAATCTATCTAACTCCAGAAAATTAGGGGGGAAGAAGATAAGGGGGATTGAGGAGATGATAGAAAGGAGAGCAAATGGGAGGAGGGAGTAATTAGAAGTGAACACTTTTGGGGAGGGACAAGGTCAAAAGAGAGACTAGAATAGATGGGGGACTGAATAGGGTGGAGGGAAATGCAATTTGTCTTTCACAACATGACTATTATGGAAGTCTTTCACAAAACTACACATGTAGAGCCTCTATTGAATTGCTTGCCTTCTTGCCCTCTCAGTGGGGGTGGGTGAGGAGGTAGGAAGGGAAAGAAGATGGAATTCAAAGTTTTGGGGAAGAATGTTGAGAACTGTATTTGCATGTTACTGAGAAATGAGAAATACAGGTAATGGGGTATAGAAATCTATCTTACCCTACAAGAAAAAAGAGAAGATGAGGATAAGGGAAGGGAGGGGTCTGATAGAAGGAGTGACAGATTGTGGGAAGGGGCTATCAGAATGCACAGTGTCTTGGGGTGGAAGAGGAGAGAGATGAGGAGAAAATTTGAAACTCAAAATCCTGTGGAAAAAAATAAATTAATTAAAGAATAAAACATGAAGCTTGCAGAAAATTTCAATTACAAGAGTCAAAAAATAATTATAAAGTACATGTCAAAGATGGGTTATAATGTACGCAATAAGGACAGGCCATTTAACTTTTACTTATATAAAATATACGTCTAAGATTGCCTTTAGAAACTGAGTAGCTTTTAAGTAAATTGTGGTAGACCTGAGTATGATATGACTTTTAAAAGTGAAGTCATTTAGGAATAGCTAAAAAGAGTAATTATTTTATAAAAGTGAGGTACAAGGGGAAGAATCAACACAGCATAGTCAGATGGGGGAGGAGACCTGGCAGTTCTTGTAACCTACTTTCATCAGGAATGGATTTAAGAGGGAACAATATATATATAATATATATATATATATATATATATAATGTAGAAAATCATAATAATTTTCTAAATTCAGAAGAAATAAAACAATAAGAGAATAGAGAAAGGTTAAAGAATAGGGGAGGGATTGCTAGAAGGGAGGGTGAGGGAATAGGTTATAAAGAATTGTCAAAGGGTATTTAGATTTATAGGAATGGGAGTATAGGGAAAAGATCTTTGAAGGGTGTAGGTTAAGTAATGGAACAGTAAGACAGTAACTAGAAATAAACTAGTGAAGATATATGGGATAAGAAATAAGAGAATAATACACAATAATATTTATGTAAACAAAGATTAGAAGTAGAATTTGTTAGTGGAAGTATATGCCTATATTTCAACATTTGTGTGTATATGTATATACGTATATGTGCATGTATATATCTATGTATAAATATACTCATGCCCTTCTGAGGCATAGGAGAGGAAGGGGGGAAGGGGAGAACAAAGTAAATAGCACCCAACAGAGAACAAAAGAAACTTGTGTAGAAGGAAAGAAAAGTAGACATCTCTCAAAAAAATGTGTATTATTTATCATTTAGGTTTTCTTTAAATGAAAATTTATCACTATATGTTTTGAATTCCCTCTTATGTTCTGCCATGCATATGACATTCTTTTTTATTTTCTTTGTATTTGAGTCTCAATATTTAAGTTTATGGTATGCATTTGTTTTTCTCTATTCTGTATTTGAGTTCTGGTGTTGGAGCGTAAAAATAAATAAGTAAATAAATGAATGAATAAGTGAACAAATAAATAAATAGATAAATGAATAAATAAGTGAGTAAATAAATAAACAATTAAACAAATAGATAACAAAAAGTAATAAAATAAGTGAATAAATAGATAAATGAATAAATAAATAGATAAATAAATAAATGAAATGAAGTTCAAGCCTATAACTGCCAGTAAGAATAAACTATATCCTTTTATATCATCATTCACAGCCGCTAATTCGTTTTTGTACTACTCATATGACTTAGAAAAAGATTAGCCAAATGTATAATTACAGTTCATGTGTGATATGACTTTGCTTCAGAAGTGCACTCTCCTCATTTTTTTGGTAGCAAAAGTGTTCCAGTTATTTCCCTGCTATGCCAGAAACATTTCTCAACTGTTTTACAGAAGAGATGAGAGAAATACAGTCATCACTCAGAAATTTGACAGGGAAAATAAAGTGAGCTAATAACAAGTGACCTTCAAGCAGCCATTTCGAGTGATCAGAGTGATTTCCAAGCACCTGCTATCACATGTTTGCTTGCTGACTTTGACACAATAGACAGTTTATTAGTGAAATAGTTCTTGGTACTTCACCTGAAGTTGTTGATGCATTAGGGAGAAAAGAAAAGGAAGTCTGCTTTCCCCAGTTAATGATTTTCAGCAGTTCTTTCAATTCCCCTGTTCTATGGAGAATATTGTTCCACAAATTAAGAACCTAAGTTTGAAAGGATGATTATGTCTTTATTATGTAGTTATTATTCTTTTCACTTTCTTGATAGTAAGTGGGGGAGAGAATAAATTCTTTGATAGTACAGATCAAATATATTCCAGAAGATTTTTTACTAGACTTTCCTCCTCTCCACTCCCATACAGGAAATACTAACAATGCAACTATACCGATAAGTTCTGCATTTTACAATATTGTTAGAGAATAATCTCGGGATTAGACAATAATTAATAATCTTGGGAGACTTATTAAATGACTTGTCCTTGTTCACAAAAAGACTATATATAGGTAGAGGTAGGGTTTGAAATCAGAGTTTCTTGACTCTGCTCTCATCTTCTCTGCCACTCATTGCAACACATACTGTACTACAGACCTCAGAGTCCATCTAGTCCAACTCATTCATTTTAAAGTTGAAAAAATTGAGTCCTAAAGGGGTTGCATTTTCCAAAGTTGCAAAGTAAGTAAGGATATGAAGAACATATAATATATGTATTTTGTATTTTTGTAAATATACAAAATATAAATATTTTGTATATTTATACAAAATAAATATAAACAATTTTGAAAGAAAGGGCAGTAGCATTTAGTGGAATAATAGATCCTTCCTTACATAGTTGCTGAGAGGAACAAAAGAGGCAATGTATGTACTGTTTGAATTAACATCATCATCTGATCAGAATCACAGTTAATAACAGAGGATTTGAAATATGTAAAAAATTACATTGAATTATAATACAACCAATCAAATGTTTGTTAAACCCCTACTGTGTGTAAAATACTGTTGTAGGAAATGAGGATTCAAGGAAAAACTAAACTTTCCTCATGCTTAAAAAACATATTTTAGAAGATGGCAGAGTAGAAAGAGACACACAAGCTAGCTCTGAACCCACAGCCTATAAAATTCCTGCAAAAAAAGAACTCCCAACAAATTCTGGAGCAGTGGAAGCCACAGAACAATGGATTGGAGGGGATTTCTGTTCCAGAGAGACCAGAAAAACTGGCACCAAAGGTGTGTCACACACTGGACCAGGAGTGGAGCGAGTCCCTACCCGTGCTGCCCCCAGAGGAGCAGATCAGAGTAGACTTCAGAGACGGAATCTCCAGCAGCCGTGCAGTTCCCTCCATCCACAGGTGCAAAGGTCAGTGAGAGACCCTATCTGGCCCATTGAGAGGGGTGCGGGGTGTCTCCATAACTCAGGCAGCAGCATAGGCAGCAGCAGACAGAAGCTCCCAAAGCAGACAGGAGCTAGGATCCATTGTTGAAGGTCTCCACGTAAACCCCCTGAGAGAACTGAGCCCTGTGAGGTGGCCTTGCCCCCGCCTGAGAACCTGTACTTAATCTCACACTGAATAGCAGCCCTGCCCCGAAGAAAGCCCTGAGACTGGGAAGCAGCATCTAAATCTCAGGCCCCAAGCACTAGCTGGGTAGATCTGGAGGTGAAGTGGTTGTGGAAAGGAATCTCAGAAGTCAAGTAACTGGCTGCAAAAATGCCCAGAAAAGGGAAAAAAAATAAGACCAGAGAAGGTTACTTTCTTGGTGAACAGATATTTCCTCCCTTCCTTTCAGGTGAGCTATAACAATGCTTACAATCAGGGAAAGACATACAATTCAAGACTTCTGTATCCCAAACATCCAAAAGAAATATTCAATGGGCTAAGGCCATGGAAAAGCTCAAAAAGGATTTTAAAAATCAAGTTATGCAAGTGGAGGAAAAACTGGGAAGAGAAATGAGAGAGATGCAAGAAAAGCATGAAAAGCACATCAACATCATGCCAAGGAGACCCCCCAAAAAATGCTGAAGAAAACAATACCTTGAAAAATAGGCTTACTCAATTGGCAAAAGAGGTTCAAAAAGACAATGAGGAGAAGAATGCTTTAAAAAGCAGAATTAGCCAAATGGAAAAGGAGGTTCAAAAGCTCACTGAACAAAATAGTTCGTTCAAAATTAGAATGGAACAGATGGAGGCTATTGACTTTCTGAAAAACCAAGAAATGACAAAACAAACAAAAAGAACGAAAAAAGTAGAATATAATGTGGAATATATCATTGGAAAAACAACTGACCTGGAAAATAGATCCACGAGAGACAATTTAAAAATTATGGCACTACCTAAAAGCCATGATCAAAAAAAGAGCCTAGACATCACCTTTCATGAAAATATCAAGGAAAACTGCCCTGATATTCTAGAACCAGAGGGCAAAATAAGTATTCAGGGAATCCACTGATCACCACCTGAAAGAGATCCAAAAAGAGAAACTCCTAAGAACATTGTGGCCAAATTCCAGAATTCCCAGGTCAAGGAGAAAATATTGCAAGCAGCTAGAAAGAAACAATTCAAGTATTGTGGGAATACAATCAGGATAACACAAGATCTAGCAGCTTCTTCTACATTAAGGGATCAAAGTGCGTGGAATATGACATTCCAGAAGTCAAAGGAACTAGGACTAAAACCAAGAATCACCTATCCAGCTAAACTGAGTATAATACTTCAGAGGAAAACATGGCATTTTAATGAAATAAAGGATTTTCAAGCATTCTTGATGAAAAGACCAGAGCTGAAAAGCAAATTTGACTTTCAAACACAAGAATCAAGAGAAGTATGAGAAAGTAAACGGCAAAGAGAAATCATAAAGGACTTACTAATGTTGAAGTATTTAAATTCCTACCTCTAAAGACAATATTTGTAACTCTTGAAAACTTTTTTCAGCATCTGGGTAGTTGGTGGGATTACACACACACACACACACACACACACACACACACACACACACATGCATGCACACAGAGACAGAGAGCACAGAGTGAATTGAATAGGATGGGATCATATCTTTAAAAAATGAAGGTAAACGGTGAGAGAGAAATGTATTGGGAGGAGAGAGGGAGAAATGGAATGGGGCAAATTATCTCTCATAGAAGAGGCAGGCAGGAGACTTTTTGGTGGAGGGGAAAATAGGGGAGCTGAGAGAAAAACATGAAATTTACTCTCATCACATTCGCCTAAAGGAAGGAATAAAATACACATTCATTTTGGTATGAAAACCTGTTTTACAATACAGGAAAGTGGGGGAGAAGGGGATAAGCAGGGTGGGGGTTGATGATGGAAGGGAGGGCAATGGAATGAGGGAGCAATTTGAAATCAACACTCTTGGGGAGGGACAGGATCAAAAGAGAGAATAGAAGCAATGGGGAGGCAGGATAGGATGGAGGGAAATATAGTTAGTTTTACAGAACATAACTATTATCGAAGTCATTTGCAAAACTGCACTGATATGGCCTATATTGAATTGTCTGCCTTCCCAAAAGGAACAAGTGGGGAGGGAGGGATGGGGAGAAGTTGGAACTCAAAGATTTAGAAACTGCTGTTGAGTATTGTTCTTGCTACTAGGAAATAAGAAATACAGGTAATGGGCAATAGAAAGTTATCTGGCCCTACACGACAAAAGAGAAGATGGGGACAAGGGAATGGAAGGATGATAGAAGAGAGGGCAGATCGGTGATAGGGGAAATTAATATGCTTGGTGTATTGGGGTGGAGGTGGGGACAAATGGGAAGAAAATTTGGAACCCAAAATTTTGTGAAAATGCATGTAAAAAGTTAAATAAATAAATTTTTTCAAAAAAATAACATAAAAAACATATTTTACTTAAAAGTGCATATATATGTATGTGTGTATGTACGTGTGTATGTATGTATGTATGTATGTATGTACGTGTGTATATTGTGATTATTCCAAAGTGTTAAAATGGAAAGAGGACTACATTTCCAGACTGGGTACTTTGATTTTTCTTCTTACTACCAGTTTGACCTCAGACTTTGTATAACCCAGCTTCCTCATTTGTAAATGGGAGGGAGTACTGGACTAGATGGTCACTGAGTCCCTGTCAACCTCTGTATCTATAATATGTTACAATGTATTTTTATTCTCTATATTTGATCCAAACTTATGCAAATTCTTGTTTCCAATATTCTTTACCCTATGTTTTCCATATTTCCTCAGCTATTTCAATATCAATGGATTTATCATCATTATTTCTAAGTTTGTAGTCGTAGACTAGGGTGTGAAGTAGTGTGAAGTGTGCCCACCTCCTTAATTCTGTATTGTTCCTTAATCAGCTTCCCTACCGTGTTTCTGGAGAGCAATTTGGATCTGAGCCTTAAGGGCTACAAAAATGTTCATACCCTTTGACCCATCAATATCTTTCCTAGGACTGTGTCCCCAAGAGATCATAAAAATGGAAAAGGGTCCCATATGTACAAATATATTACAGTAGCTCTCTTTGTGGTGGTCAATAACTGAAAATTAAGTGGATGCCCATCGGCTTGGGAATGTCTGAACAAGTTGTGGTACATGAATTCAATGTATTGTGCTATAAGAAATAATAAATAGGAGTAGAAAGTCCTGGAAGGACTTCTAGGAACTGATGCTCAGTGAAAGGAGCAGAACCAGGAAAATTGTTTACACAGCAAAAACTACAGTGTGAGATGAATATTTCTTGTAGATTTAATCCTTCACAGCAACTTAAGGACCTAAAAAATTCCCAGTGTACTCTTGAGGCAAAATGTCTTCCACATGCAGAGAAAGAACTGTGGAACTGGATCAGAGAATGAAGTAGATCATTTTCTCTTGTGTTACATTATGTTTTGGTTTGTTTCTTTTATGGCTTCTCCCATTCGTTTTAATTCTTCTATGCAACATGGCTAAGGTGAAAATATATTTAATAAGGATGTACCTGTAGAACCTATATAAAATTGCACATTGTCTCGGGGAGGGAGGAGGGATAGGCAGGGAAAGGGGGTGGAAACATCTAAGATATATGGAAGTGATTGTAGAAAATTGAAAAGGAATGAAATATTTTTTTAAAAATGCTCAAAGAGGCAAAGCTGAAAGCTAAACCCAAATAGAATTAATGGTGGACAAGCACACCTAAATCTTTACAAATTAATTTACAAATACTCTGAATACAAAGGAATTACTCCCCCACATTTTTTTTCATAATAAATTGTAGAATGTAAAGGTATATAAAAAAGATAGGGCAGAAAGAAGACAGAGAAATGTGTAATGCCGCTTAATCAATTAGCTGTTAGAAAATAATGTAAGGAAAAAATTTAGCTTCTTGGAAAGAGGAGACTCTATATCAGAATGGGAAAAGAAGCAAAAGGAGAGACTGGAATACAGGGGAAAGGAAAAAATCTTGTCCTGAGTCATTTTTATTATTTTCCCCTTTTTGTCTTTGTTGGATGACATGACATTCTAGAACGGGCGGGGGATAGATGTGTCGGGAAATTATGGTCACCAAAAAAAAACTTAAAAAATATTAGTTTTTAAAATAAGTGTCTACAAGATTTAACAGCACTTATAAAAGCTAGCTAGAAAGAGGATATGAAATTCAACATATTTGATTTACTAAAACAGTGCCAAAACAGAATCATTTTTCTCTTTCATTTTTGCACCTTTAGGAAAATATTATTCTATTCCAAATGGTATAGAAATTGTAGAATTGAATGGTATTATTCTTCTAATCATAGAGAATATGTTCCAATTTGTATTCTTATATTTAGGGAAAAAGTGTTAATATTAGAATAATTAGAACCCTCTACATGCAAGGTTGTCTGATCAACTAAAATGAAATTAGACTAAACCTTTCCAAAACATCTTGAAGGAGAAAATACATTACCCTTGGGGGGTCTACATTAATCAAATGCCAGTTGGATAAAAGGAATGTGTTTTCCTTTTTTCTCACCAATAAGGAAACAAAGCTTTTGAGATTGTGTTTGGTGTGTCCATGAGTAACAGAGGATAAAAATCATTTAAGCTATATTTTTTCGTAAAATTTTTCTGCCACAATTTCAAAGCAAAAAGAAATTATTGATAAATAAACTCTGGAAAAGCATTTCTGTCACCCATATATCCATTCTCAGAATGTCACAATCAAGTCGGAGAAAAATGAAGAAAATAACTTAGAGTTTCATTTCCTAAGGCAAATGTGTTTGGTGTACTGATAGGAGCCACCATGGTGGAGTAAGCAGTAAATCGCTGTAATTCTCCATATACACCTCTGACAATCATAAAATAATGCCCCAAAACAAATCCTGGAGTAGCAGAGCCATCACAATCAGGATGAAGCAATCTTTTCACCCAAGATACTTGGAGGATTGATAAAAAAAGATATTTCTCCCTTGGAAAAAGGGGGCATTCCAGGACAGGAAGCATCCTAGCAAACCGGCAGCAATCCACACTTCAGCAGACAAGTAGGAGATCCTGAGCCCAAGTGTGGTGGATCAGGTAAATACCAACACAAGAACCCCTCAAATGCCTCAGCATAGTCAGGGGAACTGGTGGACTCCAGCTCTGAGCATCAGCACATGGTTCAATGTAGTCCCAGGCAACCAGGTATCCTCTAACAAGGGAAGAAAACAGATGAGACCTTCATGTACTTCAGTGTAGAGCTGAGAAATGCAGAAGCACTGCCACTGGGGCTCAACACATGTCAGACACCACAACTAGGACCCTAATTCAGGGCCAGGTGAGCTACCCCTATGGCTCCCAGTAGCAACCTACACAACATGACACTGAGAGTGCACTTCTTTCAATCCAAGAAACTTGGAAGATTGACAATAAAGTTCCTTGTTACTTGCTACTTCACTACTTCCAGTAGAAGCCCCCCTCCCCCAATCAGGGCATCAGAGCAACATCAGGAAAACAGCCAGAGCCTATAGCCACTCATACAAAAAAAACTAAAACAGTGTCCCTTCCACCTTAGGTGCAGAGCTCAAATTTAGAAGAAAGGAAAAAGACCTTAAAAATACGAGGAGAAATTTGATCATATAAAATTGTTATGGTGACAGGAAAGATGAAGATATAGAATCAAAAGAGGACAACATTGTCAAAACACATATGGACAAAACTAAAGAAAAAAAATGAGAAGCAATCTCAAACCCAGAAAGGACTCATGGACAAACTAAAAAAATAGTTGAAAAACACATAAGAGAGGTAGAAGAAAACATATGAAAAGAAATGAGAGTGATGGAAAACAATCGTAAAAAAAGAGTCAACAGCTTGGGAAACACTTTAAAAAAAAAAAAAAGAACTGGTCCAAAGAAGATTCAAAAACCCACTGAAGAAAGCCACAACCTAGAAAGAAAAATTGACTAAATTGAAAACAAAGTATCAAAGTCAATTGAGAAAAAGAACACCTTAATAGTTAGAGTTGGGCTAATGGAAGCTAATGATTTTATAAGGCATCAAGAATAAGTCAAACAAATTTAAAAAAATAAAATAAAATAAAAACAGATCTCAGACTTCTAGGAGCAAAGATTGTTATAAACTGCCCTTACATTTCCTTGTTAACCTGCAAAATCCCAGAAAGTATCTCCTCCAGGAAGAAATCTGAAGCCATCAGAAAGACAAAGTGCAGCAGTCTTTTAACCCGAGGCTTAGGGGATTTATTGAGAAAGGTCCCTCTCACTCTGGTGGATAAGAAATACTCAAGGACAGGAGTCATTCCAACAAGTGAGTCCCACCTCAGAAAACCAGCAAGAGATCTTAAGCACCAGGGTTGTGGAGCTTCCAAGCACTAATACCAGAACATCCCATGTGCCTTGAGGCAGGGGAACTGGCAGACTCCAGTTCACAGAACCACGTTATGTACCAGTGGTCTAGTGTCTTCAAGTAGCTGAACCTCCTAGTGCTTAAGAAAAGTTCAGGTGGGCAGGCATCCTCCAGGGCCCCAACTGCATCCCTACCCCTTACTTTCATCATATTTAGCTCAAGAATGGAATCACTTTCTCAGATTATAGAAATCTAACTTATCCTGCAGGAAATAGAACAGGAAAGGAAAATAAAAGGGAGAGGTGCATAAAAGAAAGGGAAGATGTAAGGAAAAGGGGAAATAAAAGGAATGGGGCTGACAGAAAGGCATGCAGTTGAGGCCAAAAGTCAAACTGTTGTGCAGAGGGAAAAGCAGAAAGGAGAGAGAAAAGAATAAATGAGGCTGAATAGGATGGAGAGAAAGACACAATAATCATAAAAGTCAATATAAACGGGATGAACTCTCCAGTAAAGTGGAAGCAGAGAGCAGAGTGAATTTAAAAAAAAATAATACTACAATATATAGGTTACAAGAAACTCATATGAAGCAGAGGGATACACACAGAGAAAAGGTTAAAGAACAGAAGACAATACATTCAGCTTCTGCTACAGTAAAATAAAGCAACGGTAGTAATTCTGATCTCAGAGAAAGCAACAGCAAAAGTAGATCTAATTTTTAAAAGGGAAGGGAAGAAATTATATCCTGTTAAAAGATACCATGGACAATGAAACAGTATCACTACTAAACATATTTGCACCAAGTATCATAGCATTCAAATTCTTAGAGAAGAAGTTAAGATACAGGAAGAAAAAGTCAGTAAAATTATACTAGATAAATCTAACCACAAAATAAGCAAGAAATAAATTAAGGAGGTGAATAGGATCTTAGAAAAATTATATATGGTAGCCCTCTAGAGAAAAGTGAATGGGGATAGAAAGGAATCTGTTTCTCAGTGGTACATGACATTTACGCAAACATTTACCATTTACCAGGGCATAACAACCTCAAAATCCAATGCAGAAAGGCAGAAATGGTAAATGCATACTTTTTCAGATCATGATGCAATAAAAATTACGTGGAATAAAGGAACAAGGAAAGAGATTGAAAATTAACTGGAACTAAATAATCTAACTTTAAATAAGGAGTAGGTTAAATAGAAAATTACAGAAAATAATTATATCCAAGAGAATGACAATAATGAGACAACTTAAAAAAAACATATGGGAAAGAGCAAAAGTGGATCTTAGGGGAAGTTTTATATCTCTAAGTGCTTACTTGAATAAAATAGAAAAAGATGAGACGAATGAATCGGGCAAGCAATTCATCAAGCTAGAAAAAAACAAATTTAAAATCTCCAATGAAATACCAACGGAGAAACTGTGACCAAAAGGAGACTTTAATAAAACTGTAACTGAGGAAACTATTGAACTAATGAAGAAAACTGAGAACTGATTTTATCAGGAAAACAATGAAATAGATAAACCTTTGGTTAATTTGATTTTAAAAAAGAAAGGGATAAAAAGAAATTACCAAGACCAAAAATAAAAAGTGTGATATCACTGCCAATGAACAGGCAACTCAAACAATAATCGGAAACTATTTTGACCTGCTGTATGCCAATAAATCAGATAGTGCTAGTGAAATTAATAAATATTTAAAAATATAAATTGCCCAGATTAACAGAAGAGGAAATAAAATATTTAAATAACCCCATTTCAGAAAAAGAAATTGAACATGTCATCAAAGAACTCCCTCAGGAAAAAAAAAACTCTCCAGGGAAAGCTAGATTTATAAGAGAATCCTATCAAACATTTAAAGAACCTTTAATCCCCATACTATATGGACTACTTCAGAAAATAGAAGACGGAGTCCTATCAAATTATTTTTAAAATAAAGATATGATGTTGATACTTAAACAAGGAAGATTCAAAACAGAGAAAGAAACTTGTAGCCCAATTTCTCTGGTTAATATAGAAGCAAAAAGCTGAAATAAATATTAGTAAAGAGACTATAGACACCTTTTATGAGAATAGTGGTTTTGATCAGATAAGATATATACCAGGAGTGCAGAAGTGGTTCAATGTTAGGGAAATTATCAATATAATTGAATATATCAACAATAAAACTAACTGAAATCATGTGATTATGTCAATAGGTACAGAAAAAAACTTTTTTAAAAAATGTATAGTAGCCATTTCTATTAAAAATACTTAAAGCGCATAATAATCAAAGAAGTTTTCCTTAAAATAATAATTAACATTTATCTAAAACCATCAGCAAGCATTATATGCAACAGAGATAAGCTAGATGCATTTCCAATAAGATCGGGGATCAAACAAGTATGTCCATTGTCACAACTGCTATTCAACATAGTACTAGAAACTTTAACTTTAGCAGTGAGTAGAAAAAGAAATTGAAGGAATTAAAATACCCAAAGAAGAAACCAAATAATCACTATTTGCAGATGATATTCAGATATACTTAGAGAATCCTAGAGAATCAAGTAAAAAAAACTGCTTTAAATAATAAACCACTTTAGCAAAATTTTAGGATTTGAAGTAAACTTGCACAATTAAATCATAGACATTTTCTATATAATACTAAGAAAGCCCAACAGCAAGAGAGAGAAAGAGAAATTTCATTTGAAGTTACTATAGACATTATACAATATTTGAGAGTCTACCTCCCATGACAAACCCAGTAAAACTTTTCACACATATAAAGTCAAATTTAAATAACTGAGAACATATCAGTTGCTTGTGGGAAGGCCAACCTAACATAATAAAATAAAATAATATTATAAAATGACAATTCTACCTAATTATTTTTTAGGGATAGAAAAAATAATAATAAAATTTTTGTGGAAAAACAAAAGGTCCAGAATATCAAGGGAATTGATGAAAAGAAATGCAAGGAAAGGTGCCCTAGGTGTATAAAACAACAATCATCAAAACTATTGGTACTGGCTAAGAAATAAAGTGGTGGATCATTGGAAGGTTTCGGTATGCAAGTCAAAGACTATAGTAATCTACCATTGATAAATCCAAAGACTCCAAGTTCTTGGATAGGATCTCAGTATTTAACAACAAATATTGGGAAAATTGGTAAATACTATGGCAGAAAATAAACCCACATCTTATATTGTATACCAAAATAAAGTCTAAATGGGAACAAAATTTAGATATATGAAGGCTGATACCATAAGCAAACTAGAAGAGCAAGGAACAGTTTGCGGGTCAGATTTATGGAGAATGGAAAAATTCATGGCCAAACAAGAGACAGAGAACATTATGAAATGAAAAATAGATTTTTTTATTTGTGAGAAATTTTTAAAATTAATTTAATTTTAGTTTTCAACACCCACTTCCATAAGGCTTTAATTGTCTCCCCCTCCTTCCTTCACCCCCTCCCCAAGACAGCATGAAATCAGACAAAGACTCTACATATGTATTCCTATTGGACATATTTTCAAATCAATCGTGTTGTATAGAAGAATTAGAATGAATGAGAGCGACCATGAAAAGGAAAAAAAAAATGAGAGACCATATAGTTTACCATGATCTGCATTCGGACTCTATAGTTCTTCCTCTGCATGTGCGTGATATTTTCCATCAAGAGACTTGGAATTGTTTTAGGTTGCTGCATTGCTTCTAAGAACCAAGTCTATCAAAATCAGTCGTCCCACACTGTGACCTTTACTGTGTATAATGTTTTCCTGGATCTGCTCACTTCACTCAACATCAGTTCATGTAAGTTTTCGAGGTTTTCCTAAAGTCTACCTGCTCTTGATTCTTTATAGCACAATAGTATTCCATTACATTTATGCACCACAACTTGTTCAGTCATTCCACGCCTGATGGGCATACCCTCAATTTTCCAATTCTTGGTAACCACAAAAAGATTTGCTATAAATATTTTTACACATGTAAGTCCTTTTCCATTTTATATGATCTTTTGGGATACAAACTTAGAAGGTGTCTCATTCAAAGGATCTGGACAGTTTTATAGCCCTTTGAACATAGTTCCAAATTGCTTTACAGAATGGTTTGATCAGTTCACAACTCCACAAATAAGGTATTAGAGTTCCCATTTGCTCTATTCTTTTCAACCATTTACCATTTTCCTATTTTGTCATTAGCCAACCTGATAGATGTGATGTGGTACCTTAGAGTTGCTTTGATATACATTTGTCTAATCAGTATTGATTTAGGGCATTTTTTCATATGACTATAGCTAGCTTTAATTTCTTCCTCTGAAAACTTCTTGTTCAAATCCTTTGATCGTTTGTCAATATGGGAATAACTTGTGTTTGTATAAATTTTACTCAGGTCTATATACTTTAGAAACGAGGCCTTTATCACAGAAACTACATGTAAAAATTCTTTCCCAGTTTTCTGCTTCCCTCCTAATTTTGGTTTCATTGGCTTTGTGCAATTTTTTTTCATTTTAATGCAATCAAAATTACCCATTTTGTGTTTCATAATGTCCCCTATCTCTTGTTTCATCATAAATTTTTCTGTGCTCCAAAAATATGACAGATAAACTATTCCTTGCTCTCCTAACTTGCTTATAGTACCAGTCTTTATATCCAAATCGTGTATCCCTTTTGAATTTATTTTGATATATGATGTAAGATGTTGGTCTATGCCAACTCTTTGCCATATTATTTTCCAGTTTTCCAAGCAGTTTTTGTCAAATAGTGAGGTCATATCCCAGAAACTGGGGTATTTGGGTTTGTCAAAGAGTGGATTACTGTAATCATTAACTATAAAGTGTTTTATGTGCCTAGCATATTCCACTGATCCACTTCTCTACTTCTTAGCCAGGACAAAACAGTTTTGATGAGTACTGGTTTATAACATAATTTAATGTCTAGGCCATCTTCCCTACCATTTCTTTTCACTGATTCCCTTGATATTTTCTAACTGTTGTTCTTCTAGATGAATTTGTTATTTTTTCTAACTCTATAGAATATTTTTTGATAGTTCGAGTAGTATAGTATAGTATAGAATCAGTACATTAATTTAGGTAGAATGGTCATTTTTCATCACATTAGCTCAGCCTATCCATGAGCAACTGATGTTTTTCCAATTATTTATATGTGGCTTTATTTGTGTGAAAAGTATTTTTGGAATATTTTTTATTGCCTACAATAATTTTAAATGGAATTCCCCTTTCTCTCTATTGCTGTTTGGTTTTGCTATATCCTGAAACTTTGCTAACTTTGTTTATTATTTCAAGTAGTTTTTTTTTTTTTTTGCTTAATTCTGTAGGATTATCTAAGCATATCACTTTATCATCCACAAACAGTGGTAGTTTTCTTTCTTCTTCCCCTATTCTAATTTTCTCAATTTCTGTTTCTTCACTTGAAGAGGACCATGACATCAAGATGATGACGTTACTTGAAGTTGACTTTAATTTGAGTGAGGGAGGGTTGTGCAAGGTTGCTAACCTCACTTCCTTCTCCTGTGCCATTTGGATCCAGTGGCCTGATATTCATCAAGATGACTGAAGGTGCCCTGGGATGCAATGTGAGACCCTGGCCCTCTCAAGCTACAGTGTTGTACCACTCTCACTTTAAGTGAGATACACCCATTCAATGAATAGGCTTCTTTAAGCAGTTGCTCAAGAGGTGGCTCCTTTATTAAAAAAAAAAAATCCAACTGGGAGAAGACCCTCAGGGTTTCTGTGTAAAAACAAATGCATCTAACTTATCCCTATTACATATAATGCTTGCTGATGGTTTGAGACAGATGCTGCTTATCATTTTAAACAAGACTCAATTTATTCCTAGGCTCTCCAGTGTTTTAAATAAGAATGGGTGTAGTATTTTGTCAAAAGTTTTTTTGCATCTATTGAGACAATCATAGGGTTTCTGTTAGTTTTGTTGTTGATAAAATCAAATATGATGATAGTTTTCCTAATATTGAACTACCCCTGCATTCCTGGCATAAATTTCACACTATCAAAGTGTGTTATATTGTGATAAGTTTCTGTAATCTTTTTGCTAGTGTTTTATTTAATAGTTTTGCATCTGTATTAAATAGAAAAGACTGTTTCATAATTTTTCTGTTTTGACTCTTCCCAGTTTAGGTATCAGAACCATATTTGTAACCTAAAAAGATTTTGGTAGGTCTCCTTCACCAGTCCCCAAATAGTCTATATTGTATTGGAATTAACAGTTCACTAAGTGTTTGATAGAATTCACTTGTAAATCCATCTAACCCTGCTGATTTTTTCCTATGGAGTTCAGTATGGCTTTATTCCATTTATTTTTCTTAGAAGGGGTGACTTAAGGAGCTTACTTCCTCTTCCATTAACCTTTACAATTTCTATTTTTTTGTAAATATTCATTTCACTAAGATTGCATAATTTATTGACATACAGCTAGGTAAAATTATTTCTAATTATTGTTTTAATTTTCTCTTCATTAGTGGGGAATATACCCATTTTATTTTTGATACTGATAACTTAGTGTTCTTTTTCTTCTTTTAAGTCACATTAACAAAACTTAGGAATTTCATAGGTTTTCTTATAAAAGCAACTCTTAGCTTTATTCATTATTTCAATAGTTTTCTTAGTTTCAACTTTATTAATCTCTCTTTGGCTTTCAGTTTTTCCAATCAAGTATTTAATTAGGGATTTTAAATTTTTTTCGTTTTCTAGATTTTCGTTGGCATGCCCAAATCATTGATCTCTTCTTTCTCTATTTTATTTATGTATGCATTCAGAGATAGGAAACTTCCCCTAAGAACTGCTTTTGCTGCATCCCACGTTTTGTTAGGTTTCTCATTATAGTCATTCTTTTGAATAAAGTAATTGATTGTTTCTATGTTCTGTTGTTTGACCCACTCATTCTTTAGGATTAGATTCTATAGTTTCCAATTGACTTTTGTTCTATCTTTTCCATGGTCCTCTACTATATGTAGTTTTTATTGCATCATGATCTGTAAAGGATACATTTAATTTTTTTCTGCAGTGGTTTGTGAGGTTTTTATGCCACAGTACATGATCATTTTTCGTGTAAATACCATTTACCACTGAAGAAAAGGCAAATCCATTTATGTGTCCATTCAGTTTTCTCCAGAAGTCTATCCTATCTACCTTTTCTAAAGTTTGATTCACCTCCTTAACTTCTTTCTTTTTTATTTTGAGAATAGATTTCTAAAGTTCACAGAAGGAGAGGTTGAAGTCCCCTTCTGGTACAGTTTTGCTATTTCTTCCTTTAACTCCCTTGCCTTCTCCTCCAAGAATTTGGACGCTATACCATTTGTTGCATATGTTTAATAATGATACCACTTCATTGTCTATGGTGACTTTTAGGAGGATACAGTTTCCATCCTTATCTCTTTTCATTAGATTTATTTTTGCTTTTGCTTTCTCTGAGATTAACATTGTTAGCCTCGATTTTTTTTAACTTCACCTGAACTGTACTATATTTCAACTTAAGCTTTTTGCCTTTACTTTTTGTGTATCCCCATGTCTCAAATGTGTTTCTTGTAAACAACATATTATAAGATTATGATTTCTAATCCATTCTGACTCCACCTCTGTTTTGTGGTAGAGTTCATCCCACTCACATTCACCATTATAATCAGTATCACTGTCTTTCTCTCCATCCTATCCCCTCCATTTATTCTTTTTTTCCCTTCTCCCTTTCCTTTCTTAGAACAGGTTTTCTTTGGACCACCATTTTCTTTAATCTTTCCACCATTCTATAAAACCCTTCTCTTTTCTTTCCCCTTTCCCTTCCTACTGCTTTTATGGCAGGTTAGATTTTTATATCTCGGTATGTTTTTCCCTCCTTGAAGCAAATATGATCAGAGCAAAGTTCAATCAATGCCTGTCT
This sequence comes from Bettongia penicillata ogilbyi, assembly GCA_023548195.1. Lineage (NCBI taxonomy): Eukaryota > Metazoa > Chordata > Mammalia > Diprotodontia > Potoroidae > Bettongia > Bettongia penicillata. The sequence goes on along the minus strand of JAJHZJ010000242.1, from coordinate 5,893,903 downwards.
CTCTTTTCTTTCCATCTAATGAAATAGTTTTTGTGCCTCTTCATGAGATGTAATTTGCACATTTCTGTCTCTTCCTTACCTCTTCTCCCATTAAAATTCCTTCTCGTACCTTAAGTTGGATGTTTATCATAGCATCAATTAATTTGTACCCACACACTTTATCTATCTATAGCCCTTTTAAATGTTGCAATAAATATAGAATCATCAGGATTTACAAAGATTGTCTTCCCATTTATGGATATAGACTGTTTGCCCTCATTGAATAACATGCTTTTTTTTTTCTTTCCTGTTTATTTTATACCTCTCTTGAGTCTTGTATTTGAGTATCAAATTTCCCATTGAGCTCTGGTCTTTTCATCAGGTATTTCTGGAAGTCTTCTCCTTTCCTGATAGATTATACTGTTTTATTGGATGGTTGATTTTGTTTGTATTCAAGATATTTTCTCTTACAGAATATCATATTCCAGTCATTTGATCTTTTAATGCAGAAGCTCCAAGGCCCTACATAATCCTAGCTGTAGTTCCATGATGTTTGAATAGTTCCTTTCTGGCTGTTTGCAGTATATCCTCCTTGATCTGATAATTCTGGAATTTGACTACAATATTCCTTGCTGTTTTCAATTTGGGGGTCTCTTTTAAGGAGGTAATTGGTGGTTCTTCATTTTAAAACTTAATCTGAATCTTATTTTTATATTTGCCCTATCACCTTCTCAAGGCTAGACAATTAAAAAAATCCCCGAAGTTTGCCAATTTGTAAGGTGTAATTCTACATGGGGAAAATTTAAGAATCACATCTCCCAAGCTGACTGGAGCTGGCTGTAGCACAATCCTGAAAGACATGAACTGCATTTTCATCGGTGCTTGATGATACATTCATTAATTTAGGTAAAAAGCAGAGAATTCTCTCCACAGTGCTGAAAAATCCAAATAGGAAATCACACTTCATTTTTCTTTCAAATAATTCTCAAATACAGCATATTTTATCAATGGAAATATGAAAGGTCCAGCGGCAGAAGATTAGACCTGGAGTCAGAAATATGGGTTCTAGTCATTGATGAACTGCATGAACTTTTTTTTCAGCTATGGAAATAATATGTTTAATTCATTATATCCTTAAAATAAAATAATTTGTATACAAGAAAAATTCACCGTTTCATGTGGACCTTTATTAGTTTTTGAAATGTACTTCCACAGTACTTTGAGTTACAAGTTGTCTCCCCATCACTTCCCTTCACCCAACAAAGGCAGTGTGCATTTTGATTCCTCCTTTCCCTAACCTACCCTTCCTTCTATCACATCCTTTCCTTCTTTTATCTCCATCCCCTCTATTTCCCTGTACAACAAGATAGATGTCTATACCTCATTGCATGTATGTCTTATTTACCAACTGCATGTAAAAACCATTTTCAACATTTGTTTTTAAAACTTCTCTCCTTCCTCCCTCCCCAAACCCCCATTGAGAAGAAAAACAATTCAATATAGGCAGCAAATGTGTAATCATGCAAAACATTCACATAACAGTCATGTTGGAAAGATTAACTACATTTCCCTCCATCTAATCCTGCCACAATTTATTCTATTCACTCCTTTCACCCTGTCCCCCCTTGAAAATGTTTGCTTTTAATTACCCCTCCTCCATTTTGCCTTTGCTTTTATCATCTCCCCACCCCCTGCTTAATTCCTTCCTCCCTACTTTCCTTTAGTGTTAGAGAGGTTTTCATATCAAATTGAGTGTGTATGTTATTATCTCCTTAAACCAGATGGGATGAGAGTAAAGCTTAGTCTTTTCTTCTCACCTCCCTCCTCTTTTCCCTCCATTGAAAAAGCTTTCTCTTGCCTCCTTTATGCGAGAGATAGTTCATCCCATTCTATTTCTCCATTTATCCTCTCAATATATTCCTCTCTCACTCATTAATTTTATTTTTTAGATGTCATCTCTTCATATTCAACTCAACCTGTGTCTTTTCTATATGAATATAATCCCAAATCTCAACGATTATTATATTATCTTTCCATGTAGGAATGTAAGCAGTTTAACTTTAATGAGTCATTGATGATTTCTCTCTCCTGTTTACCTTTTCTTAATTCTCTTGATTCTTGTGTTTGAAAGCCAAATTTTCTATTCAGTTCTAATAATTTCATCAAGAATACTTGAAAGTCCTCTATTTCATTAAATGACTAAATTTTTCCCTGAAGTATTGTACTCAGTATGAGTGGGGAGGTTATTCTTGGTTTTAATTCTGGTTCCTTTGATCACTAGAATGTCAGATCCCAAGTCCTTTGATCCCTTAGTGTAGAAGTTGCTAGATCTTGTGTTATCATGATTATGTTTCCACAAACTTCAATTCATTTCTGGCTCTTTGTAACATTTTCTCCTTGATATGGGAGCTCTAGAATATGGCTACTATATTGCTATGAGTTTTTCTTTTGGTATCTTTTTCAGGATGTGATTGGCAAATTCCTTCAATATCTATTTTACCCTCTGATTCCATAATATCAGGGAAGTTTTCCTTGACAATATCTTGAAAGATGATGTCTAGGCTCTTTTTTGTCATATATTTCAGGTAGTCTAATAATTTAAAAATTTTCTCTCCTGGATCTATTTTCCATGTCAGTTGGTTTTCCAATGGTTGGTTTTTCACATTGCCTGCCATTTTTTTTCATTCCTTTGTTTTCGCTTTATAATTTCTTGATTTCTCATGAAACATTAACTTCCATCAGCTCCATTTAATCTTGAATGAAATATTTTCTTCAGTGAGCTTTTGGGCCTACTTTTTCACCTGACCAATTCTGCTTTATAAAGTATTCTTCTCCTCTTTGACTTTTTATATCTCTTTTATCACTTGGGTAAGTCTGCTTTTAAGGTGTCATTTTCTTCAGCATTTTTGGGTCCCCTTTAGCAAGCAGTTGACTCATTTTTCGTGATTTTCTTGTATCATTCCTATTTCTATTGCAAATTACCCTTCTACTTCTCTTATTTGAGTTTGAAAATCCTTTTTGAGATCTTCTATGGCCTGAGACCAATTCATATTTTTTCTTGGAGGCTTTGGATAAAGGGTCTTTGATTTTGTTGTCTTCTGTTTGCATGTTTTGTTTTTCCTAGTCACTTAAGTAAGATTCTATAGTCTGATTTGTTTTCCAGTTTTTGCTCTTTTCTTCAGCCAGTTAGTTGACTTTTGAGCTCTTTGTCAATGTAGTTCTCTGCTTCCACTGCAGGGCTAGGAGTCAGTCGCTCAATCCTACAAAATATGTGGGCCTGGGGCTCCACAAATAGCAACTGCCACTGCTACCGCCCCTATTGCTGTAACTGTGGAGGACTCCTCCACTTTCTTCACCCACTCCACTGCACTGGGGCTTTGGCTCAGCCACTCTAGTCTCTCACAAATTTTGCACAGGCTTTTTTTCCATTGACCCTCTAATTTGTCCTCAGCATTTTGGGGTTGTGAAATCTGGAGACCACTGTATGTGCCAGTGATTGAGTCCCCTGAGGCCTGCTTAGGTCCCGTATGTGCCAGCATGGCCCACACTGGGCTGCCATCTGCACCCACTACAACACAATAGATGGTTCCCATGGGATTTCCAGGCTGTCTTTGACTGGAAAGTTGTTTCACTTCTTCATTCTCTGGGTTCTTCAGCTTCTGAATTCCAGCAAAGTAGTGTTTTTAGAGATATTTGACTGGGTTTGGGGTGGGGGGAGAGTTGTAGCATGTCTGTATTTTTATTCCGACATCTTGGTTCTGGCCCTGGTGGATACTTTAGATGATTATTTTACCCACTGGTTTTATGAAACTGGGGCAAATTTCCTTAGTGATTTCGTTGAAGATGCTGTCCAGGCTCTTTTTCTGATCATGGCTTTCCAATGAACCAATAATTCTTAAATTACCTCTCTTGGATCTATTGTCCATGTCAGTTATTTTTCCATGAGGTATTTTATGTTTTCTTCTATTCTTTCATTCTTTAGATTTTGCTTGTCTGATTCTTGGTGCCTTTAGAGTCATTAACTTCTACCTGCCCAATTTTAATTTATTAACAAGTAGTTTTCTTCAGTTAGCTTTTGTACCACCTTTTCCATTTAGCCAGTTTTTCTTTATAAGGAGTTGTTTTCTTCAGTGATTTTTGTTTTCCTTTTTCTCAATAATATTTTTAAAGGAATTATCCAATTTTTCTTCTGCCTCTCTAATATGGCTTTAAAGCCTCTTGAACTCTTCCAAGAAGACTTCTGGGGCTTAAAAACAGTTCATATACCCCTTTGAGGTTTCAAATGGTACTTGTTTTTCTAAGCTGCCTTTTGCTCATTGCATTTGCCTTTTTCCTGGATTTTTAAGTTCATCTCTGCTTCTGGGGAACACAGTTCTCTGACCCATGCTTCTTTTGCTGGGGTTAGATGTCTGTTTGCTGTCTTTGTGTGCTAGGGCATCAGATTCTGGCAGCTGTAAGCTTTGTAATACTGTAGTTTACCTGGTGCTGAGTTGTAACTGGTGGTGGTGGTGGCTGATTTCTAACAAAACCAGGTGAGATCTTTCTGAATTTCTCCAGTGTTACACGGAAAGTATGTGCGTGGGATGGAGTTTGGCTGATGGGGGTCTCCTCCCTGGGTGAGTCACTAGAGCACATTTAGCCTCAACTATTGGTAGACACTCTTCTGTGGTTCTCGTCAGTGTCTGCCAATTCCCCTGACTATATAAAGGCACCCAGGAGGTCCTGGTGCTGGTGCTTGCTGGCTCCACCACCCTACAGCTCAGGAACTTCTTTTGGTTTGTTGCAGTAAAGTCAACTGCTGGCTTCTCTGGTTACCTCCTGTTCTGTTGTGGTTCCCTTCAGCTACAGAAAGCTACTAACCCCCTAGCCTCAAGTGGTTAAAAATCTTCTGCACTCCATCCTTCTGCTGAATACACTGTTCCAGGATTTTTAGGTCATTAAAAGAGTGTGAGAATGACTTACTGCTTACTCTACCATCTTGGCTCCCAGAATTCCCAAAATGGCAAGTTTTGGTTGCATTAAGTTGGAAAGTTTTTGTTTTGTTCTTTTTTTTTTTTCATAAAGCCAGTGCATCCAAGATTAGAAGGGAAGTGGAAAGCTGGGGAACAATCTTTACAATCAGTATCTCTGATAGATGCCTCATTTCTAAAATACATTAAGAATTGAGTCAAAATAGAAATAAATCATTCTCCAATTGATAAAGGGTCAAAGGATATTAAGTTTTCAGATGAAGAAATGAAGGCTGTCTAAAGACATATGAAATAGTGTTCTAAATCACTATTCATTAGAGAAATGGACATCAAAACAACTCTGAGGTACAACATCATACATATCAGATTGGGTAACATGACAAAAAAGGAAAATGATAAATATTGGAGATGATGTAGGAAAATGAGGACCCAAATACATACCTGATGGAGTTGTGACCTGATCCTAATATTCTGGAGCATAACTTCGAACTCTGATCAAAGTGTTATAAAAATGTTCATAGCTTTTGACCCAGCAATAACATTTCTAGGTCCATGTCCCAAAGATATCATAAAAATGGGGAAATGGATCCACATGTACAAAAATATTTAGAGCAGCTTTTCCTATGGTAGCCTAGAATTGAAAATTGAAGGGAAGTCAATCAATTGGACAATGGCCGAACAAGTTGTGGTATATGAACGTAATGGAATACCATTGTTCCATAAGAAATGATGAGCACATGGACTTCAGAAAACCTGGAAAGGCTTACAGAAACTGATACTGTGTGAAGTGAGTAGAACCAGGAGAACACTGTACACAGTTACAGCAACATTGTGTGAGGACTAACTTTGATAGACTTATCTCTTCTCAGCAGACATTTAAGGATCTAAGAGAACCTCAAACTTGTCATGATGGAAAATTCTATCTGTATCCAGAAAAAGAACTATGATCTAAATTCAGAACAAAACATACTTTTTGCTCTCTCTCTCTCTCTCTCTCTCTCTCTTTCTTCTTTCTCATGGTTCTTCCCATTGGTTGTAATTCTTCTTGACAGCATCACTCATGTGAAAATATATTTAATATAAATGTATATGTAAAGTCTGTATCAGATCACATGCCATTATGGGGTATAGGAGGACAGGAAGGGGGAGAAAATATGGAACTCAAAATCCTATATAAGTGAAAGTTGAAAACTAAAAATAAATAAGTTGTAATAAGGGGAAAATGGAAGAAAATTTAAAATATCTATATGAAAAGCAACTAAGCTGGAAAATACTTCCTGGAGAGACAATATCAGAATCATATGGACTACTTGAAAGCCGTAATCCAAAGGAAGATCTGGAGAGCACCTTCCAAGTAATTATAAAGAAAACTACCCTGATGTGCTGGTATCAGAAGGGCAAAATAGGCCTTGAAATAAATAAAATAGGCATCTGATCTCCTCCTAAAAGAGATCCCAAAATGAAAACTCTAAGGATGATTATAGATATATTTCTGAACTCTCAGGTCATGGAAAAAGTTCTACAAGTGGTACAAAGAAACATTTCAAATACCATAGAGTCACAATCAAGATTACACAAGACTAGGCAAGTGTAACATTAAAGAACCAGAAGTCATGGAACATGATATTCTGGATGGCAAAAAGTAGGGAATACTTTCAAGAACACCTTATCTGGCAAAATTAAGCATAATAAATGAAGGGGGATAATGATCATTCAATGAAATAGAAGGATTTCAAGCTTCAATATCAAGACCCACGAGAAACATAATATATGAAAGGGGAAAAGAAAAGGGATTCAACAGAGTTAAACTAATTACATTCCTGCACAGGAAGATGATATTTGCAATTCTTTAAAAAAAATTATCTCACTACTAGAGCAAGTAGAAGGAATATACATAGACAGAAGGTAGGATATAAATGAATTTGAGGGAATGACCTAAAAACTATTAAGGGAAGAGAAAGAAGAGTGCAATTTGTGTGGAAAGAAAGGAGAGGTACAATGGTGTAAATTATTTTATATGAAGAGGAGCTAAAGATCTATTACAGTGGAGGGAAAGTGAGGAGGGTGGGCAAAAAGCACTGCATGAATTTTATTCATCAGTATTGACTCAAGGAGGGAATTATATACACAATCAGTTGAATATAGAAATCTATCTTCCTCAACAAGGAAGTTGGAGGGGAGGAGATCAATTAAAGCTTGGAAGTAAGGGCTATTTGGGGAGGTAGTAGACAAAAGTAAAATACTGCTCATGAGGGAAGGGGTGAAAGGAGAGACATAGCAGGCAGAAATAAGAATAGAATGGAGAGAAATACACAGGTATTAATCATAACTGTAACGTGAATGGGATGAACTTGTCCATAAAATAGAAGCAGATAATAGAGTGGATCAAAAACCAGAATCCTACAATATGTGATCTAAAAGAAACACACTTAAATAGAGTGACACCCGCAGAGGATAAATGTAACAGATGTAACAGGGTGGAGCAAAATCTATTATGATTTAACTAGTGTAAAAAACGAAAGTAGGAGTAGCAATCCTGATCTCAGACAAAGTAAAAGCAAAAATAGGCCTAATTAAAAGAGAGAAGGGAACATACTACATTTTACTAAAAGGTAGAGATAACTTAAAAGTGTCAACACTAAACATATATGTGTCAACACATATACATATATGCATGCATATGTGTGTGTGTAACAAGGGGTATGGCATATAAATTTTATTTTGCATTTTTTTCCTTTTCTTTTTGAACATTCAATTCGATAGGCTTTTGATTTTTAAATTTTCTTCTCCTTCTTCCCCTTCCCCTTCCCCAAGATAGCATGCAATTTGATATAGGCTCTACATTCATAGTAAATACATTTTCATATTAGTCATGTCAAAGAAAAATTGTAGAAATATGGAATGTTTCATGAATTTGCATGTCACCTTTGTGCTGGGGACATGTTAATCTTCTCTATATCATTCCAATTTTAGTGTATATGCTGCCAAAGCAAGCACAGTATAGAAATTATTAAAGGAATACTTAGGTGAGTTACAAAGAAATAGACAAGAAAACAAAACTGTACTAGTGGGAGACATCAACTCTTCCCTCTCAGAACTTTGCAAATCCAACCAAAAAATAAACCAGAAAGAAACTAAAGACATAAATAGAATATTAGAAAAGTTAGAAATGTCAAACTTTTGGTATGATGTAGGTATAGAGGTTGATAACACAAGCAAATTAGAAAAGCAAGAAGTAGTCTTCCTGTTGCATCTATTCATAGGGAAGAACTCATGATTAAAGAAGAGTTAGAGAGCATTACGAATTTTTTTTAAAAAACTGGTAATTTGATTATATACTTTTTTTTAAATAGCTTTTTACGGGAGTCAAGATGGCAGAATAGAAAGACACACATAAGCAGGTTCTCCCCACACAGCCCATAAAATACCTGTAGAGAGGGACTCTCAACAAATTCTGGAGCAGCAGAATTAGAGAACAACAGAGTGGAGGAGATTGCCAGGCCAGGATGACCTAAAAGGCCAGCGGGAAACGTCTGTTCTACTGGACACATAGAAGAGTCCAGCCCAGCCTTGGCCACGTGGCTCCCAAACAGCCCTTGGGAGCAGAATCTCCAGTCACAGAAGCAGCAGTTTGCAGATCCCTCAACCCACAGGTGCCAAAGGTCAGTGACAGGGTTTTATTCAGCTGGCTAGAAAGGGATAGGGGTCTTCCCATAGCTCTGTCATCAGGCAGTGGCCAAGAGGCCACATCAGGCAGGCTGCAGCAGTTCCCACAGCAGCCCCTACAGAAGCTTGCATCCATTGTTGGATCGTAAAAACCCTAGGGACATTGAGGAGTTGATTAATACCTCAGCCTTGTGAAGAGGCCCTGAGGGAGTTGATCTTTATCTCACAATGAATGGCATCTGAACTGGAGGCCAAGTGGCTGTGGAGAGGAAACTATTAAGATTCAGGGCACAAAAATCTCTTTCTTATCCCAGACCAATGTACCTATTTGATTGTGCCACCATGGAAGAATTGAGATCTTTCAGATTTCAAGAGTATACCCTACTCTTGACAAAATACCCAAAAGTCAAGGAACTGGTTGGAAAAATGCCCAAAAAAAGGAAAAAAAAAAGGCCATAGAAAGTTACAATGCTTACCATCAGGGAAAGGCATAAAATTCAAGGCTTCTGTATTCCAAACATCCAAAATAAATATTCAATGGTCTCATGCCATGGAAGAGTTCAAAAAGGATTTTGAAAATCAAGTAAGAGAGATGGAGGAAAAATTGGGAAGACAAGTGAGAAAGATACAAGAAAAGCATGAAAAGCAGGTCCACACCTTGCTAAAGGAGACCCAAAAAAATGGTGAAGAAAATAACACCTTGAAAAATAGGCTAACTCAATTGGCAAAAGAGGTTCAAAAAGTCAATGAGGAGAAGAATGCTTTAAAATGCAGAATTAGCCAAATGGAAAAGGTAGTTCAAAAGTTCACTGAAGAAAATAGTACTTTAAAAATTAGAATGGAACAGATGGAGGTTAATGACTTTCTGAGAAACCAAGAAATCATAAAACAAAACCAAAAGAATGAAAAAATGGAAGATAATGTGAAATATCTCACTGGAAAAACAACTGACCTGGAAAATAGATCCAGGAGAGACAATTATGGGACTACCTGGAAGCCATGACCAAAAAAAGAGACTAGATTTCATTTTTCAGGAAATTATCAAGGAAAACTACCCTGATATTCTAGAACTAGGGGGCAAAATAAATATTGAAAAAATCCACCGATCACCTCCTGAAAGAGATCCAAAAAGTGAAATTCTTGGGAACATTGTGGCCAAATTCCAGAGTTCCCAGGTCAAGGAGAAAATATTGTAAGGAGCCAGAAAGAAACAATTCAAGTACTGGGGAAATATAATCAGGATAACACAAGATCTAGCAGCTTCTACATTAAGGGAGGTGTGAAATATAATATTCCAGAAATCAAAGAAACTAGGACTAAAACCAAGAATCACCTCCTAGCAAAACTGAGAATGATACTTTAGGGGAAAAATGTTATTTCAATGAAATAGAGGACTTTCAAGCATTCTTCATGAAAAGACCAGAGCTGAAAGAAAATTTGACTTTCAAACACAAGAATGAAGAGAAGCATGAAATGGTAAACAGGAAAGAAAAATCATAAGGGACTTACTAAATTTGAACTGTTTACATTCCTACATGAAAAGACAATATTTGTAACTCTTGAAACTTTTTTCAGTATCTGGGTCATTGGTGGAATTATACACACACACACACACAAACACACACACACACATGCATGCACAGAGAGAGAGAGACAGGGAGAGACAGAGAGACAGGGAGAGACAGAGAGCACAGGGTAAATTGAATAGGATAGGATCATACCTTTAAAAAATGAAATTTAGGGGTGAAATAGAAATATATTGGGAGAAGAAATGGAGAAAAGGAATGGGGCAAATTATCTCTCATAAAAGAGGCAAGTAAAGGACTTTTCATTGGAGGCAAAAAGGGAGGAGGTGAGAGAAAAAACATGAAGATTGCTCTTATCACATTCGGCTAAAGGAAGGAATAAAATGCACACTCATTTTGGTATGAAAACCTATCTTACAATACAGGAAAGTGAGGGAGAAGTCGGGTCAGGGGGTGATGGAAGGGAGGGCAAAGAGAGAAGGGAGAATTTAGAAGTCAACACTCTTGGGGAGGGACAAGACCAACAGAGAGATCAAAAGGAATGGGGGGCAGGATAGGATGAAGGGAAATGTTGTTAGTCTTACACAACACAACTATTATGGAAATCATTTGCAAAAGTACACAGATATGGCCTACATTGAACTGATTGCCTTCCCAAAGGTGATGGGTGGGGAGGAAGGGAGGAAGAGAAATTGGAACTCAAAGTTTTAGGAACAACCGTTGAGTATTGTTCTTGCATAAAACTAGGAAATAAGAAATACAGGTAATGGGGTATAGAAAGTTATCTTGCCCTACAGGACAAAAGAGAAGATGGGGATAAGGGAAGGGAGGGATGTTAGAATAGAGTGCAGATTGGTCATAGGGGTAATTAGAATGCTTGGCATTTTGGTGTGGGGGAAGGGGAGAAATGGAGAGAAAATTTGGAACCCTAAATTTTGTGGAAATGAATGTTGAAACTTTTAATAAATAAATTTAAATACAAAAAAAAGCAAAAAAAAAAGCCTTAACACAAGCAAAACCAATGCAACCAAAATTAGAAGCGTCAGAAAATTGTGAAATAATCTTTACAGTATATCTCATATCTCAGATATACAGAGAAATGAGTCAAATTTAGAGGAACACAAGCCATTCCTGAATTTATAAATGACTAAAGGACATGAATAGTTAGTTTTCAGATGGAGAAATCAAAACTATTCATAGACATATGAAGAGGTGATCTAAATCTCTTTTGATTAGAAAAATGCAAATTAAAATAAACTCACACCTTTCAGACTGACTAATAAGGCAGAAAAGGAAAATGGTATATGCTGCAGAAGATTTGGGATAATTGGTACACTGTTGGTGCGGTTGTGCAGTGATCATACTATTCTGGAGGGCAATTTGGAACTATGCCCAAAGGGCAACTAAACTGATTTTTGATCCAGCAACACCACTACTAGGTCTGTATCCAAAAGCTGTTATTAAAAATGGAACAGGACCTCCATGTGCCCTTTATAACACCTTTTTTGTGGTGGCCAAGAACTGGCAATAGAGGGGATACCCATCAATTGGGGAATGGCTGAGAAAGTTGTGGTATATGAATGCAATAAGAAATGATGAACAGGCAAATCTCAGAAACACCTGGAAAGACTCATACAAACTGATGCAAAGTAAAATGATGACATGACTTTGTCATGAAACTTGACTTTGTTTTGAGTGAGGGAGGTCTGTGCAGGTCACTAGCCTCACTTCTCTTCCAGAGCCATCTGAATCCAGTGACCAGATATTCATCAGTATGACTGGAGATGACCCAGGATGAGGCAATTGGGGTTAAGTGACTTGCCCAAGGTCACACAGCTAACACATGTCAAGTGTCTGAGGTGAGATTTGGACATGGGTACTCTTGATTCCTCCACTGGTGCTCTATCCACTGCACCACCTAGCTGCTCCAAAGTGCAGTGATAAGAAAAAGGAAAACATTGTACATGCTACTGGCAACATTGTATGATGATCAGGTACAAATGTCTCAGCTCTTTTCAACCACACAATAATCCAAGATAAGTACAAAGTACTCAGGAAGGAAAATTCTATCCACATCCAAATAAGAAACTGAATGCAAATTGAAATATATTTTTTTTTTCCAATTTACTGTCTTCTTGTTTTTTTTTTCTTTTGATATGTTTCCTCTTTCACCACTGTGACTAATATGGAAAATGTTTTATATGATAGCACAGCCTATATCAAATTGCCTACCATGCAAGGAAGAGGTGAAGGAGAAAACGTAAGGTGAAAAGTTTAAAACTCAAAATCTTGTAAATATGTCAAAAAAAATTTCTTGACATGGAACTGAGGGAAAGTAAAACACAATTCAGAAAAGAAAATTAAGGTTTGGTTCTATTACTGATTTTTAAAAAGCTAAATGCAATTGAGAAATGTATTAAAATCAATGAAAATATATTTTAAAAATTTAAAAATAAAGCAAATGTAAAAATGATTTCGTTTCCATTTACCCATATCTAAAACAAACCCCTGACAACCAGTACTACTTGCATTTTCATTTTTTATTTTTAGTCTGATTTTCCTTATCTCTTCCAAACTGGAAACATAGTGACTATTCACATGCCTAATTTCACGGATGATTTTCATGCAAATTTTAACCTCCTCTTTGTTTTTCAACCTAACATGATTCATCCTCTTCTTAGTGAGCCAAGTGGCCCTTCACCCCTGGAACTCAATATATTTTTATGAGCTTAGTTCTGATAACCAATTAACCTTAACCCTACTGAAAATCAGAACTCAGGAATTCAAGTCATCCGTCAGCCTCAACCTCCTCTAATGACAAGAATTGCAGGTGTATGTCTGCAAATCTTATAGGAAATGTTTTTAGAAGGCTGTATCTGCCATGCAAAAAAAAGAAAAAGTTGTCCTGAGAGAGATTTAGTTCTGGAGGTTTCATCACCTTTAGAATTTAAACAGTCACTCTCACAACACAGTCATGTAGAAGGACACACCCTCCTGGTTGCCTTCCTTGAGTGAAGGGGAACAACAGAACCCAGCCAACAATATTTCATAGCCACAGATTATACTTCTCTCTCTCCCTTCTGTTTTTGCTGGCATTATAAAAATGGATTTGTGACACAGCTTGTTTCTTTTTAGTTTCATTTATTTTGTCAAATTTTATATATTAATTTTTAACATTTTTGTCTTTTTAATTTTGATTTCTACACTCCATCCCTCTCACCTATCACTGACCCACCATATAGAAAATCTACCAATTATACATGTGAAAATCATGCAAAACACGGTTCCATCTTAGCCATATTATGCACGAAAAACAAGAACAATAAAAAGTGAGAAATAATGTTTCAATTTGCCCTCATAGTTCCCCATTCCTCTTTCTGTAGGTAAATAGTTTTGGGTTTTTTTGTTATTTTTTTTTTATCATGAGTCCTTTGGAATTGTCTTGGATCATTGCATCGAGCAGAGCATCCAAGTGTTCTATAGTTGACCATCTTCACAACATTACTGTTAATCTGCACAATGCTCTGATTCTTCTCACTTTACTTTGCATCAATTCATATAGGTCTTGTCATGTTTGTTTTGTAAAACTAACCTCTGCTCCAGTTATTTCTTATAACATAATAATTCTTCATCATAATCATATTTCCCATTTGTCCCCAATCCGGTTAACAGCTTACAAAAGGTTTGGCCAACTACTTCAAAATAGAGATGTTATGTTGCTTAAAAACCAGTTATCCAAATATTTACCATCCTTTCTTTACTACTAACTCTTCACTTTTTAGAATTTGGAGAGTTAACGCTTACGTGAACTAAGTTGTTTTTCTCTCATACCTTTCACCAGTTTTACTTATAAAAAACAGTTTCTATAATGGTAAATATGCACTTTAAACATAAATTGCTAAAATTCTGAAGTGATATTATTGAAGGCTATGATAGAAAAAACCTTTGACCAAAGTGAGATAAAAGAGAAAAAAAATAAACTTTATTTTAGTAGTTTTAAACACATTGTCCTGACAGATATATTGGATGGACAGATGGTTCCCTAGATTTAATTTAAACATAATCCAAGTGTCTTTAAATAGCTCAATAATTCACCTCACTTGAGATGGTTGGCTTGCTCCTAAGATTCAGCCTTTTCAGCCTACAGTCATGCTATGGGTCCCTTGGTTTGAGATCTTATTAGTTTGAAGCCATAGCTAAAGTCCCATTCCAAGAGAAACCTGTCATATTTATTCAGAAAAAAAAAAGGCTGATTCCATTTAAAAATCTATATACTTATGTACTGGGGACAGTTCATCCTTCTCCGTCTGTGTCCTGATTATTTATTTATTTTTAGTTTACAACATTCAGTTCCACAAGCTTTTGAGTTCCAAATTTTCTCTCCTTCTTGCCCTCCCCTCTCCACAAGAGAGCATGCAATCTGCTATATAGGCTCTACATATACATTCACATTAAACATATTTTCAGTTAATCATATGTCTCCTGATTTTGGCCACAGCCAAAGGACAGAGATTTAATTATTTAAAATTAACATTATCCTTTTAAAATACTATAATCTTGGGGAGTCTCACACTGTTTTTTCAGTCTCCCTCTCTCCCACTCAACAAATACATACCACACTCTTAATGATTTACACAGAGATAAAACACACACACACAGAGACAATAAAAGCATACAGAAATTGAAATTGAGATATAAAAGCTGTTCCTGTGCTTGGTACCTTCTATTCTGCTTAAAGCAATTTCTTATATGTTTTTCTACTTTGCTCCCAGCAGTTTTGTTTTGTTTTTATTTTTGTTTTTTAGTCAGTACTGCACCCAATCCTGCACTTAGATATAGCTACCTGAAAACATGTTCCCTAAGACTTGTAGCTTTTACAAGAGTTGGTGCCCTCCTAATTTACCTCCGTTTCCTTTCTGAAACCTTATATAGAAGAAATGTCATGCCATGACTACTTTAGAGCAGACCAGAAATGCTTAGCCCATGATTTCAAAATGAATCCTGAGATTTCTTAGGTACCCCATATCTCTGCCACGTTACCTTGAAAATAAAAGAGAAGTATGTTTTTTTAAAGCCCTCTTCAGCAGAGTTGTACTTGGGTGAAAAAATCTGTCTCTATAGTCTGTTGGTGAGAGTGAAAATCAGAGAGTTGCAGTAGAAAAACAGATATTCAAATATAGAACATATTCGTTTACCTAGAGAAAATCTAATTGGTGATAAAACAGAGCCATGTCACAGCCAGATTCCTAACAGAAAGTTCCCTTTTGTAGAGAAATTCTCCATGTCAGCCCAAGATAAAGGAAAGGTTTCAATGATAAAAATCCAGGATGCAGAGTTTTAATTCCTTCATGGTCACCAAACTGTGATGCATTAAAAAGTTCAAGAAACATAGTTTCTGGATAATTAATGATTTTATTAAACATGACTAGCAGATAATTAACAAAAGGGGCCAATGGCACTCTAAATGACAAAGGCACCTTATATAGCTCACTCATATGCCCTTGGAAGAGTGTGTCTTCCTGAGGATAGCAATCAAGTCTGATTGGTTAACCATTAGTAAGAAGAATGACTGTTATACTGAAAGACAGACCTATTCTAATGAAGAGCTTTGAGATGTGGCTTTTTGTCACTTACTTTCAGACCAACCTCAGCCTTGGGCTATCTAGACAAAGGATCTACCCATACCCAAGCAGGAGTAGAATTTATTGGCAAGAATTCACCTTGGATTAAATTCTTTGTCAGTTTATCTAGTTAGGTGGTGCAACAATTCCACCTAGATAAGATGGTGGAGGTGGGGTAAATTTGGGGGCAAGGATAGAGATTACTTTAAAAAGGAACTGATCCTGCATCTCCTGAATAATTGGTTATTTAATAATCATTTCCTTCACATCCTTATTCAAACCCTGACAGAAACAAGTTGAAAGGAGACTAAAAGATCTACAAGGATCTGACTTGTAGAATGAGTCCTTTTGTTTATGAGTTTGATATTTATCAATGTAGTAATGTAAATTAAGGCTAAAAAGTACCTTTTTAAATTGGCATTGATCCCACTATCATTTAACTGTTTCATTCTTCACTACCTATTCAGGTCCCAGAAAGTAAAAGAACTTCAGTTTATTACCTATAATTGCCTTGCAATACAAGTTAGAAAAATTTTTATTGATATACTTAAGAAATTTAAATAACTAAAAAAATATATAAAATTCTGAACCCAATTTTTATATTGGAAGTATGTAATTATCTGATTTTGTTATAATTTGTAAAATGAGATTTTACCCATAGACAACATTTTCACTATAGCTATTTATTTCATTATTTACTCTTGTAGCTATTCACTGGTAGGTGTTGATTCTTCCCTTAAGAGGATGGGATTCTACAAAGAAATTAATCCTCTTGAGGAGCACATAAATAACAACACTCTCTCATAGATGATTATTTTATTACAATTGTAACAAAAACTGATGGGATGTTTTCCAGATGGTATTGAATGAGTTGTTACTAATCATCTTCAAATGAATCAGGAATTACACTTACATAGACCACTACTCTCAAATCCTCTTGAAACTATTGCATAATTCACTTTGTATTCCAGAACATGCTCTATACACAACTGTTAATCTCACATTAAATGATAACCTTTAGTGAAATTGGATGTCTCTTTAAGGAAACACAAAATAGACTACAGTCACTATTTTCTTAAGATAATAGAGCTGAAATTATTTTCTTTAACATAGAACAAAAAAAAAATGTATGTGGCATTAACCTTACTAAATAATAGAATTATATTCTGGCTTCACAAATCCTTACATCATTGCCTAATTATTCCCCATATCATTATGAGATATTAAAGGACCTTATACAGGAATATATGTGCATAGCTATGTAGATAGATAGATAGATAGATAGATAGATAGATAGATAGATAGATAGATAGATAGATAGACTCAGACAGACAGACAGACAGAGATGGTAACAATCAGGTGACAAACTCAAGTACCCATCTGCTTAATTGTTTCCTGTATCCTAAACATGCATCAGGAAGATATTGTTACAATTTCTGTCATAGACTCCTCCCAGTTATGCAACTATGGGATTTTTCCTGTCCGTTAATCACTCTGAGCTTCATTTTCCTTATTTGTTAAAAGATAGGGGCAGGGGAGCAATAATACTTATCTAGTCTACTTAACTGTCGTGAGGCTCATACTGGACATTTCACTTTTCAAACTTCAGAGAGAGAGAGAGAGAGAGAGAGAGAGAGAGAGAGAGGAGAGAGAGAGAGAGAGAGAGAGGAGAGGTGGAAAAAGAGATAGAAAGATAGAGATAGAAAGACCTAAAGAGAAAAAAAAAAAGAGGGGGAAAGAGAGAATGGGATGATCTGTATTGACAAAGGGATTTTCCTCATTAGCAAGAATTCTGTATGCCAAAAAAGTCACAGATCTAATCCAAATATAGATCATGAGCATGCTTGTGTATATATTCCAATCTGTCATTGCATCAGGGTGGAACATACATTTGAGTTATTTGGAAATTACTTATAATGTAATTATTATATTCAAAACATAAAAATAACAGATTATACTAGGAGTCAGAAATTACTTTGACTCATTCAGTATTTCAGACTTTGTCAGAAACACTCATATGGAACATAGTCATATCTTATATATTATACATAAATTTGGAAAAATATAACTTTTGGACATCTAAAAATTTTCATTATTGTCTCCACAACAGTGTGGCAGTGAAATGCTGGGAGTAATATTGCCTCCACTCACCCTTTTAACTTTCTTTGGCCACCTAATAATTTGCATCGGACAGAAGAAACAATGAAAAACGGAAGGATTTGCAGTGTTAGTGTCTTTTTTAAATGCAACATCAGTGCAGGGAGGGAAAGATTCTAAACTTTGAACCATTTTCCCCATTGCTTAGCATTTATTTTCTCTCCTTACTTCACCTCCTTAATTAAAAAAAAAAAAACAAAAAAACAGCAACAAAGAACCAGAATCTTTGTAATAGAGTAAGCAAATTCCCCCACTGAACATGTCCCAAAATAACTTTGTCATTCTACATCTAGAGTACATCACCTCTCTTTCAGGAGCTGGGTAGCATACCTTACCTCTAGCACTCTAACATGGACTGGTTATTGTTACCAGTTTTTTAAATTTGTTTGCACTGTTTGCAGTGACTTGAATTACTTTTACAGATTGGCGAAACCTAGTGAAATTGATTTCACTTTTCTGGGTTAGGTTCTTCACTTGTAAAATGAAGATTTTAAGCATACTGATATAAAATAAATGGCAACTTCTATAAATATTTCACCAAACTATAGACCCAATAGAAATTACAGCAGCACTAGTAAGAGCAGGTATGAAGTGTGTGTGCATATATATGTGTATGTATATGAATATATTTATACAGATGGACAAGTTGTTGTTTGGCATTAGAAATATAACTAGGCTCAGGTTTTGTCATCTGTTGTATTAGATGGGAACCGCTCAACAATTCAATAGTTATCTAAAATAATTATTTAACTGACATATTTTCTGTCCAAACAAATGCATTTATATGCATGCACATGTACATATATGTATAAAATATATACATATATAATGCTTTTTGTATATATATATATACATATATAAATTGGTGGAGGAGGAATTTGGCTTCTGATCAATCTATTTCTATCCTTCCTATAGCTACAGAATTAGAAAAAAAAAGAAGGCAATGAGGAATAAGTTATTAAATTAATTGTAAGATTTGTTTATGCCCAGTATCATTTTATAATATGTAAACAAATATCTCCTTTATTATACCAGAAGGGGTTAGTGCCATTGGTAGGAAGGAAAGTAGTCATACCACTGATGGCCCCTTTAAAGGTAAGACATTTTAGACTGGAGCCAGCTTTAGTGAAATTTGATCCCTGTAACTACATGAGAAGGCAGATGGGAAAGGGCAGGGAGAGAGAAGGGAATTTCTCTTTGCTTCCCTTTCCTTTTCCCTACTCCTGATATCATTCATGGAGTCTAGAAGCAGGGTCACTTCGCTAGTCTGAAATACCTTATAAAATCAGTTTGAAAGACACAGAGACACAGATGATAGAGCAGAAGTACATACTATCCAAAAAGGTAGAGATAATGAATGACATCCAATCAATAACAGAAGTAGCTTAAAGCAGTGTAATCCCTGGTTGCAGAGAATAGATTGAATGTGAATTCAAAGGATAGTTTATACTCTCAATCAAGAGTTTGGGGGTGTCTTCAGAAGAGAGAGGAATTGAGGTCTTGTAGTGCTGGAGACTTAATTTGCCTTAGTCACATGTCCCCAATACAGATTATTTCACTCTCATAGTACTGTAAGTTATGTCTACTCTTCCCGTAGATTAAGGGAGAGTATGTTTCAGATTTACAAGAAAAATGATTACTAGCAACTCCTTTCACTATATTATCTATTCTCTAAACTATGAATGGTAGCTTCCCTGTGGAAACTCAACACATAAATAGAAGTTGAAATGGAGGAGGGGGAGGGAAGAATCCAAGAAAAGGTGCTACACTGGAGTAGTACAAATATACAACTTGATGAAACTTGTACAGTTGAAGAACTGTATTCAAATCCCACCCCTGATGGTGATTACATGTGTGACATTAGGTAAGATCTCTAACCTCTCTGTCTTTAGTTCCTTCGTCTTAAAAATGAGGAAGTTTTATGGCTCTTATAGCTCTGCATCTATAACTTGATTACCTGTGATCTGTCAATGCAAATGCAAAATGGATAGAATATAAGCTCGTTAAGAGCAAAGATGCTTGTTTTTGCTTTAAATCCCCAATGTACAACACAGTATCCTTTATTATTATTAGTCCTTTATTATTATGTTGTCCTTTATTAATTTTGTAATTAATGTTAAAAATAATTTTTGAATAAAATGTGAACTTTCTATTATGTCCTGGTATATTATGATAGGAAAAATCCCAACAAATAACATGCAGGCCAAACTATTGTATTTCTTGATTTCCCTGCTGAGAAACAAAATGGGAAAATAGTTAACATCTTTTTGCTAAATAGATTTACCAGTTGACAAAAGTTGGTTATGCAATGTCAATGTAATTAGAATTAGCAAGCAGAGATAAGGATAATGGAGGACGTGTCCCTGTCCTTTAACAATGTAACATTTAAGATATATGAACCATGGTTTTACAAATCAGTGGATAGCCATTTATTTTTGTCAAAGTTATTTAAGATCATACACTTAGGTTATAACTTTCCTCAGCCTTTAATGCTTTTGTTATTTTAAGCTTTATCTTTGTTGCTGTACTTGTCCAACAATATTTTATGCCATATAAGCAGTAACCAATTTCAATATGGATTCTATTCAGTTGCTAGGTGACTTACCAAAATAAATTTTTCATAAAATAGATCTGGGGGATTCATAGGGAAGTATTTTTTTTAGCATCTCTAGAATCCTTAATATTTTAGAATAGCAAGGGACTTGAAGACAGGGGAAGATTCCTTGGATAAGACAGAATGCATTGTGACTATGTGAGAATGTGAGTGACTAGCTAATACTTATAAAAAGCACTGTAACTTTTATATAACCTTTGGAGAAGAATTTTACCCCTTTTCTCATGCCCTCATTTATGAACTGACACTATGCACAGGAAAGTGGTTTATAAATTTCAAAGCACTGTCTAACATTTATTCTATTATTAAAATTTATTTTTGAAATTTAGTGAGAAATTTTTCAATTTGTAAAGCTTAAAACTCAAAACTTAAATATTTTGGATCTTCTTGTAGATAGAGGAAGTGACAGAGACATTGTACACTGAACAATATTTTGAGATTTACTTTTTCCAATTCTTACTATGTTTAGTTCTTATGTTCCCAGGAATATGATTTAACAGAAAGCATATTTGATCTATGTAATAAGCTAAGTTGAAACAGAGTTTCACTAAGTAACAAGAGTCCTATACATATTTTCTCTCCAGGATATTTCCTTTTACAATGGATATGTCAAGGTAAGAATTAGATCTAATACTGTGAATATGCTCAAAGGGCTGCTCAAATTATGGAGTTTATGAGCATCACCACAATGTTCCCTGATAGATAGAATATTCAACTGTGATTGATCACCATCAATAGTCTTTTTCCTGTCATCCTTTCAGAAAAAACTAAATATCTTTAGAAAGTCAAAAGAGCACACTTTTAGCTATACCATGTCTTTAATTTGTTTGTTCATTTTTCAGGTTCGCACAATGTTAGCAAGATGTGTTCTGCCCATGAGCACTTGTATGAAATTATTTTTTTAAGCATTTTTAATGATCATCAAGTCCCTTAAAGGGTGACAAGAAAATAAAATGAAAGAAAAAAACTGTCGACTTGTAAAATAAATACATGACACTTTTGTATGCAGGGTGGATTTGGGAGGGAGGCAATGATTTACACTCAGTGTTTTAAAAATAATGAATCACAACAACCAAAGCATCAGAGGAAAACCTTGTTTAAAAGGAAGATTTAAGGAAAGCTTTCTTCTGGTTTACTGAATTTTCTTTTCATGTTTGGGCGAGACAGATTTTTCTGTATGTTTCATTATTTCAGTCCATATTCAGATTTGTTCATGTGACACAAATATAAAATAGGGATGTAGATGAGAGAGAGAGAGAGAGAGAGAGAGAGAGAGAGAGAGAGAGAGAGCTTAATATGTCACATCTGCCATGCCTCAAAGGATTTATAATGTCAATAATGTAATTATTTCATCCACTGATGCAGATTGAAAATCATCTGTGCAGGTTCTATGTGACTCATGCACTTCCTGCCATGAAATCACAATAACATCCCATGAGTTGGGGCCATCTGCTAATTTTCTTCTTTTTAAAAAATATCAGTAGAGCACAGGAGACACTGACAGAGAGGGCTACCTATTTTTTGTCCTTTAGGTAATTTTTTTCTAGTGATTCATTTCTATGAGAAGATCTTTTGTACCACTGGTTGTCAGAATTCCACTTTTCTACTGTGTTGCAGCCTGCTCCCTCCTACCCCCAGTCATACACCTTTTTCTTTCCTTCATCTGTGCTAGATTATTCATATTTTTTCTTTTCTTTCTATAGCATAAGCAAGCATACAGTAAACATTCGATAAATTTGTGTTGAATTATTAAATGCATAAGGATCTTAAAGTACCTTAGCTCCATTATCCTCACATCAGTTGGCATTTTCCAAAACTGGAGACAGAAGAAGTATAAGATGTTGGACTAAATATCTACTTGTATGAGGTGTGTTTTTTTTTTTAATAATCTCTACAGTGAATTTCCTCCTGCTCATCTGCTCATAAATAGTATGTTCTGTCATGAAAGCAGAGAATGGAAAGGAAAATGTTTTGAAGATAGTTAATTTTTTTCCAGGTAACTGAGAACTTATGTTTCACAAATGAGGAATCTCTACATAAAAATACATCTGATATCACTTCCCAGTGAATAGTATTTGGTAACTATTAGCAGGAATCCTTTGGTCAATCTAAATTACCTACATGCTACAAAATATAAGTTTTAATTTCTAAGGCAACTAAGGGACATCCCACTTAGAGATACATGTACCAGATTACTATTTGACAACATTAAATAGGGGTCTAATTTAAGGGTATGAAATAATTGGGAAGCAATTATTTTAGTCTACCCATCTTTGACTTATAAAGCTCTATTTAATGACTTATGAAAAGAAATCAATTTAATATACTTCTTGTTGGAATTTCTGAAATAATCGAAAAGTAAAGCAAAGCTACATTTAGAATTTTCCATATGAAATGTCATTTCTCCTAATTAATTCAATTAGGAAAGTGTTACCATATTATATTCGGTTAAAATACTTTGCAATTGAGGTTGTAGTTATGCTGCTTCATATCTCTACCAGAACTCTCATCAATTGGCAATCTTTCAGAAAAAACTTCATTTATCTTGTTGTCAGGGCAATTCTTAGAGTAGAAGCGCTACTTTGTCTTCTTGATGTTCTGTAGCTTTACAAAGTTTAAAGTCAACTGACAAGGGATATAGACATTATAACTGTGTTCCCATCAGCACTAAGTTATTTCCACTGTATTGTTGCCGTAATTTAAACAGACCTACATTAAAATTTTCTTTATAATTGCATTTATGCAGGGGGAAAAAGTAATTGTGATAAAGTGGGAAAAAACCCAGAAGCTACATATGTAGTCCATGAGCAAGAGCCTGAAAATTTGAAAAAGATCCACTATAATCTCTCTCAGAGGAAAATTTGCAAGCTCTGCTAATTACATGGAATCCATTAAAATCTACTTGATCTAAAAACTCTATGATCTATATTTTTTCAGGCCACAAATGCCTGAAAATTTCTAAATTCAGGCCCTTAATGAAAAACATTAGCACATTAAAAAAATCTAACAAAAAGTTAAAGAAAGCAGAAATATTTTAATGATTTTTACTGACCACAAGATAATAAAATTCATTCAGTAAATGCTCATTTAAGGAAATACTGAAATTCGCTGAAGATTAAATAACTTAATTCCAAAAAATCTATTGGGTAAAAGAAAAAAAATCAAAGAAACAGTATATCAATAGGCAATATCATCAAAGAAAATGATTTTGGGAGAGATGACAGAGCCAAGATGGCAGAGTAAAAACCCTGAGTTGCTAGAGTTCTTTCCTCAAACCCAGGCAAATATCTGTAAAAATGACTCTGCACAAATTCTGAAGTTGCATAACACACAGAATGACAGAGTGAAGCAAATCTCCAGCCCAAGACATCCTGGAATTTCTAGGGGAAGTGTCTATCATGCCAGGGTGGGTGCAGGGTGTGGGCTGCACTGGCACAGAGCAGTCCTGGGAGGACTGAATCTCCAGCACCTGTGGTGATTTCCAGACTTCACAACCCCAATACTCTAAGGACAAATTGGAAGGTCAGTGGAAAAAACCCGTGGGATCTGTGTGAGAGACCCTAACCTCAGAGTGATGGAGGGGGCAGACAAGCCTGCTGCAGCCAGAGCAGCAAGGTTAGTGGCAGCAGCTGCTGCTGTTTCTGGAGCTCTAGGCCCACATATTTGGAGGGGGAGGGAATCAACTGGCTGACAGTCCAGTCCCACCTCCACTGGAATCAAAGAACTATGTTGGCAAATATCTCCGAAGTCAAGTAAGTGGCTGGGGAAATGAGCAAAGACCAGAAAAAGAATGAGACTATAGAATCTTACTTTGGTGAAAAGGAAGATCAAAATATACAAACAGAAGAAAACAAAGTCAAACCTCCAACATCCAAACTTGCAAGAAAAAAATATGAATTGGTCTTAGGTCATGGAGAAACTCAAAAGGGATTTTGAAAATCAAATAAGAGAAGTGGAGGAAAAAATGGGAAGACAAATAAGAGTGATGCAAGAAAATCATGAAAACTGAGTCAACTTCTTGTTAAAGGGGACCCAAAAATGCTGAAGAAAATAACACCTCAAAAAAAAGACCAATCCAAATGGCAAAATAGATCCAAAAAGCCAATGAGGAGAATAATGCTTTAAAAAGCAGAATTGGCCAGATGGAAAGGGAGGTCCAAAAGCTCACTGAAGAAAATAATTCCTTAAAAATGAGAATGGAGCTGATGGAAGCTAATGGTTTTTTGATAAAATAAAGAAATTATAAAACAAAACCAAAAGAAGTGAAAAATGTCAATGTAAAATATCTCATTGGAAAAAGGACTGACCTGGAAAATAGATCCAGGAGAGACAATTTTAAAATTACTGCACTACCTTAAAGCCATGATCAAAAGCCATCATATTTCAAGAAATAATAAAAGCAAATTGCCCTCACATTCTAGAAATAGAGGGTAAAGAAGATATTGAAAGAATCCACCAATCATCTCCTGAAAGAGATCCCAAAAGGAAACCTCCTAGGAATATTGTAGCCAAATTCCAGAGCTCCCAGGTCAAGAAGAAAATATTGCAAGCAGCCAGAAAGAAACAATTAAAGTATTGTGGAAACATAAACAAAATAACACAAGATCTAGCCACTTTTACTTTGAAGTATCAAAGGACTTGGAATACGATATTCCAGAGGTCAAAGGAGATAGGTTTAAAATCAGGAATCACCTATCCAGCAAAACTGAGTATAATACTTCAATTGACCATTCAGTGAATTAGAGGACTTTCAAGAATTCTTGTTGAAAAGTCCAGAGCTGAATAGAAAATGTGAATTTCAAATACAAGAATCAAGAGGAACATGAAAAGGTAAACAGGAAAGAGAAGCTGTAAGGAAGTCATTAAAATTGAACTGTCTACATTCCTACATGGAAATATAACATTTGTAACTCTTGAGACTTTTCTCAATATTAGGGTAGTTAGAGGGATTTTATTTATAGACAGCAGGCACAGGGTGAGTTGAATACAAAGAGATGATATCTAAAAAAAGTAAAACTAAGGGATAAGAGAGGAATATATTGGGAGGTGAAAGGAAGAAATAGAATAGAATAAATTATTTCTCACATAAAAGAGGGCAGGGAAAACTTTTTCAGTGAAGGGGAAGAGGGGGGAGGTGAGAGATAAAGAGGGAACATTAATTACTGTCATTGAATTTGGCTTACACATATGCACATGCAATATGGTATGAAAATATATCTTACACTAAAAGAAAGTAGGGAGACAAGGGTTTAATTGGGGGGTGGAGGGGTGATAGAAGGGAGGGCAAATGGAAGGAGTAGGCAACTAGAAGTAAATACTTTTGAGGATGTACAGGGTCAAAAGGTAGAATAGAGTAAATGGGGGGCAGGATAGGATGGAGGGAAATATAATCTTTCAAAACCTTACTTATGGAAGTGTTTTGCATGAATACACATGTATAACCTATATTGAATTTCTTGTTTTCTTAATAGGGGTGGGTGGAGAGGGAGGAAGAGAGAGAAATTGGAATTCAAAGTTTTAAAAATAAATATTAAAATTGTTTTTACATGGAACTGGAGAATAAGACATATGGGCAATGGGGTATACAAATCTATCTTGCTCTACAGGGAAATAGTGGGAAAGGGGATAAGAGAGGGACTGGATGTGATAGAAGAAAGTGCAGATTGGGGGAAGGGGTAATCAGCAGGCACACTGTCTTGGGGTGGGAAGAAGCAAGAGATGGGGAGAAAATTTCGAACCCAAAATCTTGTGAAAATAAACTTTAAAAACTAAAAATAAATTAATTAATAAAAAAGCAAATGATGTTTCATTATCAAAATAATATGCCAATATTTGTAGAATACAGACAAAGCAATACTGTGGGGAATTTTTTTATATATAAACTTTTCTTTAGTACATTTTTGCTTTTGTTTAAGATTGTTGTTAGGAACAAATTGTGAGAGTGCCCCCTGGTGTCAATGGATCTGTGTTGTCGTACAAACACCAAGACTTCTTTTCACCCGAAAGAATTAGGGAGTAACTTTTAGTCAACCCCATGACCCTGTGGAGAAAGCCATACAGTTTTTGGCACAGGACAAAAGAGTGGATTGAGAACTAGACACAAAAGTAATAAGTTCCAAGTTCAAATTTCACCTTTGACACAACTCAATTTACTTATCCTGTGTAAATCACTTTACCTCTCAACCCTCTATCAATTCTCTAATATTACAAGTTATAAAGGAGGTTTGTACTTGCTCCAATCTAGGAATTTTCTTCCCTGTGAGTTACCTTAACAAATAAAATTTGTTATCATTACTTGTAGAAACCTGGTTTTCTCTTTGAAAGGGGTATTATTTTGTTTATTGTCTTTGGGTTAACCAGGCCCCAATTTACCATTGAAGTTTGGGTCTTACTTTCCATAAGAGAAGCAAAAAATCATATCAATTTGTTCAACTAACTATCCCACAGTATACTCTTTTCATTAATATTTCTGTTCCCCTCTTACACTTCTGATCTCTTTGTTTAGAATGCCCCCCTGTTTTTTATTTCTATTATTGTTCCAATCCTCCTGATTCTTCAAGGTTCACCTGAAGTGTAAAAGTAGGAAGAATACAGGATTTGAAGTGGATGAGTAAATTCAGATTCCACTATGGTTGAAACTACCTCTGTGTCCTTTGCTGTGCTATTCACCTTCTTCCCTCCTTAGTTCCTTTATCTGTAAAATGGGATAATTCACTTGGTAACATACAAGTCATTTCTGATTCTAAATTTGGGATCCTAAAAATTGTCACCTCCTTTATGAAGCCTTCCTGACTACCCTAGATGGTTTCTTGTTATTTGTTCATTTCACCTTCATGTTCAACACTCCATGAACCCATTTGACCTTTTCTTGGCAAAGACACTGGAGCGTTTGACATTTCCTTCCCCAACTCATTGTACCAATGAGGAACTGAGGCAAACGGGGTTAAGTGACTTGCCCAGGGTTACATAACTAGTAAGTGTCTGAGGCCCTGAATTCAGGAGGATGACTCTTCTTGACTCAAGGCCTCATACTCTATCCACTGTGCCACCTAGCTTCCCCACAGTAGACATCACTACCTCTCCATTCTCTGATCTCGTATTATCTCTCCACATAATTATTATTTTCAGTGACCATTTATTACATTGATTTTTAATTTTATTTTTAATTTTCTTTAATTTATTTAATTTTTTATGGATATACCTTATCTTATTTTCCCCAAAATATGCTGTAACATCCCTGAGAACAAGACCGCATATGTTTCTTTCAGAATATCACTTTAGTGTAGCAGTCACAATTTTATGTATGGCGTATCATGATGGTGGTAGTGGTAGCAATGGTGATGATGATAGTGAAAATTCACATGAAAATTCCCAATCATTATGTCAGTTAGGTAGTATATATATAAATATTACTATTTTAGAGTTGATGAAACTAAGAATATGAACGATTAAATGTCTTATCAGTGATTACAGCGTAACAGTAATAATAGTTAACCTATTGAATGTTCCTTTCATCAATAAATTTTATGACTGCAAGGATGATTATTCTCACACAAATGAGATAGTTTGCTGATATGTCAAGATTAGGTATTCATGGAACCACATAGAGAAGATAAAACAAACCACTGTTTTTCAACTTCAGCAAAGTTGAAAAGTTTTTAAAAATGTAAACTGTGGAAATAAAATAGTATAAAGAAAGAATGGATTACAGTATCTTTCAAGCATATCTTGAAAGCTTGCAAAATAATTAGGAGATAGATTTAGTCCCTCCCTCAAAAAAGAAAAACAGCAAAAGATATACCCACCCAGCATTTAAGATATAAGAAAATTGAATAGGAATGAGATTTAAAGCTTTCACATTTGGTTTCTAATTATACTATGCAATGGAAATCATTGGTTGAGAATTTTATGGCAAAGAGTTTTATATATAAATATAAAGAGAACTGTGTGAAATAGTATCATTCTTTGGAGAAAGAACTGTGGAAAGTGGAAACAAAATTGACTGTAGTTTTGAGACAAATCACATCTCTGACATTTACCATAAGTTTGACCTTAAATAACTACTTTAGACTTCAGTTTCCTTATCACCAAAAGGACAGATTTGGATTAGATGGTCCCTGAGGTTCTTTTCAACTGTAAATCTATGAGTATATGACTTCTGCTGACATAATAATCAGATTGTTTTCCTACTTTGTCAAAATGTTTCACAAGTAGAATCTATGATGTCCACTAATCTAATATTGCAGGGAGGAAGTGATAATTTTGTATCAAGCAAAATACTTTTACTTCCATTAAAGAAAAAAAAAAGAACTTGCCCTACTTTATCCATGCTCAACTACATAATTTTCCATTCTTTTATCTTGATAGACATCCTGTATTTTTCATGGAGAAAGTAGACATACTAGTAATTGAATTGAATTTCCTATTTTAGATGAAAACCCAATAATAAAAAAAAAAAGCCAAGTCATTAAACTGTATGATGAATAAGAAAGAACAGAATGCAGCATATCATTTCCCAGTTACTACATTGGAAAGGGGCACTGGAAAAAAGAAGAGGTCACTGTCATTGAACTTTCCCTTTGTATTAAATATCTATTTCAAATCTCCAGTATTCTCATACTGTATCAATTAATTTTTAAATCCTAAATAGTGCATCGTGGAATAGGATATAATCTTTGATACAGAAGACATTTGCCATGGTGCACTCCTGTTAGACATGTACTTGCCACAAAAAATAAAACATAAAATGAAAATTGTTCATGTCATGTTTTTGCCAGATTTTCAGGTGGCATAAATAGAGGAATTTGGAGAAAGAGCTATTGTACTTAGCTCTGCTGGGACTTGAAAAATCACACGTCTGAATTTCCAATATGGTAGTGAACATTTTTGGAGGAAATGTCCATAAATCTAAGTGTGAAAATTTCCTTTGTGAAGGGAAAATAAAGATTAGATTCCAAGTTGTTACTACTTGCCTATATATGTCTAATATAGAAGAGGACTGAAGAAGATGCCAGGTTAAAAATAATAAATAAACCCTTCTAAAGGAAGTGATTGTCTTCCATTAAAATTGCAAATCCCACAAGTTGTAAACCAAATTTGAGCCATTTAAAAATAATGAATGTTTCAATAATGCATGTCATTTCCTTGTTAGAAAGTTAACAACTCTCTTCCCTTGGTAGGCATCTATAAAAAACAGGAACAGACTTTTCCATGGCATACCCTCTATTTTATTTTTTTAATCTTATCAAAGAATAATAATTTTAAAAAATTTATTTATAGTTTACTGCTGTGACCTCAGAGTATTTTTGAAGTCAAATTAATTTTTGAATGAAAAATTCGCATCAGTTTTAGTGTATCAAGTATACTGACATGGACTCTTTGGTCAGAAATGGCAAATTATATTTTTTGCTGACATTTTATTTCTATAAATGAAAGATGCTTTAGGAGTTTACAAAAACTATACTGGTATTAATGCCTACAAAGAAGCAACAATTTCCAGGTTCATTCCACTTTGTGATTCATACTGCCTCCAGCTTCCATTTGAAAATCACGTAAGAAGTCAACATTCTGAATACATTCTTGATTATTAAACCTAAACAGGAATTATTCATGACAAAACAGCATTCACATACATGTAATGCCTCCCTAACCATTAGCTTCCCGATTTCAAATTATCTGTCTCTCTTGTTTTAACATCAACTGAATCATAGCCTTTTTTTCGTGTTCTCCAGTCTTACAGTTAACTGATTTCTTTTCAGAATAAAACAACACAAGACAAAACAAACAACAGCAACAAAAACCTTGGTTTCATATTTACACACGTAGATGTCTTCATTGTTTCAGATTTAGCAGCTGTGCATATTTAGACCATCACTGTTATTATTTAGTCCCAATTTAGCATCTTTTGACACACCGACATGCTAAATGCGACAGGTCTCCCCTCTGATATAAATTACCAGTAAAATTCAAGCAGGATCTTACACGATTTTCCCCAGTCAATCCAGAAGTGCATTCAGCGGCAACCATTCTTTCCAGGGCCAGCTACTTAACCCAACTGAAGCATTTCTCTGAATGCCCTAGATTCCAACGAGTAGCAGTAAAGAGCACTCTTGTGGACAATTCTTTTCCATTTTCTTGCTACTGCTTTCGGTGTTGTTTCCTCATTTTCATTTAACCAAGATTGGTCCGTTTCCACACCCCCCATCACTCCATCCTACCCTCCATTATTTTTTATTATTGTTTTTGTCCTTAGCCACCCACTCTGCAGTCATTTCTTAGCATGTGTAGCTTACACTTGTCCAGCTTTTCTGGTTAAGGCAGCTTCACTGCTTCCCTTTTCAAAGAACAAAGTAGGCTCCGGTCAAAAGCCATTCACGTCACGCAGGGAATTAGTCCAAAAGCCAAGAGTCCTCACCGCTCCGATCTCAAGCGACTTTCCAAATCACACACATACACACCCCCGCCGAGGAAAAAAAAATTCCCTTCCTCTAATCCAGTTGAAAGAAGAAAGCTCACAGGTCGTTCCTTCAGAATGTTCCCCGCGAATACTTTTTTTTTTTTTTTTTGAAGGAAGTCAAGTATAATGGCAAGCGTATCATCGGCTGATCGGAAAATGTATGTTTTCAAAAAGGTAAATGGGGAAAAACGACGTGGAAGGAGGCGAGGAAGTTGGCTTTCTCTGACCTGGTCTCCCCCAAATGCTCGAGTTCAAAAAACAAACTACCAAGCAAACTTTGGAGGAAAGGGGAGCCCTAGAGATAAGAGATGAAGTTTCCCATGATCAGAAGTGCAGGAAAGTGAGAGTTCTTTCTATTTTTCTTTGGTTTGAAGTCACTCTCCCAGAACTCCACTCCAAAAGGTCCCTCTCAACTATAGGGTAGAGAGGATAAAGTGATTGGCGCAAGCAGGAGTTCCTAACTGCTTCTGCCCATAAAAAGCCGAGGAAATGGCTGCGAAAGGGGTTGTTTCTCTATGGTTTTTAAACCCTCCCCTTTTCCCAGCGGAGGGTTACACCTGCTACCGTCCAACCTGCAGTATAAGCGTATACTACCGAAAATAAACTAAATGCAAGAGAACTCCCAATCCATTGCCCTTTTCATTTGAGGATATTAAAGTCTCCATCAGGGCTCATGATAGGAGCGTTAAAGCAAAAAAAGAGAAAGAGAGGAGGAGGGTAAAAGGGAACGACAACAACAGGGAGAGGCTGTTTTGGTTCCTTCATACTAAAAGCTGTGGGAAGCCCCCTTAGTTCCTGATCCAAGTGCTGCAGAGATTCAGCTCCACAGGGGAGAAAAGGGTGGTAGAGGTGTCGGAGGGGGCCCAAGAAAAGGTTATTATATTATGTAATATAATAATATTATATATATATAATATATATTACAGACTCGCTGATCCTTCCCTCAGTTTACTAGGACTATAATTGTAAGAAAGAAATCACCAGGGGGGGAAATGAAACAGAGAGAAGATGCCTGGAGGGCGTGGAATCGTTGAAAAGATGTTGGGAGTTTGCCTTGTTGCAATCTGTTAACTAGTGAGGAGCAATTTACTATTTATTTTATTTTATTTTTTCATCAGTCCTCCGTTCTTTCTCCCCGCTTCTTCTTTTTAATTTCCGATCCCTCACCAGCCAGCTAGCCTGCGGTCGCTGCAGGACTGGGCTTAGGTGTGTGTGTGTGTGTGTGTGTGTGTGTGTGTTTGTGTATGTGTGTGTGCGCGCATCTGTGTGTGTGTGTGCATCTGTATGTGTGTGCATCTGTGTGTGTGTGTGTGCGCGCATCTGTGTGTGTGTGTGCATCTGTATGTGTGTGCATCTGTGTGTGTGTGTATCTGTGTGTGTGTGTGCATCTGTGTGTGTATATGTGTCTGTGTATGTGTCTGTGTGAATGTGCGCCCGAGCGCTGACTGCGCGGAGTGGGTGACAGCAAGTGAAGGAGCGGCCAGTTCCTTCTCTCTCTCTCCTTCCCCATCTTCTATCCTCTTGCTTTCTCCCTCTTCCGTTTCTCCCAGAACCGAGGCTGCCTCACTAGATCTTTCCTGTGCCTCACCGCTTTTCACTTCAAAGTTTCCTCGGGGCCAGCAGCTTCTTCTTTACTGGGCTGCCCAGAAAAAGACATTTGCCCAAGCTTTGCTTTGGATCCTTCACCCCCACAACCACCTCACAAACCATTCAGGAAATTGGAGCAGCGAGTTGAGGATTTTGCCAATTAAACAGGGGGGGCGGGGGGGAAGACAGCAAAGGAGAACAAGGGAGCTGCAGCTGGGAATCTCTGCTTTTGTTCTGTCTAATTCTGAATTGATTTGAGTGCCTTTTTATTTTTAAGGAAGAAAAAAATTAAAAAGGAAACCAAGTTGGAAGAGGAGGGGCTGGGGAGATTCCAGGGTGTCAGTGCGGTTGCCACAATTCTGTTTTTCATAAGGTTAGAAAGCTGTCTGCGCTCCTCTGGGTGTCTAATCCTCATCTGCTCCTAATTACATTAAAAGGGAAAGCAAAAGGAACTGAGGTTTTGGAACTCAAGAAAGACAACAGACTTGAGTGCACTGCATCCACCTCCTTGGTTTTAAGGACACCGCCTCAAGGTAAGAGACAGCACTACCCCTGCCTGAATTATCACTGGGAGGATAACTTAAATTAGATGTGTATTTTTGTAGGTGCGTATCTCTTATTTTAAAATGCAACTTTATTGTGTATTTTGAAAATGCTTACATGATTTCTGTCGAATGCCTAATTGAGGGTTGAGTGGGGGGAGAGAGATATTACGGTGGGAATTTAAACGAGGTTGCTCATGATGGAAATGGTGCTGATGCAAGACTAAGTGCTTGCAAGGCAGGAAGCTGTCTCTTTTGCTTTTTAGAAGCTATTGAAAATCAAAAATCTCAAATCTCAGTGTAGTTTAGGTTCACTGTCGTGTACGTGTGTGCATATTTGAATTTTTTTTTTTCCGGCCCAAGATTGCTTCTCCCTGCAGTCCCCCCTCAGCATTTGTAAGCATTCTAAGCATTGCGGACCCATCCCCTTGTTGCGTTAGGGAACCATGACTTCGCGGGGGGGGGGGGTGCCCTCCAAGGGAAGCTGTAGCAGGTAAGTAGAGTACAGGGGTAACCGGTGGCACCTTCGCTGGTGGCTGCTGGAGCCAAGATGCAACCCTTGGGCGCTCTCCTCTCTTGCCTCTCCTTGTCTGATTTGGAACTGATGCTGTTCCCTTATCTTCCGCCAGAGGTTCCTATCGGGTACCGCGGCCAAAGGTGGGTGGGGGAGCAGCTGGGAAATGCGAAAGCGGGCGAAAGGAGCTAGCGCACCGGAGGGGTGGTGTGTTTGGTACCAAAGGCTGCGAAACACAGTATTGGCCAGGAACAGAGGCAAACGGAGTTTCCAGTCCCTGCTCCTCGTATCGCGAAGCAAGCTAGTGAGGTTCCAAATCGGGACTCTGCTCTTGCGCCACTGAAGGAACCAGCTTTTGGCTAACGACCTAAGGGCAGCCCCTGGAGGTAATCATACCTTTTCTCCCTCTACCTTTCCTGAGCCCTCAACTGCGAACGCGCGGGGCGGGGGTGGGGAGGAGAGAGAATGTGTGTTTCTACATGCAGACGTGTCAAGACACTTCAGTGTTGTATGTCTTAGGAATGATCTGTGATCTTGCTTTTCTTTCTCTTAACGTTTAAGTGTCTTCTTTAGGGAAGTTTTCCATAGGCAACATTTGGTGGTTGGTCTTCAGGCTGGACTGTGCCATGAGGTGCACAGGCAAGCTGTGCAATGCATCTCTGAGCTGCAGTGGACAGAAATGAAAGACCCCTTGTGTGAGGTGGGCTGGGGTGGGGTGAAGAAAGAAGAGCACCGCACCCATCACTTCTCATTCCCCTTTAGTTGAAGATAAAGCATTCTTGCCTCGAATATCCCCTGACCTGGTATTTTAGTGATTCCCTTCCCTAGAGACTGTTGGGGGTGGAGGGAAGAGAAGAAAAGCTACTGGGACAATTTTGTGAGTGGAGAAAAGGGAGGGAAGAAAAGGAGGCTTAAGCATCTAAGGGAAAGAAAAAACGAAACTAAGCATGGGGAAATAGAGATTTGGGACTTAGGTTCTTTGGTAAAGTCTAGTCCATTTAACATTTTCTTTGACATATGTAACTGATTAAATCCAGCAAAACAAAACAAAAAAAAAAAAACCTCTTCCCAACATCTAGTACGCTGCTAAGGACAGAGTAGCTACTGAATACATGCACACACACACACACACACACACACACACACCACACATACACAGATATATGTGTGTATGTGTGTATACGTATACATATAAATTAAAAGAGAGAGAGAGAGAGAGAGAGAGAGAGAGAGAGAGAGAGAGAGAGAGAGAGAGAGAGAGAGAGAGAGAGAGAAGGCATTCTGTGAATGGTGTGACTGTCTTGTGCCTGGCAGACAGTTGACAATTTATATATTTTTTCAATGCACTGTGCTGTGTGTATATGCACACTATATATGATTATTTTGCACTGAGTAATACAGTTCCAGTGTCCCCTTAAGGAGACTCTTGCTAAACATGAGTTTTGAACAGATATTAAATCTTCTACAAAATAATACTTTAGAAGGGTAGGGAAATAATAATAGTGCATTAAAATTCTGGGTAAATTGAATAAACAGTGAAGTTCTAATATTTGTGAAACGTTGATCCGTATGATTAAGAGCAGACATATTTACAAAAGACAGGAAGTGATGGTTAACAGAATAAGGGAGATCATTGTATTATCATCACCATCCAGTAGAGTGTATGATTTCCAATGCTATTGGAGTATGTAGCAGATAAAAGGAACACTCTTTGCCTCAAACCAGTTAAAAGGTTTTTGAAAACATTGTCAGACATTTCAACCTAACAATTTGAAACTAATTAAGTGTCAACTGGGGGAGGAAGTCCATATGCTACAGTTTTGGTGTTATGGCATGAATATATTTTGGTTGAAATTATTTTCTTAAGATATACATGTGAGTCAGTTAACATTATGTAATGAGTTTCACTTAAGGGAAATGAAATTAGGTCAATATGTTGTTGCCTATGCTTCTAAAGTATAATGTTAGGAAACTGAGGATGAGATTGGAAGGGAAATGAATACAAAGTTTGTCATTCATGATACACTGTATTGGACTCTGTGCAGATATCGAGAAAAAATGATGGTTAAGCCTCAAAGGGCTTTATTGAATTTTTAAATGTATTATTCTTAACAATCATACAATTTGGCAGAATGCTAATCTATTTCATTAAAATAAAGCTATTATTTCTCAGTTTAGGGACAATTCCCCCCCTAGAAAGAAACTCTGGGAAATCAGAGGTCTGGAAAATATGACAGGATTTTGTTTCTTGATATTGGCTACCAAAACAAAACAAAACAGTACTGAAGACAGAAATATAACATCAATTCCATTTGTAGAGTTTTTTCTTTTTTAACATATTTTTAGAAGAATTGAAACCACCATAATGCACATTATGAAACCAAGAATATCTCAGAAAATTCAGGTTAAAATAATAAATAATTAAAACACAATAAATTAATTAGCTTAATTTTCTTCAGCTCTAATTATGGATTCACCATTTTATAGATTGTTACATATTTTATTTGCTCTATGTATTCTGTCAAAGAGCTCTGGGAAGAAATTGTTCCCTTATGTACAAGGAAAGGAGGTCAATAAATGCACTATGATGTTTATCAATTTAATATACTCTGTTGCCTCAGACAGCATCAAGAGAAAATGATCATTTACATTATTTACTCGAATAATTTCCCAGTCAAACATTTCTTTCAAGTTCAGTTTTGAAATTCTGATTCTGAGTCTTCCTTACTTCAGTGTCATCCCCTTGTGGGAGGGACTGGTTTGCTTGTCAGCAGTAATGGTTGCTTAATGAAAAGGTAAAAGTCCCTATTTGCTGAAATTCCAAGAAAGTGTTTGAACAGATATTAACAGAGCCTAAGCTCTCTAAAAATTAGAGGGAGGATGAGGGAGAGAATTGAACTAGAAAGGAGAGAATTTGTGGAGAGGAAAACATTAGTCTGCAAGTCAGGTATATAACCACACAGAGGAAATCTCAGAAATTCCTTTATTTGGGGGAACACTACCCAATTATCTCCTCCTAAACAAATTATTATTTTCATTTTCTTGTGACTCCCCAAGTTTAAAGTTACTGCATAGAACCATTCTGTGTAGTAGCAGATGAATTAAGAATAATTTCCCCCATAATTTCCTGTAGTACCTCACCTTTATTTTGTTGGTGAAATATATGATAAAAATAAATTATAGATATAAATAATTTATTTTGGTTGCCTTGAAAGTATCTCAATCTTATTTATTTGAAGCAAGGAATTGTGGGAGTTTTTAAGGTCTAGGGAAGAATTGTGGTTATTTTTTAAATATCAGGAGTAGCAAGATATTTTTCATCTGTATTTCATTTGCAAAACCAAAAAGAATGGTCAGGGATATAAATATAAAATATATATTCTTTAAGAAGGTCTGAGAATGGAAAAGGAAAATATCCACATAGTTATTATATCTTAGACGATGGATTTAAACCAATTGTTTAGCTAGAGATACTGCATTGATCTGGGATCTGTAAACTGAGAGGTTTGAACTAAGTTATTTCTGAGGTGGCTTTCTTCAGTTTGAATCTATGTACAGTAGTGTGAATAGTAAAAACCTTAGTGACATATTCCATGAAGTAAACATGGTTACCTACTTTAAAATGAATAGCTTATATATTCAAATGCCCTGTTTTAGTAGTTAAGCTGTCCTTATTCATACTGTCCAACACTGAATCCAAAATTTTGAAATTCAAGTCCTCATAAGATGTTTGAGCCAAATTTCCATGTTTCTGAGTTAGCCTGGAAGGCAGGCCCCTTTATGAACTTCATTAATGTCTTACCTTCTCCCTACCAATCCAGTCTTGAGATGATTCAACTTTCAAGTTCTTTAAAAGTAACTCAAGACCACCAGTAGGAGTCAACCTAAATAAATGGAGAAAGGGGTGGGAGAGACAGATTGGGATCACATTTTAGTGGGAGCTTGGCCATTAACTAGTTATGTCACGTTGAACAACTTACTCCAACCCTATGAGCTCCATTCCTTCATCTGTAAAATATGAATAATATCTACGCTGCCAATCTCATAATGTTGTGGTAAGGATAGTAATTTGATTAAATATGTGCACTGATTTTGAAAGATCAAATTGAGATATAAACACAAGACATCATTATAATTTACATTGTGAAACAGAAAAATAAAAGTTTAAAGGAAGTTTATAAATTTACCATTTTACTGTTTAATTTTGGTGTACTTTTATTAAGTGGAAAATTATTGAAGAAGTAATTTTTGAATTTTTTAAAAAGTCCATCCAGTTTATTACTAATCAGAAAATCTACGTTCGTTATCCTGGATCTTTCCCTAAGTTGCTGTGTGATCTTGGCCAAGTCACGTAACCACTTTGAATATCATCTGTAAAATTACAGGATTGGACTACAGGGTCTAATCCAAACAGTAAATCTGTGATTCTGAGAAATAGAACTGATATGTCCATCTGGAAAATAAAGTCATTTTTAAAGAACTGTGTTTTTTGTTTTGATTTGAAATGTTTTAAGAAGCGGGGAAAGTAGAGTAAGGCATAAGATTTGCATTTTTAAACTAATTTAGGTTGCAGAAAACTTTATGTCCTTAGATGCTCTTTAGGTATTGAAGATATAGTGGAGGTTGGGAAAGGGCTGTGTGTGCACAGGCAGGGAGCATTCCTTGTCCTTAAGGAACTTATAGTATACTTGGGAGCTCCATCATGTACACAACTACATGGAAACAAATCTGCCATGTACACCAAGCTATAAAGAGTCATTTTAAGTATAAAAACATGCAACATTTACAAAATAATTTGGTAACTTTTGCCCTAAGAAGGCAAAATACACATATGTATAAATGTGTCTATATGTGTCTATGAGTACGTGTCTTTGTGTGTCTGTATGTGTGTGTAGGTAATTTCTGGAAGGGACTTAATATTAACTTTCTTACTTGATGATTATTAAGAGTATGTTAGCACCATTCAAATGCTTTTAGCACTTCAGATCAAATATTTTAATATTTTTCCTTATTGATATGCTGATTTTAACCATTTCATCATTTTAAGTCATTTAACCAATTCATTTCTTCATATGATACTAATTTTATGGGGTGATAACATTTTAAGAAGGTAGATGTGAGAAATAGGTGTGAAGAACACTGCATTTAAATAAAAATGTGACATTTGGGGGAGGGGAGAGATCTGTATGAACTCTTGATGAGAAGACATTTTAGCCTACTAAGTAATCAGTTAGCATTTAAGAGAGACAGACAGACACACACAAAGAGACAGAGAGAGAGAAAGAGAGAGAGAGAAAGAGAGAGAGAGAGAGAGAGAGAGAGAGAGAGAGAGAGAGAGAGAGAGAGAGAGAGAGAGAGAGAGAGAGAGAGAGAGAGAGAGCTTTCATTACAGTTTGCCAGGGTAAGTCAAATGCTATTTCAGCTATTTAATTTACTACAGTTTCCCTGTCATCGTAATGTAAACTGAAAGTATATTTTCTCTGGCAAATGAATAAGATTGAATGAGATGTGTATCTAGGATACTGGGAAAGAGAGCAAATTACTTATTTGTTGTAGATATAATAGAACATAATATCAAATTGTCTTATAATGTGAACATTATTGACTTTCTAAAATCAAAACCAAATTTACAACTTAACAGAAATATATGTAAAAAATATAACTCTCCAGCACAATTTATCTTCCAGCTATATCACTGTAGAGTTTTTAAAACGATTCTAAATTGGGCTGCACAAAAGAATTTGTGTCTTCATGAGATCTCACTCTATTGTAGAGTTACTATGGTTAGCTGCAAGATGTCTATCTTAAAGCCAGCGTGAAGAGAAATAATTAGTATATAAACTGTATTACTACTAGTGTACCAAGGGAGCAGACTATAGTGTCTTATGATAAATGCTGTTTTTTGAGACTCTACTTCATTTCTCAAAAGGAAAGTGTCTTTATCTTGCAACAATTTTGTGCTGGGCTTTTCTTTACTTAACATATTTTATGCTGTTAAAGGTTGCCTTCATGAGGGCAAACACAATAGGTAGCCCTCATGAGGACTTTTACTCAATAGCCAGGCAGAGAAGCCATACTCCAGCAAGTTTCAACATCATAAGAATTTGTAAATGTTCTTTTTACTTATTATATGCTTCCAGCTTTGTTTGTAAGGTCCAACTGACTTAAGAACCCCCCCCAAACTAAAATTCTGGCCATAATTTTACATGCAGTGATCTCACTCACTTGTACATATTTACTGGATGATTCCCATACCCAAAAATGCTTTCTTAAATACAGGAGTGGTGGTGCTGAAATTAAATATTTCTTGTTCACAAGCTTACAGTTTGGTTAAATAGAGAAGGAAGTATAAACTAATTGTTTCTTGTTTGGTCATATCAGTCATGTCCAATTCTTCTTGATTCCATTTGGGGATTTCTTGACAAAGACATTGGAGTGCTTTGCTATTTCCTTCTCCAGCTCATTTTACAGATGAAGGAACTGAGGCAAACAGGGTTAAGTGAGGTGCCCAGTGTCACACAACTAGTAAGTGTTTGAGACCATATTTAAACTCAAGATGAGTCTTCCTGACTTTAGATCTAGCACTCTTATCTATTTAGCCACCCAACTACTTATACAATTAAGTAATTAAAAAAAAAAAAAAAAGTTTGTGCAGACATTAGTATAGGGAAATTTCTAGTGTGGAAACTTCTCCACCGGATCACTAAATGCGCTTAGCACAGTGGCTGAAATATAATAGAGACTTGATAAATGTTTATTAATTGATCAATCAGTAACTCCTCTTACAAAGTTTACTTGGTTGTCCCTCATCTAAAAGATATTAACTTTGCTGGAGTTAAATCCATTTATTCACCAAACAACCTATTGTGTACAAGACAATGTAGTAAAAGAGAAGTATTAAGTTTTTAGTCATACCTCATAAAAATTACTCTAGCCATGGAACTAATGTCTATTGTTAGATGTAGGTAGATCTATTATTGCCAAGTAAGTGGTATAGGAAATAAATACTATCACCTCAGGATAGGGAGACTTTGCTATGTCTTAGATTATGTTAGGGAAGCTTCATAATGGAAGAGTATCCAGTTGGATTGTGAAAACTGAATATGATTCATATAGGCAGGAAAAATTTTCATTAGAATATAAGCTCTGTATGTGAAATTGCCCTGTTTTAGTCATCTGTGCCTTCTGAGCATCTAGTAAAATTCCTTGAACAAACTATGCAGCTGATGAATATTTATTGAGTATGATCATGATTATAAGCAGGGAAAATAACATGAACAAGCAGTGAATTAAAAAAAAAAAAGATTTTAGATGTATTTCCCAGGGCCAGTAAACATATTATTCTGAACTGAATACAATTTTGTATGGAATAAAGAATAGTGGGACATGCTACTAGAAAAGTATATTGGATTAATTTGTGAAAGATCTTGAATTATAAATAAGAGATAGCTGTTAAATGTTTGCCATCAATAAATTGGCATGGCATCATACTATCATACAAAGATTATTATGGTACTTCTGTACTGGATGGATCAGACTGAGGATCAATTAAAGTTAGTGAAAATAGGTACAAGAGTCTCAAAGCAGTTTTAATGATAAAACATGGTGCAATTCACAAATATTCAGGTAGCTACAAATATTTATCAAATATGGCTGTTCTCAGAGGAATTAAAAGATGACAGAAATTCATTTTGTGTAAAATGATCATTAACAATACAAAGAAT
This sequence comes from Bettongia penicillata ogilbyi, assembly GCA_023548195.1. Taxonomy (NCBI): domain Eukaryota; kingdom Metazoa; phylum Chordata; class Mammalia; order Diprotodontia; family Potoroidae; genus Bettongia; species Bettongia penicillata. Next base: position 5,852,547 of record JAJHZJ010000242.1, on the reverse strand, counting down.
TTCATAATATGATCTATAGTAAATATTTGAAGGACTGACATATGGAGGAGGAATTTAGTTTGGAATCTTTTTGGCCTCAGAAAGCTGAAACCAAGGGTAATGTATAGAAATTGCTGAGAGTCATATTAGGGAAGGTCTTAAAGGAAAACTTTCTAAATTTGAGCTCTATAAAATGTAGAATGGGCTGCTGTGAGAGATGGATTTTTCCTCAAATAGATGATGACCAGTTGATGGACAAGATAGAATAGGGATTGATTTTGTTCATGTATGTTAAATCTTATTTTATCCTAACTCTGATTCCACAACACTTGAATTGTTTCTTTCTGACTACTTGCAATATTTTCTCCTTCAACTGGCAACTCTGGGATTTGTCTATAAAATTCATTGCAGTTTTCATTTTAGTATCTCAGGAGGTGATCAGTGGATTCTTTCAATTTCTATTTTGCCTTCTGGTTCTGGAATCTCAAGATAAGTTTCCTTGATAATTTCTTAAAAGATGATATCTAGACTCATCTTCTGATCATGGCTTTCAAGTAATTAAATAATTTTTAAATAATCTCTCCTGAACCTGTTTTCCAAGTCAGTTACTTTTTTTGCAATGAGATATTTCACATTGTGTTCTATTTTTTTTCATATTTTGGTTTCATTTTTTTGCTTTTCATTCTTTTTGTTTGGTTTCATTTTACTGTTTCTTGACTTTTTATAAAATGATTAGCTTCTGTTTGCTCGGTTCTAATTTTTAAGTCATTATTTTCTGCAATCAGCTTTAGAATCTCCTTTTTCCCTTGGCCAATTCTGCTTTTTTAGGCATTTTTCTCCTCATTGTCTTTTTTTATTGTTAAATTATTTCTTTCTAGTGTTCTACAATCACTTCCCTACATCTTAGATTTTCTTGTGCCCTTCCTCCTTTCCCTGCCTACCACCTGACTCCCTCCCTGAGATGGCATAGAGTTTTATATAGGTTCTACACATACATTCTTATTAAATACATTTTGACCTTAGTCATGTTGCATAGAAGAATTGTAATGAATGGGAGAAATCATAAAGCAAACCAAAATATAATACAAAAGAAAATGAACTGCTTCATTCTGTGATAAAATTCTAGAGTGCTTTCCCTGGATATGGAAGGCATTTTGCCTTAAGAGATTATTGGGAATTATTTAAGTCCTTGCATTGGAATGAAGTTCTAAGTCTACCAAAAAAATTCCTCGCACACTCTGGTTGTTGCTGAGTACAAAGTTCTTCTGACTCTGCTCCTTTCACTTAGCATCAGTTCATATAAATCTTTCCAGGCCTCTCTGAAGTCTTCCTGTTCATCATTTCTTATAGCACAATAATATTCCATTGTATTCATATACCATAACTTATTCAGCCATTCCCCAGTTGATGGGTATCTTCTTGATTTCCAGTTTTTGGCCACCAAAAACAGAGGTGCTATAGATATTTTTGTCCATGTGGGACCCTTTCCCTTTTTTATGATCTCTTAGGGATACAGTCCTAGAAGTGGTAATGCTAGGTCAAAGGGTATGCACATTTTTGTAGCCCTTTGGGCATAGTTCCAAATTGCTCTCCAGAATGGTTGGATCAGCTCACACCTCCACAGTTCCATATCTCCCACATCATCATTGTCTTCTTAGAACTCTTTCATCATTTGGCCTAGTCTGTGATTTAAGTAATTTTATGTCTCCTTTACCATGCTGTTGGAACATTTTTCAAATGATTTTCTGACAACACTCTCATTTATCCTACCAATTTTTCCTCTACCCCTATTACTTGATTTTCAAAATCCTTTTTGAGTTCTTCCATGACTTGAGACCAATTCCTATTTTTCTTGGAGGCTTTGGATGTAGGAGCTTTGACTTTGTTATGTTCTTATGAAGGTATATTTTGATATTCTTTGTCACCAAAGTAAGATTCTATAGTCTGCGAAAAAATAATTTCCAATGTTTTCTCATTTCCCTAGACTAGTATTTGACTTTTTGTCTGCTATTTGACTTTTTTAAAGTAGAACTCTGATTCTATATTTAAGGCACACTGTCCCAAGCTTCAGAGATTTTGTTTATCTGTTTTCAGAGATACTTCTAAAAATCTGTAAATCTTTAGTTCTTCTAAGTTGGTATGATCTAAGGAAATATGTTTACTACTCTCCTAGCTTAGGTGTTTTCTTCTGCCCTGGAACTGTGAGGAGGGTTCCCCCCTACTTTGGTCATAAGCTCTGCTATGCTAGTGTTTTCCTCACTCTGGGACTGCCATGTGTGCCTGGGACTAGGAACTGAATATGGGCAAAGCAACAGAGCCCTGAGTCAATGCCAGCAAAAAGATCCCTGTAATCTCCTTCTGACCAGTTGTTCAACCCCCTTACTCTTTGCGGACTGAGAGATCTTGAAGTAGTGGCTGCAGCTGCCAATACTGATTCAGTCAGTAAAAGGTCTGTTTCAGTTTTGCTGGGTCTGGGGCTGTGCTAGAGTGACCTGTGTTGGAATTGCCCCACTCTCACCCAGTTGCAAAAGACTTTTTCTGCTGACCTTCTAAGTTTTCTTTGGCATCTCTGGACTGAGAGTCTGGAAACTGCCACTGCTACTAGTGGTTCAGATGCTCCAAGACCTGCTCCTGGTTTGCTGGTGCTCAGTCTGCTATCGAGTGCCAGACTGCACTCCTCTCTCACCTTGCTGCAACAGACCTTTCTTGCTGACCTTCCAAGTTATCTTGGGCTGGAAATTTCACCCCATATTTTTGTGGGTTCTGGTACTCTAGAATTTGTTTAGAGTCATTTTTAAAGGTAATTGAAAATTTAGAGGAGAGTTAAGGTGACTCCCTGCCTTTACTCCAACATCTTGCTTCACCTCAGTATTTATAAATTTTTATAACGGTATGTAAATGGAAGTGGCAGAATTCAGACTTCCCTTTTTTTTTTACTTCTCTATTATTATCTATAGAAAATCAGTCAGCAAGAATTTATTTAATTCTTACTAAGTGACAGGTACTTTACTAGCTCTGGGAAACCAAAGAGATGAAAAAGATAGTCCCTATCCTCAAGAAGCTTGCAGTTTTATGATGGAGACAACATGCAAACAACCATATACATGGATGATATATATATATATGTATATATATATATATATATATATATATGAAAAATTGATAATTAAGAGAGGATAATTGACTGTCATCAAGGGGGACCATGGAATGCAAAACCATTCTTTCAAAAGCCAGAACTTTAGCTGAGACTTGAGGGCCACTAATAAAACTAGGAAAAGCAGGGGGTGGAGATGAAGAGGGAAAGATTCCTAGACATATGAGTCAATGAAAACCCACAGTGGATGAACAACCAGGATTCCAGTGTCACTAGACACAGAGGATGTGTTCTGGTAGTGAAGATGTGTATGATATAAAAATGCTAAAAGGTTGAAAATGGCCAGGTTATGAATGGCTTTAAAAAGTAAAAACAGACAATTTTATATTTCATCCTGGAAGCAATAGGAACTACTGAAGGTGATTGAATGGACTAAATTGGTGAATGGGCTAAATAGTCTAAACTGGGAAGATCATTTTGTCATATAAATGCATGGGATGAGAGTAGGGAAAGTAATTAAGCAATGAGACCAACTAGGTGGCTATTACCATATCACCAGAGGTGATGAAGGCCTATATCTGGATAGTAGCAATGTCAGAAAAGAAAAGAGGTCACATAGAAGAGATGTATTAAAGGTAGAAACAACAGGAATTAGAAACTTATTGAATATGAAATAACAAAAAAATGAATAGTTTAGGATGACACCTAAGCTGTACAGCAGTATTCATGAAAGGATGATGGTACTCTTAAGAGTAATAGAAAATTTAGGGACATGAGACGGTTGGGAGGGAAGAACAATAATGAGTTGTTTTTGATATTTTGAATTAAAACTATCTACAAAGACATCCCTTGGAGATGTGAGAATAGAATTCAGAAGAGAGATTAGGACTCAATGAATATATTGAGGATCATCTGCGTAGAAGTTGTTTAATTCATAGAACAACTACATTAAATAAAGTCAATGGGTGTGACCTGGATGAAGATCTGACAAAAGAGACTAATTAGGAATGGTCAGACAGGGAGGAGAAGAACCAGAAGAGAGTGGTGTAATGAAACTCTAGAGAGAAAAGAATATCAAGGAGAAGAGGGTGTTTGATGTAAAAATTGCAGACAAGTCAAGAAAGATGAAGATTGAGGAAATACCCCTGGTTTAGGCTTATGAGATTATTGGTAATTTTGGAGAGAGAGATTTTAATAGACTGATAAGATCAGAAATCAGAATTCAAAAAGTTAAGTTTGGAGAGGGAAGTAAGTAGAGGCATAGGTTGTAGGGAGAAGTAGTAATGGGCTATTATTAGAGGATATCATGCAAAAGTTTTCTGGATGGCAGAGCCATGGGCATAACTGTAGGCAGTAGGGAAGCAGTGAACATAGAGAAAGAGAGAGATTGAAGCTGAATGAGGAAAATGAGAGTGAGGCAACTGTTCTAAAAGATAAAATTGAATTGAATTAAAGAAATTCCCCAAGGTAAGGAGAAGGGCCATCTCATCGTGGGAAAGTGAAAAAAGAAAAAATGATAGAAGACATCTTAGTGATGTTAGACAAGGCAGAGGAAAAACGGGACCTCTTGGCCAGTGGCCTTAATTTTTTTTCAGGAAAATATAAGGCAAGATTCTCAGCTGAGAATATAAGTAGTGGGAATCCATAGAAATTTTGAGGATGAATAAAAAGAAAATTTTGAAAATCTACCATAGTCAATTGGAAAGTAATTGAATTAGACACATATAAAAGGATCACTTGCTTCAATGATATCCAGTTGAGATTACATAACATTCACTTGTATTGGATCCAGTCAGCAGGGTTTCATTAATTTCTCCAGCTTGGTGCAGGAGTGTATGAGTAAAGGAAGTCAATGGTGGAAATGATCTAGGGAAGTTTGGTAAAGCAAAATCTTCCACATGATAAAGGGTGAAGGGACTCAAGAGAAGAGATTTGAACTGGTTCACCAAATGATTAAGACAGTGAAGAGATAAGGGTAAATCTACTGTGGGGGTAGGGGGTAGCATGGGAAAAAACTGAGTTGTGGAGAAATTGTAGGCTATGAGGCTGAAGAGTAAATAGGTTTTGGGTGTAGCAATACAAAGGCAGAGGTGAAATTACAACAGATTGTCATTAAAGTAATTTCAGAGTTCATGGACATGGAAGCTATACATTTATATATGATGACAAGACAGAGCATCACTTTCTCTGTGTGTAATTGAGGTGGGGTGGGACAATAGGTAATAGGAAATGAATAAGTTGAAGAACTAAAAAGTTAGGGGTTTGGTGACAATATCAAGATGTTTGCTGAAATCCCCTAATATGAGGATGAGAGATAGAGACAAGAAAAGGACAATGAGCCAGGCACTAGCCTCATTGGTAAAGGCAGGAGGATGTCTTGAAGGCCCACAGTTAACAGATACCAGCATTTTTGAGCGACAAATATGGGTTAATTAGTCACAAAAGAAGATAACTTATTTACCTATGGTAATAGATATCCTGAAAATGGCCACAGGGAACATATTTCAACTCCTTCCCCCTCCTCCACCAGAACTAGTGAATGCAAGGAAAAGGAAGAAAAAGAAAAGATTTAAGATGAAAGCTAATTCACCTATGGAACAACAATTCTAGGGTGTCAAGTTGAGTAGTTTTAGAGTGGGTTTATGGGGTTGGGTTTTGAGTAAGGGGAATAAGAGAGTCTTCTGATAGTAGGTGGACTGTAGGTTGGATAAAAATGGTAGTTCAGGAGATAATGATGGAATGAATGACTTGGTGCAAGTATGTTAATCATTGATGAATGACTTCTTCTAGGTCATCAGTATGCATAGAGGTTCTGCCTGGAGTTAAGTTGCTCCAGAGAATCAGGCAACTGGAAGGGATAGGGAAGGATTGGCCAGGCATAGGCAAACTGATTGCTGTGGCATTTGGGTGGCTGAAAAGAATGGCTCAAGCATTATTCAATGTCTGTCCTGGAAGACCAGGAAGCCTCTCCCTTCCCTCAATAAGGTGCAAACAAGTTTGAAATCAGGAACTCTGGTTTTAAATGATTAATGATATTTATTAACATGATCAAAGCATTTCCCATCTATCAGTAACAGTTTCATCACAAAAATGGGGATAATAATATTTATATGATGCAGCTACTGGAATTATTTTAAAGAAACGGCTATGTAAACTTTGAAGTGTATTAGAGTACATTGAAAGGGCATAAATGTACTTTGTGGTAACTCTCCCAGACCTTAGGAAAACAATACAGTCATAAATGCCACAAAATATATTGTAAGGCTATTTTCCTTAGCATACTTGTCCCTGACCATTTTCTGTAGTTCCTCATGCTAATTAATGATCTTGTCCTTATCAATTAATTGATTAATGTCCTAACCTGACCAAAGGAAGGACAAACATTGCCAACTTTCCAGAAGGTCATGTTGCTTTTCTGTGTGAGATATTTGCTATGATTTTAATTAAAATCATAGTTATCAAAACATTCTGCTCCCAATTGAACAACTGTATGCCATGGACTTGTGTTTTCCAAGGTAACTTGACTAGAGACTATATAGAAGACTGGTAGTGATTCTTATTTTGGTGATCATAGGCAATGTTAACTAGGGCTTGATTTTAAGGTTGTTTTTTTTTTTTGTATTAAATTTTTTGAATACTGTAGGCATCAATGAAAAAGAAACTATTATTATCGTTAAACACTAAGAAATATCTTGCTTTCTGTAGCTTTTGAAAACATGTTTAGAATGGATTTATATTGATTATAAGGTGCAAAGTATTTGCCAAATTATATAAAACATTACAGGGCAAAATATGATTTTTAAGAAATTGAATAAAAATATGTAGACTTCACTTGTCACTGAAGAGAGGTGTACTGGAATGATTATGTTGCATCCAGAATAAGAAGACATGAAATTAAACCCCACTAATCAGCCGGGTGTCATATCTAAGTCAATCAAACTCATATAAGCCTCAATTTCCTCATCTTTAAAAGGCATATTATAAACAGTAACTGACAAAACAGTTTGGAATCCAGTTCTCCTAATTGCCAGTCCTATGGTTTTCCACTAAAATATACTGTTGTACAGAGAACTTCTGGCGTTTTATACATAGGGCTTGTCCATTAAGATTTTTTTTTCTTCCTTATTTCCCATTCATTTTCTTTATATTCCTTGAAAGTCCACTGAATAGAACTGGAACCATGGAAACAAGTATACTTTTCTGTGGGTCTGAAGTTAAGGACAAAGAGGCTATGTAGTAGGACTAATAACCAAAAAGAAGGATAATAATAATTTGTTGTTCAGTTGTCTCTGACTCTTTCTGATCCCATTTGGAGATTTCTTGGCAAAGATGCTGGTATTGTTTTGGGGTCATTTTCTTTTTCAGCTCATTTTACAGGTGAGGAAACTGAGCCAAACAGGGGTAAGTGCCTCATGCAGGGTCACACAACTAGGAAGTCAACGAACAGAAGATCGATCTTCCTGACTCCAAACCTGGCATTTTATCGACTATGCCACCTGATTGGCAACAATAATGTTAGGTAGCATTACAGTGCTTTAAAGTCTGCATGGCAAATCACATTTTATCTCATGTGATCTTCATTGGCTAGTCTTTGGATGTTCTACATTCAAGAACATTATGATTTAACATGTATGTTTTTGATGCAATTATATTTTATCATCATGACAGAAAATCATAAAGAGTAATTTGTATCCTCATAGAAAAATGCACATCCATCCCTCACCTGATTTTGTCATGAGAGGTAAAAACATATAGGATGCAAGATTTTTCTGATTATTATAGGTTACTCATATTAGAAATGCTCTTCAACTTGTTTCAACTGAATGATAATTATTAATATTCTAAATGTACAATAATATTTGACTTGTTTCTCCTTTTATGAAAATTTTAGACTATACATATTCCCAAAAGTTTAAGTAGTCTATTTTCTAAAATACTCCTTATGCAGTTTTCCATATCTGGGTTCATCTTAAGTATATTTTCTTGACTGGTTTTGTTATGATTTGTCCCGAAAGTTTACCAATAAGGCATGGAGTTTAAGGAAAACAGTTTAAGATTCTAGGTCAGTAATGACAAATTCAAATAAGAAAAGAGCTCCCTAAGCCTAAGGATCCCTGCAGACACACAAAAAGTTAGAAAACTATATGTTGGCACTATTAACGTTTTATCTTATTTCTATTTATCTTGTTAAATATTTCCCAGTTACATTTTAAGCTGGTTCTGGCCACATTCAAAAGGTTTTTCTTTGTTTGTTTTAAGGGGGAGGTATACTGCCTGCAGGCAAAGTGATTGACACCTCCACAGTAGCTCATAGAGTCTCTTAAAGGATTTTATTTGTGGAAGGAACCTCAGACATCTAGTCTAATCCCCTCATCACAGAAGAAAGTATGTTCAAAATATTTTGAACATGGAAGAATTTGTAAAAATACCAACTTACATTATTGATATTATTTTATACATAAAGAAACTGAAGTCCAGATAGGTTACACATCTTGCCCCTGTTCTACAGGAAATATGAGTGTGAGTTCATCCTTCGTTGCCGAAGAAGACCATGCCATCAGACATGACTTGCACTTGACTTTGCTTTGACTGAGGGAGGGCTGTGCAGGTCACCAGCCTCACTTCTCTTTTGGAGCCATCTGAAGCCAGTGACCAGATATTCATTAGGATGACTGGAGATGACCCAGGATGAGGCAATTGGGGTTAAGTGACTTGTCCAAGGTCACATAGCTAGTGAGTGTCAAGTGTCTGAGGTGAGATTTGAACTCAGGTCCTCCTGACTCTTGTATTGGTGCTCTCTATCCACTGCACCACCTAGCTGCCCTACAAGTGTAATAGATGCAAGAACCCAGGTCTTTTGATTTTCATTTCAGTGTTCTTTATACTGCATCAAAGCAAATCTACTAAGCTTTAAAAAGTTACCTTAGGTAAAACCGCTGGTGTCTTACTGTCCTCTAACCTTGATTTGCTTCAGTAATTATTAATGTAACCTATGAGTATAAATATTGTAAATAAGCAGAATTAGGTTATTTTAGCTATTTTTATTAGTATCTACTTATCTTCAGAGCAAGTAGGTGTCACACTGAATAGAATGTCTGCCTTGAAGTCAGCAGAACTCAAGTTGAGATGGGGCCTTAGACACATACTGACTATGTAACCAGCAAGTCATTTAACCCTGTTTTCCTCAGTTTCTCCATCTATGAAATGAACTGGAGAAGAAAATGCAAAATTATTCCTGTATCATTGCCAGAAAAACTTCAAACGGGAACATAAGAAGTTGAACATGACTAATGGACAAAACAACAACTTGTTACTTTTACTGAAGGGGTTTTGATATTTTTAACAATAAGTTATTTTATTCATATCTATATTCCCTCAAATAGCTCCCAACCTTCTGATCCAGGGTAACTTTTGTTTCATCTATATGCTCAGAATCTTCCTCTCAATCTGTGTACATTTCATGGGTACTGATAGATTATCTATAACTATCCTTCACTCTCACCCCTACCTTATTTTAGGTCTTACATTTTATTGGTATTGTATTTTTAAATTTTATACCCTACTATAATATTTATAATATTCAACAGCCTAATGTCTCACTATTGCCTTTTGCTTTACAGAAATTGTGGAATTGTATGACTTGTGGAGATATATGCTCTCCAATATTGATATCAAAATGATGAACCTTTGTTTTGGGAGGAAATATGGTATTTTTAAAACCACTCTGCAATTTCGTAAAAGCAATCCAATCCACTTGCTTTCATGTTTAAATCTGGGCCATTGTTTGTTCAAGATATTGATGAATACAGATAGAGAGATTTAGATCTATACACACATATCTGTGTAGACACAGATATAGATATATAGATATACATATACACAAGATATATGGGATATTTGTAAATTTCATATATATTAGCCAAGAATCTTTCTTTATCTACATATTTTTTCTCCCCTGTATGTATAGCAGAAACTGAGCTTTTTATTTTATGAGTCAGATCTCTTTGAGGAGGAGTTATGGATGTCTTGGGGCTTCTTATAAACACCACATTGTTATCCACAGAAAAGAAGATCTGGTGCATCTCATTACTTATAAGGAACTCCATCTCTTCCAATGTATACTTTATGCATGATATTTTCCATAATGTTTGCAGACATTTGTTTTGTATACAACTTTCTGTTTTGAGATTTTCTTGATATTTTATTGAAAGGTTGACCTGTTGGTCAAGTTATTTATGTTTCTGTCTTTAAAGAGGTGATTAAAAATACAACACTGAAAAACTGAGGCAGGTACTCCTAAGTGGTGGAATAGACGGAGTGTTGTGCCTGGAGTCAGGAAGACCCATATTCCTGAGTTCAAATCTGGCCTCATACATTTACTAGCTGTGTGACCTTAGGCAAGTCACTTAACCCGGTTTGCCTTGGTTGTCATCTATAAGTGGCAAACAATTCCAGCATGTTTGCCAAGAAAATACTAAACGGAGTCATGAAGAGTCAGACATGACTAAAGAAGTACAACAAAAAACTTAGGCAAGTTTTCTGGACAAGATAGCTGCTGTATTAAAAGTGACATCTATAATTGTTTTAAAAAATTGATCAGACTGTCCGCCCTCAACAGATCACTGACCCCATGGGACTGAAAAGACCATATTTATTGGTTTGGCCTTCAGGTTTGACTGAATGTGTCCCTCCCTGACAATTAAGGAATGCTATTTACTTTTTGAGACACAGATACTTCTAGTAATCTTGGCTAGGAAAACTGAACCAAAACCCTCATCAGGATCCAGGCATTTCCCTTGGAGACCAAATCACCAATAAATTTGATGATGAAAAGCAAGAGTGAGAGCCATCCCATGGGGAAAGGGCCAGTCCAAGTTGGTTCTTCTGTCTGTAAGTAAACAGAAGTGAGGACTCTCTTTAGACTGGTTAGGGATTGATGACATTTCTCAACTATGCCTTTAGTTGGGATTAGGAGAAGTCTCATTTTGAGATAGGCTGGGAAATAGGATTTGAGGAAGTGGGGAACAGGATGAGTTATTAAATAATTGGTTATTAAATAATGCAACACAATGTTCCTCATCTGTATGATTTTATTTCATGTATGAAGGACCTCATGTAGTAGTAGAACATTAAAAGGCACATTTTATTCCAATAAATCAAAAACTTTTTGTAGTCAGCAAACACACAGCATAATTAAATTTGATATATCTGCAACTTTCCTTCAATTATGTGATAAAAGATGTAGATGACTATAGAATGTATTTTGGCAATAGCCTGTTTCCCTAACCATTTCATGATGAATCAAGAATCCCTTTCATATATACATATAAATATATGATAAATAATAAACTTGAGTATATGGGTTACAAATTATCTAAATTGGTATTTTGGTGATAGTAATATCCATGATTTTTAATGTATGTACCAATTGGTCACTTCTTTTCAGATATCTTCAAAATCAGTCTCAGGCTACTCAGATTATTGTTACCTCTCCATCCAGGGAATTTCTTTGAATGCCCCTACTCTAGTGTAGCCTAAATCTATTTTCTAATTTTAATTGTTTAATTATTTTCTCATGGCACTGTGATGAGGGCAATTAAATGTGACAAACAACTATATTTGATGCAGTGAATTGTTTTCTATAATAATGTTTAAATGTATTTTCAATTGTCATGTTTGTTCTTCTAGTTCTATCCTTAAACGCTTTTTTAAGATAATCTGTTTTAACTGAGTCTCTTAGCAAGCTTTTAATAAACTTTCTTTGACATTCTCTGCATTCATATTGTTTTATGATTAAAAGATCAGCGATTCAGGCCTGGAAAAGACTTTGGAGGACACGCAATTTGACTCCTTTCATTTTACAGGTGGAAAAAAAGACAGTTCTTGAGAAGGAAAGCTTTACGTGGTCACACTATTATTAACTAGAACTAGACAGAGATGAGATATCACTGGTAACAATTTGTTATCCTCCTCTGTAAATTTTTTAAAAGGAATTTTAATTCTAAACTCTTCTTGTGCTTACTAGTCATTTCTCTCTGGTTGGCAAGAAGACCAAGTGTTTGTTGGCTGAGGTGGTTTCTATTCACTTTTGGTCCTTCATTTTCGTTGATTTTCATTGGTTACATATCCCACAAGACGTAGTGATTATCTGAGCCAATTCCTATACTTTTTTCCATTTACCGTTTTTAATATCAATAGTTTGCTAAAGGAGGCACTACTGGAGTTAACTTGCTTGTTATATCTTATTTCCATTCTAATTTGGCATTGAATTTGATATTTGCTTTTATATGTCAGGGGTACTACAATATACAGCAAATGCATAAATGACCCTCACATTTGATAAATCTTTGTTCCTCATTTGTTAATAATTTTCATTTTTGTGAAGTTATTTGCTACTTGCTGTGTCCTACACCTCCTATCTCTACTCTTGAAGACAAGTATGTGACATAGAAATGAAAGCCATCTGTGCAATCTCAAAGTCTTTGGTCTGTTTTCTTCAATATTTCTTATTTCTTTTATTTCTTGGGCCATATTTTCCACCATAATCTTCATTGTGTTCCCTTATGCTCACCTTTACAATGATTTCTCCTACTGTTACAAGGAATGTTACTTTAATTTGGAGGCTCTTATTAGATTCTTAGGAGAATATTTCAACTGCAATAGTTATTGCAATAACTGCTGATGTTGGTGCTCAGCAATTATTATGTTCTATTTAGTAACGCTCATTGAAAAGTTTGTGGAATAATGTCTCTTGTCTCTGGCGACATGATAGAGTCTGTTGTTGCTATTGTTGTTTAATTCGATTTATCAACGAGAATCAGTAAGTCATTTATTTATTACATTTATATGCAACTTTCTTTTTTGATGGGTCCATTTATAGTTAGAGTATCAATACTGATATGAGTTACTTACTTTTCTAATACATTCTGTCTTAAAGTGGTCAACAGCCTTGCATTTAGAATACAAAGAGTTGCTCATTTAAAAAAATATTCTACAAACTGCTTGCTATGAAAAAAATGCCCACTACATTTTTTCTTTCACCGATATTGCTAATGAATCAGAAGGCATCCAAATGAGACTGAAGACTATTTTATATTTTTTCTTTGTTTCATGTGTTTCAACATTTGAAAAACAATTAAACATTGAATAACATAAGTTGACTTTTTTAAAGGAATACAGATAATAAATTAAAAGATGATTTTTAGGCATTTCTAGTCAAAGAATACACTAGGGTTTAGCATTGTTTCAAATTGGTTATGTACACAGATATCACCATTTACTAACTACCATTCAACTTTTGTAATTTATTAGCCAAACTACACAGCACATATGAACTAATCACTGTTTTCAGGAAGTTGTTCATCCATAGAGCTGAATTTCACAAGGGTCTATAAATTCCATGAAAACATGTACCAAAACTTATTTATCAGCAAGTGATAAAAGCTTTTAAAATTCAAACCATTATAGGGATTCTTAACCATGTAAGAGCAAAGGTAGTACAAAAGATTGTTGGAGCTATTTATGTCTTTCCCCTATTTTAATAACATTGATAAGTTGAATTAAATGCATGTTTTCAGTAATTGTAGATTCATGACTCCTCTTTAAGAAAGTAGTGTATGATATATAGAAAGGCTGACATTTGTTAGAGTGATTTTGCTCTTTCTGCTGCTCTTAAAAATCAATTGGGCACTATGCACAAAAGGCATAAATTTTCTGACATCTCATTAATGCTACGTGTTACTTTGAAAAACATTACTAAGTAGAATGTACAGAAGGCATTCAAAGAAAAATGAATTATTGTTTATTATTATTTTGCTTTCTAGATGAACATATCCCTAAAGATGCTATCATTTACCATAGTGTTTATTCCCAGATTTCTCTGGTTTGCACAGTTAATAAACTTTTTTTTTTATAATAGCAGCTTATCTCATAAATTGTTATGAAATCCAATAGGGAGGAAGATATAGTAGGCATGCAGTGAAACTCTATTGGAAAAAATGTCCATTGCTAGTTGTAAACCTAACCTCATGACTGAATTGGAAACCCAATGATAGAATTATGTGAGCTCTTGTAAAATGAAGATAATGTGCTTTTTAACACTTGAGTGAAACAAAAGAAAGTTCAACAATTTTAGCTTAGTAAAAAAAAATAATGTGGAAATTCACATTATGCATTTTGAAAGTCCACTGTAATTGTCGCTGTTATTCATGTAGCTTACTTTCTGGTTAAGGTAATTCATGCACAACTATTTTTAAAATATAATTAAGTTAGGTTTGACATGTCCCATAACTCGAGTCAAACTGATGAGTAAAAGCAGAAATTTAGTAACAAATATATCCATATCTTCGTGTCTCACTACTGCAGGAGATATGCACAGTTAATATGCTGACATTCTACTAAAAGATTAAAATTTAAATAGCAATGAAAGAAGAGTACCACCTTACCTTAGAAACTGGGTATTGGAATGATGGACTTGTTCACAAATATAGAAAACTCCTTTCTAGAACATATAGTTAAAGATTTAATTTGTAAAAGTTTCTGTAAACAATGTTTTTAAAACATTTTTACAATATGGTATATTGAAATATATCACAATAAATTAGTGTCAGCACTTACTAGGTCTATTATCTAGGAGCTTTTCGGTATACTCTTGTCCTCTATAGTGTCTAATACTTCAAGAAACTTGAGAGATAACTTGCAATGTAGTTTATTTATTTCTGAGCTGATAAAAATAATTTTTTTTATCATTTCACATGATTAATTAATAGAATCACATACAGAAGACCTGGGGAATGGAGAACATCCTTTATAAATCAAATTTTACCATTTTAAATCAATTATCAATTATTACTATTATTATTACTTCTTCCCTCCTATTGGAAAAAAGATAAGTAGAAGAACATCCTCCTTGTGACAAATATTTATAGTTTTAAAAAAATTCCCATGTTGGTGATATGGCATATTAGAGGAGAACTTTCAAATCTGTAACATTCAAGTAACTTTAATACAATCTTCTAACTCTATTGAGGGTTCTAAACTACTTTTCTAAATTTCATTTCTTTCAATGATACGTTTTGGACCTTAAATATAGATTGGTCCATAATCTTATATTGCTTTTTTTTTTTTTTTTTGCATCTAGACAATATGTTCTTTGAGGGCAATTGCTATGACCCATCTTTCTCTGTATACTTTACAGTTAACTTCTCTGGGATAACACTGTGAGTTGTATACAGAAGAGGTAGTCACAGTTTCTTCAACGTTTAAATAATTCAAAGAATTGTTGAATGACATCAGAAAAAATGATAGTTAGGAAGAGGAGATATCCAGCAATGATCTGAAAACTTTCAAAGTAGGCATATCCAAAGCCTAGAATCAAGAGAAGAACAAAGGGAATCAACAAGTATTTTAGTTGCGGATGGAGATGTATTTTAGTGGAAGAAAATAGGGTCAAGAGAACTCCAGGGAAACCACTTTCTGAAGGCTATAATGTTCTTGAATAAGGATTGAGATTCTGAACACTTTAAGTTAGAGTCAAGACATTTTATTGAACAATGATCAATAGTATCTGAAATTTAGTTTGTGCTGAGTAATTACCAAGGTTTATGTATTTCTTTCAATCTTGTAACTTTCCCTAAGAATTGGTAAATATAGGCTGGTAAATAATATTTAATTTATGGAGTCATTTGAATATTTTATATTTTAAAATACAACTGAATGTAGAATATGTGCCATCCGTGTTATATGTGACTAGAGTTACAGAAAGATGATAGATTCATTATTGTAACTACTATAAAAAAGATGCTTTTGTCAAATGTAGAACATCTACTACTGAATCCATAGTACAAAGCATAAAGAACTTTATGAAAATATGAATTAGAGCAAAATAACTATCACCCTTCAAATGATGACTTAGCATCACTCCCACACCAGTCTTCACAATCTCCAGCAGAGATATAGTCCTTGCAGAGATGAAAAAGAACTAGTAGGCTTGGGCCTAGTGACTTTCAAAGTACTTTTACTCCTTCTGCAGAGATCTTCAGGAATGTCCTACCCTTAAAAATGCTTCCCCCTCATTCAGCAAAAATTTAGACACAGATTCTGTCCAGCCATGTGAATAAGGGGAGGGGAAGGACTGAAAAATGTTTGTTGTTTTTTTTTCTTTTTTTTACTTTGTCCTGTCTCTATGTTAGGGAGTCTCAGGCTACAGACATTTCCTCCCTACTATCTATGACCTCCCTCTATCCTATAAAAATAGTAACCCAACTCTGAGAATGGAAGGGAGGAAGTAGGGCAAAGGGCCAATATGTAAGGCTACACTGAGCCTGACTGATGAGGGACTGAAACATAGCTGTGTACTCCTCATAAGGTACTGAAGTCAGTGACCCAGGCCAGAAAACTTTAAATCTCTTAACATGGAAGAAGTCTAAAGAAACTTCAAAATCTAGCCACAGGGTTGTACCCACTAGTAAAAAAAAGTTGGAAAATGAATGAAGGGAGAAGATAAAACAAAAGGGTAGGAGCAACAGTTATATGAAGAGAGAGAAAAATCAATAAAAGTACAGTGTAGAAGAAAACAAATCAACAGAAACAACCCCTAAACCAGAATGAAGAATGTATACAAAATCCTAAAACACATTATAAAACTTTCTCAACCAACAGTACTAGCAAAGGGATAATGACCCAATATTTAATTAAATACAGGATCCTATGTTCCCCAGTAGGGCATGGATCAACAGCATTACTCCAGAACAGTTAAAAAGGGGAACTCAAACCTGGTACTTCATAAACTTTAATTCCATTAGAAACCCTGTAAAATTAAGAAAGGAATAAATAAGGGTACATATCATGAAACAGAGAATAAAAAATCAAAGGTATTAGAGGTAAAGAATATTACTTACAGAGAAAACCAAAAGCATAGATGAATGGAACCTAATAAACTTAAGAAGTTGGAGGGAAAAGTATAGGAGATTTTGAAGTAATCATTTCACAGAGAGGAGAAAAAGAAGGAACAAATAGGGAAAGAAATAGATAATTAGATAAATGAAGGGAAAACGAATTTAACTAAATCACTGAAGCAAAGGGAAGGGCAAACGGACAGGGTAAAGGGAGGAAGAGAGAACCTATATAGTTTCATTTTCATCAATTCAGTTCAGGTAAATGTAAGAGAGAAACAAAATAATCACAACAGAAGAGGAAGGGATTGAAAAATACTTTTTTTTTTCTTTTTCTTTTTTTCTTTCTTTTTGTTTTTCTTTTTCACTATTCTTTTTTATTTAACTTTTTACATTCATTTTCACAAGATTTTGAGTTCCAAATTTTCTCCCCATTTGTCCCCTCCCCCCACCCCAATACACCGAGCATTCTAAATTTCCCTATCACCAATCTGACCTCTCTTCTATCATCCCTCCCTTCTCTTGTCCCCATCTTCTCTTTTGTCCTCTAGGGCCAGATGACTTTCTATTCCCCATTAACTGTATTTCTTATTTCCTAGTAGCAAGAACAATACTCAACAGTTGTTCCTAAAACTTTGAGTTCCAAATTCTTCCCATCCCTCCCTCCTCACCCATTCCCTTTGGGAAGGCAGGCAATTCAATATAGGCCCTATCTGTGTAGTTTTGCAAATGACTTCCATAATAGTCATGTTGTGTAAGACTAACTGTATTTCCCTCCATCCTATCCTGCCCCCCATTACTTCTATTCTGTCTTTTGATCCTGTCCCTCCCCAAGTGTTGACTTCAAATTTCTCCCTCCTCTCATTGCCCTCCCTTCCATCATCCCCCCCCCTTGCTTATCTCCTTCTCCCCCACTGTCCTGCATTGTAAGATAGGTTTTCATACCAAAGTGAGTATGCATTTTACTCCTTCCTTTAGTCGAATGTGATGAGGGTAAAGTTCATGTTTTTTTTTCCTCAGCTCTCCTCTTTTTCCCTCCACTACAAAGTCTCCTGCTTGCCTCTTGAATGAGAGATAATTTACCCCATTCCATTTCATCCTCTCTCCTCCCACTACATTTCTCTCTCACCATTTACCTTAATTTATTTTAAGATATGGTCCCATCCTATTCAATGCACTCTGTGCTTTCTGTCTCTGTGTGTGCATGCATGTGTGTATGTGTGTGCGCACACGTGTGTAAATGTATGTGTGCGTCTGTGCATGTGTGTGTGTATGTGTGTGGTCCCACCAATTACGCAGATACTGAAAAGTTTTAAGAGTTACAAATATTGTCTTTTCATGTAGGAATGTAAATAGTTCACTTTTGGCAAGTCCCTCATGACTTCTCTTTGCTGTTTCCTTTTTCATGCTTCTTCTCATTCTTGTGTTTGAAAGTCAAATTTTTTTTTCAGCTCTGGTCTTTTCACCAAGAATGCTTGAAAGTCCTCTGTTTCATTGAAAAGCCACATTTTCCCCTGAAGTATTATACTCAGTTTTGCTGGGTAGGTGATTCTTGGTTGGAGTCCTAGTTCCTTTGGCTTCTGGAATATCCTATTCCACACCCTTCGATCCCTTAATGTAGAAGCTGCTAGATCTTGTGTTATCCTGATTGTATTTCCACAATACTGGAATTGTTTCTTTCTAGCTGCTTGCAATATTTTCTTCTTGACCTGGGAATTCTAGAATTTGGCCACAATGTTCCTAGGAGTTTCTCTTTTTGGATCTCTTTCAGGTGGTGATCAATGGATTCCTTCAATACTTATTTTGCCCTCTGGTTCTAGAATATGAGGGCAGTTTTGCTTGATAATTTCATGAAAGACGATATCTAGGCTCTTTTTTTGATCATGGCTTTCAGGTAGTCCCATCATTTTTAAATTGTCTCTCCTGGATCTATTTTCCAGATCAGTTGTTTTTCCAATGAGATATTTCACATTCTCTTCCATTTTGTCATTCTTTTGGTTTTGTTTTATGATTTCTTTGTTTCTCATAAAGTCATTAGCCTCCATCTGTTCCATTCTAATTTTGAGAGAACTATTTTCTTCAGCGAGCTTTTGAACCTCTTTTTCCATTTGACTAATTCTGCTTTTGAAAGCATTCTTTTCCTCATTGGCTTTTTAAACCTCTTTTGCCAATTAAGTTAGCTATTTTTCAAGGTGTTATTTTCTTCAGCATTTTTTAGGTCTCCTTTACCAAGGTGCTTTTCTTGCATCTCTCTCATTTCTCTTCCCAGTTTTTCCTCCACCTGTCTAATTTGATTTTCAAAATCCTTTTTGAGCTCTTCCACGGCCTGAGCCCACTGGACATCCACCTCGGATGTCTGGGATACAGAGGCCCCAACCTCCACGTCTTTCCCTGATGGTAAGAATTGTTCCTTGTCATCAGAAATGAAAGGTGGGAGCATCTGTCCCCCAAGAAAGTACCTTTCTATAGTCTAATTTTTCTTCCCTTTTCTGGGCATTTTCCCAGCCAGCTACTTGACTTCTGAGATTCCTGTCCCCCACCTACATCCACCCAGCTAGTACTTGGGGTCTGAGATTCAAATGCTGCTTCCCAGGCTCAGGGCTGTCCGTGGCAGGTGGAGCTGCTATTCAATGTGAGTTTAAGTTCTGGTGCTCGGGTGGGGGCAGGGCCGCCCCCCAGGCTCAGTTCCCTCAAGGGGTTTATGCAGAGACCTTAAACAGTGGAGCTCCTGCCTGCTTGGGGAGTCCCGGGCCACGGCTGCCTCTGCTGATGCCTCTGCCTCCCGAGGGGTCCTGAGCCACGCAGACACCCCGTTCCCCTCTCGGCCAGCCCAGAAGTCTTTTTCACTGACCTATAGTGCCTGTGGGTGGAGGGACCTTCGTGGCCACCGGAGGTTCCATCCCTGAAGCCTGCTCTTATCTGCTCCTCTTGGAGCTGTGTGGCCAGGGCAGCGCAGGGGTGGGCTCCGCTGTCTGGAGGGCAACGGACCCCTGGGGATGGCTTTCCAGGGCTCTCTGGAATGGAAATCTCTTCCACTGTGTTTCTGCAGGGCTTGTACTGCTCCAGAATTTGTGGGGAGTTATTTTACAGGAAATTTATGAGCTGTGGGTTCCGGAGCTAGCATACATGAGTCTTTCTACTCCGCCATCTTGGCTCCTCCCCCCTGGGATTGAAAAATATTAAGACAAAGGAAAGAATAACCTTAACTTTCATAGATTTAAATGGTAATTCACTAAACAATCCAGTAAATGAAAAAACAGTATGGCAAAATGGGTAAAATAAAATAGATAAAAGCCCTTAACCCAATGAATTCATATCTAAAAACAAAGATACAAACATAATCAAAGTGACAGACTGAAATGAAAGTTACTCTCTATGAAGTAAATATAAATCAGCACTAATCACATGATCAGAGAAAGACTAAAAATGGAAAATATCAATAAAGGTAAATATGGAACTATGTAGGGAACCATTAGTAACAAATCATTATGAATAATATACATATATGCCCTGACTTCCACAGTGTCTAAATTTGTAAAAAGGAAATCTGCTGATTTTTAAGATAAAAACAGTAACAATATATTGCTTTATGTTTTCTTAGAGCTAGGGAAAAAAATCTAACAAAGCTAAAGGGGAAATATATATAATAAAAAACAGCACTGAACTATTTAGAACTGAAAAATATAGTGACTTCTTATTGAGAACATTAAAATGTATCTGTCGATACACACATATTTATGTATATTTGTATATAAACATATATATACATACACATGTACATACATATATGTGTGTGCATCTACTGACACAAAATAGACTATTCACTAGTGTACAGAAAATTTATAAATAAAAATAGCTAGCATTTCTATAGTAATTTATTGTGTACATAGTGCTTTACATGTGTTGTCATTTGCTTCCCATAACAACTCAGGCATAAAAATATTATAGAGAACCACATTCAAAGAAATACTAAGCATATTATTTACAAACCAAAAGCAATTAAAAAAAAATCTTTAATATGAGTATTGTGGGCACGTGCACGAGTGCGTGTGCGTGCACACACACACACACACAACCTACCGATGTCCTGAACGACGCTCTGGTCAAAAACAAATGACTATAACAAGCATTAACTCTCTGAAAGACAATGATAATGAAGAAAAAGCATGCCAAAATTTCAGGGATGCTAATAATGGAATCTTAAAAACAATACCAAAGAAGTTATCCCTGGGAACTTACATTAACAAAATCAAAAATGAGATTAAGGAATAGATTATGAAATTAATAATTAGAAAAAAACCTAAAAAGGCCAAAAGAAGCACAGAAGATGAAATCTTGAAAGCTCAAAAAATAAAAATCTTGCTTTTTTGAAGAAGAAAAAAGCTAAGTGAGGGGATAAACCTTTAGCTAAACTGCCTAAAAAGGAGATGTAGAAGTATCAAAATAAAAAAGAAAATTGATATTATTAGAGAAAAATAGAATAATCTAAATCTTCTATTTGTTGTTGAATCATTTCACTGGTGTCTGACTCCATGAGGTCACTTGGAATTTTCCTGGTTAAGATTCTAAAGTAGTGTGCCAATTTCTTTTCCACCTCATGTTACAGACAAAGAACTGAGACAAACAGGATAAAGACTCTTGTCTGGATTTATACAGCTAGTCGGTGTGTGAGGTTTGATTTGAATTCAAATCCTCCTGTCTTCAAGGTTGGTACTCTGTCTACTGCACCACCTAGCTGCCCCCTAAAACATCCACTATATGCTGTCATAAATTAGATAATTGTCATTTATTTTTTACCCACTTATTATAGGCACTGTTCTGAGAATTCAATACAATGATGATTATCAATAAAATTATAAAGTACCCAAATCAAACATCAAATTAATATCTTAAACCAATTTCATCAAAAGAAATAAAATCATTTCTAAAGGAACTATTAAAAGGGAAATGACTGGTCTTCTAGAATCTATAGGAAACTATTACCAAATTGTTAAATAACAATTTTAACTGTGTTAGTGGTTATTGTCAAAGAATGAGAGATAAAGCATGACAAATGAAACATTCTATCAAATTCCCTTTGTGAGTCAAATATATTTCTGTTGTTTCATTCAGGACAAGTGAAGCAAAGAAAAAACAGTATAGATGATGTATAGATTCAGTACAGATTGATGAATACGATTTAAACATTTTAAACAAAATATTGAAAAGTCTAAAAATTATCCAAAAATATCCTTCTTCATTACATTGGATTTAAACCCAGCATTTAAAGTCATATCAACTTTTTACAGCAACTATATTTTTTGTGAGCATTGGCCCATCTTTCCTTTCTCTGATCTTTTTGAGTTTTATCCCTAGTAATGGTATCAATGGCCCAAAATGTATGCACAATATAATTACATCAGAATGGCTAGGACCAATTTATACCTTAACCAACAGTGTACCTACTAGCAAACTTTGTCATCACATTTAGTTATCTTCCTCTTTTGTCAACATTGTCCATCTGATGGGTGTAGAGTATAATAGAGTATTGACAGGATTGTACATGTGAAGCCTATATCAGATTGTAAGACATCTTGGGGAAGGAGGGAAACAGAGGGAGGGAGAAAAAAATTGGAACTCAAAAATCTTATAAAAGTGAATATTGGAAGCAACTTGTAATTGGAAAAAATGAGATAACTATTAAGTTGGGGGGAAAGTAGAGAAATTACTTCAGGAATAACAAGCAGTAATGCAGATGATTGACTTCAGTGGCAAAAGGTGGTTTCAGTGGAGATTTATTGACAACATAGAAAACCTCTCCCTTATGTCAGAATGTAAATTTTCTAATGGGTGAATTTGTTCCTTGCCTACTGTTACATAAAATTATTCAAGATTTTTCTCATTTGTTCATGGGGGCTAATAATTGTCCTGTTGCATACTCATGCATGTACTCCCCTTGTTCATTTTGCAAGCATGTTTCAATTAAATGTTTGACTGTGACTTGTGGTTCTCCAGTGATCCTTGACTTTATATACTAGATCAGAATTCAAGCTACATATT
The DNA here is from genome assembly GCA_023548195.1 of Bettongia penicillata ogilbyi. Taxonomy (NCBI): domain Eukaryota; kingdom Metazoa; phylum Chordata; class Mammalia; order Diprotodontia; family Potoroidae; genus Bettongia; species Bettongia penicillata. The sequence continues at coordinate 5,829,543 of JAJHZJ010000242.1, read as the reverse complement.
TGTTCCACATTGAAACTGAATAACAAAGGGACTACAGAGTGTGCTTGTTGACTCATTACATAATAAACACACGTATGTAATATGCTCACATTTTCATAGTGCTTTATTATGGTTTAAAGGGAGTTTTCTCTGAGTAAGCTTTCCATCAGCTTCCAGTTTAGAGGGAGAAGATAGAAGAGGCCAGCCTCATTTCTGGTTGCTGAAGGAATAGACTCTAGGAAAACATAGGAGTATGTGGTCTCCATCATGTCCCTATCCCAAGATTCCTTTTCCAGAGACTTCGGTAAGTTTCTTGGGGTCAGATTCAGAACACTTTCTCTTTATTGAGGTAAGTTATCTTGCTCCCAATGGGGGAGCTGTATTGTGTGGTATATATCATCCAACGTATACTTTTTTTGATTTTTGTTGTGCTATAATTTGAATAAATTAATTTCTTTGGAAAAAAATGAATTTTTACTTGAAACAATGTTCAAATAATATGCATCATAAATATAATTGTTACCTTATGACAGATATAAGAAATAGCCTTCAAAGGACCTGATACCTGGCCACATGACTAAGTAAGAGAAACCCAAAACTTCTGACCCAAAAACCAATGCTTTTTGTACAAAACAATGATGTATATAATGTGTGCATGTGTAAATGATAATCATTCAAATACGTATATCTGTATAATGCTCACATTTTAAACTATCAATCTAACATACTTGATTTTGGTCAGTGCCCCTTAATGTTTTTGGTAATTCATAAGTAAAAATTCACCAGCACTGAGTAAGATGATTTGTAAAATCCTCTTTTTGATCCAAAATGTTATGATTCTACTACTTAAGTCTAACTGAGAATAAATATTCTTGAGACAAAAACGAGAAGCAACATCATAAAATTGACTTTTCGAAAGCAAGTGGATACTTGTAACAGAATTGGGTGATAAAAATTGAAACGGTCCCCATCTATAGATGTTTTTGTTTTCCCATCAGGAAAGACAGGCTAAACATAATGGATTAAATATAGTCAGGAGAAAAATAGACAAAGCAATTTCTGTAGGTACCCCTTTAAATGAACAAATTCTTCTTTCCGACCTGCTGAATGTACTTAAGAAAAGTCATAACATTTCTTGAATAGTAGTATTAATATTTTATCTGAAAAGTATTAAACCCCATCATTAAAAATGGTTTGTTAAATTCTTGAATTGTCCTTTTACATTATTATACAGAAATATGTGAGAACACAAAATCTCAGAAACAGTGTGATATCATAAAAAAATGATTCTTCTGTCAATGGACCTGGGTTCAATTTTCAACTCTGGCACTGACTCTCTGACCTTGTACAAGCATCTCATTCTTCATAAACCTTAGTTTTCTTATGCACAAAATGAGGTTTTACAACATTACCTCTGCAAATTCTTCCAAATTATTATTATTATATATAGTAAATTATTTAGTTATAACTCCTCTTGTATTATAATAGAAGTTAATGTGAAAATCTAATGTAATTAACACAATTGTAGGACTGTTGAGGGATGGTTCCACTATGACATCATATAAGTTAAAATGAATAAGGAAATCTTATCCACTAAGTGAAAGAGACTAGAGAATAATCTGGCAGGTACCCATGTAAAACACTTTGAATGAACTACAGCCCTGACCATTGGAAGACCAGGAAAGTGAGAGTCTGTGAACTGGGCTGAACCTGTAAGATTCTTAAAGGAAGAGAGAAGGAAGGTGTGGAGGGTTGGGGTAAGAAGATGAAGGTATTTTGAAGTAAAAACAAGTCAGGAACAGATTGGGAAAGGAATAAGAGCCTGCCAGCCTGGGGATCATCATAAAATGGAGGCTCCATGAAGAATTCACCATTGAAAGAAGGATGGTGATATACACGGTGAGGAGATGGCAAGGAAAGTAGTATAATCCAAAGTGAGGAAGGTTGGGTATTCTAGGCATGGGACACAGCTTACCCAAAATCGTGGAGACAATTGAAAGGATTTTAATAATGAGAAATACAGTGTAACAGTACTTATCTTGCTGACAAATCAAGTTGTAGAGATCCTTAAAGTCAAGTATAAGTGACAATACATTTTATCCCAGAAGTAGGGAGCTCCTGAAGGTTTCTGAACATGGGAGTAACATGGTTAGATCTGATTCAGGTTATCTTGGCAAGTTGTTCATTTATGGCTTAGAAAGGGAACACAGTAGATTCATGGAGAAAAATTGAATGCTATTACAATACTTTAGCTCTTGAGGAACCATGTGACCATGGCTATGTGAATGGAGGGACCCAGATACAAGTTGTTACTGAGGTAGAAATGACAATATACAGGAATAGAATGGGAGAAGTAAGAGGGGAAAGAATCATTAATGGCTGAATTACAGTCCTGGGTAACTAGTAGAATGTGGTATGTACCTTAGAAAACAAAGGAAAGTTTTGGGGAAGAGCTGGTTTAGGGAAGAAAATGACTAGTTCCATTTTGAATATGTTAAGTCAGTGGGGCAATCAGATGGAAAGGTTCAGCTAGTAAATAACAATGTGAGATGAGTATAAGGTTATAATCAAGGGTAGAAGTATAGATTTAATATTCATAAATCTACATTTAGCTATCCCTCTAAATCGATGAGAAATTATGAAAGAATTACCAAGGGAAAAGTATAGTGTTGTTGAATTCAATTTGATTCTATGTCAAATGTCTTTGGATGCTCCTTTCAGAACCATTCTTTTACTTACAGGGAAAAAATGCAATACAAACGCAACACAGGTTTCATAAAAATTTTAGGGGTAAAGGGAAGTCAAGACTGCAGAGATTGTTTAAAGACTCTGTTAGTGGGTTTGGGGATTATATAGGAATTGTAAAGGAATATTCAATCTGGAAACCTGAGCCAATATTCAGACACCCACCTGTACAGGGAAGTCATACCTACCCAGTAACCATTCATCCATAAGATTGTGTTACAGAAGAGATGGACTCATATGTTCTCTCCAGTTGCTTTAAAATTTAACATTGCTATTGGTCTACTTAGGGGACAGCTAGGGTGGGGTGGATGCAGTGCCAGGCCTGAAGTCAGGAAAGTGCATAGTTCTGAGCCTTAGATACTAAATAGCTGTGTGACCTTGGACAAGTTTCTTAACCCTGTTGGCCTCACTTTCCTCATCTTCAAAATGAGTTGGGGAAGAATATGGCAAACCACTTCAGTATCTTTGGAAAAAAACTCCAAATGGGGTCACAAGGAGTTGTACATGACTGCAAAACAATTGAACAACAGTGAAAAACGGTCTGTTCAAGTTTTCTGTCCTAGAGCCGAAATTTACTTGCCATATTAGCCAAGAATATCTCTGATCATCACTGAAATTATCATCACTAATAGCTATGAAGTATTGGAAGATTTGTGAAATGTTTTACAAATATTAATTCTCAAAACCACTCTGGGAGATGTGCTATATACATCTGTATATATGCATATACAGATGAGGGAAGTGAGACAGATGTTAAGTGACATGCCCAGGATCACAGAGTTAACATGTGTCTGAGGTCAGATATCAACTCAAATCTTCTTGAATTCAATTCTAGTGCTCTCTAAATTATACCACCTGGCTATCTAGTTTTATCATCCAGTAGAGATTGCATATCCAGAAAATTGGCAAAAGGAAATGTTTGCTTTCTAAATTTTAGGATTTTTATGAGGAAATTTCTCACAGCTTATGTGACAAAAAGGTGGGTAATCAAAACCTATCAGATGCTTCTGCAACTGAAAGATTTTTGGAAAACATGTTATCCATTCCTTATATTTACCTAGGTTTTCTTCTACAAAATTCAAATGTTGTTTCACTGCAAAGGGTTCTGTATTGAAATAGTATATTCTAAGAATCTTCATCAAAAGCAGTTCCATATTTGTTTTTGTTTTTGGTTAGTTTGCTTTTCCCAAGATTTTTGGGAAAGGACCTGCTTTCAAATTTTATCTCAGACTCTTGACACTCACTAGCTGTGTGACTTTGGGCAAGTCACTTAACCCCAATTGCCTCATCCTGGGTCATCTCCAGTCATCCTGATGAATATCTTGTCACTGAATTCAAATGGTTCTGAAGAAGAAGTGAGGCTGGTGACTGTTCTTCAAATGTTTGATAAAATTCATTTGTTAAGTCCACCTGACCCTTCAGACTTTTTTCTAGGGAATACATTGATAGCTTGGTCAATTTCTTTTTCTGAGATGGGTTTATCTAAGTATTTAACTTCCTCTTATAGTAATATACACACACACATACACACCTATACAATATAATATGCACATATTATATGCGTATATATATTCATATGTGTATATATTATATGGCTATGTAATATTCATACATTTCACTTAGATCGTCAAATTTATGGGCATATGTTTGGGTGAAGTAATTTCTAATTATTGCTTTAATTTCCTACTCATTGGTGGTGAATTCACTCTTCATCTTTGATATTGGTAATTTGACTTTCTTCTTGCTTTTAAATCAAATTGACCAAAACTTTATCAATTCCATTGTTTTCTTATAAAGCAATTACATTTAGTTACATATAAAACAGTTACATTTAGTAGTTCAATTGTTTTCTGAATTTCAATTATATTAACTTCTCCTTTGCTTTTCAGTATTTTTAATTTGGTATTTATTTGAGAATTTTCAATTTCTTTTTATTCTAGTTTTTTTCAGCTGCATGCCTAATTCATTGACCTCCTCTTTCTCTACTTTATTCATGTAGACATTCATTGTTATAAAACTTATCCTAAGAATGGCTTTTGCAGAATCTCATAAGTTTTAGTAGGCTGTCACATTATTGTCATTCTTTTGAATTATTGACATTATTTATTGTTTCTGTGATTTGTTTTTTAACCCACTTTTTCTTTAGGATTAGATTATTTAGTTTCGATTTAATTTTTGGTTTATATTTCCACAGCTTTTTATTACATATGATTTTTATTGTATTATGATCTACAAAGGACACATTGACTATCTCTGCCTTTCTGCACTGGATTGTTAGGTTTTTATGCTCTAGAACATGATCAATTGTTGTATGTTTGCCATTTACCGCTGAGAAAAAGGTGTATTCCTTTCCAACCCATTCCATTTCTTCTAGAGATACATTATACCTATCTTTTCCAGAGTTCTATTCGCCTGCTTAACTTCTTTCATGTTGATTTTGAGGTTAGATTAATAAATTTCAGAGAGGGGGAGGTCGAGGTCCCCCAATAGTATAGTTTTACTGACTATATCTTCCTGTAACTCCTTTAACTTCTCCTGCAAGAATTTGGATGATAGAACGCTTGGTGCACATATGTTTGGTAATGATATTGCTTCATTTTCCATGCCTCTTGACAGGATACTATTTCCCCCCTATCACTTTTGATGACACCGAATTTCTTCTTATGATTTGTCTGATATTAGCATTGTTAACCCTGCTTTCTTTTTCACATCAACTGAAGCATAATATATTCTGCTCCAACCTTTTACCATTACTCTGTATGTATCTCCCTGTTTCAAACGCGTTTCTTGTAAACAACATTTTGTTGGATTATGTATTTTTAATTCATTCTGCTATATGCTTCTGTTTATGGGAGAGTTCAACCCATTCATATTCACAGTTGTTATTAGGATTTCTGTCTTTCCATCCTATTTCCCCTTGTTTATGCTTTTAGTTCTCCCTTACCCTCCACAATAGAGTTTTAATTATTGATTGTTACCTCCCTCAGTATTCCCTCCCTTCTATTAGTCCCATCTACTTTATTACCTTTTCTTTCTTTCTAATCCTTCCCTCCCTTTTAATGTACCCTCACTTCTCATTCCCCTTTCCTCTCCTACTGCCTATAGGGCAAGTTAGGTTTCTATACTTAAATTACTTTGTTATTCCCTCCTTGAACCAAGTCAGATGACAGTAAATCTCAGTCTTTATCTACCTCTCCTCTTTCACTCTAATATAATAGATTTTATGCCTCTTCTTGTGATGCAATTCAACTTTTTCTGCTTCCTCCTTTTCACATCTGCCATTACAAGCCCTTATCATCCTTAAATCACATTTTTGTCATCACATCATTTAATTTATACCCACTCCCTCTATCTATGTATATCACTTTCAAATGTCATGATAAGTATACAGTTCCCAATGTCAACAAGTATCTTCCTCCCATATAGGGATGTAAACAGTTGGCTCATATTGAATAATAAATTTGTTCTTTTCTCCCAATTTATTTTTTTATTCCTCTCTTGAGACTTGCATTTGAAGATCAAATTTTCTATTGAGCTCTGGCCTTTCCATCAGAAAGGTCTGGAAGTCTCCTATTTCACTGAATGTCCATCTTCTTGCCTGGAATATTACATTCAATTTTTCTGGGCAATTGATCCTTAATTATAGTCCAAGCTCATTTGCCTTATGAAATATCATACTCTAGTCCCTCTCTTATTTTAATGTAGAAGATACAAGGTCCTGTGAGATCCTGCCTGTAGTTCCTCAATATGTGAATTTTTTTTTCTGGGTGCTTGCAGTATTTTCTGCTTAACATGATAATTATGGAACTTGGCAAAAATATTCCTGAATATTTTCAGTTTGAGATGTCTTTCAGGAGGTGAATGGTCCTGTCTTTCCCTGACTCTTTTGTTCTCTGCATCTAGGAAGTCAGGGCAGCTTTCCTTGATGATTTCTTGGAAGATATTATCCAGACTCTTTTTTTTTTCATCATGGCTGTCCAGAAAACCAATAATTCTTAGATTTTTCTCTCCTGGATTTGTTTTCCAGGTCAGTTGTTTTTCCAATTAGATATTTTACATCTTTTATTTTCTCTCATTCTTTAGTTTCTGTTTCTCTGGTTCTGGTATCTAATAGATTCTTAGGTTCTACTTGCCAAATTCTATTTTTTCATAGATTGTAGTCTTCAGTTAACTTTTTCATCTCCTTTTCCATTTGTCCAATTGTTACTTTTAAGGAATTATTTTCTCTAGTTAGGTTTTGTATTTTCTTTTCCATTTGTCCAATTTTCTTTTTTAAGAAGGTGTTCTCTTCAATGAATTCTTTTTCCATTTTCTTAAAAAATCATTGGCCATTTTTTCTTCTGTCTCTCTAAATTAGCTTTTAAAATCCTTCTTGAGCTCTTCTAGAATGCTCTTTGTGTTTGAGACCTGTTCATACCCCCTTCTAATGTTTCAGATGTGAGTACAGTCTCAATGCTGACCTCTCCTCTATTTGTGTGTTGGTCTTTATCCCCATAGTAAGATTCTATGGTCTCTTCTGATTTGCTTTTTGCTCATGATGATGGTCTTTTTCTTGTCTTTTAAAGTGGATCCCTTCTTCTGGGGCATAGGGGCCTCTGTTCCACATTTCTTGTGCTGAGAACTTGAGGCTTTGCATGTTGTAGCCTGTTTCTTTCAGCTAGAAGCTAGGATGCTGCAGTTTACCTGATGCTGAGCTGGTTGATGTGTGCCAAGGCTGAGGCCAGGTAAAGTCTTTCACAGTTTCTCCAGGATTACCCCGAAGCTCACTGTGTGAAGCACGAGGGAGGGGTGGTCTATCTGCAGAAGCTCTCTTTCCTTGATCTAGAGCACAGGCAGGCTCTGCAATTGGTGAATCCTTATCTGCACTTGTGTCTTCCCAGTTCTACTGGCTTTGTTAAGGCATGCCAGGTGTCCTGGTGTTGGTGCTTGTGGGCTCCACCCTTTTGGGGCTCAGAATCTCCTCTTGGTTCACTGAGGTGGGGCTGTTTGGGTCCTGCACTGGTTCCCTTAAGTCACAGCAAAAGCATCTCTCCTTGACAACTTTGCTAGCCTCTCAAGCCAAGAGACTGCTTTAGCCCTTTGGTTGATCCCACTATTCCAGGATTTTTTATAGGGAAATGTTCTCTGAGTTTTTCAAGGCCAACAAGGAGAAAGTGTGAGCACTTTCAGATCACTACAACATCTTGGTTCCTGGAAGTTCAAGTAGGGGGCTTACAAACATTCAATCTGTGGGTTTATTGTTTCAGGATTGGCTGCTGCTGTTACAGGGGTGCTGTGCTTCTCTCTCACTCAGGTACACTGGGCTCTTGCCCTGTGCTGATGTTTGAGAGTCCACACTGCTGCTTCTGACTCGGTCCACCCTGAAGCAGGTGGCTGCTGTCCAGCTTTGCTATCTATTATCCAGTTTTCCCAGACTTTTTTTATCATACAATGAGCTCTTATCCCAAAAACTGAGATCCTTGGCTTTATCAAACAGTAGATTCCTATAATCATTGACAACTGTGTCTTGAGTATCTAACATATTCCACTGACCTACCCTTCTGTTTCTTAGTCAGTACCAAGTGGTTTGGATGGTTGCTGCTTTATAATACAATGTGAGATCTGGCATGACTAGGCCACAATTCTTAGCATTTTTTTTCATTAATTCTCTTGATATTCTGGAAGTTTTGTACTTCTGAATAGATTTTGATATTATTCTGTTCTAGCTCTAGAAAATAATTTTCTGATAGTGTGATGGGTATGACACTGAATAAATAAACTAATTTAGGTATCATGGTCATTTTTATTATATTAGCTTGGACTAACCAAGAGCAACCAATCTTTTTCCACTTATTTCCACGTAACTTTATTTGTGCAAAAAAATGTTCTGTAATTGTGTTTATATGTTCCCTTGGTTTGCTTTTGCAGATAGACTCCCAGATATTATAGTGTCTACTGTAACTTTAAATGAGATTTCTCTTTGAATCTCTTGCTGTTGGGTTTTGTTAATAATATGTAGAAATGCAAATGATTTATGTGGATTTATTTTGTATCCTGAAAAATTGCCAAAGTTGCTTGTAGTTTCAATTAGTTTTTATTTGATTCTCTTGGATTCTCTATGTTATCTTATCATCTGCAAAGAGTGATAATTTAGTTTCTTCTTTGCTTATTCTAATGCCTTCAGTTTCTTTTTCTTCTCTTATTGCCAAAGCTAGCATTTCTAGTACCACATTGAATAAGAGTGGTGATAGTGGATATCCTTGTTTCATAACCAGTTTTACTGCAAATACATCTGACTTACCCCATTACATATAATATTTACTGAAGATTTTAGGCAGATTGTTCTGTTTTTAATTTTATTTTTCATTTTTAACACAGTTTATAACAGATAAAGCAATTCAAACTTTTGGTCAGGTGATACTTCTTTTTAAAGCATTTACAATGTGGACCACAAAAGAATTGATTTTTTAAACCTTAACCAACTGAGACACAAGTAATATTTATGTTACTAACTTCACAAGCTCTTGACCTAATTGTCTCCACAGTATCACTAAGAATTAAAGGACCCTAACTTATTGTTGTTGGTCTAAAGTCCTATGCCTAATAGCTTAACTTTAGACTTAACCTCAGATGTTCTCCTGCCAATAATTTATAATTGAATATATATGGTATTAAGCTCACAAATCTTTTGACTATAGGAAATTGCCAGCAAGAGGAAGGACAATGCAGAGATACAATATCTCCCCAACTTCATGTCAATTCCAGGCAGAATTAGTCAGGCTTAAAGTCTGCCAGGTGTCAGCGGGGAAACTGAGTCAGGAGAATCCTACCTCAGCCCAGGCTGAACAGCCACTCTCCCACCTTTCCCAAGAGATCACCTTTTGCAGTTCATATCACCATCTCACCGGCTTACTGGCATCATGGATTGGAGGCTCAGACAGTCTTTTTTGCTACCCATACCTGGAGATAGACGTAGAAGGACAGTCACTTAATAGTCCCATAGCCTCTAAAAGTGGCAAATTCCAATAATCAGCTTTAAAATATGATTATAATTTCACTTTGGCTAAGGAACATCTTTTGAGGCAAATCTTAAGTGGCTCACCTGCCTTTCTATACATATAGTTCCTGATTAAATAGGAACCATAAAATCAAATTTACCATTAAACCTTAACTTTTCCCTCAATGCCAAATTTTACCCGAGGTTACCTTCCTTTAGGAAATTTAGACTGAAATTGTTTTCCCCAAACTAAAGATGTCATTGATTTATTCTCAGTAATTAATTCAGTCAATTGTTTTAATACTAATTGCTTTTATCTCACTTTGTAACATGTCTAATTTTTCTCTCCATCACTCCCCTCCACCAGCTTCCAAATACCTTGCATTTTACTTCTTCCCTCAGTGTACCCTTCCTTCTATCAAACCTCACCCTTCCCTTATCCCCATGTTCTCTCTTTTATTGTAGGGCAAGATAAATTTCTATACCCCATTCCTTGTAGTTTTTATTTACTGATTATATGCAATAAAAATTCTCAACATTCTTTGCTAATACTTTGAATTCCAACTTCTCTCCCTCTCCCCACCTCTAGCCCCACTGAGAAGGGAAGGAATTCAATACAGAATAAATATGTGTTCTTTTCCAAAAACTTCCATAATAATCATGTTGTGTAATATTAATTATATTGCCATCTGTCCTACTCTATTTCCCCTTATTTTTCCCCCACAACTGACCTTGTCCTTTCTTAAAAGTGTTTATTTCTAGTGACTCCTTTCTCCCATTTGCTCTCCCTTCTAACATTCCCCTCACCCCACTTGTCTCCTCTCTTACTTTCCTGTGGTGTGATATAAATTTTCATATCAAATTTATTGATCATGTTATTCCCTCCTTCAACCACATGTGGAGAGAGTAGCTTGGTTTTCCCCCTCTCCCCTTCTCCCTTATCTCCTCCATTGAATAAGATTTTTCTTATCTCTTTTATGAGTTATAACCTGCCCCATTCCATTTCTCCCTTTGTCTTCCCAGTGTTTTCCTCCTTTACCCTTTAATTTTTACTTTATTTTTTTGTGTGGATATCATCTCTTCGATACACACCCTGTATACTCTCTCTCTCTCTCTTTCTCTCTCTCTCTCTCTCTCTCTCTCTCTATATATATATATATATATATATATATATATATATATATATGTGTGTGTGTGTGTGTGTGTGTGTATGTATATATATATATATATATATATATGTATATGTGTGTGTGTATGTATGTGTGTTTGTGTGTATAATCTCTCCATCTACCCAAATAGTGAGAAAAGATTCAGGAGTTAAAAATATTTTCTTTCCATGTAGTAATGTAAACAGTTCAGCTTTAGAGAGTCTTTTATGATTTCTCTTTCCTGTTTACCTTTTCATGCTTCTCTTGATTCTTGTCTTGGGAAGTCAAATTTTTCTATACAGATCTGGTCTTTTCCTTAATATGAATGATTGAAACTCATCTATATCATTGAATGACCATTTATTCCCTTGAAGTATTATATTCAGATTTCCTGGGTAGGTGATTCTTGGTTTCAATCCCAGTTCCTTTGACCACTGAAATATCTAATTCCAAGCCCTTAGATCCCTTAATGTTGAAGCTGCCAGACCTTTGTTATCCTGATTTTATTTCCACAGTCCTCAAATTGTTTCTTTCTAGCTGCCTACAGTATTTTCTCCTTGATCTGGGAATTCTGAAATTTGGCCACAATATTACTAGGAGTTTCTCTGTTTGGGTCTCTTTCAGGAGGTGACGGGTGAATTCTTTCAATATTTATTTTGCCCTCTGCTTCTATAACATCAGGGCAGTTTTCCTTGATAATTTCATGGAAGATAATGTGTAGGCTCTTTTTTTGATCATGGCTTTCAGGTAGTCCCATAATTTTTAAATTGTTTCTCCTGAATCCATTTTCCAGATCAGTTGTGTTTCCAAAGAGATGTTTCACATTATCTTCTATTTTTTCAAATTTTTGGTTTTGTTTACTAACTGCTTAGTTTAACTCATAGTCATCATTCATTTCCCTGAATCAATTCTCTCTTTCTATGAATTATTTTGTTCAGTGAGCTTTTGAACCTTCTCCTCCATTTTACCAATTCTGCTTTTTAAAACCTCTTTCTCCTCATTGGTTTTTTGACCTCTTTTTCCAGTTGAGTTAGTCTCTTTTTAAAGCTGTTATTTTCCTCAGCATTTTTTTTTGGTTCTCCTTTAGTAAGCTGATAACTTGGTTTTCAAAGATCTTCTTTTGCCTGAGCCCAGTTTAATTTCTCTTTGGAGACCCTGGAGGCAAAGGCCTCGTCTTCCTCTGGCAGTATGCCTTGTTTTCCTCATCCAAAAAGATGGGGGGAGATCGTAACCTTCTATGGTATTATTTTTTTCTCTTTTTTGGGCATTTTACCAGCCAATTACTTGATTTCTAAGTTTCTTTTCCACAACCACTTTGCCTCCAGTTCTGCCAAGCCAGCACTGGGGTCTGAGATTCAGATGAGCTGCTCCAAAGCCATAGGGGTTTTAGATCAACTGCTCAGGTGGGAGCAAGGCCACCACGCAGGGTTCAGTTCCCTTGGGGGGTTTATGATGAGACCTTCAACAGTGGATGGGAGCTACTGCCTGTTTGAGAGCCCCATCTGCTGCTGCCTCTACTGCTACCACCTGGGGAGCCCTGAGTTATGGGGATACCCTGCTCCCTAATCGACCAGCTGAAAAGACCCTCTCACTGACCTTTGGTGCCTGTGGGTTGAGGGATCTGTGCTGCTGCTGGAGATTCTGTCCCTGAAGCCTGCTCAAATCTGCTCTTTTCTATGCAACTTGGTCAAGGGAGGGCTGGGCTCTGCTCCACATCTGGTATGTGGCAGACCTTTCCCTTTGGTCTTTCAGGTCTTTCTGGGATAGAAATTTCCTCCACTCCATTGTTCTGTGGCTTCTGTTGCTCAAGAATTTGTTGAGAAATCTTCTTTACAGATATTTTGTGGGCTGTGTGGTAAGAGCTAGCATATGTGCATCTTTCTACTTCACCGTGTTGGCTCCCTCCTCTGTTATTATTCTAGATTGCTTTTATAACTTTAAGGAAGGCTCCATTTATTCCTAGGTTTTCTAGTGTTTTCAATAGGAATGGGTGCTGTATTTTCTCAAATGCTTGTTCTGCATCTGTTTGAAATAACCATATGGTTTCTGTTAATTTCATTGTTGATATGATCAATAATGCTGAAAGTTTTTCTAATATTGAACCACCTCCATAGTACTGGTATGAATCCGATCTGATCAAAATGTATTTTCCTCATGAGAAGTTTCTGTAATCATTTTCCTTATATGTTATCTAAAATATTTGTATCAATATTTCTTAGGAAAATTGGTGTATAATTTTCTTTCTTTTTTATGGTTTTTTTTCTGGTTTAGGTATCAGAACCATATTTGTATCGTAAAAAAGAAATTGGCAGGACTCCACCAATTTTCCTAAATAGTCTATACAGTTTTGGAATTAACTGTTTTTCATAAGTTTGATAGAATTCACTTATAAATCCATCTGCCCTTGGAGATTTTTTCCTAGGGATGTCATTGATGACTTGTTCAAATTGTTTTTCTTGGATGGATTTATTTAAGTATGTAACTTCCTCTTCTTTTAATTTGGAAAATTTATATATTTTAAAAATATTCATCCATTTCACTTAGATTGTCAAATTTATGAACATACAGTTGAGTAAAGTGATTTCTACTTTTTGTTTTAATTTCCTTCCCACTGAATATGAATTGACCTTTTTTATTTTAGACATTGACAATTTGGCTTTCTTCTTTGTTTTTTTTGATTATCAAATTGACCAAAATTTCATCAATTTTTTTCATAAGATCAAGTTTAGTTTCATTTATTAGTTCAATTGTTTTCTTAATTTCAATTTTATTAATCTGTCCTTTGCTATTCAGTAATTTTCAATTTGATATTTACTTGGAGATTTTCAATTTATTATTTTTCTAGTTTTTTTTCAATTGTATGTCCAATTCATTGATCTTCTCTTTCTGTATTTTATTCATGTAAGCATTCAATGATATAAACCTTCCCCAAGAACTGCTTTCTCAGTATCCCATAGGTTTTGGTAGGTTGTCTCATTATTGTCAATTTCTTGAATGAAGTTATTGATTGTTTCTGTGATTTGTTATTTAACCCACTCATTTTTTAGGATTGGATTATTTAGTTTCTAATTAATTTTTAGTCTATCATTCCATGGTCCTTTTGTAATTTTTATTGCATCATGACCTGAAAAGAATAGATTGACTATCTGTCTTTCTGCACTAGATTTTGTGCTTTTAATGTCCTAATACATGATCGATTTCTGTGTATGTAACATGTACCACTGAGGAAAAGATATATTCCTTTCTATCCCCCTTCAGTTTTCTCCAGATGTCAATCATATATACTTTATCCAGAATTCTATTCCACTCCTTTACTTTCTTTTTTCTTTTTATGTTAGATTTATCAAGTTCAGAGTGGGGGGAGGTTAAGTTCCTCCACTATTATAGTTTTGCTTTCTATTTCTTCCTACAACCCTCTTAATTTCTCTTCTAAGAATTTGAATACTATACCACTTGGAGCATATATGTTTATTAATGATATTACTTCATTGTCTATGGTGCCTTTCAAGAGGATTTAGTTTCCTTTCTTATCTCATTTGATTAGATCTATTTCTGCTTTTGTCTGAGATTAGAAATGGTTCTCCTGCTTTTTTTTACATCAGATAAAACATAATGTATTCTGCTCCAACTTTTTACCTTTACCCCATATATCCCCTTGTTTCTAAGGTGTTTCTTGTGAAAAACATATTGTAGGCTTATGATTTTTAATCCATTCTGCTATGTTTATAGGGAGAGTTCATCCCATTCATGTTCACAGTTTTGATTATTCTCCCATGTCTTTTTCTCAATTTCCACCCCCCCCATTTATGCTCTTATTTCTCCGTTCTCCCTTCCCCTCCACAATAATGATTTATATTTGACCCTACCTTCCACCAATTTTGCCTCCCTTATATCACCCTCCTCCTTTTTATTTTCCTTTTCCCTTTCTACTTCTTCCCTCCACTTTTGCCCTCTATAAACTCCTTTTTCTTTCCCTTTTCCCCTCCTACTCCCTGTGGGACAAGTTAGATTTTTTTACTTAACTGAATGTGTTATTCCCTCCTTGAACTAGATCAGATGAAAGTAATATGTTGTTCCCTTCTTAAACTAGATCACATGAAAGTAAAACTCAAACAATGCTCATTTCCCTCCCCTCTCTCCCTCTACTATAATATGTTTTTTGATTCTTCCTGAGATGTAATTTATGGTTTTTAGCCTCCTCTTTTTCTCCTATTACAATCCCTTCACACTCTTCAGTTGTGTTATTTTATCATCACATCAGTTAATTTATACCCACTTTCTCTATCTTTTTAATTGTCATAATAAAATATACAGTTTTCAGGATTAACAAGTATCATCCTCCCATATAAGGATGTAAATGGTTTGCCCATTGTGAATAAAAAGCTTTCTCCCCCTTTTTCCTGTTTCTTTTTTTATGCCTTTATTGAGTATTGTATTTCAAGTTCAAATTTTCTACTGTGTTCTGGCCTGTTCATCAGTAAAGTCTGGAAATGTCTCATATCATTGAATGGCCATCTCCTTGCCTGAAATATTTTGCTCAGTTTTGCTTAGTAATTGATCCTTGATTGTAGTACAAACTCTTTTGCCTTATGGAATATCATATTCCAATCCCTCTGATCTTTTAGTGTAGAAACTGCAAGGTCTTGTGTGATCCTGATTGTAGTTCTTTGATATTTGAATTATTTCTTTCTGGCTGCTTGCAGTATTTTTTCCTTAACTTTGATAGTTCTGGAATTTGACCCTATGGAGTTTACAATTTGGGATCTCTTTCAGGTGATTGGTACATTCTTTCAATGATTATTTTGTCCTCTTAGACTAGGACATCAGGGAAGTTTTCCTTTCTGACTTTGAAAATATTATCAAGGTTCATTTTTTTTTAATCATGGTTTTCTGATAGACCAATAATTCTTACATTTTTTTCACCTGGATTTATTTTCCAAGTCAGTTGTTTTTCAGATGAGATATTTTTACATTTTCTTCTACTTTTTTCATTCTTTGTATTTTGTTGAACTGATTCTTGATGTTTCCTAGTCATTAACTTCTACCTGCCCAATTCTATTTTTTAATAAATTGCTTCAGTTATCATTAAACCTTCTTATCCATTTGCCCAATTTTCCTTTTATAAGAAGTTGTCCTCTTCAGTGAATTATTTTTCATATTTTTAAAATCATTCTTCAATTTTCTTCCACTTCTAAAATTTGGCTTTTAAAATCCTTCTTGAGCTCTCCCAAAGATGTTTTTTTTGGGGGCTTGAGAACAGTTCACAGTCCTTTTTGAGGTTTCAGATGTGAGCATATTGTCAATGCTGTCCTGTTCTTAATTGGTATTTTGATCTTCTTCGTTCTCATAGCAATATTTTATTGTCTTTGCATCTCTGATTTGCATCTTGCTCATGGTAATTGCCTTTTTCCTTGGCTTCTAAAGTGGATCTCTGCTTCTGGGGCACAGGAGGCTTTTTTCCAAGTTTCTTTTGCTCACATTTTGAGGCTTTATGTGTTGTGACCTCTTGTTCTTTCAGCTAGAAGTTGTGTAGTGCTTCAACTTACCTGGTGCCGAACTGGCTGGTGTGTTCCAAGGCAGAGGCAAAGTAAAGGTTTTCTGAGTTTCCCTGATATTACACTGAAGCTTACTGAGTGAGCTGTGAGGGAGTGATGATCTGGCCAAAGGAGTTCTCTTCCTCTCATAATTCTGTACTATAGCACAGGAAGGCTCAGTGGCTGGTGAACCCTCATCTGTGCTGGTTTCTACCCTATTCTCTTTCCTGTGCTAATTCACACTTGGGGTTCTGATGTTGACACTAATGAACTCTGCCCCCTTGGGACTCAGGATGTCTTCCTGGCTCACTGAGGTGAGGCTGTCTGGGACACCTCCCATCCTGCACTGGTCCTCTTCAGCTACAACAAGAGGGACTCTTCTTGATGATCTCCCTCACCTCCTAAGCTAATAGATTTCTGTGACCTCTTTGCTGATTCCACTACTCCAGAATTTTTCCTTGGGCAATAGTCTCTTTGTTTTTCAAGATCAACAAGGTCAGCATGACACAGTTTACTGGCTGGTTTAATCTCCTTGCTATCCAAGAAACTTTCAAAAATTTTCTCCAGCACCACAATTAGAAAGCATTGTTTTTACTTTGCTCAGCTCTCTCTCTCTCTCTCTCTCTCTCTCTCTCTCTCTCTCTCTCTCTCTCTCTCTCAATTATTATATTTTTCTGAAAACTGACCCTCTTCTGAATTTCTCTGTTACTATCATTGACCAACATCTATCCAGTTATCTGAGTTCTCAAACTTTGTGTCATATTTAATTCCCCATTTTTATTCACTGCATGTATCCAGTAATTTATCAGATCTCATTTTTGTCCCCAAAATCTTCCTTTCTCTCCAGTAACAGAGTCATACTCTTAGTTTTCAGACCCTCCATATAGATGTTTCTTCTTACCAAGAGCTTTCAAGTGAATAAATGGATGGAATTAAGATGTGAGTTATTTATGTTCCAATGGGAGTTGTTTGGAAGATTGTATACACTGTGTAAAAAAAGTCTTATCCAAATTTCAGATGTTTATATTCTGTAACAAGTGTGATGCCTATGCTTTCTAGGTATTTGAATGAATGTAGAAGTTTTTTTTTTTTTTTAATTGTGGGGGGGTGGAGCCAAGATGGTGGAATAGAAATACACACTTATGCAGGGTCCTCCCCACAGCCCATAAAATACCTGTAGAGAGGGACTCTCAACAAATTTTGGAGCAACAGAAGTGGAGAACAACAGAGTGGAAGAGATTTCCAGCCCACAGTGACCAGAAAGGCCCACAGAAACATCAAAGTTTGGTTGCCCCAGACGCAAGAGCCAAGCACAAAGCACAGCCCAGCCTTAGCCAAGCAAAGCAGTGCGACAAGACAAGACTCTTGGAGGAGGACAGTTCTGGGGCAGAATCTCCAGTCATAGTAGCAGATCCTCAGATCCCTTGGCCCACGGGTACCAAAGGTCAGTGACGGGGCTTTATCAGGGGTCCAGGAAGGGAGAAGGGCCTTCGGCATAGCTCTGGCAGCAGGCAGTGGCCACAGAGCCAGAATAGCAGCCTGTACTATGGAAGCTCCTTTGTTGGACTATAAAAACCTCTGGGGGCATTGAAGAGCTGAGTCTAACCTCAGCCCTAGATGGAGTCCCTGGCTGAGCTGGTCTTTGTCTCAAACTGAATGGTGACCCTGCCCATCTAGCTCATCTGAAAATTAGCCCCAAGTGTTGACTTTGTGGAACTGGAGGACAAGTGGCTGGGGAGAGGTATCTGCTAAGATTATGGGCATGAAAATCTCTCTCTGCATTCAGACCAGTACAAGCTTGATTGTGCCACCTTGGAGGAACTGAGACCTCAGAGATTCCCAGGGTGTACCCTGCTCTTGACAAAGGACCCAAAATTCAAATAACTGGTTGGGAAAATGCCGAAAAAAGGGAAAAAAAAATGAGACTAGAGAAGGTTACTTTCTTGGTGAACAGATATCTCCTCCCATCCTTTTGGATGAGGAAGAACAATGCTTGTCATCAGGGAAAGACGAAAAAGTCAAGGCTTCTGTATCCCAAACATTCAAAATAAATATTCAATGGGCTCAGGCCATGGAAGAGCTCAAAAAGGATTTTGAAAATCAAGTTAGAGAGGTGGAGAAAAAACTGGGAAGAGAAATGGGAGAGATGCAAGAAAAGCATGAAAAGCAGGTCAACACCTTGTTAAAGGAGATCCAAAAAATGTTAAAGAAAATAACACCTTGAAAAATAGGCTAAATTATTTGGCAAAAGAGATTCAAAACCCCAATGAGGAGAAGAATGCTTTAAAAAGCAGAATTAGCAAAATGGAAAAGGAGGTCGAAAAGCCCACTGAAGAAAATAGTTCTTTAAAAATTAGAATGGAACAGATGGAGGCTAATGACTTTCTGAGAAACCAAGAAATCACAAAACAAAACCAAAAGAATGAAAAAATGGAAGAGAATGTGAAATATCTCACTGGAAAAACAACTGACCAGGAGAATAGATCTACGAGAGACAATTAAAAATTAGATCAAAAAAAGAGCCTACACATCATCTTCCATGAAATTATCAAGGAAAACTTCCCTGATATTCTAGAACCCGAGGGCAAAGTAAATATTGAAAGAATCCACCAATCACCAACAGAAAGAGATCCAAAAAGAGAAACTCCTAGGAACATTGTGGTCAAATTCCAGAGTTCCCTGGTCAAGGTGAAAATATTGCAAGCAGCTAGAAAGAAACAATTCAAGTATTGTGGAAATACAATCAGGATAACGCAAGATCTAGCAGCTTCTATAATTAGGGATAGAAGGGCGTGGAATATGATATTCCAGAAGTCAAAGGACCTAGGACTCAAACCAAGAATCACCTACCCAGCAAAACTGAGTATAATATTTCAGGGGAAAAAATAGTCTTTAAATGAAATTGAGGACTTTCAAGTATTCTTGATGAAAATACAAGAGCTGAAAAAAAATTCCCCTTCAAACACAAGAATGAAGAGAAGCATGAAAAGGTAAACAGCAGTGAGAAGTCATAAGGGACTTGCTAAAGTTGAACTGTTTACATTCCTATTTGGAAAGACAGTATTTGTAACTCTTGAAGCTTTTCAGTATCTGGGTACTTAGTAGGATTACACACACACACACACACACACACACACAGCACAGAGAGAATTGACTAGGATGGGATCATATCTTAAAAAATGAAATTAAGTGGTGAGAGAAAAATATATTGGGGGAGAAAGGGAGAAATGAAATGGGGCAAATTATCTCTCATAAAAGTGGCAAGCAAAAGACTTTTCAGTGGAGGGAAAAAGAGGGGAAGTGAGAGAAAAAAATGAAGCTTGCTCTCATCACATTCAACTAAAGGAAGGAATAAAATGCGCACTCGTTTTGGGATGAAAACCTATCTTAAAATACAGGAAAGTGGGGGAGAAGGGGATAAGTAGGGTGGGGGGGATGATGGAAGGGAGGGAAGTGGGAGGAGGGGAGCAATTTGAAGTCAACACTCTTGGGGAGGGACACGATCAAAAGAGAGAACAGAAGAAATGGGGGACAGTGATACGGGCAATTAGAATCCTTGGCATTTTCAGAGGGAGGAGGGGAGAAATGGGGAGAAAATTTGGAAACCAAAATTTTGTGAAAATGTATCTTACAAGTTACATAAATTAATTTAATAAAGAAAAAATATATAAAAAATTGTTTGCATTTATGTATAGTGGTAGATGAGAGTCAGTCTAAATTTATTTATTCAATGCCTATTATGATTCAGGCACTGTGCTAAGTGTTGATAATAATTTTTTTCAAAAAAAGCAACCCAGTACCAAACTTCGAAGAACTCATAATGTAATTGGGGGAACAACATGAGAAGAACTATATGCAAATGATACACATATATATCTAGATGTATGTGTGTGTGTGTATATATATATATATATATATATTTATATATATATATATATGGATGTATAAGTACATATATGTGTGTATAAGTACATATGTGTATACATGTGTGTTTACATTTGTGTGGGTATAAATATATGTGTAATGATCAACAGAAGGAATGCAATAGAATTAAGACAGATAGGAAGGCAAGTTTATTGTCAAAAGTAGGATTTTATCTGGAACTTCAAGGAAGACAAGTTAACTCAGAAGTTGAGATGAGGAGGGAGAATGATCCAGGCATGGGAGACAATCAGTGCTAGGAACTGAGAGATGGAATATCTTGTTTGAGGGTCACCTTGGTGGCAGTGTCACTGGAATGAAAAGTTCTTGTGGGTAGGGATGAAGACAAATTAAAAGGTATGTCGAGTAGGTTATAAAAGGCATAATGCAAAATGAAAGATTTTATATGTAATCCTGGAGACAACAGGAAGCCACTGAATTTATTGAGGAGAGTGGCAACTTGGTAAGACCTACATTTTTGGAAAATCACTTTGGCAGCTTAATGGAAGAGTAGGAGGAACTTGTGCCAGGCAGACCAACAGGCTATTGCAGAAGTGCAGAAGTGAAGAGATAAGATCTTGAACTACTTTGGTGGCATTTTCAGAACAGAAAGGAGCATATATTTGAAAGATGTTGCAAAAGTGAAGTGGATGTGCTGTGGCAAGAGATTTGAAAGGGGTAGGGTGAAGGGTATGGTAAAGAGCCATAGATAACACCTTGACTGTGAACTTAGGGACTTAGAGGATGATAGTGCCCTTAGCAGTAATAGGGCAGTTTGGAAATAGGGGAGTATTGGAGGGGAAAGATAATGAGTTCAGTTGTGGACATGTTGAGCTTTAATATACCTTTTTTTAAATGTTTATTTATTTTTTTAGTTTTCAACATTCATTTCCACAAAATTTTGATTTCCAAATTTTTGTCCCATCTCCCCCCCAAAAAATACTGATTACCCCTTCCCATAATCTGTTAACCTTCCAACCCCCCTCCCTTCTTTATCCCCATCTTCTCTCTTGTCTTCTAGGGCAAGATAAATTTCTATACCCCATTAACTGAATTTCTTATTTCCTAGTTGTATGCAAAAACAATTCTCAACATTTGTTCCTAAAACTTTGAGCTTCAACTCCTCTTCCTTCCTCCCTTCCATTGAGAAGACAAGCTATTAAATATAGGCTATATATGTGTAGTTTTGCAAGCGACTTCCATAACATTCGTGTTGTGTAAGACTAACTATATTTCCCTCCATGATATATTGTCCCGTCAATTATTCTGTTCATCTTTTGACCTTGTCCATCCCCAAAAGGGTTTACTTCTAATTGCCTCCATTTACTCTCCCTGCCATTGTCTCCTCCATCCTGCTTATTTCCTTTTCCTCTGTGTTCCTGTGTTATAAGATAGATTTTCATACCAAATTGAGTTAGTATGCTGTTCCTTCCTTAAGTCAAATGTAAGGAGAGTAAGCTTCACTTCTTCCCTCTCACCTCCCTGTCTTTCCACTCCATTGGAAAAGTTTTTATTTTCCTCTTCTATGAGGGATAATTTGCCCCATTACATTTTTCTCTTTCTCATCCCAATATACTACTCTCTTATTCCATAATTTTATTTTTCTAGATATGATCCCTTCCTATTAAACTCACCCTGTATACACATATATATGTGTGTGTATATATATATATATATACACACACATACACACATATGTGTATATGTATATATATATAGACCTATCTCTCTCTCTCTCTCTCTCTCTCTCTCTCTCTATATATATATATATATATATATATATATATATATATATACATATACATATACATACACATATATGCACTTATGTATATATGTATAATCCCTCCAACTACCCAGACACTGAGAAAAGTTTCAAGAGTTAAAAATATTATCCTTCCATGTAGGAATATAAACAGTTCAAATTTAGCAAGTCCCTTATGATTTTTATTTCCTGCTTATCTTTTCATGCTTCTCTTGATTCTTCTGTTTGAAAGTAAAATTTTCTATTCAGCTCAGGTCTTTTCAGCAAAAATGCTTGAAAGTCCTCCATTTCACTGAATGACCATTCTCCCCCCCACCCCAGAAGTAATATACTCAGTTTTGCTGGGTAGGTGATTCTTGATTTTAATCTTAGTTCCTTTGACTTCTGGAATATCATATTCCAAGCCACTGAGAAAAGTTTCAAGAGTTAAAAATATTATCCTTCCATGTAGGAATATAAACAGTTCAAATTTAGCAAGTCCCTTATGATTTTTATTTCCTGCTTACCTTTTCATGCTTCTCTTGATTCTTCTGTTTGAAAGTAAAATTTTCTATTCAGCTCAGGTCTTTTCAGCAAAAATGCTTGAAAGTCCTCTATTTCACTGAATGACCATTCTCCCCCCCCCCAGAAGTAATATACTCAGTTTTGCTGGGTAGGTGACTCTTGATTTTAATCTTAGTTCCTTTGACTTCTGGAATATCATATTCCAAGCCCTTCAATCCCTTAATGTAGAAGCTGCTAGATCTCGTGTTATCCTGATTGTATTTTCACAATACTGAAATTGTTTCTTTCTAGCTACTTGTAATATTTTCTCCTTGACCTGAAAACTCTGGAATTTGGCTAAATATTGCTAGGAGTTTCTCTTTTAGAATTTCTTTTAGGAGGTGATCAGTGGATTCTTTCAATATTTATTTTACCCTCTGATTCTAGAATATCAGAGTAGTTTTCCTTGATAATTTCTTGAAAGATGATGTCTAGGCTCTTCTTTTAATCATGGTGTTCAGACACTCCCATAATTTTTAAATTATCTGTCCTGGATCTATTTTCCAGGTCAGTTGTTTTTCCAGAGAGATAATTCACATTATCTTTAATTTTTTCATTCTTTTAACTTTATTTTTTTTGTAATTTCTCTGGTTCTCATAAAGTCATTAGCTTCCATCTCCTCCATTCTAATTTTTAAAGAAATATTTTCTTCAAGGAGCTTTTGTTGCTCATTTTCTATTTGGCTATTTCTGCTTTTTTAAAGCATTCTTCTCCTCATTGGCTTTTTGGACCTCTTTTACCAATTGCGTTAACCTGTTTTTAAAGGTATTATTTTCTTCTGCATAATTTAGTGCAGAAGAAGTAAGCTCCTTTAGTAAGCTCCTGACTCATTTTTTCATGATTTTCTTGCATTGCTTTCATTTCTCTTCCCAATTTTTCCTCCACCTCTCTTACTTCAAGATACCATTGTGAGCTCTTCCGTGGCCTGAGATCATTTCATGTCTGTTTTGGATACCTCTTATTGCAAACATTGTTCTTCCTTATCTGAAAGGATGGAAGAAAATGCCTTTTCACCAAGAAAATAACCTTTTATTGTCTTATTTTTTTCCTTTTCTTTGATATTTTTCCAGCCAGTTACTTGACTTTTGAGTCCTTTGTCAAGGGGTCTCATTCTAGGGACCTGTAAGTTCTTAGTTCCTCCAAGGTTGCTCAGTGAAGAGAGAAAATTTTATTCCTCTCCTGTCCTGTGCTCTGGTCTGGGAGTTATCAAAGCTTTTCTGCCTGGGATCTGCAAGTGGAAATCCCTTTCCAGTGTCTCCACCTACTCCACCACACCAGTAGCACTCTTCCTCACCCCCGGACCACCTCTCAGGACTGAGACCCAAATCAGTGTCTCAATTCCCCCAGGTCCTTTAGGGCAAGCACTCCCAAAATGGATGCTACTGCTGCTTCCACCATCTAGGACCGGGGCTAGAAGAAAACACTGCTCCTTTTTCACCCCGGAGGAAAAGTTTTTTCACTGACCTTTGAAGTGTCTTTGGTGTTTGTGGGTAGAGGGATCTGAGAGCAGCTGCTGTTGCTGAGGATTCCTCCCCAGAGGCCTGTTTTGGTCCTGTTCTTGCTTCACTGTGCAGCCAAGGCTGGGCTGGGCTCCATGGGCTGTGCTTCTCTCACTTTTCATGTGATAGGCCTGTCTTGTCAGCCTTCCAGGCTACCTTGGGCTGGAAATCTCTTTCATTGTGTCATTTTGTGGTTTCTGCTGCTCTAGAATTTGTTTAGAGTCATTTTTACAGGTATTTTATTGGCTGTGTGGGAAGAGCTAGAGTATGTGCACCTTCCTATTCCACCATCTTGGCTCTGCCCCAAGAGTTTTAACATATCTACAGGAAATTCAATATGAGATGTCTAATAGACTGTTGAAGACGGAGACTTGAAGTCAGTGGAAAGAGTTCTGTTGGATAAATACACGTGAGAGTCATCAGCATGGAGAGGTCCATTGAATCCAGGAGAGCTGATGAGATAACCAAGTGAAATAGTGTAGAAGTAGAAGAGGGCCTAGGACAAAGTCCTAGGCTTAAGAAATCCATATCAGAAGAGACATGGAGGAAGATGTAGCCAAAGAGTCTGAGGATCAGAAAGTAGAGAGAGAGTAGTAGATTGAAAACTTGGAGAAAAGTGTATCAAGAAGAAGAGATAATTAATAGTGTCAATGACTGAGTAAAAGTAAATAAAAGCGAAGACCAAGAAAAGGCCATTTGGCCATTGGTAACATTGGAGAGAGAAGTTTCAGTTGAAATTTTATGAAAATCAAAGCCAGACTGTAGACAGTTAAGAAGAAGGGAGAGGCAGTAGAGACACCTATTATGATGGTCTTCTTAAGGAGATTAGTCATGAAAGGCAGGAGAGATAAGAGTGATATATGTAAAGGATTATAAATTCGTATATATTTTGTAATTTAATATATGATTTTATTAAAGCAGTCATTGAAGATATTTATTGAACATTTACTATGTGTAAAGCAATGAGTATACTACTAATACATGAAGACAAAAAAATAAGTGTCTAGGGGAAGAAAACAAATAAGTCATGATTGTGACACACTATTATATTAAGTTATGAAGTCCTTAAGGACAAGGTCCATTTTTCCCATTCTTTAAATCTCTAGTACTTAACACAGTACCCGAAACAAACATTTAAATATTTATTGATTGACTAAAATAATAAAATGTTTAAAAAAAGACAAAAGAGAGATCTTCACAAAATACTTAATGGAGGAGAAAGATATTACTTTAAACTAAAGAGAGATTTTAAAACAGCATCACGGAAGAAGTGATATTCAAGCAGACTTAAAGGAACAATATGAATTCAATAAACGTCTGAAAGAAGTATGAATTAAGCATGGTTGATAACCTTGGTAAATATCCAACATAGAAACCTATGGGACAATTCTAATTGAAACTCCCAAAGAAGAAAGAAAAGAAAAATCTATTCCATGTGTACTAACAAGTGAATCCTATAAAACATAAAAAACCCCAAGAACTCTCATGCTATGTAAAATGTTCAATAAATTATAGAAAGAAGCGACCTTACAAAATTGCTATTGTAAGACAAATAGGATCCGACAACTTAAAGCATGACGAGATAATGCAAAGAAAGCGAACAATGGAGCAACATTATTAATGGATATTAAATAAAACAGTCAAAAAATCCTACAGAAATATTTTTTTTTATCTGAATGCATCTTCAATTTCACTCATGGAGTACTCTTTCCAATGCAATAAATCATAAATGCTCTAAGCCTGCTTTCCATGTATGATTCTTTTCCAAGTTTTCTTTTCTTTCCTCTTCCTTTCTTTCCTCTTCCTCCTCTTTTCTTTTCCTTTCTCTTCTTTTCCTTTTCCTTTGGAAGTTACATAGGAGGTCACTCAGATCTGTGAGGCATTGTCTAGCTCTATCAACATTATATGGATGCCAATAGCAGATACGGTTATTCCGATTTTTATTTGCTTATTCCTTTCTCTTGCTACATGACTAACCTATTTTTCAGGGCACATGGAAAAGTCATATCTCTCATGGAATCATCTGCTCCACTTCACCAGGGTATTTGTAATGTCTGTGTAAACACATATCATGCACTTTTCTATTGTCCTGTGGGTGATCATCAGCTTCAATTCTTTGGAGATTATTGCATTCCATGACTCACTGAGATACAATATAACTGGAAGGATTTGTTGCTTTTGTTCAAACGATAGGCCTTTGTCTTATGCAGCAGTACGAGGTGATTAAAAACACTCCTGATTTTCTGAAAGAGAATATAGTCAAAAGGTTACTAAAATAGACACATTATAATTATATCAGGAATATATGAATGATTCAGAATTAGAAAAAATAAATATTATAGATCATATAAATATTTGAATGCAGTAAATCTATAAACTATAGATGGATTATATCATATTTATATGAAAAATTATATAATGAATAATAGATAATATAAATATATCAATAAAATAAAATAAAAATAAATAAGAAATAAATGAATAAGTAAAATAAATAAAAATGAATAAAATGTTACATAAATAAAATAGATAATATAAACTTTTAAAGGTTGTGTCAACAAATGCTGAAAAAATTTAAAAAAATATAACATTTATTGATGTTAAACATTCTAAGTATATAAATACTCATTTAAAAATGTTTTAGTTAATACAAATAAAATTGTGCCTGCATAACTAAGAGTTGACAGATGTATAACAAAAAAAATTAGATACTTTGCAAATAATGTCAGAGGTAAATCAAAGATGACCAGTTTCTCCAATATTACTTGAAATTTTCTTAGGAACATTATTTCTAGCAGTAGGAAAAAAAGATAGAATTTGAAAAATTAATAAAGACAAAAAAATTATCTATTTTAGATGGCTATGATTATTTATT
The DNA here is from genome assembly GCA_023548195.1 of Bettongia penicillata ogilbyi. Classification (NCBI taxonomy): domain Eukaryota; kingdom Metazoa; phylum Chordata; class Mammalia; order Diprotodontia; family Potoroidae; genus Bettongia; species Bettongia penicillata. Next base: position 5,802,558 of record JAJHZJ010000242.1, on the reverse strand, counting down.
TAGAGAATCCTAAAAAAATGGAAGAGAAGAAAATTTTATTGTAGCAGCAAAGTAAAATAAATGTCTGGGAATTAACCTAACCAGACATTCCAGGCTTAAATAAGTATGAGCATAAAATATTTTAATGGAATAAAACAAGACAGATAATTATAATGATATGTTCATGACTGGATCATGCCAAAACACCAAAAATGTTATTATCACCCCATATTGTTTTTTTTTTTTTAAGATTTGCTTATGTCAGTCACATTTCCAAAGGGATGCTTAATAGATTTGAAAAATATAATATAATTTCATTTGGAGTAATAAAATGCCAAGTATATCAAAGGATATAATGAACTATTTTTATTTATTTTTACATTTGTTCTTTATTGTAAACTCAAAAAAGAACATTTTGATATGTGAATAATAACACAAAAGAAGAGTGTATATGCAACTTTACCAAAACTGACTATGTCTGTGGCACATTCTGAACCTCCTTTTGTTCTCTTCTGTATATTTTAATAACTATTTTCTGATGCTTTTTCCTTAATTTCTTCTTTGTTTTCTCCCCCATGGGGGGAGGTGGCATCACTGAATTTCTACTTACCAATCTTATAATAACCCCTCCAATAGAAACCCTCATTTTCTTTTATTCATATACTGTGTTTATTTAATTTATTCCTTTTCCATAACTATGCATTGTTTTAAAAATGAAAAGACAAATACAGCCCTCAAGACATATGTTTATAGTCTGAAAATCAGTTCAAATGGTTATAATGACAAAGGAATTGGAATGTCAATGATTGGTGCTACCAGATATGAAATTCTACTGCAAAGCAGTAAATATGAAATATAAAAATCATAAAAAAATGTGGAAGTCAATTAGAGCATGACATTACTAAAGTAAGACCCAGGAAAAAATGCATTAGCATTAATTCTAAGTAAGCCTGTCATCAAATACCACTGGGAAAGGGCCTTTTTTTTTTAAATAACATCTTGTTGGAAAACTAGAAAAGAGACTCATTAACATATGTTTTAGATAGTCATCTTTTATTTTATATGACAATTTCTAAATGGATAAATGGGAGCCTTTGGGAATTTGGAAAATTGTGTAATTTTTTAAAATAAATTATTTTATTTGTTTTCAGTTTTCAACTATCACTTCAATAGGTCTTACATTTTCTCCCCCTCTCTACTGCTTCCCTTCCCAAGAGAGTATGCAATCTTACATGAGTTCTACACATACATTCTTATTAAACACATTTTCACACTAGTCATGTTGCATGGAAGAATTAAAAAGAATGGGAGAAACCAAAACAAAACAAGGCATAACACAAGAGAAAATAGTCTGTTTCATTCTGTGTTCTGATTCCATAGTTCTTTCTCTGAATGTGGATGACATTTTGCCTCAAGAAATCTTTGGGAATGTTTTAGATCCTTGTATTGCTGTGAAGGGCTAAATCTATCAGAAGCAGTCCCTACACACTGTAGCTGTTACTGTGTACAATGTTCTCCTGGTTTTTCTCATTTCCCTCCCCATCAGTTCATATAAGTCCTTCCAAGCCTCTATGAAATCCTCCTGATTCATCATTTCTTATAGTACTATAGTATTCCATTACATTCATATAGCACAACTTGTTTGGCCATTCCCCAATTGATGGACATCACATAGATTTTCAGTTCTTGGCCACCACAAAGAGCTGTCATAGATACTTTTGTAGATATTGGACCTTTCCATTTTTCTGGTCTCTTTGGGATACAGTCCTAGAAGTGATATTTCTGGGTCAAAGGATATGCATATTTTGTAGCTCTTTGCTGATATGCCTGAGATTGCACATTGTTGCTTCTGAATCAACTTGCCCTAGTGGTTCCTGCTTGACTTTGCTATGGTGGAGTCTGCGCTGGCACAGTCTTGGTACTTGTGCTTCCCCAGCCCCATGTAACAGATCCTTCCCATTGACCTTCTGGGCTGTTCTGGGTTGCTACACTCTGTCTCCTAGCGTATTTTACCATTCTAAAATTCTCTTTTTAGAGGTATTTGAAGGAATTTGTGGTAAAGCTTAGGTGATTCTGTGCCCTCATTCCACCACCTTCATGTAGTTCTTTTCATGATGAAACTTCACCCCCCCAAACTGAGGGGCATTGTTAGGAATTGATTGTGTTACTCCCTATGTGGGACCTGTCCTTTGTGATCCATATGGGGCAGGTCAGTGGCATGGTGCATAGAATGTTGATCCTGGAGGCAGGAAAACCCCAGTTCAAATCTAGATCCAGACACTTCATTTCTTGTGACCCTGAATAAGTCACTTCAATTTTGTTTACCTCAGTTTCTTCATCATCTTCATGCATTTGAATGGGGATAATGATAGCACCTACCTCCTAAGGTTGTTAAAGTGATAAAATGAGATACTTGTAAAGTGCTTAGTACAGAACCTTGCACATAGTAGGGGCTATGCAAATGTTAGCTATTATATGTATGTTCACTCTTTTCAATTGTGGTATATAGATTTGCACACCTTACTTTGATATCCTATGAACTACCTTTGTTTTGAACTTATTGTTGTCCTCAAGTATTCTAGAGAAAAAGTAAATACATGTGTAAGGACTTGAAAGCTATGGTTTTGGGTAGATGAGAGGGGACCATATGTGAAAGAAAGTACCTTAGTATAATAATGATGAGGATGAGATGATTTTGATGATGTTGATTGATGATGACAGAATCAGCATAGGATCCTGAAAAGTAAAAGTTAGACTGGAAGGAAGAGAGGTAAGAGAAACAGTTTTAGGAAAGTAAAGGAATGAAAGAATGTAAATGAAGGATTGGTTGACATTACCAGATTTTGGTGTGAGGTCAAGGGGAATTGGGGCTAAAAAAACACAATTGGACTTAGCAATGAATAGATTATTAATGATGGTGGAGGGCAATTTCAGTAGAGTGTAGAGATGAAAGTCATTTTTAGAGGTTAGAGGAAAGAATGAGTGGTGAGGCTAGTAGACTGAGTTATGCATACGTATTTTTTGTCAGAATCAAGTGAGAGTACATGAAAATATTTTCAAAAAAACACTATAATTGACTTTTTGTTTGGAGGAAGAGGAACAGATATATTAGGATAAACAGGTGATATAAAAGCAAAAGAAAATAATTTTTAAATAAAGCACTCACATATTTTTATCAAAAAATCTGAGAAAACTAGATAGCAGTTTGTTGAGGGGAGAAAAAAGCAGACTAGCATCTTATACACTACAGTAAATTCCATATCAATCTATGATATAAATATTAAAAGGTTCTTAATGTGGAAGAAAGTGGAATGATTTATTTTTCATAATAATCCTTTACTGATGTCTGGTTCTTGTCGTGTCCAGTGTCTTACAACTACCACTTTAAAGTTATGAATCTTTAGTATGGATGTGAAAATAAAAAGTTAAATAATAAGCTTTGACTTAGAGCAATGGTGTCAAACTCAGAAACTGGGACCACTAAACTATACATAAAATCCATATAGATGCATATTGAATAAGAAAACTGCATATTAACATTATCTATGTTGTATATTCTTATTTGCTTTGTTAAATATTCCTGAACTCCATTTTAATCTGGTGCTACTTTAGTGGTGGCCCTAGGACTATATATTTGTTGCCTCTGACTTTCTTGTTGCCAAAAGCAGTGTATCCATATGGACAATCATCACCCCTATTTTCTTAATGTAAGAATGGTTATGAGAAACAGAATAGTTTGATTGAGGGACATTTGTAATTAGGAAGATTTGATTTTAAATTCCATTTCAGATACATACTTAATCTGTGTCCCTGAGCAGGTTACTTAATCTATGTTCCAGTTCCCTCAATAATATTAATGATGGTGATATTAATGATGCTAACACTTTATAATGCTTTAAGATTTGCAAAATCCTGTATGTATATTATATAATTTAATATTAATATCAATCTTATGAATTATATGTTATTATTATCTCCATTTTACAGATGAGGAAAAAGTAAAAAATAAAAAGTAAAATGGCTTGCCTAGAGGAACACAACTATCTAGGTATGATTTGAACTCAGGTCTTGACTCCAAGTCCTTCATTCATTCCACTCTGCTATTTAGAGCTGCAGAACAATAGTCTGCCTTGCATTAAGAGAGGGCATTTCCTTAGCAGAAGTTCTCTACTCTGATGAAACCACATATTTGCGTCAAAATATTAATAGCAATAATGAAACTATTAACTTTCAGTTATTTGAATGTGTTGGACCTTCATAATGAACAAGAATTCTTTATATATGTCTGTCCTTCATTTTCTAATCCATTTCATATTTCCACTTCAGTTCAAAAGAATGGAAAAGAGATGAAATGACAATTCGTTATTACAGGCCTAGATTTTGAATCTTCCCATTGTGAACCACAGAACACCATTTAGCTGCTAGCAAAGAGGTATTTATAGCAGTACATGCAATCCCATTTGTTCTATATCCATTCTGTCTTAATTGCAGCATTGTTTGAGCTGCTTTAAAGTTCTAGAAATATGCTTACAACTAAATGAAATTCAGTTAGTAAATTTAGTTGAAATGGTAATGACAGTGAATTGGTAGTGTTGTTTATATGTGTTATGGTTTAAAGTCATCCACAGCAGAATTTATCTTCATTTGACTGAAAAATAGAAATCTGACTTCAGTAATACCAATGTATCATTTAAGTTCAAATAATTTCAGAACTGGAAGGACACTTAAAATTACAGTACAAACTCCTTATACTAAGAATGAAATTGAAGATCAAAGAGATTTAATGGTTCACCCAAGATCATAAGATAATTTAGTAGAAGAGATGGAATTAGATGTTGTGATATGGTCTGGTTCTTGCCTTGTCTAATGCCTTCCAACTCCCTTCAGTAAAATAAAAAAGTCATGATATACAGATGCGATGTTTTTGTGTGTTCAGCAAGCATTTACCCTTTTTTAGTTTCTCAAACTTAAACCATATAGTTTAACATCTTTTTTGCCATTCTGCCTTGGCCCCACCTTTATAATAACATCACATCAAAATTGATTAAGTATCAATGTATGGTGTATTGTAACAAAAAAGATTCCCTAACTTTGAATCAGTGTGTGTAGATTTGAATCCAAGTTTATTGGTTATAATCTGTGGGCCCTGAGAAGAATCAGCAAATCTCTCTGAGCATCACATTCCTCATTTGTAAAATGAGAGAAATGGACTGAGCAATTACTAAGGTGACCTTCATCTCTAAACTTATGAAATCTCTGAAACTCAACAGCTAGTGTTATTTCATGGTCACTACACGACATCTAGTAAAATTCCAAGTTTTAAATAATCTGTAGAAGACTATTTCCCTTGTCTGTGTATCTGTTTTACTTTAGTGTACTCCTAGAACACTTATTCAGCTATTATGAAGATATTACCATGTGCAACCTACAATATGAGGCAAAAGTGGAATTGCAAAGATAAACAAAACATGGTCCCTTCCAAAGCAACACAATCTATTAGGTGTAATAAGATGTGTCTTTAAGTTAGAATTGGAAAGTTATTTAAGATAATGTGAAAACATCACTGCCACTGAGAAGAGCATGTAGGGAATCTGGGAAAGTTTCATGAAGGGATAATGTTTGAATAAATCTTGAAGGAAGGAGTTTAGAGAACAAACTTGGGGTGATGATTAATTTTGTAGCATATAGTGGAGAAGAGTGATTGATTTATCTCTAAAGGATAAAATTAAATGGATGTTATAGGGAAGAGGATTTCTGCTTCAACATAAAAAGGTAGGAGAAGTGTGGTGGTGGTGGTAAATATGACATCTCAGTTGGACAGGGGAAAGTGTCATTCAGTGGAAAGAGTTGTTGATTTGGCGTCAAAAAACCTGGTTTTGAATACCAGCTTTACAATTCACTATCTTTGTCACAATGACAGCTCACACCTTCTTTGAACTTTGAACTAATCTGAAAAGAGAGAGAACTGGAAAATAAAAGATATAATACTAATGGATGCCATTAATATAACACTTATTTTGTGCCAGATGTTGTAATAAACATTTCAAAGTTATTATCTCATTTTATTCTGACACCAGCCCTGGAACATAGGTGCTATTACTATCCCCATTTTAGAGATGGAGAAACTGAGGCAAACAGAAGTTAAATGACTTGCTCATGGTCATGTGGCTACTGAGTGGCTGAAGCCCCATTTAAACTTAGATCTTTCTGACTTCAGATCTGTTGCTGTATCCACTGTGTGACCAGCAATTATCAAAATAAGAAATGTCAACTATAAATTACCATATAAAACTTTCTCCAAATGACTAATAGTAAGATAAATCTAAATTAAAACAAGTGAAATAACTGATATTTCTTCTCATACTATAACATTTTACAAAGATAACCAAAATTTGATTTACTCTTAGAGGAACTATAGGAAAGCAAATAAACTAATATACCATTGGTGAAGGTATAAATTCAGTCAGCTCTTTTGGATATAAGTTTGTATAATTACAAGAATATTTGCCTAAACTATTCATACCCTTCAATCAAGTAATCCCACTATTGGACAGATACCATAAATCGGTAAAACAGAAGCACAGATCCAACTTAAATAAAAAATATTGATGGTAGCACTCTTTATAGTAATGAAGCACTAGAAACAAAATATTCATTAACTGGAAAATAACTGAAAAAATTGTGACATTAATGCAAAAGCATTGTATGTAGCAGAAACTGAAGAAAATGAGTAATTGAAATAAATATGGGAAGATTCTATAAAGAATGAAGTCAACAAAATAAAAAAAATATTCATAATGAGTATTAAACTATAAATGAGAAGGTAAAATTAATTACCAAAAAAAAATCAGTAGTAATCCCGAAGGGTGTATAACAAAACTTTTTTTTCATTCTAAAGTGAATAAAATTAGATAGTAATAAGGGTAGAATGCTGTTTGTATTGGTGCCATTTTCTCCGTTAAAAAAAAGGGGCGTTAAATCATGAAAAGTGAGTGGAATATTTATAGCACTAGTTTGATATAAAAATAAAAGGCATCAAAGCAAATTTTTAAATAAAATAAAATGAGGGTATTGTACTAGTTTACATCTAAGTGTTCTTTAACACAAAATGCATGATCCTTAGACTTCGTAAGTTATGTAGCATAAACTACTTAATTACGATTAAGTCTGAGAGCATCTAGATCTCCCAGTGTGTGGAATGCTGACCCAGGGGCGCACACACACACACACACACACACACACACACACACACACACACACAGAGTACAGGTTGAATTGAATCAGAAGAGATGATATCCATAAAAAAATAAAATTAAATTAAGGGGTGAGAGAGGAAAATATTGGGAGGAGAAAGGGAGACTATCACTCATAAAAGAGATAAGAAAAATCTTTTTCAATGGAGGAGAAAAGGGAGGATTTGAGAGAGGAAAAGTGAAGTTTACTCTCTTCACATATGGCTTAAGGGGGGGACTAACATGCTCACTAAATTTGGTATGAAAATCTATCTTACACTACAGGAAAGTAAGGGAGAAGGATACAAGTGGGGTGAGGGGAATGATAGAAGGGAGGGCAAATGGGAAAAGAGAGTAACTAGAAGTTAACACTTTTGGAAAGGCACAAGGTCAAATGAGAGAATAGAAAAAAGGCGGGGACAGGGCAGGATGGAGGACAATATAGTTAGTCTTACACAACATGACTATTATGGAAGTCTTTTGCAAAACGACACATATACAGCCTGTATTGAATTGCTTGCTTTCTCAGCGGGGATGGGAGGGGAGGGAGGGAGAGAGAGAAGTTGAAATTCAAAGTATTAGAAATGAATGTTGAGAATTGTTTTTCCATATACCTGGGAAATAAGAAATACAGCTAATGGAGTGTATGAATTTATCTTGCCTTACAAGAAAAGACAGATAAGGGAAGGGTGGGGTGTGATAGAAGTGAGAGCACATTGAGGGAAGGGGGTAACCAGAATGCAAGGTGTTATGGGATAGGGGGAGGAGAAAGATGAGGAGAAAAATTGGAACTCAAAATTTTGTGGAAATGAATGTCAAAATTTAAAAATACATAAATAAAACTATGAAAAACATTTTTTTAAAGTGGAAAAAAAGACATCCACAACTACCGACTGCTATAATTGCTCTCCTGCCTAATACTCCGATGATGCAAATTTCATCCCATCTGTGCTTAGCTCTATTGTGTGACTCTCTGATATGTCTCCCCATAAACAATCCCAAGGCAAGGTAAAATGGTACACACGATGTGGTAAAGGATGTAGTTATTTTCTCTTTCATCACAAGATACCAGTAGAGTACTCTTACAGCCCCTCTATCATCACCCACCTTCTGCACATTATCATGCTATCTTACCTCTGTATCTCATATATCCCAGATGACACACTTTACTCCTACTCTTCAGTGTTACATGTATTATCCAATATGGTGAGATCCGGCATGTGGATTTTCATTGCCTTTAGTGTTATGTTCATTTTTGTGGGGGACAAGGGGAACAAACAAGCATTCATTAAATATATATAATATTCCAGGGACTATGCTAAGCATTTCATCATATTTGTTTCTCACAACAATCCTGTAAGGTAGATTCTGTTACCTCCATTTTACAGTTGAAGAAACTGAGGTAGACAGGTTGTTACTCATAAACATTTAAGTTAAATGACTCATCCAGGATCTCACAGCTATTAAGTGTTTGAGAGAAGGTTTTTAACTCAGGTTTTCCTGGCTCCAGGCTCAGTTCTCTTTCTACCACACCACTTAGCTTCTCCAGTCTTCAGAGATTGCTGCATTTGAATTCTCACTATGATAAAGCAGTACTGGCAGGATGCTGATATTCAAAGCATGGGCCTTTACCTCCTTGGCATGCTTGGAGGAATTCAAGAAGGTAGTAACTTTCTCAAAAATGACAGTCCTCTCTACACTCCTCAGCTCTCAGCCCAAATCACTGCCCTTGTCTACCATCTGTCCCATATATCCTGATCGATAGAGTCTACAACATATCCATTCAAATACATATTATAATCTGGGCAGGTCACTGGAATCAGATGCCTCTGGAGGAGAAGTGAGGTTGGTGACCTTGCACAGTCCTTCCTCACTCAAAACAAGTCAGGTTCCAGTCATGTCATCATTTCTATGATGGCATGATCTTTGGCAACCAAGGACGAACACAAAATCCTGTGAGAAGATTCAGCTTTTCCTCTCCTGTCTGTCTCCCCCTCCCTTTCCTTCTCTTCTCCTAAGGGAGGTAAATTTGGATGGCCAAAATATTCTCAGATAACTTGAGTTTTACTGTCTACCTTTCCCTTCCCTTCCCTTCCCTTCCCTTCCCTTCCCTTCCCTTCCCTTCCCTTCCCTTCCCTTCCCTTCCCTTCCCTTCCCTTTCCTTCCTTTCCCTTCCCCTTTCCCTTTCCCTTCCCCTTCAGCTTACTGCGCTGTGAGGCTCAGATGCCATGGGGCCCCTGCCCTCTGCCTAAAAGCTCTCTTCTGGACCCTCCTGGCTTGAAAGTGATTACCGATAGTAACTGTTGCTTTTTTCCCTCCAAAACTGATGTATTTCTTTTCTTTGCCTCATTGAAGGGGCCCTGCCCTGTCATATTCAACGAATAGGTGTTAGCTCACTCTAACTGAGTACCTGCACAGACCTTGGCCTGAAGAGGCTAAGATCTCCCAGGGCATACTGGGTCATCTCCAGTCATCCTGAGGAATATTGGTTACTGGATCAGATGGCTCTGGAGGAGAAGTGAGGCTGGTGACCTTTTGACTCACTCAAAATAAAGGCAAGTGCAAATCATGTCATCATTTCTATGATGGCATGGTCTTCTTCCACAACGACAGATGAACACAATAAACTGGACAACAGGTATGCCTTGACATACAGCATAGGAGAGCCATTTCTCTTCTGACACTGGAACTAGATAGATACAAAATATAATTGCTATTTTCAATTTCAATTTTAATGCTTGTTCCAAACATGTGTATCTACATATATTTCATAACAATCATTTTCTGTTTAAGTATTAACCTTTATCCTGTTCTTTCTCAAAAAAGCATAAAAAATGCAAACTGATGGAATGTTCTTTTATAGACAGACAAGTAGATAGATAGATAGATAGATAGATAGATAGATAGATAGATAGATAGATAGATAGATGTTAAGCTGGTGCATGTGTATTTCAAAATGAAGGTCATTTTATACTGCATCTTGCATTGATAGAGGGACACATTCTCACTTAGTCTTGGAAAAAATCACTTAGGTCCCATAAATACTTCAGTAAATACCTTGAGGTACTTAGAAACAATACCATCCTGCAAAGGCTGGGTCTAATGTGTTTTTAAGTGACTCTACTTGGCAGTTCTAATAAATCACTAGCTAAAATTTCAATAGTACTTTGAGGAGCGATTTGTGAGACACTCCTTCATCGTGTGTGTGTGCGTGTGTGTGCGCGAAATGCACGTGGGGGTATGCACATGTGTGTGTCTCTATATCTACATATAAAGTTACTTACACAATGTTTGAAATAATTCCTTAAACCTGGAATAGATTTCTGTTTTTTTTTTCTCTTGGTGAATATTTGAAAATGAAATTGCTCACTTTCTCACCAATTTAAAGGAGCCATTATATTGACTTAACACGATGGAAGATAAATGGAGACCCTTTAAAATCTTGGCATTTAAATAGTTTATTTCACTGTGGAGTGTACCTAGACAATGATATTTACATACGAAGGAATAAATGTCCAATTATTACCTGTATTCTTGGTAGTCATATTTTAATGCTCTACATAAGAACATGTTCCCTCGCTGCAATCTTCCCATTAAATTAACTGTATTTGCAAAGAGCTCTAAAGATGAAAAGCACTCCAGAATATTAAATATCATTTAAATATTATATGAAGCGCTGCTCAAGAGGCATATTTGTTGATGCCAAAAATGAGAAGGAGGTGGGCAGCATGAAGAGAAGGCTGAGGGGTGATGATGATGATCAAGCTTCTGGAGGGCTGTTTCATACAGAATGTCAAACAACCGTTCCTTGTCGTCTCGGGGAAACAACTTAGGGAAATTCAAGGAATTTACTAAAGGTTCTTCCTTATTTCGTGATATAGTAGATGCTGTCTCAAAAGCTTATCAAGTCCTTACTAAATTATCTAGTACAATCCCCTGATTTAAAAGGGAACATTTTCATTGATTGTCCCTCAGGCCTGGAACTCTCTCGCTCCTCATCAGTACTTTTTACACTTTATCACTTCCTTCAAGTCTCAGGGAAAGTCTGACCTTCTGAAAGAATCCATTCCCAGTTCTTATCCCTAGTACATTTTCCCTAGTACAAACCCTCTCCAATTTATCATGTTGATGTCTTGTTGATATACAGTTATCAGTTTGCGTGTTATCTCCCTCATTGGACTATAAGCAATTGAAACTGTCTTTTGCCTTTCTTTGCAGCCCCCAGTACTTAGCATTGTGCCTAAAGGAGGTACTTCATAAGCGATTGTTGACTTGATAAGCTCAACCAACTGTCTACTAAACCATGTGTGTGTGTATGTGTGTGTGTGTGTGTGTGTGTGTGTATCTATGTCTGTGTATTTATTTATCTTGGCTTTTCTTACAGAACAATTTTCTCTTTTAATGGGAACATAATCTTTCCTCGTTCTTTTCCCATTTCTTGAGCAACGCAGATTATCTATCTAGTAATTATGACTTGAAATTTTGCTTTTGTCTTCTGAACCTTACTCTGTTCTGGAGCTATGTGCAACTAACACTGAATATACTTGTACACTGATACAGATACCTATTCTTAATGCCAGTCCTCCATCCTTACAAATCTCTCTGTCCTGGCTTCTTATTCTGCCCTATTAGTGATGCTTATCTCTGTTACTTGACAAAATTGATTCTGAAGAAAATGTGTCAGAAGTAGATATTTTTAAAAATGAATCATTTTTAAAACATACTAGGAGAGCTTGCTTTTTAAAGCAATTCAATGCTAAATTCTTTTGCAAAGTGAAATCCATTTGTCAAGCAAAAAGTCATAAATGATCCTTCTTTTCTGACTCCAAGTTATTATATATTGTATATACTTGCTTAAACCAAATACAGTCCTTATCAGACACATATTTCAGAAATATATATGTGTATATGTTTGTATTTGTACACATATAATTATATATACATATACACACATAAACATGTGCATTTATGTGTTTATATATACATATATATCAGAATTTGTTACCGGGTTAAATTGAACTAATGTGTGTGTGTGTGTGTGTGTGCATGTCTGGGTGTTCGTGTGTGCATCTTCCTTCCCTTCAATCCTCCCATAGCACTATGCAACTACAAAGAAAGGCTAGAAACAGTTTTTGCTCTCTCTAGGTGTTTTCAATCTATTGGGGAAACATATACATACATATCTATGCTACATTCAAATATACAACCTTGTTTTCTTTTTTATCATATCTAGATTAATGGAAAAGTATATTTAATATAATTATAGAGTATTTACTTAAGATTTGAATGTAATAGAAAGTAGCCTAGAACAAGGACTTCTTAATTTTTTACCTCATAAACACACACACACACACATTTCTGGGCATTATTGCTATTATTATTGCCAATCTATCATTAACAATTGGTGTGTCATTTCTATTTCTTTCCTGATCCAGTCTTCTCACCATTCTGTCCTCCAAGCTGATCTTTTCTTTATTTGATATTTCCTAAACATTCATAATCTAATTTTTATTATATTTATTTGTCTCTTTCCCACATTAATTTTGTAAATTCTCTGAGGGAAGAACCTAGTCATGTTCTGGAACTGTGTGTTATTAAGACTTGCATCTTGATATAGATTCATATTATTGATATCTCTTCCCCATCCTGCTTTATGAATCTCTGTCCAAACTTCTTATTCAGCCCCATTACTAGTATTCATCTCTGCTCCTTGACATAATAATAGATGTGTTCTAAAATGTATCTAAAGTGGATATTTCTATAATGAATCACATTTTTCAAGTATACTAGGAGAGTTTGCTTTCTTAAAGAAATCCCATTTGACTTAACTATATCATTTTCCCCCATCTATTCATCACTACTATTTAGAACACTCTTTGAAGCAGAATTGAATTCTGATCAGTCATGATTCCACCTATTGGAGTCAATGAGCACCAAAAAAAAAAAAGAGATATTGCTGAAGAAAATCCAGAGCAATTACTCAAATATCTTTCACTCAGATTGTGATCATAATCTGAAAGTATTTCAAAACCTGATCCTGGTGAATAGTTTTGGGACGGGGGAATAGGCCAAAAATTGTATTGCTATAGGGAACTGCCAGATGAGGAAACTCCTACTAATATATTTTAACACCTACTTTGTAACTGTAAGGAGAATAACATCCAAAGTACATGATTGATGAAAAGATTATGATACAGAGGTGGAAGACTCTTCAGAGATCATTTAATCGTTTCCCTTCATTTTTATGGGTAAGGAAAGTGAAACACAGAGAGATTAAATGACTTGATCAGACTCATGCAGATTGTAAATATGGGATTCATACTGTAAAAGCCTCCGCTTCACACTGACTCCTAATGTTTTTCTTGCTAATATAGCACCCTCTCTGTAACTATACCCCCAAATCCCAATAGAACTAGCAGATCCAGATTTTCCCAGAGATCAGCTGATTACTTCTCCTTTCAAACTTCTAGAAGTAACTGAGAGGCAGTATAATTACACATGAGTACCACAAAATCTGGTGCATTCCTTATTTTTTATCAGGCTGAAAGATTTAATTGACTTTTAGAAAGGGCACTTAACAAAATGGTATAGTAACAACAGTTGGTACAAAACATTCTACCCACACAAAGGCACATTTTCTCCTGGCTATCACATTATCACATTTTCTGGAAAGATTGGTCTCAGGCTTTGGGCTCAGTGACCTTCCCACTGTGACCATCTATGTTTGTCTTTGTCCTTGTGTGTCTCTCTGCTCTGCATTGGATGCATTATCTTTTGTCAATATTTATTTTCCCCCCAAGACTCAGTCAATAATGAAGGACAAGGAGAAAATGGGAGGAGATGTCTCCTATCCACTCCAGAAGGGTCCCCTCTCAGAGACTTGATATAAACTAAAATCCTCAAATCAAGAGCTAAAGTCCTCCACTCCAATTACCCTAGACTGATTCACAGATGAACTGATTGCTATTTCTTTTTACATAGGCTCATTGGATGTGACTAACAGTCTCAAGTAATCACACTGCTTTCTTTCTTGACTAAGTCAAAGAAATTCTACCCTCAAAAAGCAACCACAATGTGTAAACTCTCTTATAATTTAAAAATCAATGTTTTTACACTTGTAAATAAATAGGCAGGATATGTGGTACACCCTTCCCCCTTGTACCAACTTTCTAATCACCATTTGTAGTGCCCATTTAATATACCCAGATGGATTATATTTCAACTTTTTCTTTCCTAACTCCTGAAATAATACTTCTTCAGGCAGTACTGGAAGGAAAACAGTAAGTCAGATATTCAAAAGTTCTGTAGTTCTCCAATCCCAACCCCAACTCCAACCCTTACCATCTTTTCATTCTTCCCACAAAGTAGATAAATATAATTAATTTCGTTGTGGAAATGCTCTCTCTTTCTTCTCCTGTCTTCTCCTCTCTCTCCTCTTTCACTCCCCTTTAAAAGGAGTGATCCTTTCAATTTCCTAGATTATATTTTGCAACAAGTAATTTTATAACAAGATTATTGCTGGACATGAAGCTTTCCTCTCTTCATGTATCCAGTGGTGAGGTGGTGAAGGGGAAATAGAGATATCCTTCTCTTTTCAATACCTCCAAGTATTCTTAATTAAAGTGAAGATTCCCTCACTCAGGGAGATTTTTCTGGGTGCACACCTTTGTAAACAGGAATAAAAATATAAAATTCAGATAAGGCAGGGAAAAATGAATCTTTCACAGTATAGCTGAGAAAATCTTTCCGTGGATGGAGTCTAAAGCAATAATCCAAATGAAAAATACTGGTTTCTGAGAAGAATCATCTCCTTTCTTAGCCAAGCCTCTATTGAATATAACTTCTTACTAGGGTGGGTGAGATAACTTTTTTCACCAGCTAGAACAAAATGAACATAGTCCTTTTTACATGTGAAAGTGAGAATAGAAACCTATGTTCATAAAATATGTTTAAGTTCTTTGTCTTTATTGTCAAAATAAAATTTTTTGATCAGATTATCTGCAAGGCATTTTTTATAGCTCAAACATTCTGTGATTTTAATATTGGCTTCGACACGAATTTATAAAAGAATATAGGCAATATGTGGTGTTATACAGCTTTGTAGAGAATCTACAAATGATGCACCTCCAGATATGCAATTCAGTTTTATGTTCTCCCTTGACTTATGGCTTCCTATGTATATTTATGGCCCTGTAGTATAGGAAAGGCAGAAGGTTCACTGCTAGTGTGCAAAAGACTTGAAATACCAATTATGAATCTTTTTTATCATTTGTCTTATACTGCACAGCCATTTTTCCCTGTTGTCCTCATTTCGCCTTACTATTGATCCTTCTCTACTTTTATTCTTTTGTATTCAGGGCATAAACAATATTTTCAATATGATTGAGGTGCTTTTCCCTTTAACTGACATATAATTTAATTTAAGATCATGATTTATTTACTCACTCATTCTAGTACCTGGAGAATGAATTGAATGTTACTAAATCAAATGTTTCTGGAAAAAACAAAAAAAAACATTGTAGCATTTAGCCTTACATACATTCTTCCACACATTACAATCAGTTAACTTACTTTTATCTAATATGTAAATGTAGTGTACTTATATAAAAGTCTGTTTTAAGTTTCATGTTAGATAGTAATATATTTTATATACATATGTATATATGTATATATGTATATATACACACATAACCTCCTTCTGTAGGTATATGCTTAACTCATCCATTTCAGGAGTTTTAGGAACTTCGTACATCTTGGCAGACTGTGCCCAGTGTAACAACTGTGAAGTAGATATTCTCTCTCTCAGTCTCTCTCTCTATTTCTCTCTCTGTCTCTGTCTCTGTGTCTGTCTGTCTGTCTGCCTGTCTCTCTCTCTCTTTCCCTGTAAATAGAAATACATTTGTATTTACCACAAAGAATTAAAATATGCATTGATTACAAAGGGAAAAATTTAACTCAAAGAAAACTATGCAAATTTGATCATCAAAGAAGGAGAAATTAATGTAACCAAATCATTACTTTGCACTAGGAAATTCTAACTACTTTTGAAACACAATTTTGGAAGGAAATTGTGCCTAAAAATAGAAAATTAGAGGGGATATGATTCACGGTTTATGTGAATATAGAAGAAATGTGGAAAACTAGATGTAAATATGAAAAAGATGCAAAGAGTAATTATCCCATTGCTACTATGGAATCTGGTCTTGGGTCATGATCAGGAAGAAAAAAAATAAGACAGAGTTCTGTAGTATTTTGATATATCTACTGATAGAAAAAGTTTCAAGACTTTTGGAAACATAAGGAAAGAAGAAAAAATCCCATAAATGATTATCTTAGTGGGAAAGAGTTAAGGGGATTTTTCAGAGATGAGTTTTGGAATTGTGATTTAGAAGCAGAAATATAAAGAATTGTAAGAAATAATTTCTAGGGAGAAACAAGATCATGAGGCTCAGAATATACGAAGCGTGTCATTTTCAGTGAAA
Organism: Bettongia penicillata ogilbyi; assembly: GCA_023548195.1. Classification (NCBI taxonomy): domain Eukaryota; kingdom Metazoa; phylum Chordata; class Mammalia; order Diprotodontia; family Potoroidae; genus Bettongia; species Bettongia penicillata. The sequence goes on along the minus strand of JAJHZJ010000242.1, from coordinate 5,785,865 downwards.
ATTTAATGGTTCGTCATGCTTTTGTCCCTCCTTATATTTGCTTGTATTTTCTTATCTATGTACACATTACATCCTTCCACTAAAAATATAAGCTCATTGATCTTGGTATTCCAAGATCATTTGACTGTATTTGTCTAAAAAAGAACTCTAATATTCTCATGTCACCAAATTTTATATTGTTCTTGATTCTAATTCCTACTTGTCAGTCAAAGTTGGGACTTATTCTAATTTTTGTCTATAGGGAAAAGAATTATTTCATAATTCTTTATTTTACTTACTGGTTCTTGTCGGCAATTGTCAAAGAGCAAGAGACAAATGAATATTTTTGTAGTGAAAATAAAAGTTTCATTGAAGTTCATCGAAAATGCTGCTTTATTACATAACAATCGCCTTCTTTAATTTTTTCATAGCCTGTTATAAATTCATATGGTAACAATACCCCAAGGAATATAAGACAGAAATAAATGATAGAGGAATTTATCTCTTAGATACCAATTCCCTACATTGAATGAAGTTACCAAAAGTCATTGCCATGGGCACAGATGTAAAGATAGACACATAAAAGAATATATTACTTATTGTGGTGACTTGACCTGAGGAAGACCTAAGTTCTGGTGCCTTTAACGATAGTTGTGTCACTTTGAACAAGACACTTCTCCCTGAGTTTCAAGCAACTACTCTAAGATTCCAGTCTCCTCGAGTGGATGGAAGTACTTACGCTAGTAAAATGAAAGGCCCTTGAAGTACTGATATGATACTATGTTCTAACTTTTCTGATGCTCTCTATGTGGCCTAATGAGGTCCTCTAAACAATGACAACCCTTACTTGTCACAGAATTCAGTAATAAGGGCATATTCATCCTAATACTCATCGTGTCAATTATATTACATGCAAGTTATTCTATACTATAAATCATAACTCACTCAATCCATTGACCCTAAAGTCCAACCCTTCAATAGTGTGATATTCATTTTGACATTCTCCAATTTACAATTCTCCAGTATCAATTCAAAAGGGAATTGATAATGGACAGAAGGGGCAGAGGAAGATAAGCTCAGAGAAGATGAGGCAAGGTCCTGCTACATGTCCTAGTGATTATTCTTAAGAAAGGAGGCAAGTAAAAACAGAAAAGTGGAAGTCCATGAATTAAAAGATGAAACATTTTGTCCTGCTTTTATTTCCTTAGTCATTTTCCTAAGTACTCACATGTCTCCTCATTTCTTCAAGGATGATAAATACTAGAGGGGAATTATAAATCAGTTTCAAGGCTCCCTGAGTAGAACTATATTAGATATGTGACTTTTGATACTTTAACATGAAATATTTAGTTATTTTTCTCTCAAGAATATCATCATAGATGTATCTTCAAGGAAATTTTGTCTAGATTTATTTGTGGTTCCATAAAGGCAGTTATGGAAGGAAGATTTTAATGTAGCAAGGTATTATTATAAAATATGCTCTTTTTAGACTTTTTGAGAGTGAACTCTAATTTTTTAATCTTAAAAATCAAAATAACTTATTATTTTAGAGATATTTGAGCATTTAATGAAAGATTATGGAGGATGAGAATGATAATATCCAAAAGATGAGGGATAAATGATGATACTAGTATAATACTCCAACTGTCAAAGAAAATGCAGAAATGGAGGAAAGGGTTTAATTCTTTGGAGCATTTATAGAAAGATATAGGTTTAGAGCAACTTGCTAGATTGCTATTTGCTCTAATAGAAGGAATGGATATCCACATGGATAACTCAGATTCATTAAAATACTGACATTTCAAAATGTCCATATATCAAGAGTATCCTCTATGTAGATATTATAGAATCATAGAGGTGGAAAGGACATCCAGTTCTAACTTCATACCTGAACAGGAATCCCTCTTCCAATATCTGCAGCCTAGTTGTACAATGTTTGTTTGAAGATCTATAGTGACTGAAATATATTACTTCCTAAGGCCAACCACTCTATATTTTTCCATTTAACAATTCTCATAAATTGCATTTATTTCTTCTCTTGGGGCCATGCAAAAAGAAATCTATGTTTTCTTCAGTGACAACTTTAGACATTGAAGAATACTTTCATATTTTCTCTTTTCCTCAGGTATATTCTTTTCCAAACTAAAAAATCCAAGTCCTTTTAATTCATACTTATAGGCCTGTATTTTAGGTTTCTTTATTATTCTGGTCACTCTTCTTTGGAAAAGCTTTATCTTTTCAGATAGCCTCCTAAGATGTGGTATCGAGAAATGAACACTATCTTCCCATATGACTTGACAAAGGAAGTGTACAGCAAGGATTTTAATTTCCTTTTCTTAAGAGAGGTGGAAGGGGATTTAAATATCTCCTTAAAGTAACCTAAGATTGCATTCCTAGTCCATGGTCCTACCCTGATGCCTCATCAGAGTGAGGGGATGATGCTGGGATTTCAAAAAAAATCCCAGATGTAGAAGTTTTCAAGTACAGATTAGGTAACATGTATTACCATATGATCTATTAACCAGTCTCACCAAATTTGAAATCTCCTCATCAGAGAGATATAGAGGCAGAAACACAGGTTGGTATTGCAAAATGTCTTAAAAGTCACCTAATGTGTGTGTGTGTGTGTATACACACATACATTTGTGTATACATTTATACACAGGAATCTATATATGCATATGCACATATACATATACATATGTATGTGTCACACATACACACACACACATATATATATATATATATATATATGTCTATGTATGTGGTAGATAATGTATCTGTATATGTATGTACAATTATATTAGTTGGCTGGTGCTGCAGTGTGCACCAGTGAAGGGAATGCACATCATGACAAAATTAAAGTGAAGTTCAAATTCATTTGGGGGCTCCTATATCATGCAGTTAATTCATTTTATTTGAATTCACAATTTCTAAATTACAGAATACAGATAGCACCAAATTCAGAGAAAGATCATCACTGATAACCATGACCTGAATGAAAATACTCTGTTAAAGCAAAAGAAAAATAATTGTAGTGTTTTCATATGAGCTATATTTTGTAAATGATTAAAAATAATATTTAATTGCATTTTACAAGCAATGAATCTTTGATTAATTGACTTTGTAAAGGCTATTGTTGTGCTAAAATGCTTGATATATTTGGCTTTAATTTTATAAAGTCTCAGTTTTGTAAATTCTTGAAGTACCTTGCCTTTGGAAGTGAGAGAAAAGGAGAAGACAGATTTTTGTTTCTTAGCTGTGAGAAAATAGATTTACAGCTGGAAGGAACCTTTGAATAAAAGCTCCTCATTTTATAGATAAAAAAAAGTACAAAGAAGCCAAGTCACTTGTTCAAAGTCACACAGAAAAAAAGTAATTGAGCTCGTCTTCAAAGCCAGGTCCTTTCATTGCAAATCCAGCATTCCTGGTAATGCATGTCACTGTCTTAACACATTTTTTTTTTTGGACTTAGGAGTTATGACATATATTCGTTCTCTAAATGCAGTGTGTTAACTGACCCAGGATTACTTATGACTTTCTTAGAGTATGATATTATTTATTTTTCTCCACATCACAATTAGAATATAGGGAATTATGTCATTTTACAGCAATTCTTACTTATTGATGTGATTGGATTCCAAGAAGCTCTTTTGCAAGTCATACTAGAGAAGTCTATGTTTAACAAACTTATCAGTAATGTGTAATGGGTGGGTTTGGGGGTTTTGTTTGTCTTTTTTTCTTATAATCTGAAGAAGTGAATTTGAGTCTGAAGTCTAAGATTAGCTGAGTTAATCTGGGTACATCACTTAGGAGTTATACAGGGAGAGAGTTGAAATGTATCATAGAGTTAATCCGATTTAGTCATCTCCTTTGGGAAACAGCACTGGAGAGAAGAAATCAATTGCCTGATGTTACACGGGTCATAATTTTTGAAGCTAGAACTTGGAAGCAATTTCTCCTGAGTTCTAACCAAATATTTTCTTCATATTGTTCTATCTACCATAATCTCTCTGAAGTCTCATTCATTCAATCAATCAGCAAATATTTATTATGCAGATTACTGAGTGGAGAACACCGTCCCTCATTTCCTTCATCTCTAAAGTAGGACTACTAATACTTGCATTATATACGTGGGTGGCTGTGAGGAAAAAGCTATGCAAACCTTTAAAGGATGCATGTATGATTTCCAAAAGCTTCTTTGAAATTCTATACGTTTAGCTTTCTTTTTCTCTGTGTTTTTTTTAACAGTTTTTTTTTTCTGAGACTGAATCTAGCATTTACTATAAAATAATATCCTTGGGTAAATATATCTCTCCATAAAGGAAACACAGTAGCTTGAAAGCTGTCAGAACCAAGGTATTTTACTCCTTTCAATTCAACCAAATTTTGATTAAAAAAAAAAAAAAAGAACAGTATGGCACACATGGAGGATGCCAGATAGAAGAAATGCGTTTCTTTTCTTATCATCTGTGCCTTGGGGAGGGAAAATGTTGAATCCCAGGGAGAAAATGAAAAACACATGTGGTTCAACTTTGTAGGAAAACCTGTGAAAAAACTATTCTAGTGGAAGCAATACATCATCTTAGCTAATTTCTAATCTATGCTCAAAAGATGAAAGTGAGGGGGAATATTCCCTCAAAAATGTCAAATATATAGTACATAAATATAATTTATATAATATTTCATATACATATATTTATATATAATATATATCACATATATATTTATATATGTATACAGACAGATGCATATACATACACACACACACACACACACACACATATATATATATATATATATATAATGTCAATCCAAAGAACAGTGAAATTAAAAAAACTTATATTTGGGTTCTACATCTTCCATTATCTAAGAAACATGAAATTGATTCTGGAATTTATGCATTTTCCTCATCAACTAGAAATTAACCATTTGTTGATGTTAGTGTTCAGTCTATGTTTTCTGGTACAATACAATATTTATACTGAAGGACAATAAATATAGTTTTCATAAAAGCAAAAAGCATCAACTATTAGATTCTCAGTAATCCTGATCATTTTTGCCAACATAGTGAAAATCGAGTCATTCTCTCTGTTTTTTTTTTTAATTTCTCAGAATATTAACTCTGGAGGTTAATAGCTACACTTAGGTTGCCACAACAAATGTAATTTTGCCATAAAATCATTAGCACAATCCAGCCAAAACTCAACATTGAATCTAACTCTGAAATACCTCAGACAAGTAAAGGTAGTATCGCTACCTCACAAGATAATGAGTTTCAATTTTGGATAAAACTGTTCTTGATTTTGAACTGAACTTTCTGTAACTTTCTTCATCTGCTAGTAATTCTATCCTCTGGAGTCAAGTAGAAAAGTCTAATCTCTCCTTTATGGAATAGGCTTTCAGATACTAAATGACTGTCATCATGTTCAGATTAAACTTTCCATTGTCTACACTATCTTCCAAGTTCCTTCAATTTAGTTCTATATGATACTTTTTAGAGCTTATCTATAATCATAGACACATTTATATGAATGCAATTTAGGTAATGAAGATTCTCTCATTAAATTTGTTATGTGCAATTGTTCGCAGTATTCCAATACTCAATTTTACATAGAATTAGAATATAAAATATATTCTAGATAGGAAGAAGATGTATATATGGAATGAATCAGAAATTCACATGCATCAAATAAAAATAAAGAGCTAGCAGTAAAACAAAACAGTCTCCATGATATGACAACATCATGATACTGATGCAAGTAGGCAAATCTGACCTCATGAGAACTACCATATTTAATATATTTAATGGGGTGCAACACACGATTGAAAAAAGACCTTGGACATATATGCTTCAGTCCAAAAGAGCAGAACATATATGTACATATATATGTACATATACACACAAAATGTATAGTGAAATCACATGCTATATTCAACAATATACTCAGATAAATTAACTAGTGTGGGGAAATATCGTGGAAAATATTTCGATAGAGATAATTGAAGAGAAAAACACATACAATTTGTTGTGAGAGTAGAGTGATGGAAGAAATAGATGAGAAGTTTGGGGAACTGAGTCACAATGTAGAGTATAGAATATGCTATGTAAATGATGAGACTGCAACTCTTAAGATAACTCCTTGAGTTCTCAGCCAAAAATAGAGTATCTAAGTTCCTGAATTGCTCTAATGACTATCTAATGTGGAGGAGATAATGAAGTGAATTATTATTCTGAACCTGATTCTCATCAACAATAGCAACTGATTGCTAAAGGGGAAATGATGAGAACTTTGGGGAAAAGTGACCACTCCATGAAAGTAGAATCCATAACTGTGAGAGAGAAAATGCTATGAATGCTCTATTAATTTATGAATTACTCTCTTAAAGTAAATTTCAAAGACTTTAGAGAACAAATAGGCAGAATTCTATGCCTTTTTTTACAGGAAAATCTAGTTGAAAAGAAGTGGGGAACACTTGAGAATAAAATGCTGAAGGTAAATATGCATGTGATTTTGATGAGAAAGCTGTCTAAAGAGACTGATATGGATATTCAGGGAACTCATTGACTTGAGTTTTCTATAAAAAGATGGCTGCATGAGTAGTCAACTCAGAATTTGTGAATGGCCTTGTAAGTTTCAATTCATATGCCCTAAAAACTTATAATGGGTTTGGATTTTGATAAATATTTAGTGAAAATAGGGCCTTTTGGGGACAATATTGGGGGAAAGAGGTTGATCATTAACAAGTATTTATTAAGTTCTTAGTATTTCACCTTTTAGGACTTAGGACAAAATGACAAAGAATTTAAACAATTTTCCCTGAAGAATGTATGTTATATGAAAAAAAACAATGTATTTTTATAAGTAGATGCCAAATATGTACAAAATACACAGTTTAATTTTGAGGAAGCATAAGTTGCAACTGGGAAATATCTGGAAAGATCTAACATATAACGTGTCACTTGACAAGAACTTTGAAAGGATCCAACATCCCACAAGGTCACAATCTGGAGGGAAGGTATTTTCAGAAATAGGTAACCAGGCTTAGATAACAGGGTATAGAAAATCTGAGTGTGAAAAATAGCCAGTAGGCCCTCTTGGGCAGAATGTAGAGTACATGAAGAGGAACAATCTATAATGAGCCTGGAAATCCTAGAATGTTACTAAATACAGATTAGGTAGTGCTTTAAGTGTCAACACAGGAATTTCTATGTTGTCCTAGAGACAATGGGAAACATTATAACTTCTTGAGGAAGAAGATGAAATCACCCAATGTGCTCTAAGACTGTCACTGCCAGCTGAATGAAAGATCAATTGAAGAGGGAAGAGTCTTCAGATAGGGAGTCCAATTAGAAAGCTACTGAGATAGTTCTATCAGAGAAATTAGAGGATCTTTGCTCAAGATAAATGGAATAATGAATGATAGTTGAATTGGAGTAAAGAACTACCACAGAGCTTTCATCTTGTTTCTGTTTACTATGCAACAGAAAATGATTTTTGGATCAAGAAGAGGAGAATAAAAATGGTTGTGAAGGAGCAAAAACTAAAGATAAATAAAGGAATTGTAAGAACACATATGCAGTTGTCTTCAGCAAGTTTAAATTCTGGGCCTGGAAGAATGCAACTCAGGGAACTAGAAGAAATCTCAGATGTAATGATTGAACTGCTGACAGTGATTTTTGAAAAATTGGAGAAAATACCATGACATTAATTAGAAAACTTACTAATTTTGAAAAGAAGATTGTATCTTTCCACTGCAGCTTAGTGAGTGTTTGATTTGCGAGGAAACCCTAGAACATATTTTTAAGAGACAACTCTCGGAGTTTGATTTCAGAATGCTGACATCCAGGGACAGCACAATTTTTTCCCCATGCTATTAGAGAAAGACTTGTTCCTGAGCTTAATAGTAACTGTCATTACACAGCACCATGATCTATTCTAGACTGCCTTACAATATATTAGAAAGGTCTTCATTCACCTGACTCCATACTCACAACCACAAACTCCATCATACTATATACTATTTCATAAGTAGACCCTGTGTCTTAAGTAAAAAATATTTCTAATTATGATTATTCAAAGGAGAACCACAAACACAAAACATAAGAATTAAGGCCATCAAAGAATAAAAGTGAATGAATGGACAAATGATTCTGATGATAATGAGAGAGCTTAAAGTTATATTATTTTAAGTTGCATTTCTTTTATTTAAATGTGAATAAATGTAAAACAAATTTGATTGATTGTATTGATATTCAAAACTTTAATAATTTTAAAAGTTCAACTATGAGTTGTAAACTTTCATTTTTTCCTGAATTTATTAATTTGTTTTCAGTTTTCAACATTCACTTCCATAACTTTAAAATTTTTCCCCCTCCTTTCCCTCTCCCTCCTCAAGATGATATGCAATCTTAATTGGGCTCTACGCATACATTCCTATTAAACAGATTTTCACATTAGTAATGTCCCATAGAAGAGTTACATTGAATAGGAGAAATCATGAGAAAAATAAAACAAAACATAACAAAGGAAAAATAGTGTGTTTCATTCTTCATTCAGACTCTGTAGTTCTTTCTCTGGATATGGATGGCATTTTACATCATGAGTTCTTTGGAAATGTTTTAGGTCCTTGCGTTGCTGAGAAGGGTCAAGTTTATCAAAAATCAGTCCTTGCACACTGTGGCATGACTGTGTATAATGTTCTCCTGTTCAGCTCACTACACTCAGCATGAATTCATATAAATCTTTCCCGGCTTTTCTCAAGTTCACCTCTTCATCATTCCTTGTAGGACAATAGTATTCCATTATAATCACATACCACAACTTGTTCAATCATTCCCCAGTTGAGGGCCATCCCTTCATTTTCCAGGTCATGGCCCTACAAAAAGAGCTGGTAAAAATGTTTCTGTACATATAGTTCCTTTTCCCACTTTTATAATGTCTTTTGGATAAAGCTCTAGAAGCAGTATTTCTGGGTCGATTAAAAGCTCCTGAAGCAGTAATTCTGGGTCGAAGGGTACGCACAATTTTTCAGCCCTTTGGGCATAGTTCCAAACTGCTCTCCAGAATGGGTGGATCAGGTCACAGTTCCACCAACAATGAATTAGTGTTTCAACTCTCCCACATCTTCTCCAACATTTATCATCTTCCTGCTTTCTCATGTTAGTCAATCTTATAGCTATGATGTGGTACTTCAGAGCTGTTTTTGATTTGTATCTCTCTAATCAATAGCGATTTAGAGCATTTTTTTATATGACTATAAATAGCTTTAAGTTCTTCCTCTGCAAACTGGCTGTTTATATCCTTTGACCATTTATCAATTGAGGAATGATATGCATTTTTTCTATATATTGTAGAAATGAGGCCTTTATCACAGACATTATTTGAAAAATTCTTTCCCAGTTTTCTGCTTCTCTCCTACTCTTGGTTGCATTGATTTTCTTTGTGCAAAAACTTTTCAATTTAAGGTAATCAAAATTATCCATTTTGTACTTCATAATGTTCTCTGCCTCTTATTTTGTCAAAAATTTTTCCATTGTTCATAAATCTGAAAAATACACTGTCCCTTACTCCCTTAATTTGTTCATAGTATCAGCCTTTATACCTAGATGGTGTACACATTTGGACTTTATTCTGGTCTTTGGTGTTAGGCACAGAATCTGGTCAACGCCCAGATTCTGCTACACTGTTATCCAGTTATCCCAGCAGTTTTGGTCAAACAGTGAGTTCTTATTCCAGAAACTGGGGTCTTTGGATTTATCAAACAGTAGACTGCTATACTCATTGACTACTGTGTTTTGACCTATTTCACTGATCTACCTGTCTATTTCTTAGCCAGTATGAAGTGGTTTTGATGATTGCTGCTTTATAATACAATTTGAGATCTGGTATGGCAAGGCCCATTTCCCTAGCATTTCTTTTCATCAGTTCCCTTGGTACTCTGGACCTTTTATCCTTCCAGATGAATTTTGATATCATTTTTCCATATCTATAAAATAATCTTTTGGTTGCATGATTGATATGGCAATGAAGCAGTAAATTAATTGAGGTAGAATCTTTATTTTTATTATAAGTAATTTCTAATTATTGTTTTAGTTTCCTCCTTGTTGCAGGTGAGTTCACCCTTTTCATTTCAATATTGGTAATTTTGTTTAATTCTTTCTTTTTTTAATCAAATTTTCTAAAGGTTTATCATTTTTTCATAAAGCTATTAGTTTTGTTTATTAGTTTAATAGTTTTCTTACTTTCAATTCTATTGTTCTCTCTTTTGGTTTACAGGCTTCCTAATTTCGTATTTAACTGGAGATTTTCCATTTGTTCTATTGACAGCTTTTTTAGGTGCAACCCAATTCATTGATTTTATCTTTCTCTATTTTGTTCATTTAACATTCAGAGACATGAAATTTTCCCTTAAATCTGATTTCACTGCATCCCATAAGTTTTGGTATGCTGTCTTATTTTTGTCCATTGTCTTGAATGAAGCTATTGATTATTTCTATGATTTGTTCATTGACGTACTACTCATTCTTTATGATCAGATTATTTAATTTCCAGTTAATTTTGATCTATCCTTGCATGGTCTTTTATTACATATAATTTTTATTGTTTTATTATCTGAAAAGGATGTGTTTACTATTTCTGACATTCTTCCATGAATCTTGAGGTTTTTATGCCCTAGTACATGGTCATTTTTTGTGTGTATGCCATCTACTGCTGAGAAAAAGGTATATTCCTTTCTATCCCCATTCCAGAGGTCTATCATATCTACCTTTTCTAGAATTTCATCCATCTCCTTACTGTCTTTCTTGTTTATTTTGAGGTTAGATTTATCAAATTCAGAGAGAGGGAGGTTGAGGTCCCCCACTAATATATTTTTGCTGTCTATTTTGTCCTATACCTCCCTTAAATTCTCTAAAAATTTGTTTGCTGTACCACTTGGTGCCTATATGTTTAACAATGATATCACTTAATTGTCTACGGTGTTGTTTTTTTTTTTTTTAAGTGGTATCTAGTCTCTTTCCTCTTCTCTTTGATTAGATTTATTTTTGCTTTACTTTGTCTGACATTAGGATTGCTACACCTGCTTGTATTCTTTCTTTTTTTTTTTACCTCAGCTGAAACATAATATATTATACTCCAGCCTTTTACCTATACGCTGAATGTATTCCCCTGTTTCAAATGTGTTTCCACTCAACAACATATTGTAGGATTTTAAATTTTAATCCATGTTGCTATCCACCTCCATTTTATGGGAGAGTTTATCCCATTGACATGCTCAGTAATGATGGCTATATGTGTCTTTCTCTCCATCCTTTCCTTCTGTTTATGCCTTTATTGTTCTATTCTCCTTTCCCCTTTTCAAGCTTTACTTTTGACCTCTCCCTCCCTCAACCTTCTCCTGCCTTTTACTTACCTTTTACTTACAATTTCTTCCCTCCCTTCCAACCAAACTTTCCCTTTTCTTTCCCCTTTCCCCCCTACTGCCTATAGGTTAAGTTAGATTTCCATACTAACTCAGTATATTATTCTCTCCTTGAACGAAATCCAATGAGAGTAAAGTTCAAACAATGTTCATCTCCCTCCCTTCTTTCTCTCTACTATATGTTTTTGTGTCTCTTAGTGTGATGTAATTTATCATTTTCTCCCTTCGTCTTTCCTCTTCTCCCATTACAATTCCTTCACACACCTGAATTAGTATTTTTTAATTATCATATGGATTAATTTGTACCCATACCCTCTATCTATCCATATATCCATTTTAAATGTTGTAATAAATATACACTTTTCAAAATTTACAAGCGTCATCCTCCACATAAGAATGCAAACACTTTGCCCACACTGAATAACAAGTGGTGGTTATTGTTATTTTTACTGTTTATCTTTCTGTGTCTCTCTTGAGTTATGTATTTGAACACGAAATTTTCCATCAACCTCTAACCTTTTCATCAGAAAGGTCTGGGAATCCCTTGTTTCATTGAATGTCCATCTCCTTGCCTGAAAGATTACACTCAGTTTTGCTGGGTAATTGATCCTTGGTTGTAGCTCAAACTCGTTTGCCTTACAAAATATCATTTTCCAATCCCTTAGATCTTATAATGTAAAAGCTGCAAGGTTCTGTGTGATCCTGATTGTAGTTCTTCGATATTTGAATTGTTTCTTTCTGGCTGCTTGCAGTATTTCTCCTTGACCTGATAATTCTGGAATTTGGCTGCAAACTTGCTTGCCATTTTCAAGTTAGGATTTCTTTCTGGAAGTGATGGGTGGATTCTTTTGATGATGATTTTGCCCTCCGGTTCTAGGACCTAAAGGCAGTTTAACTTTATGATATCTTGGAAGAGACTGTCCAGGCTCTCTTTTATCCACCAAGGTTTTCCTGTATACCACTAATTCTTAGACCTTTTTTCCTCCTATATCCATTCTCCTGGTCATTTGTTTTTCCAATGAGATATTTTACATTTTCTTCTATTTTATCATTCTTTAGATTTCATCTGACTGATTCTTGATGCCTCATAGAGTCATTAGCTTCTACTTGTGCAATCCTAATTTTTTAAGATATTGTTTTCTTCAGTTATCTTTTGTACCTTTTTTTCCATTTGTACAATTTTTCCTTTTAAGGAATTATTTTCTCCAGTTAGATTTTCTACCTCCTTATCTGTTTAGCCAGTTTCACTTTTTAAGAAGCTGTTCTCTCCAGTAAATTTTTTTTTTCATTTTCTCAATTGTGTTCTTAAAATCATTGGTCAATTTTTCTTCTATCTACCTAATTTGGTTTTTAAAATCCTTGAGCTCTTGTAAGCATGCTTTTTTCGACTTGAGACCAGTTCACATTACGTTTTGATGTTTCCTGTGTGGGGATAGTGTCAGTGCTCTCCTCTGTTTAATTCATATTTTGATCCTTCCTGTTCCCATAATAAGATTCTGTGTTTTCTTTTTCTTTTCTAATTTGCTTCTTCCTAATGGTGATTGCCTTTTTCCTGTTTTTTAAAGTGGATCTCTGCTTCTGGGGCATAGGAACTGTTTCCCATGTTTCTCATGGTGAGAACCAAGGGCCTGCTTTATGGCTTTGTGTGCTGTGGCCTTTGGTTCTGTCTTCTACAAGCTTATATAGTGCTGCTCCTGAGCTGACTGATGTGTGCCAGGATTGAGGCCAGTTGAAATCTTTCTGACTTTCTCTGAGGTTACAGTGAAGCTCACAGGTAAGGTGTTGGGTAGCACTGATCTATCCACTGCAGATCTCTTCCTCCCCTAGCATTATGCTCCAGCATAGGCAGGCTCAGCAGCTGATGGAACCCTGTCTGTTCTGGTGTTTGCCCATTTCTCCTGGCTGTGCTAAAGCCCACCTGGGGTCCTGGTCCTGGTGATTACTGGCTCCACTCCTTGGGGCTCAGCATCTTCTGCAAATCCACTGAGGTGGGGCATGCTGAGATGCCTCCAGTCCTTGGTCCTCTTCAGCACAGCAAGAGGAAACTTTCCTGTGATCTCCCTAGCAGCCTGAGCTAAAAGACTTGTATACCCCTTCTGCTGCTGTCTTCACTATTCCAAGACTTTTCATGGGACAATATTCTCTGGGTTTTTAAAGTCAATAGGGTGGAGGATGAGAATATTTACAGTTTACTCCACCATCCTGGATCCTGGAAGCTCATGCTAATGACTTTCAGATATTTTGTCTGTGGACTGATAGCACCAGCAATAGCTACTGCTTTTGTCATGGGCTTTTTTCTCACCCAGCTCTGCCAGACCCCCATCCTGTACTGAGAGGTTTGGGAATCAACATTGCCACTGTTGATTCATTCCATCTGGGCCACTGCTACAGTATAGACCAGGCACTCTGTGCTCCCCAAGTGTAATGTAAGAGATCCTTCCTATCCACCTTCCAGGATGTCCTGGCCTGGAAATCTGCCACTTTGTCCCCTAGTGCATTCTACTACTCTAAAATTGGTTCAGTCACTTTTTTAGGGGTATCTGAAGGAATTTGCTGAAGAACTCAGGTGAGTCTCTGCCTTCACTTTGCCATTTTGACTACATCTCTAATTATGAGCTTTTAATAAGATCAATAAATGATGTTCATGAAATTAATAACTAGCAATTAATATAACACAAATTTGCAAATTATCTCACCTATTCTCTCACTTGGTCCTCAAAACCTATACTTACCCATAAGGTATATTGCTATTTAGTCATTTCAATTGTATCTGACTCTTTGGAGTTTTCTTCACAAAGATATTAGTGGTTTGCCATTTTCTTCTCCAGCTCACTTTGCAGATGAGGAAACTGAGGCCAATAAGATTAATTTACTCAGAGTTACCAAGCTAGAATGTGTTGAACACTGGAATTAAACTCAGGTCCTCCTGATTCTAGGGCTGACATTATCCACTGGGCCACCTAACTACCCAATTTGTTTTTTTCTTTTACTTTTTTTCTTTTTTTTAAAATTTATTTATTTAAATTTTCAATATTCATTTCCACAAAATTTTGGGTTCCAAATTTTCTCCCCATTTCTCCCCTCCCTCACCCCAAAACTCAAAGCATTCTAATTACCACTATCACCAATCAGCCCTCCCTTCTAACATCCCTCCCTTCCCTTATGCCCATCTTTTCTTTTGTCCTGAAGGGCAAGATAAATTTCTATACCCCTTTACCTGTATATCTTATTTCCTCGTTGCAATAATCATACTCAACAGTTGTTCTTAAACTTTGAGTTCCAGCTTCTCTTCATCCCTCCCTCCCCACCCTTTCCCTTTGGGAAGGCAAGCAATTCAATATAGGCCAAATCTATTTAGTTTTGCAAATGACTTCCATAATAGCCATGTTGTGTAAGACTAAGTATATTTCCTTCCTTCCTATCCTGCCCCCTATCTTCTGTTCTGTCTTTTGATCCTATCCCTCCCCAAAATTGCTCCCTCCTCCCACTGCCCTCCCTTCCATCATTCCCCTCCACCCTGCTTATCCCCTTCTCCCCCACTATCCGATATTGTAAGATAGGTTTTCATACCAAAATAGGTGTGCATTTTGTTCCTTCCTTTAGTTAATGTGGTGAGAGTAAACTTCATGTTTTTTTCTCTCACCTCCCCCCTTTTTCCCTCCATTGAAAAGTCCTTTACTTGCCTCTTTTATGAGAGATAATTTTCCCCATTCCATTTTTCCCTTTCTCCTCCAAATATATTCCTCTCTCACTGCTTAATTTCAATATTTTAAGATATGATCCCATCCTATTCAATTCACTCTGTGCTCTCTGTTTCTGTCTCTCTCTCTCTGTCTCTCTCTCTCTGTCTCTCTCTCTCTCTCTCTCTCTCTCTCTCTGTGTGTGTGTGTGTATGTATGTGTAATCCTACCAACTACCCAGACACTGAAAAAAGTTTCAAGAGTTACAAATATTGTCTTTCCATGTAGGAATGTAAACAGTTCAACTTTTATAAGTCCCTTATAACTTCTCTTTGCTGTTTACCTTTTCATGCTCCTGTTCATTCCCGTGTTTGAAGGTCAAATTTTCTTTTCATCTCTGGTCTTTTCATCAAGAATGCTTGAAAGTCCTCAATTTCATTGAAAGACCATTTTTCCCCTGAAGTATTATACTCACTTTTTCTGGGTAGGTGATTCTCTCTTTTAGTCCTAGTTCCTTTGACTTCTGGAATATCCTATTCCATTCCCTTCTATCCCTTAATGTAGAAGCTGCTAGATCTTGTGTTATCCTGATTGTATTTCCACAATACTGGAATTGTTTCTTTCTAGCTGCTTGCAATATTTTCTTCTTGACCTGGGAACTCTGGAATTTGGCCACAATGTTCCTAGGAGTTTCTCTTTTTTGGATCTCTTTCAGGAGGTGATCTGTGGATTCTTTCAATATTTATTTTGCCCCCAGGTCTAAAATATCAGGGCAGTATTCCTTGATAATTTCCTGAAAGATGATTCTAGGCTCTTTTTTTGATCAAGGCTTTTAGGTAGTCCCATAACTTTTAAATTGTCTCTCCTGGATCTATTTTCCAGGTCAGTTGTTTTTCCAATGAGATATTTCACATTATCTCCTGTTTTTTTTTACTCTTTTGTTGTTTGTGTGTGTGTGTGTGTGTGTGTGTGTGTGTGTGTGTGATGTCTTGGTTTCTCATAAAGTCATTAGCCTCCATCTATTCCATCCTAATTTTTAAAGAATGATTTTCTTTAGGAAAAGGAGAACCTCCTTTTCCATTTGACTAATTTTACTTTTTAAAGCATTCTTCTCCTCATTGGCTTTTTGAACCTCTTTTGCCAATTGAGTTAGCCTATTTTTAAAGCTGTTATTTTCTTCAGCATTTTTTGGGGTCTCCTTTAGCAAGGTGTTGACCTGCTTTTCACACTTTTCTTGTATCTCTCTCATTTCTCTTCCCATTTTTTCCTCCACCTCTCTAACTTAATTTTCAAAATCCTTTTTCGGTTCTTCCATGGCTTGAGCCCATTGAATATTTATTTTGGATGTTTGGGATACAGAAGCCTTGACATCTATGTTTTTCCCTGATGGTAAGCATTGTTCTTCCTCATCTGAAAGGAGGAGGGAAGATACTGGTTCACCAGGAAAGTAACCTTCTATGTTCTTATTTTTTTTACTCTTTTTGGGGCATTTTTCCCAACCAGTTACTTCACTTTTGGGTCCTTTGTCAAGAGTATGGAATACTCTGGGAATCTGTGAGATCTCAATTCCTCCAATGTGGCATGATCAAGCATGTACTGGTCTGGATGCAAACAGGGATTTTTGTGCCCAGAATCTAATCAGTTACCTTTCCACAACCACCTCATCTCCAGCTCCCAAGTCAGCATTGGGGACTGATTTAAGCTGGATGGGCAGGTCCACCATTCCATGTGTGATAAAGATCAGCTTGCCTAGGGCCTCCACACAGGGCAGAGGGAAGAATCAGTTCTTCAGTGTCTCCAGGGTTTTATGCTCCAAAAATGTATGTGGTTGTTGTGCCTGCAATGTAGCCTTTGAGGTGGCTGCCTCCTGCTGGAGCTATGAGACGGCTCTTCTCCCTTCCTGGACAGCTGGAAAAACCCCTTCATTGACTTTTGGTGCCTGTGGTTTGAGGGATCTGAGAACCTGCTGCTGCTGGGACTGGGGATTCCTAAACTGGAGATTCCATCCCCAAGGGCTGTTTGTGAGTCATGGGCTGCACAGCCAAGGCTGGCCTGGGCTCCATGCTCTGCTCCACATCTGGTGCAACCCACATTTCCCATGGGCCTTTCAGGTCACCTTGGGCTGGAAATCTCCTCCACTCTGTTGTTCTCCACTTCTGCTGATCCAAAATTTGCTGAGAGTCCCTCTCTTCAGGAATTTTATGGGCTGTGGGGGGAGACCCTGCATAGGTGTGTCTTTCTACTCTGCCATCTTGGCTCTGCCCTCTAAAGTCTTTTTTTTTTTTTACTTTAAAGAAAAATTCATTCCCATTGTGCAGATGAGGAAACTGAGGCACAAAGATATTAAGTGATGCCCACAGTTATATGTTTGTGTATGAGACAGGATTTGAACTCATGTCTTCTTAATTCCTAGGTCTAGTGGTCTATCTAGTGTGCCACCTTTGTTTTAAGCGTTCATATATTTTATCACAATAACAGTTAGAAAGCATAGTGATTAGAGTGTCCAGCATGGAGTCAGGAAAATTCTTCTTTCCAAGTGTAAATCTATCTTAAGATATTTACTAGCTTTATGCCTCTGGGCCAGTTGCATAACCCTTTTTAACTTCAGTTTCCTCAAGTACAAAATGAGCTCAAAAAGGAATGGCAAACCATTCCAGTATCTTTGCCAAGAAAACCCTAAATGGGATCAAAAAGATTTGTACACAAGTTAAAATGACTGAACAACCAAAACAATGACTTATTATATTTATAATTTTCTTTCTAATAAGGTAAATACTATGGCATAAATGTGCTCATTTTTCAGATGAGGAAATTGAGACTCAAGGATTTTGATAACTTGCATACAGTCACATAACTAGAAATCATCGAGTTAAAATTAAATCCAACTTAGTCCTGACTCAAAATAAAGGACTCCTGCCCACACCTTCCCCCCAGAAAGTTTAAGCATGGCTGCTGATAGTAAACTTGACTTCATAAAGAACGGACTGTTGAAGACAAATAATCTAGGTTTTTGGACAAGGTTGCTAGACTGCTAAACGATCAGAGATGTAATGATAGAGATGATAACAATAATAGCTGACATTGATATAGCACTTTAAAATGTGCAAAGTATCTGTCTTGTGAGGTAGGTTATACAGTTTATCCTATTTTGGGGATGAGAAAACTGAGTTTAAAAACTTAAAATGATGACATTGGTTATATATTGTCTAGCCATATGCAAAAATTAATTGAAGAAAATATCAATTCTTCCAGAGTATGAAATTCTTGGAGATAGTGGCAGTAATAAGTTGCAATTTCACAAGCAAGGGTCAAGTTAGAGGGGAAATGACATAGAGTAAAAAAGGTTTTCCCTATTTTAAAGTAGAAAGGGCCAGATGAAGTTATTTAATGAATACATCTTTAACAGCATTTCACTGAAGACTTTCTTAATGCTTGAGGAAAGACTACTTGCCATTATCTTATAGAGATGAATTGAATGGTGTTTCTATATGAGTCTGTAAAGATAATAGTAGAAATAGCAAAAGAATTTTCAGTAGACAACAATGTTTCTTGTACGGTATGATGAATATAGGGATACAGGGACATGGGGAATCATCAGTGTATTAGCAAAAGAGATGTGTAATGTTACCTAAGTTCTTTGTGTTCTTACAGTAGTAAGTGAATTATCTACAGAAATACAAACAAAATTACTTCTAAAATTCTCTATCAAATGGAAGCATGAGCTTTCTTCCTTTCTTTGCAGGGGTGGAGAATTATGGGTTTGGAACTGAGAGGCATTGGCAGACTGAATTGATTGTGTGGGTTACTTTATTGGGTTGCATTTTTTTCTTATTATTTTCTCATTCTGTCTTAAATGAGAAGATTTTCTGGGTAGGCAAGAATGGAGGGATATATTTGGAAATGAAGGTGATGTGAAAACAAAATATATCAATACATTAAAAGTAATTATTCCAAACATAGCTGTATTCTTTCAGAATTTTTAAACATTTGCCTATAGCATGTATTGACAGATTACACCCACAAAATTATAATACACTGCCTCCTGGAAATAGCACTGTACATTTATTGAACACATAGGCTGAATATATTCATTCATGACTTTTGGTAATTATTGTTCAACCAAGTATACTAGCTGCTAGAATGGCTCCCACACCTTATGACTTTTAATTCTAATTATAAAAAAAATAATACAAACACAGAAAACACCCCTCAAAATTATTCTAAACAATTATTTACATAAGCAAGCTTGAATAAAGGCGATGGAAATGTACTTTACTTTTGTAGAGTCCTAGTGGACTTTATGAGTGTCAGCTCCAGTAAGAACCTTTTTTAGCTATGAAATTGCTGTGATCGGTAAAATGATTTTATGAAATCAGATCAAATTCCATTATGGCAGCAAAAGAGTCTTCAGATTCAAAACTAATGTCTCTAAGAAAAAGAAAATAGAATAGCACTCTTAAAGTCTCAGTTATACAAACTCAAATTTACAACCAAGAACTCAATAGAAAGCTGAAGCAAGATTTAGAAATCTCTCTTTCTCTGATCAGCCCATACTCATTGTAAGCTTCCAACCTAGTACTTGTTTACTGAAGGTCATAACTTTCTTTAAAAGGATGCTGCTTTTTCTGTATCTTCTTCTGATGTAGTGAGAAGGGGAGAGATAGAAGCAATAGAAGAAAAATGTACACAAAACTCTCCACTGTTTTTTTTAATCATTTTTTATCATTGTCTTTCTACCAGATGCCAAGAACTAGTCCTTCCTCCTTTCATTCCATTATGTTTAGAAAATCTCATTCTTCAATAAACACTTAGATCCAAAAAATTCCCTCTACCTCATAGTATATGTTTCTTTAGTATACACAGTGGTGTATATCCTTGTCCTGCGACTTTTTACTTGGATAAATCACCCTGCCTTGCTATGTATTTTCCTTACTATGCCATTAGTATACCACAAGTAATTAATATGGCCACATTAGCTACATGCCAGGGCAGACAGCAAATATTACACAATTCACTTCTGAACTGATAATGTATAAAGTCACAAATACCAGTAGGTTTATCAGGAAGGTTATAAATGAATGACTATGTTGGATATTTTCAATTTAGAGACATGATACTCAAAATGTATACCTTACATGTTCAGTAAAAAGCTCATATTCATATTAAACTTAGCTTCACATCTTGGACCAAATTTCAATGATACCAGGTACTTTTGAATTAAATAAGATTTCTATTTTAAATTAATTAACCAAGATGTGTCATTGATGGATCATCGCTGAGTTTGGTGAGTATGCATCATGCTTAATTAAGGAATGGTTCAAATAGCCTTGTGTTTCTTGAGTAACAATTAGAGCTATTACAAGGAGATTCTGCTTAGAGTTATTCCAAGATGATACCAAGATGTTTATTAATCATACCAAGAATGCTAAAACATGATTTGATGGAAAAAACAAAACAAAACCTGGAGTTCATTGAGTAATGGGACCTAAGGAATTAATAATGGTTCTCTCAACAGCTTTTGCAATTGAGTGGTAATTAAAATTATAAGAATGAAGATGTGTTGTGTGAAAAGAGACTAAAAAGATATTTTCCCCCTCACATACAAGGAAATTATCTTGGAAGAAACTAGCCGCTCTAGAGTAGTTGCTTTGTCAAACGTGATGTCAGTCACACAGTATAGTACCATGAGTCGTTATTTCCACAAGAAAAGCTCACAGTTATTAACATGAGTAGAAGAAACAATTCTCACAATTTCATTAAGGTGTGCTAAAGGCAAATGGAAAACATGAGTTGTCTGGTTAAGTGGATACATTTCATTTTTATGGGAATGGGATAACAAAAAACCTTGCATAGAGATTCAGCAAGTTGAAATACCTATATACAAGTTTCTTTTTTCTTGTTTGGGATTTTCCCTTCAATTATTCCTAATAAGAAGTTGAAGTTTTCAAATCTTTTTTCAAAAGATTTTTCAGTAAATGCTTTCTTTTAATTATTCAACATTATAATATGTTTTTCCTATCTAAATTAAAAACTCGTTACAAAGTGATGCTGCCATGTTCCATATTAGATCTTCAGTCTTTAGTTCTCTTACTGGTTTCAAATGATAAGACAATGCTACGAAAAAAAAAAACATTCATATTGTGAATTATTTTCCCTGACAGTTAATCTTACATCCTCATTAGACAAACTGAATTTAAGTAAAAGAAAAGCCCCCCCCCAAAAAAAAAAATTTGATGCATTTTCTTTGCATGAGCCTCAGAGCTTGCATAGATTACATTTGATCCTGGGGGCAAGTTCACTTAAATCTCTCATTGGTCATATTCAAAATCAGTAAATCAAGCAATAAAGATTTTAGGTGCCTACTATGTGTCAGATACTGTGCCAAGTTCTGAGAATACAAAAAGAGACAAAATATAGGCCATACCCTCAAGGAGCTTGCAGTCTACTGGGGGGAGACAACATGAAAACAAATATATAAAACACAAACTATATGCTGGTTGAATTGGAATTAATTATGAGAGAGAAGGCACTGGAATTAGAGGGTTTGGGAAAGTCTCCCAGTAAAAGATGATATTTTAGTTGGATCTTAAAGGAAACCAAGAAAGTTAATAGGGAGAGTTGAGAAGGGAGATTATTCCAGAGATTGTTCGTGGGACAGTCAGAATGCCAATGTCAGAGAATGCGTTGGGACATAAGGTATAAGAAAACTGGAAAAGTGGAAGGAAACTAGGTTACGAAGGGCTTTGAATGCTAAAGAGACTATTTTGAATTTGACCCTGGAGATAATAGGGAGCCACTGGAGTTTATTGAATCTGAATTGGGAGTAACATAATTGAACTTATACTTAGGTACACTTTTCCACTATTATGCTTAACTCTTCCGTATGTACTCCATATTCCTCTGATACTGGATTTCTTCCCATTGAAGGCACATGAAACTCCATTTCTGAAAACTATCCCCTCCTCATCTTCACTTCATCTCTTCACAAGTTTTATTTAAATTCCAGCTCAAATCCTACCCTTTACAAACATAGACACATGTAGCTACAGTCAAGTAGGTAGCTCAGTACTGGTTCTTGAATCTAGAAAACTGAGTTCAAATCTGGCCTCAGACACTAATTAGCTGTGTGACCTTTGGTAAGTTACTTAGTGTCCATTTGCTTTAATCCATTGGAGGACATAACAAACTGAGCCAATATCTTTATCAAAAAACTGCCACATAAGGTCATGAAAGTTGGACAAAACAGAATGACTAAACAAGAGTAGGGATAGTGCTTTCTGAGATAATCTCATAAATATCCTATATTTATAATTTTTGTACATATCTGTTTGCATATTCTCTCAGTTAGAATGTGGGCTTCTTGAGAAATGGGACAACTTTTGCCTTTTTTTTTGGTTATTCTCAGTGCCTTACATATAATAACTGCTTAATAAATCCTTCAGGATTTACTGACTTGACCTTACTTGTATTTAGGTTTCCCTAAATCTCGGTGAGTATTCTCATTCTGAAGCAGTCATTCATGCAGTACAGATTCAAGAATGGGATAGCCTTTATTATACCCTTCCAGGAAGCATATGACAGAAAGAAAACATAGAAACTTAGGTGCACATATAGAAAGTCAGAAAGAATTCAAAGAACCCATTAGAATGGTCTGGAAGGTAAATTCATTTAAGAGGGCTGCTGAACAAGACATCTCTTTACTTCAAACATGCACTGACTGAGCAACTCATGATAACAACGAGAAAGATTGATAAATTTCATATCTCACACTCCCATCCCCACCCTCAGCACCTTCTATGCTGTCACTCCAGTCCTTTGGTTGCAGAGGCCAATTTGGTAATCTGTTTCCTTCCCCATAAAGAATGTTATTGGAGGTCTGTAAAAGGAAATGATAACTCTTGAAATTTAGATTGCCCATTTGCTAAACCCAAAGCATAATTTTTTCCTGTTAAGGAGTATCTACCAAATTTGTATTCTAGTCAAATACTATCTTCCATGTACTGGAATCCTTTTCCCCTTAGATTTTTTTTATTTTGCTCTCATGACATATTTCCTTATTTAAAAACAATTGTATATGTCAAAATACTTAACTGCTTGCAACTTTGCAATATGAGTAAAACTTACAATTCCTCTGGCAGTCTAATATGTCCCTCATCCAGACCTGCACAACTTAGCTATGGGTAGTCGCTGAAATTAAAATAAGTTAAACCTCTTTGGGCTGCAGGCAGGATTTTAGTAGCTCACTTTCCAGGTAAAGGGATAGTTAGTGATTAAACTATTTTATAAATAAATCATACTTTAAAAAGGAAATTTTCAATTAATATCAATTAATTACACATTACTTAAAATTTTAACATGAAATTGCATTAATATTAAAAAAGAATTACTTTGCTTAGTGGTACAAGTTTTAATACATTTTTCAGATTATCTTACTACTTATATTTAGTTAATGGGACATATTATACTTCTTGTCAGCAATCAATTTGTTGTATGTTAGCTTCAGTAAAAGACTGACTTCCCAGCAGCAGCAATTTCTTAGGAAATTTGAAAACTAACCTTAGCAGCGGCCTCTTCTGAATTTACTTTCTTGAAAAATTGTTATTCTCCACTGAGATTTTTCCAAAATTTGGACACTTTAATTTGTTTTTCATTGATATCTAATTTGCTTAAGTCAGGATGTTTTGATTCAAAATGGCAGTGAAGATACTTGGCAAATAAGGCACAATATTTTGTCTCTCATGTAAATAAACAAGTATCTATTTGTCCACTCGGGATTAAACACTCTATATTCTGATTTGTTCTTTCATTTCTTATCACTTATTTTACAAAGTCACTCCCAAAGATTTAATATTAGAACCAAAAACCCTCCACCACAACTGCTCATGTACACAGAAATACTGGACTGAGCACCAGACACTCATGTAATCTGGAGGGCTGCCACACAGTGAGAGAGGGAAAGAAACCCTTGCATTGTTTCTGCTCATTACATATGGAGCATTAGTTATGTTGGAGCATGGTGCACTCACGTTGTCCCAATTCAGCACCAGTGACAACTGAAAACACATCAAAAGGATGTGACTTTCACTCCTTTCAGACTAGCGACAAACAGAATGTTCGTTTACTACAGGTCATATGACAACAGGAGATAGCGCACAGTGGCAACCCATCTACCAAGTTACATGAACCACACAACAGAGGCCAGTGGAAAGTGGGTTAGGAAGGGCATGGACAGAGAACTCATTACAAATTTACTTTCTTTTAAATATTTTTACATTCCTTTATGTTTTGTTAATTTTTTTTTTGCACATAGGCCATGTGTTGTGTAGGCCTGCCCTAATCTCATTTCTAACTTAAGGATGGACCATGCTCCCAGATCCACTGATCTGTTTTGAAACCAAAAATATTCCATGTCTAAATTATTCTGGACAAATGCTGTTCTGCAGGAATGGTTGACCACATGGTACTAGTCTTTTTCACTAGTTGAAGATGGTGCCAGTACTTCCTGCAAGCAACTCTTCTCTCTATTTCCAAATACACAAACACAGTGTGTGTGTGTATGTATGTGTATATGTGTGTATATGTATATATATATGTGTGTGTACATATACACACGTATATATGTACAAACACATGCATACATATGCACACATATATACACATATCTATATATACTTATACATATATACACACATGCAAACATGCATATACATAGGTATACGTATGCATGTATATTTCATGAACCATTGAAGGGGCAAGTGGCATTCCTCTAAGAATGAATTTTACTTTGTTGTAGTTCATGATAATATTGATTTGTTCTTCATACTCAAATATGACCATGACATCAACTTGATTTGAGTGAGGTAGGGCTGCGCAAGGTAACCAGCCTCACTTTCTCCTCCAGAGCTACAGATCAGGACAATTGGAGATGTCCCCAGATGCTGTGGGAGACCTTGACCCTTTTAAGATATGGTCTTTTCAAATTCTTACTTTGTGTATGGCCACACCCATTCAGTGAATAGGCCTCTTTAAGAAATGAATCAAGGGATGGCCCCTTTATTAAAAGAAAATCAAATTGGGAGGAGAAGGTACTCCTGGTCAACATAGAAACAGTTACTATTTGCATTCACTGGGCCAGGAGGGCCCCAAAATAACCATTTTTGGGAATTTTTGGTGCTTTGGAAGGGACTTGTCCAATCCATGAGCTCTAGAGTGAATTGGGTTTAAGCTTTGGTCTTTGAGAAAGAAGTCTAGCCCTGAGTTTATTAGGCAGCTTTTAGCCATGAAAATTTACCTTCCTTTGGGCAGAACACCCTCCAGTAAAGGGAAGAGAGGAGAGGAGAAGAAAGGGGAGGAGAGGGGAGGAGAGGGTAAAAGAGGGGAGTAGAGGGGAAGAGAGGATGAACTGGCTTGTCCAACTGGAACTGGCTGACTGGGTCCCCGTTCAAGCATCTTGGTCTACTCATAGGTTTTGGTTTGTCCTTTGTTCTCAAAGAGATCCATCAGGGAAATGGTGACTTGCCGTTGAATTTGATCTGAGTAAGTGAGGGCTGTGCAATATTAACCAGTTTCACTTTCTCCTCCAGAGTCATCTGGGTCCAGTGGCCTGATATTGCCTAGGACAACTGGAGATGACTCAGCATGATGAGATATAAATATTCTGTTAAAAACATAAGGAGGTAGAAGTTAGCATATATGGGTAGAATTATATAAATTTATGTATAAAGTATCATAAATATGTACTTTCCTTATTATTGTTATTTGTTGCATCTATGATTGTATCTCTGCCAGTAACTCCATTGCAGGAAAGTTGGAAACTCCCTCCACTGTTGCATATTTGAAAGGCATCTAGAAATTATGGTCTTAGGAAGTTGTTTGAGGTACTGAAAGGTTACCTGACTTACTCATTTTCACATGTTAGTGTCAGAAATATCACTGGTATTCAGTTCTTTTTGACTCCAAGCCTACTCACTATAAACTATGCCATTGAATCATGTGCATTTTTCCTTACAAAGGGAAACATACACACATGTAATTTTATTCAGCTATTAATTAATTAATTAATTACTATGGTTAATTATTCTAAAGAAATAAAATATTTTAGTGAAATTTGTTTCTGTTAGTAAGTGCCTGACTGCCCTAATAAAAGATGGAGAAGGGAAGATAAATTTGAGCTATTCAAAAGTAGACTGGGCTAACTCTGAAGGTAGCAAGATAACCATCCTACACAAACTCTTTAAACTTTCAAGCAAAGAATTCATGACCACTTTATTATGAATATTGTAGAAGGGCCTCTTAGACAGGTATAGATAGAGCTAGGTTTCCTCAGGTCCCATCTAGTTCTTAGGTTTTTGTATTTCTGTGACTGTTAGAGATCAGCCAATGCAAAGAACCCACTTAAAGTGGGCATGCTAAAGAGAATTATCCTATTTTCCCCATTCAGGCAACTTCTTGTCACTGAAAACTATTACAGATGTCATAACAATGACACCAATTATTACAAAGGACTAAGGGAATTTTTTAAAAAGCTTCTTACTCCCTGCAATTGGTTAAATTCTCTATGAAAAACTAAGAGGGAAAATAAATCCTTATTTCAGTTCTTCCCTTGGAACCAGCTTTGTAAATAGATATTGCTGAGTAAGTGTCTTTTTAATATGCTAACCATACCACTGATATTAAACCAATAAAGTACTAATTGAGCCTGCTGCTGTATTTATTCACTGGCACTCCTACATTATAACTGGAAAGAATTTGTTTTGTAATATAGAATCATTCCATACACCTTTCATTTTTTAAAAATAACTTCTTTAAAGTCTACTTGAAAAATACTCTCAAACTAAATCACATTGCTTGCAAGGCAAATATAATTTTCAAGTCTGATGTCCAAATGATGCTCTGCTTAATTACTTGTTTTTGAAACATCCCTTCATCATGTTAATTTCTTGTGTGTGGAAATCTGATCCTTTGGAACCAAACATTTAAACATTTCTCTGCTGAAGGAAAGGTTTGAGAGAAGATGATTTCCTTGTGCTGATGGTGAGGAGACTGCAGATGAGAAGGAACTTTTGTTTTTGTTTTTAACATGTGGTATATTTGAAGGAGTAGCAAAGATCAGAATGGAGAAAATAGACAGCTTTCCACAGTCATGTCAGTGTGGTTTCCTTGTTTTGTTGGAATCAAATTACTAGAATATCAGTTATGCCCACAGTTAACTTCCAAATATCAAAATACATTCTACAATTAATTGCTTTAGTTTTATTCATAATCATTTGATCTTATGTTTTCTTCAATAGTATAGATCACTGAGAGATCACTTTAACAAAATCCAATACACAAAAATCTAACTTTTAAAAGAAGAAAAATGGGAAAAGGAAGGGAACTTTTCTTTTTAAAAACATTTTTATTTTATGCAGGATCTACTGCTGAATTACATGACTATTGATTTCCTGAGTTTAAAATATGATTTCATAAAGGAACTAATTTAAATTTGACCCTGAAAAAGTTGATTTATTACACAAAATATTGAATACTTATATTCTACTCATTTTAATTTCTCTTTCTCATGCTATTTTCCTCATTTTTACTTCTTTCTTTCTGCTCCTTCTATCTCTCCACATACATGCATATCCAGGATTGCACATAGTAAAAAGGACTAGGGAAGAATAAATGTAATTTCAAGTTTTCTTGGGCACCTGGCTTTTAATAGCATATTTGATTCAACAGCAATATCATGAAGACTTCTGAAGTGAATAATTTTCTATTTCATCAATCTAAATATGATTATTAATTTTTAGTGTCTATGTAGACATAAGAGTCAACTAGGTGTTGCACTGGATAGAGTATCAGGGCTGGAATCAGGAATATTTGAGTTTAAATATGACCTCAGATATCTACAAACTTTGTAACCTGGGTAAGTCACTTAACCCCTATTTGCCTCAGTTTCTCGTGTGTAAAATGGAGACACTTTGAAGAAGGAAGTGGCAAAACACTCCAGTAACTTTGCCAAGAAACAAAGTCTATGGGGTCTAGTAGAGTTGGATATAACTGAAAAACAAAAAGTGTAACTATAAGACATTCCTGGAAATTTCAGAGTCATATGGAGGAAAGAGAGAAGTATATTTTTTTCTTTCCAATCAGGAAGTAAAAAAAAACAACAATGAATTTTAAGGGAATACACACACACACACACACACACACACACACACACACGTAGTCCTTGCCCTCAAGAAGCTTACGTTCTGGTAGGAAGCTGAAAATTAGAATATGAAGCAGAAGCTATAGACTTAGGGACTTGATGGAGTTGAGACCAAATGGAACACTTGGTGGGAGTGAAGCACTCAGAAGAGTTAGTTAAACTTCCGGGCTGTATTTAAAGAGAGGTATTGGTAGGAATTTTTGTTCCATCCTCCAACCTTCCAATCAAAGGAATTGAGGCAAGTGAGGGGACTGATAAGGAGTATAACTTAACTTGTTCCAAAATAGTAGTAGTTCTTGCAAGTAGGAAGTGCAGTAGTGAACAGGAGAGATTAAAAGTGGTTATGAAAGAAGAAGTTTGGCATTGTATGAAATGCAAAGATAATTAAAACAAGTTCCTATCTTCATGGTACGTAGAATCAAGTAGGGGATGCATCTGAACATTTGACCAAGTTCTTTCAGGGTTTCTGCAATGAATTGTTTGGAACATTTCCCCAAAAAGGTTTACTCACTTAAGGAAATACTAGGGAAAGGCCACCACATACTAAAGCTCATTAGCTTCCTAGAAAGCTCTGGACATCAGAATTCCAGCCTCACAGAAGAGGACAGCAGGCTTTCTTTATTGAAAACTCTTGCTACTCTTTAGGAAAAGGTCAGTGATGAGTGGCTTAATTCTCATTTGTTGCTGACCTTTCTCATGGTCACATCAAAAGAAGTAATTTCTGATATGAAAGCCTTCTCCTACCCCATCTCAAGATTTATTATTCACATACTCACTTCATTCTAGATCAGTGTTCTGGTATCTTATGTCAATAAAGTGAGGAAGACATCTTGCCCCTTTATCCTAGACAGCTTGCTCAGCATATGTATAAATCAGTAGACTTTACTGGTGCTAAATAATAGGAGATCTGTGTCTGCTACATGAAAAACCACTAAACAACAGGAAGGGCTTAGAGATGAGGGGAGTGGAGTCTGGGAGAGAAGCAACCATAATATCAATCATTCCAAATATAAACTTGATGAGTACTCTTTGATCAGGCATGGATACCCAGAAGTCAGTACTTGGTCTAAGTAGATGACTAAATTCTATTGAGGTGATAAATGTCATGTTGTGCATACTTCCCCAGAGGACATAAGAATAAGACATCCACAAATAATTATAGTACAAAAACAAACATGATAAATGTTTAAGGAAAGTGCAAGGCACAAAGTCAAAGAAAAGAAAGATAATTTCTGACTCAGGGTGAATGGGGACAGAGGAAGAACTTGTGAGTTAAATTCAAAAATTTACTCAACTTAGAACAATTCATTCCCTTAGAAAACAAAAAAGCATTACTCTACTATTCACCTTAGTACCACGATAAATAACCTAAGCAGAAAAATCTCATTTTCATAATCAATACTGTATTTTCAAAAGGCAACCTGATTTTTAAAGTGAAACTTCCATTTTTTTCTGCCAAAGATTATATTTTGAAATGAGTGTTTTCTTTAGTGATACTATATGATTTTGATATATATGACCTCATTCCAAGTAGCGTAAGGCATTAAAGCAGAAATACAGGAAGAAAAAAAGTGATTTATGCAATTTCCCATGGAGTTAGAAGTAACTATTCAAGATCTTGTCTTCTCACTTGAAAGAAAATAAGAACTAGATTATCCTTGATATAGTCTTTATCTTTTCCCTGTGCCTCTTCCACTTTGGTGGAAACAGTAAGGCCTTCTGATTTTTAATACTAATAAAATCTGAGCTAATCTAGCACAATTACATTATTTTACAAAGTACAGATAGATTGAGTTGTCCAAGGTCACAACCAATAATATAAGAAAGTGAACTTAAAATGGAACCTAAAAATGCTGATTCCAAACATTATTACCATGACTGATATTAGCAAAAGAAGCATCGTTAACAGCAGCAGAAGTAATAATAGTAGTAGATGTATGGAATGGAATGGAAAAGCATTCACTTATTGCATGCCAAGAACTGTGCTAAGTACTAGGGACACAAATAGAAACACAAGACAGCCCCTGGTATCAAAGAGTTCATATTCTAATTAAGATAGGAAACATATATGTAAAGGTTCATCTTCAGGACATAGAAAAATGTCAGGTATTTCTTAGGATGTCACAGCAGGGAGAATGAGAAGTCCCAGTAGTCTTTCGGAAAGTCAGACATCAATGCCTAGGGAATTGGAGAATTATGTAACAGGTCAGATAATAAAAGTCCTTGAATTTCAGTAACTGGCAGAATAGGTGGTTCCTAATAACTTTTGGGATGGGGATAGGTGACCCCAGGATCGAAAAGTTTTAGACATCCAGTTACCCAGATCACCTCTAAGAAGGATAGAAATGGGGAGAGGGCATCAGTAATCTTTTAGTAGAAAGTGGGCAAATGGGGTCCATGGTTGGGGAAGGAGAAGTGCTCTTCAAGGGCTGCTCCTTCTAAGCCCTCACAGACATCAGCATCCTGGTGGTGGGGAGGCTAGGAGAGAGTAAAAAGGCCTTCAGATCCCGGCAGTAGCAAGCAGTAGCCATCAAAGAAGAAAACAGCATCATTACTTTTCCATGATTCTATTCACAGTTCTCCAGATTGATAAGACTTAAAGAGTTTACAGAAGCAGCTGGTTTACAATATAGAAAGCAGGGCCTGAGGTCAGGAAAAACTGAGTTCAAATCTAGTCTCAGATCCTGGGCAAATCACTTAATCTTTTTTGCCTCAGTTTCCTCAATTTTATTTTTTTCGTATTTTATTTTTTTTCATTTATTTATTTATTTTTAGATTTCCACATTCATTTCTACAAAATTCTGAGTTCCAGTTTTTCCCCCATCTCTCCCCTCCCCCCACCCCATACCACCTTGCATTCTGATTACCCCTTCCCTCCATGTGCCCTCCCTTTTTTCACACCTCACCCTTCCTATATGCCCATCTTCTCTCTTTTCTTGTAGGGCAAGATAAGACTTCTATACCCTATTACCTGTATTTCTTATTTCCCAGTTATATGTAATAACAATTCTCAACATTCGTTTCTAAGACTTTGAATTCTAACTTCTCTCCCCTCCACCCTCCCTACCCCTCCCCACTGAGAAGGCAAATAATTCAGTACAGGCTATATATGTGTCCTTTGGCAAAAGGCTTCTGTAATAGTCATGTTGTGTAAGACTAACTCCATCTCACCCTGTCCCTCATTTGTTGTATTCTATCATTTGGCCTTGGAGATTCTTCAATTTTAGAATGGAGATAATTATAGCACCTAACTCCTAGGGCGGTTGCATTTGTAAATTAAATGAGATGTTTGTAAAAAGTGCTTAGCATAATGCCTGGCTCATAGTAACATGTAAATGCTTATTCCCTCCCTTATTACCAAAGATTGCTACATAGTAGTAGTAATTGTCCAGTTTTCACCAGATGGATAATGATGTCCTCCTCCGCTGGCACAACTTTAGAATAACCTCGATACATTCAAATTGTCAGATTAGAACTATAATGGAGGACCATTTGATGAATAGCCCTAATATTTAGAATACACGTGGGATTCCTATGCTTTGGAAGCCACAAATTGTGATTTTGGTGGACACAAAGAGGATTAACATATATTTGAACTGCTGAAATTCTTATCTGATTTCAAAAGAACAAGGAATGAGAGAGTAACTAATTGCTGCTAAGCTCAAATGAGTAATTCAGAGTATAGTCAGTAATACGCTAGCAAGTTTTTCTTTAATAGACCAAGTGAGACTTATAAGCAGAGAATGTTTATTTTTAGTAGTAGTAGTGGTACTTTATGTTTAGATGTCACTTTAAACGTGTAAATTGCCTAAAAACATTGGTTACAGTTCTTTTCTAATAACAGTTTTTTATTCCATTTTGTTAAACCATGAATCATTTGTATTTTCAGACTTAGTCTAGACTTCCAGAAATTATAAAACTAAATCCACCAATATTTAAAAATGAAAATGTTTTTGTTTTAGAATATTTTTATGATTATGCATACTCTCTTTGACTTGTTTGTTCATATTACATTTCATCCTTCACCACGTCAGTTACAAAGAGTTAATCATATAGTCATAAAACTCTCAAAATATTGATATATTTCATAATGCTCTAGATAAGTTATAAGATTCCTGTGAAATTTAACTTGTCGTTTTGGGGACAACTGCTATATCCTGAAATCTGTCTTTAACTTCCATAAGCCTGAAATATGTATGTAGTAGTAATTAGTGAGCAGTTGATACACTTGAACGTTGTATTATAATTAAAAGAACAGGTGATTTTTTTGTTTATTTTTACATTTTGTAAGATTTTTTTCCCAGTTCAAACAAATTGTATTTATATTGTCTGAGAGGGTAAATCAAATGTTGTAGGAGACATATAAGACATTTTAGTGCCTGTGGTAAAGATTTTGTCTCTGCTATTCGTTCCAGGCCTGTGGGCTGAGCACTCCTTAGAGGCTGCGATGATTGTAAAAGATCCTAGAATCCATGTGTTCAGTGAGCATTGTCCTTCTATTCCTTACCTCCAACAAATATGTAGTATGACTATAAATCAGCAAACATGCCTTCTGTACACTGGGCATATTTCCCTTTTGTATTCTTTTTTAAATTAATTTATTTGTTTTCAGTTTTCTGCAATCATTTCCATAAGTCTTAGAGTTGCCCTACTCCCTCCCTGTTCCCTCCTTGAGATGACATGTAATCTTATATGGGTTCTACTCATACATTCTTATTATACACATTTTCATATTGATCATGTTGCATAGAATTACAATGAATATGTGAAACTGTGAGAAAACTCTAACTAAACAAAACATAACACAATACAAAATGTTCTGTTTCATTCTGTGATAAAATTCCAGAGTTCTTTCCCTGGATCTGGAAGGTATTTTGCCTCAAGTCCTTTGGAAATGTTTTAGGTGCTTGCATTGCTTTCAGGAGCTAAGTCTACCAGAAAAATTCCTCTCACTATGTGGCTGTTGCTGTGTACAACCATCTCCTGGTTCTACTCCTTTCACTCAGCATCAGTTCACATAAGTCCTTCTAGGACTCTCCAAAGTCTTCCTGCTCATCATTTCTTATAGCACAATGATATTCCAGTACATTCATAGGCCACAACTTGTCAGCCATTTCCCAATTGATGGGCATCCTCTCGATGTGCTGTTCTTGGTCACCACAAAGAGAGCAGTTATAAATATTTTGGCACACATTTTTGTGATTTCTTTGAGATACAGCCATAGAAGTGATATTGCTGGGTCAAAGGATATGCACAATTTTGTAACCCTTTGAGAATACTTCCAAATTGATCTCCAGAATGTTAAGATCAGCTCACAGCTCCACCAACAATGACTTAGCGTTGCAGCTCTCCCACATCTTTTCCAACATTTCTTATCTTCCTGTTTTGTCATGTTTGCCAATCTGATAGGTGTGATGTGGTACCTCAGAGTTGCTTCAGTTTGCATCTCTCTAATCAATAGTGATTTAGAGCATTTTTTCATATGACTATAGATGGCTTTAATTTTTTCTTCTGAAAACTGCCTGTTTATATCCTTTGACCATTTATCAGTTGGGGAATGACTTGTACATTTGACTCAGTTCTCTATATATGTGAGAAATGAAGCCTTCATCACAGACACTAGTTGCAAATATTCTTTCCCAGGTTTCTGCTTCCTTCCTAATCTTGGTTGCATTGGGTTTGTTTGTGGAATAACTTTTCAATTTAATGTAATCAAAATTATTCATTTTGCACTTCGTACTATCCTCTATCTCTTGTTTGGTCATGAATTTCTCCATTCTCCATAAATGTGATGAATACGCTATTCCTTGCTCCTCTCATTTGTTTTTAGTATCAGTCTTTAAACTTAGATTATATAACCATTTGGACTTTATTCTTGTGTATGATGTCAGGCATTGGTCTATGCCCAGGTTTCCCAGAAGTTTTTGTCCAACAGTGAGTTCTTATCTCAGGAGCAAGGGTCCTTGAGTTTATCAAACAGTAGATTGCTGTATTAGTTGTCTACTGTGTCTTGAGTACCTAATCTATTCGAATGTTCTGCCCCTCCATTTCTTAGCCAAGTCTTTTCATATTCTGAAAAAAAAAAATGAACCATTTTTTAAGTGCTCATACATATTGTTGCTTTTGTTTTAAAAATCATTTTAAAGGTATCTATAGCACAAAGCAGCATTTTGTTGTAATTCTCTCCTCTCCTTTTCTTCACAGAAGGCTTCTTCCTTCAAGAGCTACCATTAGGGTAGAGAGAAGGGAAGAAAAGAAAGAAAAAAGAAAAAAAGTTACATGATAATTTTACTGTATATTTAAAAGAAATAGTAAGTTGTACATAATAGATTTTAAGTTTCATGTACAATCATTTTTTTCTACATGTGCTATGCTTTGGAAATGATTGTTTTGTGTCTTAAGTTCAGAATAAAATAAATAAGAAAGATACAGCTCAACTACAACTTTCTAGATGGAGTCTTTTCTGATTTCTCCTGACTGCTAGTTCCCTCTCTACCTTAAAATATATAATATTGAACTACCCTGTATTTATTATTAATTTATTCTGTGTGAATAAAGACATAGATAGATGGACAGAGTGTAACATTGTCTCTAGAATTCAATGAAAGTTACCAAGAGAAGATTATTTGATTCTTTGTATTTTCATCCCCAATGCACAACACAGTGCCTCATACATAGTAGGTGTTTGATAAATGATTTTTTTAAATTCTTTTTAATAAAAATTTATTTATTTAACTTTTTACATTCATTTTCACAAAATTTCACAAATTTTCTGCCCTTTTATCCCCTCCCCCCACCTCAATACACTGAGCATTCTAATTTTCCCTATCACCAATCTGCCCTCTCTTCTATCATCCCTCCCTTCTCTTGTCCCCATCTTCTCTTTTGTCCTGTAGGGCCAGATGACTTTCTATTCCCCATTAACTGTATGTCACAACAACAATACTAAACAGTTGTTCCTAAAACTTTGAGTTCCAAATTCTCCCCATCCCTCCCTCCCCACCCATTCCCTTTGGGAATGCAGGCAATTCAATATAGGCCATATCTGTGTAGTTTTGCAAATGACTTCGATAATAGTCGTGTTGTGTAAGACTAACTGTATTTCCCTCCATCCTATCCTGCACCCCATTGTTTCTATTCTTCTTTTGATCCTGTCCCTCCCCGAGTGTTGACTTCAAATTGCTCCCTCCTCCCGTTGCCCTTCTTTCCATCATCTCCCCCCGCTTATCTCTTTCTCCCCCACTTTCCTGTATTGTAAGATAGGTTTTCATACCAAAGTGAGTGTGCATTTTATTCCTTCCTTTAGTCAAATGCGATGAGGGTAAAGTTCTTGTTTTTTTTTTTTTTTTTCTCAGCTCTCCTCTTTTTCCCTCCACTAAAAAGTCTCCTGCTTGCCTCTTGAATGAGATATAATTTACCCCATTCCATTTCACCCTCTTTCCTCCCACTACATTTCTCTCTCACCATTTACCTTAATTTCTTTTAAGATATGGTCCCATCCTATTCAATTCACTCTGTGCTCTCTGTCTCTGTAGGTGCATGTATGTGTGTATGTGTGTGTGTGTGTGTGTGTGTGGTCCCACCAACTACCCAGATACTGAAAAATTTTAAGAGTTACAAATATTGTTTTTCCATGTAGGAATGTAAACAGTTCACTTTTGGTAAATTCCTTATGAATTCTCTTTGCTCTTTACTTTTTCATGTTTCTTCTCATTCTTGTGTTTGAAAGTCAAATTTTCTTTTCAGCTCTGGTGTTTTCAAAAAGAATGCTTGAAAGTCCTCTGTTTCATTGAAATGCCATATTTTCCCCTGAAGTATTATATCAGTTTTGCTGGGTAGGTGATTCTTGGCTTTAGTCCTAGTTCCTTTGACTTCTGAAATATCCTATTCCACACCCTTGATCCCTTAATGTAGAAGTTGCTAGATCTTGAGTTATCCTGATTGTATTTCCATAATACTGGAATTGTTTCTTTCTAGCTGCTTGCAAGATTTTCTCCTTGACCTGGGAATTCTGGAATTTGGCCACAATGTTTCTAGGAGTTTTTCTTTTTGGATCTCTTTCAGGCAGTGATCGATGGATTCTTTCAATACTTATTTTGCCCTCTGGTTGTAGAATATCAGGGCAGTTTTCCTCAATAATTTCATGGAAGATGATGTCTAGGCTCTTTTTTTGATCATGGCTTTCAGGTAGTCCCATAATTTTTAAATTGTCTCTCCTGGATCTATTTTCCAGGTCAGTTGTTTTTCCCATGAGATAGTTCACATTCTCTTCCATTTTTTCATTCTTTTGGTTTTTTTTTGGTGATTTCTTGGTTTCTCGTAAAGTCATTAGCCTCCATCTGTTCCATTCTAATTTTGAGAGAACTATTCTCTTCAGTGAGCTTTTGAACCTCTTTTTCCATTTGGCTAATTCTGCTTTTGAAAGCATTCTTCTCCTCACTGGCTTTTTGAAGCTCTTTTGCCAATTGAGTTAGCCTATTTTTCAAGGTACTATTTTCTTCAGCATTTTTTTGGGTCTCCTTTAACAAGGTATTGACCCGTTTTTCATGCTTTTCTTTCATCTCTCTCATTTCTCTTCCCAGTTTTTCCTCCACCTGTCTAACTTGCTTTTCAAAATCCTTTTTGAGCTTTTCCATGGCCTGAGCCCACCAGACATCCCCCTGGGATGTCTGGGATACAGAGTCCCTGACCTCCACATCATTCCCTGATGGTAAGAATATTTCCTCATCATCAGAGTTGAAAGGCAGGAACATTTGTACCCCCTCAAGGTAGCTCTCTATAGTCTTATTTTTCTTCTCTTTTCTGGGCATTTTCCCAGCCAGTTACTTGAGTTCTGAGATTCCTGTCCACCCCCGCCTAGATCCGCCCAGCTAGTGCCTGGAGTCTGAGATTCAAATGGGCTTTCAGGAGCCGGAGCTGCTGCTATTCAATGTGAGCTTAAGTTCTGGTGCTCGAGTGGGGGCAGGGCCGCCTCCCAGGCTCAGTTACCTCAGGGGCTTTATGCAGAGACCTTCCCTAATGGCTCTGAACTTCTGCCTGCTCGGGGAGTCCTGAGCCACCACCACTGCTGCTGCAAGGGGACCCGAGCCTCGGAGACACCCCTCTCCCCTCTCAGCCAGCCTAGATGTCTCTCTCACTGAC
This sequence comes from Bettongia penicillata ogilbyi, assembly GCA_023548195.1. Classification (NCBI taxonomy): domain Eukaryota; kingdom Metazoa; phylum Chordata; class Mammalia; order Diprotodontia; family Potoroidae; genus Bettongia; species Bettongia penicillata. Next base: position 5,748,449 of record JAJHZJ010000242.1, on the reverse strand, counting down.
CTGTAGCACCTGTGGGCAGAATGACCTTCCCGGACACTGGAGGTTCTGTTCCTGAAGCCTTCCCGGATCTGCTCCTCTGGGGCCACGGTCAGGGCAGCTCAGGGGTGGGCTCCGCTTTCCAGGGCGCAATGCACCCCTGGGGACAGCTCTCCAGGGCTCTCTGGAACTGAGATCTTTTCCACTGTGTTTCTGTGTGCCTTGCAGTGATCCAGAAATTGTGGGGAGTTCTTCTTGCAGGAAATATATGGGCTGTGGGTTCAGAGCTAGCATACGTGAGTCTTTCTGCTCCGCCATCTTGGCTCCACCCCCTGATAAATGCTTTTTGATTGCTGATTAATTGGTGTATTTTGTCACTTAGTGGATATTATTGGTAATATAAGTACTATTATGTAAGTTCCTTACATTTTTAAAGATTTAAAATAGTATTCAGATGCCTGAAAAAATGAGAACCATTTGATCAAATACACAACATATATCCCAACATCCTTTATTGCCAAGTAAAAACTGGTTTTTGATGAATGAGTTTTCTGTTTAACTGGAGTAGATATCTTGTGTGAAAACTGACTGGGGGGAAAATATATATATGTATGTATGTATGTATGTATTTGTATATGTGTATATATGTATGTGTATATATACACACATATATGCATGTTTATGTATATGTATATGTACTTTCATTCATATATTTATATACATATGTATGCCTATATATGTGTGTATATATATATGTACAAGTATATACATGTATATGAAGGTTAATAATTTTGTGTAACAGTTTATTAGTAGTAAGATTTTTTGCAGCAATATAAATATCTTTCTTATGTGCTTTCATCTTTGATATTCTTTGCAGAAATTGAATGGTATGCAAAATCATACATGAAATTTTTTGCTTTGTTGATTGACATTTTTTCTGCACACTGGAATGAGAGATAATCTTGCACTAAACTACATTTACTTGCTGTTTCATGTCAAGTAATTGGTGAGCAACTTAGATTTAAATGAAAACTCTTTGTTTTATCTTCTTTTCTCACCTAACACTAGTGCTGGATGAACAGCCTTAATATGAATATAAAAGTCACAAAAACCTCAATATTACTGGGAGTTCAACATATAAAAAACTTGTCAGTTGTTAGCGATGAACATAAAATCTGAATAAAATTGCTCTTTATTTTGAAGAGCTCAAGGAGAACCCCCCCCCCCCCAGCACAATGAAAAGTTGCCATAGGCAACTTGTCATTCTTCAGAGTTTTATTCTATTTTCCTAATTTAAATTTATTTTAATTAATTAATGTGACACATTGAGAAGTCAATCATTGAAATTTTGTTTTAGAGTTAATTCCTGTCACATATTGTTTTGTTTTGTCTCACTCTTTGAAGCCCTATTTGTGGTTTTATTGGCAGAGATTGCTGGAGTGATTTGCCATTTCCTTCTCCAGCTCCTTTTTTAGATAAGAGAGCTGAAGCAAATAGGGTTAAGTAACTTGCCCAGGGTCATATACTTGGAGAGTGTTTGAGACTGGATTTGCATTCAGATCTTTGTCATTACAAGCCCAGTCCTCTCTCCCCTGAACAACTGCCTCCATCATACGTATCATATTCCTTCAGTATATATTTAATAGAAGCCATCTCCAATGCCATTATACTTAGCAAAAAAACATTTAAGTATTAAGTACCATTTTAAATTTCTCTATCATTTCTTGACAAGTCTGTTTTTTAAGGGAAGGTGTAGTCACTTAATTTATATAATAATACAGTTTATATATACAATACAGTTTAATACAGTTAATTTCTAGTATAATACAGTTAATTATCATGGTTTTTCATTTTTCTTTTATTATTTACTCTCATCATCTTACTATTGAGTTGTCATTGAAAAACTACATGTTGAATTCTTGTATGTTCCTTGTTTCCATGAGATGGAAGTAGAAGTTACTCTATCTTTTTGACAAGAAATGAACAAAATTTACATGAAACAAAAGGTAAAATTAGAGATTCTTTTTATCTTAATTTTGTAATACATAATAATTATTAACATTAAAATTTTGCATTGAGCATTTGAAAAAGAGCATTAAGTCCCCTGTGTCATTATGCTAAAGTTTACCTCAAAACAAATTATTTTAATCAAATATTGATGTTCCTATTTTATCTAAAAGATGTCACTTTCTCCTCTGTTTCATATTTCTCATTTTTATTAAGTAACAAGAAAACAACTATATTTGACATTCACTTAAAGTATGCTATGAAATTTGTAGTGGACCATTGATGGAAAAATAATTAACTTTTGGGCACAAAATTTGAGCTTGGTGTTGACTTGGTAAAGATCTTTTTCAAATAATAATATTATTTTTTCATATGTGTCAATTTTAGGTAATAGAAGAAAACAAGAAATTACTTTTCAACATTCCTTTTAAAAAACAGTCATAATTTATCATAGAAAGAAAACCTAGAATGTTATATAATCCAACCCTTATGAGAATGGATATCTAGGAAAATAATCCATCCTTCCTCCACTAGCACTATAGGTCAATATGCATTTGTTAAGCACCAACTAAGTACCAAGCACTTGAGATTATGAATAAAAGTAAAAACACCAGAAATGAAAATATCCTTCAACTCAAAAAGTTGGTGGATGAACCACTGTTTATCTGTTCCTTTATCACTGGTGCTCTTCACCAAAAAATAAATAAATAAATGAAAAGGAATCTATGGTGTTATATGACCTAAAAGTTTGGAGAAAAATAAATTGAAGAAAGGCTTATATCAGTCTAGTAGTAAAGAATTAATCTATAATATTACTATTCATCGTAAATTCATATAGTGTTAGGTGGAGGATGCAACAAGGCCTTGCAGTGGTCATGATGGAAAGAAACAGAATGGAAGTTTCTGTTTTGCATTGTGGGAGATTTGTGGTAAGGCATTTTTCTTCACATGTACTAAAACTTTATGAAAGTTGTTTCTCATTGTTGACAATTTGTCTCCACTGACTTAGCCCCCAGCATCCACACACATGCACTTTCACATTAATACATAATGTAATCAACTAATAGATTTGGTCATTTATATTTTCTCTCTTGTTTTACTCTGGAACTCACATGGAATTTGGAAGTGATACTTGAATTTCAGTTGTAACAGATTTGAACTTTGATTTTAATGCATGTTCAATTTGGTTTCAAACCTATGTATCATGTAACTATATTTGTGTATAGTTAAGTGTCATTGACTCCATGTTCCATTGACACCCTCTTTCTCATATTAGCTTGAATTTATCATTGCATTACATACTAGTCTTTCTACAGTGTCCTCCATTTTAAAAGCAGGCTTTTCTATAATAAATGTTTCTGACTTTTAAGGCCTTTTATAGCTTGGTCCCAATCTACCTTTCAGTCTTTTTATACATTACTCTTTTTGCCTCACCTATAAGGCTAGCCAAATTGACTTTCTGTCATTTTTTGTGAGGCCCTTCCTCACAAACGGTGAGGAACATGTGTTCTTGTGGCTTTTCACTGCCCCATCTCATGCCTATAATCTTTGTTTCATAAAATCACTTCTTCCAATACTCAGCTCTAGCACTAGCTTCTATATGAAGTCTTTCCTGATCTCTTGTACTCCTGGAATCCTTTCTTCCCTAAACTAAATTTTCTTCAAATAGTATTTATTATGTAAAAACTTATGCATATGCATGTTTTCTCACTCACAGGATCTGTTTCACATTTATATCCAGAGTGCCCAGTACACAGTGGGTATTTTATACAAGCTTACTGATTAATAGTAATATATTATCCACCAAATACTGTGCTGATGAAGATACAAGAACTGACACAATTACTGTTTTCACAAATTTTTAAAATACAGTAGAGGGCAGAGAGATACAGCACATACACATATGTGCCCTTTAACAAAACTATAACGACTACAGTGTAGAATAGATTGCATTAAGGTATAAAACAAGTAGAAATGATTAAGCAAAGTAAAAGGAAAGAATATTTCTCATCTGATGATTGAGTCAGGACAGGGAAGAGAAAGCTTCCTGGAGAAATTTGCATTTAGACTTTGCCATAAAGGGTCAGTAGAAATGGTATGCACATATGCAAACATGTATCTGTGTATGTACACAAGGGTGTTTATGTAGTCTTATTAAGAGTTTAATCTTGAACATTGATTTTGTTGTTGCTCAGTCATAGCTGACTTTTCATGGTCCCATTTGGAGTTTTCTTGGCAAAGATCTTGGAGTAATTTGCCATTTTCTTCTCCAGTGCATTGTACAGAGGAGGAAACTGAGGCAATCAGATTAAGTGACTTGCCCAGTGCCACCCAGAAAGTGTCTGAAGTCAGATTTGAATACATGAAGATGAGTCTTCCTAACTCCAGCCCTATTCCTTGTGCCACGTAGTTGCCCAAAATATCAATAAAACCAAGAAAATCTGGTTAGTAACTCCTTATGTTTAAATCACTTAATGTTATAGGGGTATTTCAGGAAAGAAGGATTTCTAAAGGTTATTTAGTCAAATTCCCTCATTTTTCAGATAATAAAGCTATAGCTCAGAGGATTTAAGTGACTTGGTTAAACAGCTAATAATTTGTGTCAGAGGCATTGTTTGCACCCAGATATTCCTCACGCCAAAGATATCACTCTGTCTAATATACCAAACTTCTGTCAATGCATAAAGGATCATAGTAGTCTTTTAACCTATGTTTCTTCACATTAACTATCACTCATAGATATTTAAGGCTAGGAAAAACAAAAGATATTCTTTTATGTAAAGTTCTTTGTAATTCTTTCCTACATTTAGTGTTATCTCTCCCATAATATCACATATTTAACTACTTTATGTTATGTTTCCCCTTCATGCTTTAAATATTTATCTATTTTCTAGCCTCCTCCATGAAAATATAAGCTACCTGTGAGTAAAGATTATATTGTTTTTGTATTCATTCATATTGCTGGCACATAGAAGGATGTTAAATGATAGATCATTTTATTTAATGAAACTACTTTGTTTTACAAATGAGAATAACAAGACAGGAGAATTTAAGTAATTTGTGTAACAACACACAGATACTACGTTTTAGAACTTACTTGAACTAAGGTTCTGTGACTCTAAACTCAAGGCTGATTTCCATTTCAATACTTCATTTCACCTATTTAGTTCATTAATAACCACCCACCAAAAATCAAAGAAATACTTTTATTCTAATATTCTCTGCAATAGCCTTTAAAATAAAAGCTTGGGGAAAAGTAGGAAGAAGTTTATTAATTTGACATCTTACAGTATTTTCTAGTCCTTAAAATAAATTAATTATTTCTTTTTTGTAATCATTTTACAAAGCATATTTAAAACTTATCTTGGTTTCTTGTTATTATTGTATTATTTCATACTGACTTTAAACAAATTTCAAGCAGAAATAGTCCTAGAACAAGTCACTATTCTCCTACTTTTATCTTACATTAAATCTATGGACTACAGAAACTACTAAAATAATTGGCTTCTGTAGTTGAATAAAAGTATTAGAGTGTGACCTAATTCTTCCTTCTTTAGGCTCACAAAAAATTTCCTTGACAAATGTAGTCAGGAAAATAGAGATGTTTTGTACCTCCTCCTGGTTCCATAGGATTTTGACTCTTCCTAAGTGTCTGTATTTCAATAGCATTTTGTTCTAAGCTGCTTGGAAGGAGTGAAGGGAACAAGCACTTATGAAGTACCCATATTATCTCATTTGATATAGTTTCGAGATTATAAATACTTGATATGACAAATTTTTAATATTTGTGTGTCATTTTATACTTATTTAAATATCTTAATATTTGCCATAGCCATATCTATTAAAATTGTCTTAAAGCTTTTTAAAATTCAATTGTTATGTCCTAGCAATTATGGACATAAATTTAGTTTTAATATTTCTCTCATTTATTACAATTTATTGCAAAATGTTTTCTAGGATATTTTGAGCTCTGTATTCATAGCATGGACATTTATCATGTCCCTCTGTGATAAACATAAAATTGTTGCAACCTGCAGCAAAAACTTGCCCGAGTTTTACTTTGTCCGTGTTCTACATTGACCACTAAGTTCAAGTTAATTAATAATAAGGTTTTGGAAATTCCTCATCCAATGGCTTGGTTTTCAGTCATTACCACAAGATACTCCTTTTCTTCAAACAAATTTATATGATTCAACTGCTCATCCAATTCTTTGTTTATATATTTTTGGTTGAGTTCATCATGCTTGACAGATGTCATGCAAGGAAGACCTTTTGATTCAATTCTTGGACTATAGCCAGTTTATAAACACCTTCAGGGAGCAAACTACTCTCATTTTAAAAATTCCACTAATATTTACCTGTTACCAGAATTTATTATTACTTGGTGTGGTGATGTCTGCTTCTTCCAATGTTGTTGTCTTTTTAGGTGTTTGCCCTGCTTGTCATATGATCTAAGAGTATCTCCCAATCTTATCATTCCTTTTTAATGAGAAAATGTTCATCTTTCTATAACTGCCTAGGAGAAAAGTTCCCATATTTCCTGAATGATGTACAATTTTTCATTGGAGTACTTTCCAGGAAAGAATTCTGGGAAGATGGTGGAGAAAAATCCCAAGCTGTATAGATTTCCTCCACAAAACAAAGAGAACCTCAAGACAAATATAGAATGGTGCAAGTAAACAAGTTTTGGGTCAGGGTAGTGGTCCTTCTGGAGCAATCAGAGATCTGAAGAGGAATCCAAGAATGTTTGGTCCCTGTCAAGAATAAACACCTCCAGGCTAGTTCCACTTAAACCACAAGTGGTGAGCTGTGAGGATAGCTGGGTTGAGAGGCAGCCTCTGCCTCAGCCACAGGTACTTTTAGCTCCCTGACAATGAGGAGAGTTGGACATTTGAGCCAGGGAATATTGAGGAAACCTCTGCTGACAAGGAGAGTCAGACCCACCTGTGTTATGGAGATGTGGTCCTGGCTAAGAAGGAAGCAGCACACACCTGGTGAGTGCAGAAGCAATGGGGCAGGGGCAATTCTGGCTATGGGCACTTACAGGAAGCTGAGGGTCTTGGTTTTGGTTCCAGGACAGAGGGGAGAAGTGAAGGAGGTGATTACAAAAAATAAGTTGTGACAAATTAAAAAAAATGGTCAGGCAAAGGAGAAAGAATCTGAGTATAGAAAGTTATTATAGGAATAGAAAGAATAGTGGGGTTCATTTTCAAAGGAAGATGCTAAAAGCAAAGAAACCCTCTCCTACCCCAAAGGGTAATGCCAAGTGGTCACCTGCTCACAAAGAATATATAGAAGAACTTTTAAAAGAGATTTTAAAATCAAATGAGATAGGTTAAGAAAAAAATTAAAAAGAACAATCCAAGAAAAACAAGATTTTGTTGCAAAAAATCTTTAACTCAATAGAAAATCTGGCATACAAGATCCTAGAGAAATACAAGGTACACATCAAATACTAATTGCAAGGGACTCAATAAAGACAGACTGTTTACTTTTTATATGCAAAAATGTAACATATATGCCTAAGATTGTTAATAGTAATTGGGTAGTTTGAAATAAAAATTGGGGTAGACCTGAATATGATGTGATTTTTAAAAGTTACTATTTAGAAAAGGATAAAAAGAACAATTATTTTGTACAAATGAGGTGTGATAGGAAGAACTGACACAGAGGAATTGGATGGGGGAGGAAGGCAGGTAGTTCTGGAAACTACTCTATCAAGAATGGGTCAAAGAGAAATATATATATATGTATATATATATATACACATATATATGTATATATATATACACATATATATGTATATATATATATATACAGTTGTAGGAATATAACATGTAACAGAAAAAGATATATAGCAAATATATACGGTTATAAGACAATGAAAGTCTTCTGAATTTATAAAGAAAGAAAGATGAGGGAATAGGATAAAGGGAGTATATAAAGGTCTTTAGATTAATGGAAAAGGGAGGATAATGGAGAGATCACTGGAGATTTAAGTAATAGGCTAAGTAATAGGAGAGTATGGTAGCAGGCAGAAGTATCAGGATGGCTAGGAAATAGGAGACACAGATATAAAATAAAGATCAGAGGTAGAATTTGTTAAGAAAAAAAGCATGAATAGCAATCATGATCTTAGACAAAGTTAACGCTAAAATAGATTTAATCAAAAGAGAAAAATAGGGAAAGTATACTCTATGTTAGATGCATGATGTGATGTAGGAAAGGATGAGTTGTTGGACTTAGAAAAATATGGAAAGACTTGGAATTATGAAGGAAAATGCTGTCCACTCGCAGAGAAACAAAGGACAAATAATTATACTGTGGTCTTACATAGATGCATCTGAATGTATGTCTATATATTAGTACGATTATAGATACCTAAGTATATTTATATGTGGGGGAGAGTGTGTGGGAATGGGTGTGTGGGTGTGGTTTGTATATGTAGATATATGCACATACCCACATGTGTGTGTAAGTGTGTCTGTTATTAAATGTAGCCTTTCTAGGAGAAAGGGGAGAAGGGAGAAAAAAGAAACAAAGTAAATAGCACATAGCAGAAGAAAAAAAGGAAACTTAAAAGGAATCAAAGAAAAGATGAACAGCTCTGAACACAGTGCATGGTGTTTATTATATAGGCTTTCTTGAAATGGAAATTTATTGCTTTGTATTTTGAATATTATGTTCGGCTGTGCGCATGACAGTGCTTTCTTTTCTTATTTTGTATTTAAGTTTTGATATTTAAGTTTATAATATGTTTCCTTTTCCTTTCTCATTGTGTGTTTATGTTTTAGTACTGGAGTTTAAAAGAAAGTAATTTTAAATTTTTTTAAAAGAATACTTTTACGGACTATTTTAGTGTTACGAATATGTACATTAAATATGGCATGTTATCAGAGATAATTGCTATATGAATTTTCTCTTAGTTTTTAGTGAACATTTTGCTGTTACGCACACTACAAATGTGATCTGATTTCAGTATGAAAGTTACTGTCATTAACAAGGACATATATTTCTTTATATGTTTATAATTATATATATGTTATATATGTGTGTATATTATATATTATTATATATCTTTATATGTCTATAAACACATATGTTATATATGTATATATGCATGTGTGTGTATTATATATTTTATATGTTTATAAACATATATGTTATATGTGTGTGCATATATGTACGTGTGTATATATATATAAACTTGATATATTTCAGGTTTATAAACCCTGAAATGTTATTCTTATAGATATGCAACTCTGCAGTTGCTTTTGTGTCTATCTAGTGGATCCTACTAAAATTATGGCCCTGGAAGGAAATGCAAATTAGATCATTAACAATGGGAATAAAGGTGAAGTAACAGATTTAAAAAAAGAATTATTGCAACTATAATGAAAGGCAAAAAGAAAAATCTGTTTAGCAATATAGACAGTCCAAGTATTGCTAAATCGTTGTTTAAACAAAAATAATAGGATATAAAGCTATATAGGGAATAAGATGCTCAGTAGACAATATTCAAGGTAAATGAGATGAAATAATGGAATTAGCAAAAATACCAAGAACTTGTGGGCTTTAGAACTCTGATTTCAATAGCACTAATATACTATGTTCTTTCTCCTTTTCCAAGTCTGCTAACAGTATAATAATGATGATAATAACCTTCCCTGACAACTCCACACCATATTTTCTGCTCTCAGGCCACGATCCACATCTCTCTTGTGCCAGACCCTGAGATTCTGTATGTAGATCCAGTGTCTCTGATGGATTTTTTTTTCACTTACTCTAGTCACACACGTTCATTCTTATGATCTCCTCACTATTCTCTAGCTTACTGCCCCTACCCCTTTGTAGAACCCCTTTAATGTGTTGTCTTCTCCAATTAAAATTTTGACTCCTAGAAGGTGGAGACTATCTTGCTTGTAATTTGATCTTTGGCATTTAACACATATAAGTCACTTAATAAATAGATGCTACTGTGGATACAATTAGTAACTGCAAAATATCAGTTTTAATGTATACTTTCAAAACACAGTCATGGGCCATATATCATCTAGAAAGTCTCCTAACATTTTTTTACAATATTAATGAAACACAGAAGCTATCGTTCTTAGCTTATGATGAAGACATTCTCACCAATAATGAGTAAGAAGACTTACAAAAATTCGTACAACACATGCCAAGCAGGGCAAAATCTTCAAAAATACTTCTGGAACAACATGAGCAATGATAGAGACACATAACAGGTACATATCACTGAATTTGTTAAACAGAAGTGAATAATTTGCCTCCAGATAGTGCCTATGAAATGGCTTCATTACAATCATGAATTCAAAAGATGCTCCATGGGTTACATTTGCATGAATTCAGGCAAAGATATGGGAAAAGAAACACGCTAAATTGCAGCATAGTGCAGAAGAATATCTACTGATGACATTTTGGTTTGTCATAAGAAGAATGGAGTGAGTTCAAGAAATAGCTAATCTATATCTTTACTCCCCCACAACTATTCATAAAATCTCAATATTTCTACACGAGACATTGGTTTGGTCCTGAAACTTCTTGGAAGATGTCTTCTATGTTGTAGCTATTGTACGGGATCTAATTTGAATAAAATTCCTCCCAGGGAATCAGTTCTAGAAGACAAACAATAGATGAACTTTATTTATGAAACAAGTCTTTCATTTTTAGTCCTTATAAAATCAGTTTTACTAAACTTACAAAACATCCAAATATGTATATTCCGTTTAGAGATTATATTGCTGGTTTTTCTTATTTCCTTGTGAATAAAATCAATTGAATGCATACCAAACATGATAGTTCTGAGTTGATGACTACAAAGAAATTCTAAAATTATTTACTTCATCTTTATTTGTTCAAATTCCTAAAATGTTGATAAAATATTTTAAAAAGTACTGCTCCCTTATTGGAGGATGACAATATGAGCATTCAAGTATGATCTGTAATCACTATTTGTCTTTTTCTTCGAAGAATCTTACAGACTGTTTTAACTTTCTTTGGGTAACACATTATTATTTCCATTTAGTGAATGTTAAGTCCCACTTGATGATTTGTTTAGATATATATGCAATTTTATATTTAAGTAAAACTAACATCTTCATTCATTTCACTGAAGTTTTTAGAAAAGTTTATTAAAACTTTATCTCATATCAGGTAATTTCCATTTTGTATCCTCTGCAAAAGTTCAGTTCTTTGTGAAATAGTTAGGTGGTACAGTAGATAAAGTGCTGTACCTGGAGTCAGAAGATCTGAGTTCAAATCAATCTTGAGACATTAGTTATGAAAACATGGTCAAGTCATTCAGCTTCTGTCTCCCTAACTTTCCTTGTGTGTAAATAGAATAATAACAGAACCTCCCACATGATTGTGTCAATGCTTAGCACAATGTTTGGCACATAATCCCTGCTTCCCTCCTTACTCTATAAACAATAAAGTAGTCACTTAATAAGTACATATTGAATCAAATTTATGATGTCAATCTATATAGGATAAATTTTCTTTTCCTTGTGACATTGTTGTCTTTTAATGTGAATATAATTTTTGTTTACCTACTGCGAAAATAATCTATAAGCATTGTAGCAGTGGTTTAACTTGCAGTTAATAGTAGTGGTTTAGCTTGTGCTTTGCACTTTCCTTGTGAATAATGGAGCGCACATATATGGCAAATTGCTGGAGTTATGGCATTGTTTGTGGTAATGGACATCTGATTTCCACTAATTAAATTATGAAATGTAAATTATGTTAATGAATATTGCACTGTGTTCCAGACTAAACATTCATTACAGTAAAAATTTTGTGTCTTTTGTCACCACATTTCAAACTCATTTTCTTTGCTCTTATTCATTTGAAAAGTGAATATAATGAAAAATTGCCAATTTCTAAAGCAAGCACATGCTGTCATCTTCATGTTCAGTCAAGCCCTTCTCCTATAGCGCATATCATGTTTTCCTTCTAGTGGGTGATCAATATCAACTGAGAGCAATTGATGAAATTGGCTGTGTACTCTAGGTCCTATGATATGACTTCAACTGGAGCTTCTTTTCCATCTTTATTCCTTCTCTCCCAGTTTGAGTTTCTCTCTGCCACAAGTCACTTCTCTTCAAACAGATACAGATCAAGAGAAAGAAAGACAGAAGAGAGAGAGAGAGAGAGAGAGAGAGAGAGAGAGAGAGAGAGAGAGAGAGAGAGAGAGAGAGAGAGAGAGAAAGGGACAGGCAGAGTACCTCCTGTTGACCATATTTCTCCCTATCAGGTACCCTTTTTCACAACTGTGTTCCCGGAATGTGGTTCCTTCATTCTGCTCCTGCTAATCCTTTCTTTAACCCTAGCTTTCTGTCTTCACCCCCTTCCAATCCACAGAAATTGCTCTGTCACAGATCAATAGGATTGAGGCAAGATGATACATTAGAAAAGAGGACCAGAGTCCAAATTGCTATAATTCCTCCCACTCTCTACTGTGGTCTCAGGTAAATCATTGAACATCTCTAGGCTTCATTTGCTGTATCTAAAAGATGATGGGGTTGTATAGGTAACACATAAGGTCTCCTCCAATTGCAAATCTAAGATCATTTTATCTACCTCGATGCCAGTTGTTATTTTGGTCTTTCTATGACATCAGATTCAGCAAGAATTTGGTGGTGCTAAGCATTACTCTTTAATTTAGTCATCATTTGTTGATTGTATTGTGTGCAGGATATTATGTTGCATTCTGTGAAGCATAAAAAGATGAATTTTTAAAAATGGACTCAGTATCAAAAAACCTGAATTTAAGTGCCAAATAATTTTAGAAGCACCATTTAATCTCTTAGATCCTCAATTTTTCTCATTTATCAAGTAAGGATGACATTTTATACCCTGCCATATATACAGTATTATTTTAAATATAGAAATTATTTTCATATTTTAAGCTGTAAAATATAGGGCAAAATGAAGATCCTTTAAAGAAACATATATGTATGTGTATAACTAGAATATATAGACAGACATATATATGTGTGTGTATATACACATACAAATATATATCACATTTGTTTTGGGAAAGAGTGATGTTCACAAATAATAATAAAATCATCTTAAAGAATTGGAGGCTACAATAGCAAAAAACAGAATTAAAAACTATGTGAGGCAAGAAAGCAAATTTTGTAAACTGCTCCTTTATTTGAGTATATTCTTGAACTCTGATGAATTTGTGGTCTCAGCAGGGGGGCGAATTACTTGAACAGTATAAAATTAAAGTGATCCATAGCTTTTTATCCTATGTAATCCTTGTCAATTATCTATGGAATACCCACTCCCCATAATGGGCATTCCCTCTAAATTGTTCAATATCACAAGTGCAAATGAAACATAAAAGCTGTTCATCTGCTCTTTTATTTAGTTACTTTATGTTCAATCATCTGATCCTCTGGTAATAATGCTTGGGGATTTTGCTCTTGTTTAGTCATTTTCATTTATATTTGACTCTTCATGATCCCATTTGAGTTTTTATGGCAAGAATTTGAGTCATTTGACATTTCCTACTTCAGATTATTTTACAGATGAGGAAACTGAGGCAAACAAGGTTAAATGACTTGCCAGGGTTACCCAGTTAGTAAGTATCTGAAGCTAGATTTGAAATAACAAAAATGAGTATTCCTGACTCCAGCACTGGCACTCTATCCACTGTCCCACAAAGCTGCTTTCTAATGGTGATTTTAGCACATAGTTATTTGTTGAAACAGTCTCTCTGACCATAATCTTCATGTGTTGCTCTATTTTATTTTGAATGTCCTGAGACTTTAGTTCTTCCTTGACTGGTATTCCATGATTTGTAGCCATATGGTATCACCTCATGAATACTAATGATAAAAAGATGGACCTTTTCTACTTGGATAAACTCAGAGCAATTAATGGCAATGTGTTAATCCTGAAATACAATTAATCCCATTCTTTTCTTCCTATTCAACTCTATGCTCAGTATATTGTCTGTTTTGTGTCTGTTATCTATCCACTCACACATGTATACACATATATATGCATATATATAAACATACATATATACACACATATATGTGTGTATGTATGTGTGTGTATGAACAAATCAAGGCAACAAACATTTGTTAAATGCTTATTTGGACTAGACAATTAATATACATATATATAGGCACATATATCTGTGTACATATATCTGTGTATGTGTGTGTATATATATATATGAACAAACCAAGTCAATGAGCATTTTTTAAATGCTTATTTGGACCAGACACTGTACTAATCACTGGGAATGCAAATATAAATAGGAAGAGTCCCCTCCCTCAAGAAACTAATATTCTAATGGAGAGGACAATATATTAACAAAGAAAAGACAGCTCAAAAACCTGAATGGAAGAAGGGTACGTGTGTGCAGATATGTTGGACAGAATTTGGGGATTAGGAGAAGAACCTGTAGAGAAATTAAGACATAGCTAGCCTGGATACTTTCCTCAAAATGGAGCCTCTGGGAAGAATGAACCAATCAGACAAGGGGGCTTACGGGAGCAGAATACACTTCCATTGTGGCAAGTCCAGAAGTCAAGTAAGCTTCCAGGTGAAGACCCTGCTGAGACATAGTAGAGGAAGTTTTAGAGCTCACATGGAAATTATGAAGAATATTAATTTCACAGGCCCAACTAGAATACCCTCGATATTCTCTTGCTGCTGTAATAGTGAGCACTCTGGCCCTTACTGCCTGAAGTCAAGGTATGTTATATTTCACCACTCCCACAAGTCGAGGAGTGTCTAGTGTTTTCCACTAGCTCAAGTCTTGATTGATTATCTTCCCTCAGTTTTAGGGGTCCCACAACCCCAGTTCCTTTTAACCACTTAGCATTCAGACTGGATTATGCAAAGGAATATTTGCTTCCAAAGTACAGCAAGAATAAACATGCAAACATATCCCTCCAACACCTCAGAGTCATAATCCCAGCTCTACAACCCTTGCCTCTGAGAACAAGAAGGGGATAGAGGAATAGAGATATAATTTATAGCCCTGCTGCGTGCCAGGCATTCTGCTAAGCACACCGTACAAATATTATCTCGTTTGACCTTCACAACAATCCTTTGAGGTTGGTGCCATTATTATTCCCATTTTACAACTGAGGAAACTGACTAAGGTTATGACACTTGCCTAGGCACACAGCTACTAAATATCTGAGGCCAGATTTCAATTTAGGTCTTCCTAGGTTCAGTGCTCTACTGGTGCATCATGTAGCTGCTTCCAGGGAGGTACAACAGGGAATTAGGTTCATAGTTTAACTCAGTTCCTATATATCATTAGTCCCATCACATTCCAAACTGAAAAATAAAATCCTTCCTGAACTTGCTTCCCCACACTTTGGTTTCTTAGGGCATTCCTGAAATTACAAGTTGTATCTATTTTAACAATATGAAAATACAAAGGAATAGTAAGAAAATATACAGTATGAAATGATAGAAAGGGGTACCATTTGGTTTGAAAAAATGTTAAATGGTATAGGCATTACATTTAAATGCAGAATGCCAAAATTGTGTATTTATGATATATGAATTGATATATATGAATATATTCACGATACTTGGTATATTTTTTGAGGATTATTAGTCACATTTCTAAGTTGTACATGTCTTCTCAAATTTTATATAACAAGTTTTGCTTGTACCACTGTAAATCTTGTTGAGAATTTGTCAAATGGAAGGATTCATTTCTCTTCTCAAATGTTGGTACTTACAGTAAACAACATGGGAGGCAGAACAATGCCCTATCACTACTAGAAATCTGATGGAATTCTTGACAAAAAATAATAATCTTAATTTCTCAGCAACATGGAGATTTTAACTTATGAGCAAATTTACCTTGGTGGAGATATATTACAGGGCATTTTTTATAAGTATGCTTAATTTTGGCAGCTATTTGGTGAAAAGTACAAAGTGCCGGGCCTGAAGTTAGCAAGACTCTCTTCCAGATTTTCCAAATCTGGACTCAAGATAATTACTAGCACAAGGTAATTGTGACCCTGTGCAATTCACTTAACCAAGTTTGTCTCAGTTCCTCATCTGTCAAATGAGCTGGAGAAAGTAATGGCAAAACACTCTAATATCTTTCCAAGGAAACCCCAAACAGGGTCACAAAGAGTTGGACAAGACAGAAAAACCACAAAATATCATCAAATATTTAATTACATACTGCTTACAGTGGTTGGGATGATATTGTTTTTCCTGTTCTTTTAAAATGTTTTCCTACTTTTTTTGTGCAAATGGAGGAAACAAAATATAAGCCTTCATTAGCTTACATTTAAATGTCCATTTGGAAAATTATTCTGCATGAACCAAAGCTATTGCAATCGGTTCCATGTTAACTAAGCATGAAATTGAAATGAATTTTTTTTTGTATTGAGTAAAAAAAAATAAAGCGGTTGAGTAAAAAAAAAAAGTTGTATCTTCTGTTAGGACATTATTGCTTCGTGGAATCTTAGTCTAGCCACTCCAAACATACTTTTATCTTGAGAAAGACAATATATAATATAATTTACTGAAAAATAATTTTATGTCCCCTTTGATCTTTTAAATATTTCCTGTATGTAATAGAAGTGTGATATTCCCACTATAGGAATAAAGGATACATAACAGTTACAACATTTATATTCAGTCCTGTAAAATAATACTTCATAACTGTGTGGATTGATATGAATTATGCTTTTTTCTCTTGCAAAAAATATCATTGACCAAAACAGCTTGCCTGATAATCAACAAAAAAATGACTCTTTTCCTTCCTATATTTTAGAAAGAATTGTAGCATTTTGGATCAAGTTCAACATATTTCTTGCCCATGTTTAGATGAAAAAGAATTCTCTTGTAACATGGAAGATAATTGGGCAGATGGACTTCCAACTCCACACCTGGATCACCAAAATATGTGCCTAGAATGATCAAAATGCATGACTGATGACATTAACACAATATGAAGTTATAATTATACATTAAGGGTTTTGTAGAATGATTTATTGCTCTGAACAACAGCTGTTAGAACTTCATCTCTCCTTCATGTAAATTATCTAGAAATATCATTGAAATTACAGTACATTTTCAAATGAGCCAGGCTAACAAGTGAAAAACAGAAACAACCAAAAATCATCAGGTGCACATGATTGTTTTCCTTTTGTTCTAAATATAGCAGCAATGATCTAGATAAAGCCAAGAAAAATGACTCCATGAAATAAACCCAGTAGCTAATGACTCTTTAGCAATTTATATTTCAGCATGTAATCAATGAGTAAGTAAATTTTCTCTCTTCACATAGCTTTTGTATGCTTATGGAACTGCTTCTTGAAAATATAAAAGGTTTAAATGTATTGGTTATTAATTTTGGAAAATATTTGACCTGACTCTGGGTATATCATTTCCATGAAATGAATTTGTGAATGCAGTTCTACAAACATTTATTTTGTACCTAACGTTTTCAGAACATTGTCTTTGGCATTTGAAGAATGTCTAAGATTTAATATGACTGTTTTCTTTCATGGAACTTGTAATCTACTAGCATGACATGGTACACAAATAATCATAATGCAGGAACTAATATATTAAAAAGTCTATGAGAGTTGTGAACAAAGTGTAATATGATGTCCCAGCAAGAAAAATTTCGTTATTTTGTCATTTCTTGGCTGATCAAAATACAATCAAAATAGATCCTGGAAAGCATCTTTTAAGAAATTATTAAGGAAAACTTCCCTGTGATGCTGCAACTGAAAGATAAAATAGTCATCGAAAGAACACAACTATCACCTCCTGAAAGAGATCTCAAAAGGAAAATACCAAAGAATGTTGTAACCAAATTCCAGTGTTATCTGGTTAAGGAGAAAATACCACAAGCATTCAGAAAGTATCAATTTAAATATCACGGAGCCTCATTCAGGATTACACATGACCTAGTAGCTTCTATATTAAAGAATAAGAGAACTTGGATTATGATATTCTGGAAAACAAGGGATCATGGGTTACAACTAAGAAGTAGTTACTTACCAAAATTCAATATAGTCTTTTGGGGGAATAGAGGGATATTTAATGAAATAGAGTACTTCCAAATTTTCTTGATGAAAGAAACAGAAGAGAAAAATAGATCATCAAATAAAAGACTCAAGGGAAGCATAAAAAGGTAAACAGGAAAGAAAAATAATGATGATTTTAAACTGTTTACATCCCTACATGGGAAGAGGATACATGTAATTCTTAAGAAATGTATCTTTAATACAAAAATTAGAAAAGGTAAAAATAGAGAGAGGGCATAGGTATAAGTTGATTTTGATGTGATGATAAAAAATAATTAAAAGGTAAAAAAGGGTAGATTATACTGGGAGAAGAGGAAAGGAAGAGGTAGAAAAGGGTCAATTACATTGCATGAAGAGACAAAAAGAAAGAAGGGAGGGAGGTAAACATTGTTTTAACTTTACTCCCATTGGATTTGGCTCAAAGAGGGAATAAAATACACTCAGGTATAGAAATAAAACTAACCCTACAGGAAGTTGGAGGGGAAAGGGGAAAGGAATGGGATGGGGGCTGATAGAAGGGAGGGAAGATTGAGGGAGAGAGTGGTCAGAAGCAAAAAAAAAAAAAAATAGAAGGGAAAGGAAGAGAGAAGACAGAAAATCCTGAACAGGTGGGAAAATAGGATGTAGAAAAAGACACAGTAATCTTAACTGTGAATGTGAGTGGATTGATCTCTCCCATAAAATGGAAGCAGAGAGCAGAGTAATTAAAACCATAATCCTACAATATGCTGTTTACAAGAAACACATTTGACACAGTGAGATACACACAGAGTAAAGATAAAGGACTGGAGTAGAATATATTATTCTTCAACTGAAGTGAAAAAAAAAGGGGGACGAAGAAATCCTGATCTCAAACACAGCAGAAATACATCTAAATAAAGAGATAGGGCAGGAACCTACATCCTGCTAAAAAGGTACCATAGACAATGCAGTAATATCATTACTAAGCATATATTCACCAAGTGATGTAGCATCCTAATTCTTAGAGATGGAGTTAAATGAGTTACAGAAAGAAATACATGTTACATCTACACTAATGGAGGAATCTCAACCATTTCCTGTCATAACTAAATAAATTTATAAAATAAATAACAAAGAGTTTAATGAGGTGAATAGAATTTTAGAGAAGTGAGATATGGTGGACCTCTGGAGAAAATTGGATGGGGATAGAAAGGAAAATACATTTTTCTCCATGGTACATGGTGCCAAAAGAACATTTGAACATTTACTTAACAACCTAAAAACCTCAATCTAATGCAGAAAAATTAAATGCATCCTTTTCAGAGCATGATGCAATAAAAATTACACATAATAAAGAGCCATGGAAAGATTGACTAAAATTTAATTGGAAAACAAATATTCTAACCCTAAAGAATTAGTAGGTCAAATGACAAATCACAAAAACAATCAATAACTTCATCAAAGAGAATGACAATAATGATACAACATGCCAAAACTTATGAGATGGAGCTAAAATACTTCTTAGGGGAAATCTTCTATGTCTCAATGTTTGCACAAATAAAATAGAGACAGAGGAGATCAATGAATCGGACATGCATCTAAAAAAGCTAGAAAAACAACAAATTAAGAATCTCTAATTAAATATCATATTAGAAATTCTGGTAAAGAATGAAGAGGTTAATAAAATTGAAATTAAGAAAAGTATTGAACTAATAAAACTAAGATTTGGTTTTGTGATAAAAACCAATAAAATAGATGAACCTTTGATTAATTTGATTAACCAAAAGAACGAAGAAAACAAAATTACAAGTATCAAAAATTAAAAGGATGAGTTCACCACTAATGAAAAGAAATTAAAAAATAATAATTAGAATCTATTTCGCAAATTGTAGACCAATAAATCTGACAATCTAAATGAAACGGATGAATATTGAAAAAATGTAAATTGCCCAGATTTACAGAATAAGAAATAAGATACTTAAGTAACCAATTTTAGTAAAAGAAATTGAACAAACTATCAATGAACTCCCTGGGAAAAAATCTGCAGATCCATATGGTTTACAAGTGAATTTTAGCAAAAAGAACACTTAGTCCCAATGCTATATCTGTTTGGGAAAATGGGCAAAGAAGGTGTCTTCCCAAATTCTTTTTATGATACAAATATGATGTTGATATCTAAATCAAGAAGATACAAATCAGAGAAAGACAATTATAAACCAATTTCCCTGATGAATATAGATGTAAAATTTTTAAACAAAATACGAGCAAAGAGATTACAGTAACTTATCATGAGAATAATACAGTATGTTCAGAGGTGATTTATACTATACTGCAAGTTCTATATTTAGGAAAACTATGAGCATCATTGATCATATCAATAACAAAATTAACAGAAATCACATGATTATTTCAGTAGATACAGGAAAAAAAGTATTGGAGAAAATCAAACATCTATTCCTATTAAAAACACTAGAAAGCATAGAAATCAAAGGAGTTTTTCTTAAAATGACAAGTAGCATCTCTCTCAAATGATGAGCAAGCATCACATGTATAGGAGATAAGCTAGAAGCATTTCCAAAAAGATCAGGAAGAAATAAGGATGTCCATTATCTCCATTGTTATTCCATATTGTACTAGAAATGTTAGCTTTAGAGAAGGAAAAGAAATTCAATGAGTTAGAATAGGCAAGATAGAAACAAAGCTATCACTATTTGCAGATAATATGATTAGATAATTAGAAACTCCTAGAGTATCAACTAAAAAACTAAAAATAATCAAGAACTTTAGTAATGTTGGATGAAATAAAATAAACCTTCATGTCATCAGCATTTCTGTATATTACCAACAAAGCCCAACAACAAGAGATAGAGAAACTCCATTTAAAATAAATGTAGACAATATAAAATATTTGGGAGTCTACCTGCCAAGACAAACCAAGGAACTATATGAACACAGTTATGAAGTAGTTTTCACATAAATAAAGTCAAAAATTGGAAAAACATCAATTGTTCATGGGTAGGCCAAGCTAATATAATAAAAATGGCAATTCTACCTATATTAACTTTCCTTTTCAACACCATACCAATCAAACTCCCAAAAATTATTTCATAGAGATAGGAAAAATAATAACAAAATTCATCCAGAAAAACAAAAGTTCCAGATCAAGGGAATTAATGAAAAGAAATTCAAGGGAAGGTGGCCTACTTGTACCAGATCTGAAACTGTATTATACAGCAGCAATCATCAAACCTACTTGGTACTGTCAAAGAAATAGAGTGGTAGATCAGTGAAATAGGTTAGTTACAGAAGACGCTATAGTCAATGACTATTGCAATCTACTGTTTGATGACTCCAAAGACTCCAGTTTCTGCGATAAGAACTGCTATTTAACAAAAAATGCCTTGAAAACTGGAAAATACTGTGTCAGAAACTAGGCATAGACCAACATCTTGCACTGTACACCAAGATATGTTCAAAATGGGTATGTGATTGAGATGTAAAGGGTGAGACTACAAGCAAATTAGGGGAGTAAGAAACAGTTTACCTGTCAGATCTAAGGAGAAGGGAAGAATTTATGACCAAAAAAGAGGTAGAGAATATTATGAAGTTAAAAGTGGAGAATTTTTATTATATTACATTTAAAAGTTTTACACAAAGTCAACCCAACCAACATTAGAAGGGAAGCAGAAAGCTAGGAATTAATTTCTACAACCAGTAACTCTGATAAAAGCCTCATTTATAAAATATGTAGAGAATTGAGCAAAATTTATAAAGATACTCATCATTCCCTAATTGATTAATGGTTAAAGGACATTTAGCCAGTTTTCAGAAGAATAAATTAAAGGCAATGGGATATCAACTCCCCTAAGTAGAAATAATTAGACTTTACACATTCTAGGCAATCTCCTTATGGAAGCATTTATATACTTCTGACAACTAATAAAAAAAATTGTCCACCAAAATCACTTCATGTATTTGGGAAAAGGGTATTATAGAAAGAATTATCTCATTATCAGCATCACTGATTCTGAGAGATAGAATAACCCCCTGTCACCTCCTTTTTGCCAATCTCCATGTGTCCAAACTGTCCATACCTAATGGAAAACAGAACATCAAATATATATTGTACTGATAATGGAAAACAGAATTGTTTTCCTTAGCTTTTAATTTGTATCAAGGTGGAAACATTATTGAAATAATATTAACTGTGGTATTCTTAGATCCATACCACTTTGTTATCAAAAAGAAAATGAGATCACCTGTACTTTATTTCGAAAGAATGTCAACAAGTAAAATTATTGTGCTGATATTTATTTTAGTGATAGTTTGTCTTTAGTCTCTAAGGAATTCCATGTCTAGTGAGGGAAAGTGGGACAAAATTCCAAATCATATTCATTTAATTGATGAAATATTAAACAGATTGAATCTCCCCTTGTATGCTTCCATACACACCAACTAGGTACTCAGTATAATAATACATTTAAATCGTAAGCAATGGGACTACAAAATACTAAGATCACAGTTACTCTTAGTAAAATACAGTTCCTAATAAATAAATAACTATTTATGTATAAACTTGTGTCAGTTTCTCAATGGGGAAGCTGATAAGGTCACTAAGCATAAAAATATAGAGAGAAAAAATGGAAAGTCCCAAGTTGGAGTCTCGTGATACATTCAAAATTAATAGATTTTGAAAATGAGAATGATTAGGCATAGATTGGAGGAAAATTAGGTTTGGACAATATCATGAAAACTCATATTAGGAACCATCCATCTGTCAGCGGTATCAAACATTGCCAAGAGTTCAAAAGACATGAAAATTGGGAAGGGGTCATTAGATCTGGCAATCAAGTATTCACCAGTAACTTTGGAGAGAGCAGTTTCGTGGGAGTGATGGAGTCTGAAGACAGATTGCAAGGTATTTAGAAAAGAGTAAAAGTGATGACGTTGGAAAGGGGGAGGATTCACTAACTCAAGCAAAGATTTATTGTGCTTTTCAGTGGGCAAGAGTTTTTAGGAAACTGACAACCTTAGAGGGGTACCGCTAAAGTATATATAGGATAAACTATAGTAAAATATGTGCCAAATACATTGACGAGGTGATTCAGGGTGGAATTAAGGAGTGGTCAATTCTGAACTTGCACTTTAAGTATCTACTGTATAGGCCTTTTACCCAGAGTTCATGGGGCAGAGCAGGGGGTGCCTGTATGGAGGTGTGAATTTAGGCTTGAAATATCACTGTCAACACATCCTCAGGGCTGACTAAGAAATACACAGGCTCTCCCCCTCAAATGTCTTGTTTTGACATTTGAGATTTACATGTTTAAGTCTAGGACACACATAATGAGGAGTCCAGAATGCATAGGATAGTCCAGTGAGTAGTAAATATCTTTAAGAGCCAGTACACAGACAGTTCAAACTAATATGGCTACCATATCAGGAAGAGAGGTAAATGCTTTCCTGGGGCTGGGAAGAAATTGCCAGAGACATTGTTTTGAGGCTAGGGAGAAATACGATCTTGGAATTGGGGTCCAAGCACAGGCACCCAAGCACCACATCAAAAGAAAAAGTAAAGGCATAAAGTATGGATAGTTCCCCAGTACCCTAATTTCCTCCCCACCACTGCTCCTCTGCCACAGTCACCCACCAAAGAGTTTAACTGATAAACAAAAGAAATAGAAGTATAGCTGGTAGGGATAGTGGGATCTCAGGATGGAGAGAAGTTGATTAGAGGAGGGATAGAGCAGAGGTAGTCTGCTAAAGATATGAGTAGATGGAATGATTCTTGCTGTCTCATTGAGTCATTAGTTTCTACTTGCCCAATTCTAATTTTCATCAAATTGTTTTCTTCCATTAACTTTTGTATCTCCTTTTCCATCTGCCCAATTTTTCCTTTTAGGAAGCTATTTTCTCCATAATTTTTGTACTTCCTTTTCCATTTGCCCTTTTAGGAAGTTATTTTCTCCAGTTAATTTTTGAACTTCTTTTTCCATTTGTTCAATTTTCCTTTTCAAGGAGATGTTCTCATCAGTGAATTCTTTCTTAATAATTTTAAAATCATTGGCCAGTTTATCTTCTATTTCCTTCTTCAGCTGTTCCAGGAGAGCTGCTTGTGCTTGCGAGTAGTTCATAGTCCCTTCTGAAGTTTCAGATGGAAGTACAGTCTCAGCTGTGACCTCTTTGGGGCTTGTGTTTTGGTCTTTATCCCCATAGAAAGATTCTATGGTTCTTTTGGCCCTCTGGTTTTTCCTGTTCATGATGTTCATTGAGTGTTGTGGCTTCTGGTTCTTTCAGTCAGAAGCTACAGAACTTTTTGCTGAGCTGATGTGTGAAAAAGCTAAAAGCAGGTTTTTGTTTGGTGTTTCCCTGATCAGCCCTGGGTTTAGCTTGTTAAGTGTGGGAAAGGAGTAGTCTGGTCACAGAAGATCTCCTCACCTGAACTGAGGCAAAGGCAAGCTCAGGAGCTGGTAATCCCAGCTGCCCTATTGTCTTTCTGATTCCCCTGGACAGCTGAGGCACGCCTAGATGCTAATGCGTTTTCCCACCCCTCCTGGGGCTCCTCTCCTGGCGCTGAGGCGTGCCTGGGTCCTAGTGTGAGTTTTCTCTGCCCTGGGTCCTCTGTCCTTCCGGTTTGCCTCTGCCACTGTGGGAGGAATCCCCCTTAGCTATTTTCCTCGTCTCAGGTGTTATGAGACTATTGGTCTCCTTCTTCTATTTCTACTGATCTGGAATTTTTCTGGGGAGATATTTTATGGGTCTTTCACGGTCCTCGAGGGGGGAAGGAGAGAGCATTAGCTGATCACTCCGCCATCCTGGCTCCCGGAAGTTCAAGTAAGTGACTTACCGGAGTTTGATCTTCGGGCTGAAGGTGTCAGGAGCTGCTGCGCTGATATCTGGCCCTGGGTGGTTCTCACTGACTCAGTTCGGCTTGTCTCCCGCCCTGGTGCCGCTCCTCCGGTTCGGCCCGCCACTCAGTTTTCTCGGATCTCTTCTGCTCCGCTGCGCTGGCCGTGCTGCGCTGGCCACACTGCGCTGTGTGCTGTGGGGTCACCCCCGTGGAACAGATCCTTCCCGTGGACCTTCCAGTCCCACCTGAGCTCCGAATCCATCACCGTCTATCTCCCACTCGATTCCTTACCTCCAAAATTTCGTCAGATTCTCCTTTCAGAGGTACCTGGAGGAGTTTGCCTGAGAGCTTAGGTGAGTCGTTGCTCTCACTCCACCATCTCGGCTCCGCCCCTGAGTAGATGGAATAAAGAGTATACCTAGAACCAGATTAGTGTGAATGATGAATCCTACCTACTCAAATTCACACTTTCAAAGTTGTAATTATATTTAGGTTGAATAGTATTTGGTTCCAACTCAATGAAAATAAATAGCAGGACTTCTAATAATGCAAACATTTCAAGGAATTCACCCTAATCAGTACTTAGATGTGCCTATGGGTTTACCTTTATAAGAAGAAATGCTAACTCTTCATCAAAAATTGGTGTAAGGAAAAAAATGATAGGTGATGATGTTGAAGTTATGAGGTGAGAAAGTAAGGAGAGATGGAGCTTGCCCTAAGAGTCTTAGTTAAATATAATATGAGACCTTTAGTTTAGTAGGCTCTGGGATGGGTGGGGGGAGGAGGAGAGAGGTTCTCTGGGAAATGAGGAGAGATGGCTTGGTATAGGTGTTGTGGCAAATAGAATAGAAAATTAATAAGTGGGGAGTGAAGAGAAAAGGGAAGAAGAGGATTGGGAACTTAAAATTTAAAAAAAATTAATGTTAAAATTGTCTTTATGTGTAATTGGAAAACAAAATATTATTAAAATAAATTAGGTAGGTGTACAGAATTTTGCTTAGAGCACAATTAAGATTAGATAACATGAATTTTTAATAGACCCAGTAAACAGGGTCTTGCCCAACTCTGTTCAGTAATAGTATTAGCCATATATTTCAAGGAAATCAAGAGCAGAGGAAAAGAACCCATACGCACAAGAATATTTATGCCATATCTTTTGTGGATGTAACAAAAAACTGGAAACAAAGTAGGAGCCTCTCAATTAAGAAATGGTTGCACAACTAATGCATAATACAATTCCACAATGAGTTCTTAATGAAAAGGTCAGGCAACATCTTTTTGAAGCAAATCACCAAGAAGACATGTCATTAGACTTCACATGTAAGCATCCTTTGGCATCTTTGGAGAGAGCAGTTTCATCAGAGTAATTAATTCAGAAACCATGAAGTTTCAGCAACAGGTTAAATAAAGATCCTGCCTTAGGTTGGCACCCCTTTCCTCAAGTGGAGTACATCTCAAGGTTCAATTCAAATTACACCTGGATACACTGATATTATAAGCACCCTTGCTTACCTAGTAGGTCTTTATTGTAAGTTGGCCAAGACTTTCTTCTTCTTCAATCTATTCCTCTCCTTCTCATTCAGCCATTCAGCTCCACCATTCCTCACAAGCTAAAATTACGCCTGTGCCAAGTCTACTTCTCTGCCCAAAAGACCGACGTGTCCACTGACTGTTGTCAGTGGTATATTGGTAAATATTTAACAATTAGATATCCGATAAAAAGAAATTTACATTTTTATATTTTATATAAAATTTTTATATTTTTAAGTTAAATATGCATCATTAACATTTATTAATCCCTTTCTACCATCAAGACAGTCAACAAAACAAATCAAGCCCTGATTCATAGTTTTGGTAATTTCTGGAGTATAAATATACTGAACATTTATCAATTGGAAGAAACTAGGTGATGCATGGATAGAGTACTGGCACTGCAGTCATATCTGGTCTCAAACACTTACTAGCAACATGATCCTGGGCAAGTCAATTAACCCTGATTGCCTCAAATAAAAAACTGGCTCTCACAAGCTGGTAGGAGTTAGTTCCACCTTGCCTCTGCCTGCTGTATCTTGGACTAGCCAGATGGACAGGGTCTTGCTTAGGGAAACCTTTCTATTGGGTAGCCTAATAAATTCACTTAGCACTGGACAAAGGAGATGCTATGAAAGACTAGGATTCTGTGTTGGCTTCTTTCCTTGTGTGTAAGCATCAGTCTCAGTGATATCCTCTATTAATTGTAGACTCTTGACTATAGCCACTATGACTAGTCAACCTAAAGCTTCCTAGGCTTCCTAGGCTTCATCACTGACCTTGAATGGTCACAGTGGCAACTCAGACACAGATACTGTTATAAGGATGAGTAGCCCTGCTTCTCAGAGATTATTTCCTATTGATTGGCAGGAGATATATTATATTACGTAACAAATACTTTCTTTCTTTCTTTCTTTCTTCCTTCCTTCCTTCCTTCCTTCCTTTCTTTCTTTCTTTCTTGAGCAAAAAAAATCCAGGGAAAACTAATTCCAATAGTAGCATCGGAGAATGTTATTTTTCCTCTAATTAGCTAAACCGGTGATATTTAGATTTTGCAATACAATAACAACAGTAACTAACATTTGTACAGGGATAGGAATTTGAGCTGTGTTTTCATTGGTTGAGATAACTCTAGTAAGAAACTTACTCTATCAATAGGCCATTTATGCGATTTTTTTTAACCCAAGCCACGGAGGTTAAGTGATTTTCGGGTCACACAGGACCTGAATTCCAGTATTTCAAGTTCTGAGGTTTCCTTTCCAGCCACTTCATGACTTTTCTGTAGTTTTTGTAAACTGCAGAATAAGAGAACATAAATGACTTGCATCTGAGGCAGTCTGCTATTACAGTGGACAGAATATTAGATTTGGAATCAGAAAGGACTGAGTTAGAATCTGGCCTCAGAAACTTACTAGCTGTGTGATCTTGGGCAAGTCACTTAATCTCTATCTGCCTCAGTTTACTTAGCTGTGTTGTCTGTTGTTTTAATCATGCCCACTTTTTGTGCCCCTCTGGGGTTTCCTTGGGAGACATTGGAACAGTTGGCCATTTCCTTCTCCAGCTCATAATATGAACGAGAAACTGAGACAAACAGGGTTAAAGTGACTTGCACAAGGTCACATAACTATCAAGTAACAGGCTAGATTTGAATTTAAGAAGATATTTTCTTTTAGATACAAATATAGCTATTTGTACTAAATGGTAGCCATCTAGGCAGAGGAGGGAGAAAAATCCAAAAGAGAAATTTATATGATAACTTTATTATATATATTTAAAATTGTACATAATAGATTTGCAGTTTCATGTGCAATCATTTTTTTATTATACTTTGCTATGGAAATGCTTATTTTATTTGATAAATATTAAAGAAAAGATGTCTTCCTGACTTTAGGCCCTGCACTCGTGTCTGCCTATTACCTGTAAAATGGAACTTCCTATTTCCTGGGTTTGTTATGAGGATCATTTAAGATAATATTTATAAATCACTTAGCACCATACTCTGTCACATAATAAGTGCTCTTAATAAGTGCTTATTTCCTTCCCTTTTCATTTTCCTTCCCTGCAACTATTTATGTAACTAATAAGTCCAAATCATTGCTCAAGCACAGATAATCTTATGCAACTAGTCAACCAATCAATAATTGTTTAGTAAACGCTTACTATGTACCAGAGCACTCTGCTAAAGAAAGAAAGATCATTTTAAAGAGTCTTAGTCCTCAAGAAGTTCAACTGGGAAAAGTATGTATCCATATGTAAAACAAATAATAGATAATTTTGAGGAGGAAGTAGCTAGAGTACTAGCTGGTAGGAGCTACTCTGTAGTACTAGAGCTACTATAATAGCTAGGAGACACAAGTAACATAGTATTCTAGTTAAGCAAGCATTTAAGAAAAATAGGAATTCTAAGAAATGCATGTGAATAAGTCTATATTCTAGGTTTGAGGAACAGCTTGGGTAAAGTCTCAGAATTAGAGATGCAATGCTCTCTGTGAGGAACACTAAGAAAGACAATTTGGCTGGGCCAAGATGTTTGTGTGTATGAAACTAGGCTGGAGAGGTAGGTTATGAAGGGCTTTAAATGACAAGCTGACGAAGTTTTATTTGACTTAAGAAGTAATAGGGAACCTCTGGATTTTATTAAGTAGGGAACTAACAAAATTTGACCTGATTTTCAGAAAATGCACTTCTGCAGCTCTGTGGAAGATGGATTAAAATAGGAATAATTATGAGGCAAAGAAGACAAGTGCATCATGCTGCCTTTTTTTTTCTATACATTTTGGGACATATGTTTACCTATGAGCCATGTAATAACAGCCATTAGTCCTTATATAAAAGTTGCTATTGCCCTTAAACCATATCCAGAATTACTATTGGTATCAGTATCTAAGTGAGAATTTTGGGGGCCTATGCTTCCATTTACTTCTATGGAAAGTGGGTTATTGAGTAAAAAAGATGGCTAGGGATAATGTTTTGTTTTAAAGAGAATGATCTATTACAAAGAACTTGAGAAGCATCCATTTACAGATAAAAAAAGTCAAACATAACTGTAGGTAATTACTATATAGGTAGTAATTTGGTGCTTTGATTTGTTAATTAGAAATAATTTTCAATCAGTTCATTATAGTAATTACTTTTATTAGGCATTCCATTATCTTTGTTTTGAATTTTTATATTTTTATTTGAAAATAATAAAAATATTTCAATAGAATCTCTCTTCACTAACTTGGTCTTGCTTTCTCCAACCAAGTAGAGAGATTTATTTTAGTATCTAATTGATTACCACAGGCAGGGAACCTGAAGCCTGGAGGCCACATATGTCCTTCTAGGCCCTTGGGTGTGACTTTTTGACTGAGTCCAAGTTTTACAGAACATATCCTTTTGTTAAGGGAATTTGTTCTGTGAAGCTTGAGTTCAGTCGAAGGGCAATGGGATGCACTGCAGGACCTAGAGGGCCATATGTGGCCTTGAAGCCACAGATTCCCCACCCGTGGAAATCAATTAGATGTAAGTCACATGATCTAGGGGAACTTCTCTTATGAGTTCAAGGTATAACAGGTATTACCATGCTATAGAAATAGTGCAATGGCTCTCGAAATGGCTGACTAAATGGTTCCATTTTTGTATATCTTTATGTCTACCAAATTATTTTAAAATTTAGTCTCCATAAAGGAAAATATGATTATTGCTTTAAAGATGGAAAGATAATTCAAGATATCTTGCCTTCTCCTTTTCAATGGAACTTTGCTTTTTAAAACATGATTAAGAGATCAATCAAGACTTAGAAATTTCTACTTGCCCAATTCCAAAAAAATTAGTGATAGAAAATGTTATTGACATCCAGAGAAAGAACAATGGAGTCTGAATGCAGATTGAAGGATACTAGTTTCACTTTTTTATGATGCTTTTTCTTTCTCATGGTTTTTTCCCTTTTGTTCTGATTCTTCTTTCACGACTTGACTAATGTGGCAATATGTTTAACATGACTGTACATGTTTAATCTATATCAGATTTCTTGCTGTCTTGGGGAGAAAAATTTAGAATTAAAAATCTTAGAAAAAGTATGTTAAAATTAAATTTACATGTAATTGAAAAAAATAAAATACTATTAAGTGCAAAAAAAACCCACCAAAATTAAAGGAAATTCGAGACTTCATTTTAAAAAAAATGTTCTACTTGACCTCAATAGACTGAAGCAGAAGGAATGGGCAGGAATTACAGGAGGGCAGATATAAAGTTTGTATTTACAAAATATAAACTCCACTTTTAAAATTAGATATGTTTCAAAAGGCAATGGGTTGCCTTGAGAGAATATTATGGGTTCTTGTTCCTGGAGGTATTGTTGTACTCAAAATTTATGCTTCAGGAAAATGATGGACAAGATGATCTCTCCATGTCCTTCCAACTTTCATATTTAATGATAGGATGATTTTATTTTGGGATCACTAACTTATTTCAGTTTGGTGGGTCATGGATTATTCAAGCACGAGGTATTGATTCTGATGCTCTCAGCCTTTCTCAACCTTCTTTTGTTGCTTGAACCTTTTCCTATGAAAATGCCAACCTTGAAATTTAACTTCAACTGAGCAAGAAAAATACTTTCCAGAAGATCAAAGGCTATTTGATTTTGAACACTAAATAAACACTAAATAAAAAGATAACGATTTTCCCTTACCTGTTTGTTAAATAGAAAATGCTTAAGAAAGTATATTTAATGAAGCACATAAAAGATTTCTTCTTCATTTGAAATCATCTTATACATTTCGCATTCTATCTGAAGAGATAATAAATTCTCTCATGCTGAATCCCTGGGCCTAATTATATAGCCCTATCTTAGGTCATACTCCTATTGAAGTCACTGTATGTTTTGCCTAAGATCTATATAATCAACAACAGTGGCTGCCCCCTTAGACAAAAAAGTGCTATAAACTCTAACTGATTAGATATGTTCTTTAAAATTATGAAATACCCAGAAATATATCGAGCCAGTAGAATTTATTTGGGATAGGTAAAACAGTTTAGCACATCTGGTTATTGTTGTCTGAAATGAAGGTACCAATGGACTATTTCACTTTCATCCTGAATATCACTATCCTCTTATTAAAAAAAGTTTTTGATTAGCAAAGTAAGGAACAGTTTATCAGATATTTGGAGCATGGAGGATTTATGAGCAAACAAGAGATAGAAAATATTATGAAATGCAATTACATTAAATTGAGAAGCTTTTACACAAAGCCAATGCCACTAAGATTAGAAGGGAAGCAAAAAACTGGGAAAGAATTTTTACAACTAGTATCTGTGATAAAGGCCTCATTTCTAAAACATATAGAGAATGGAGTCAAATTTACAAGAATACAAGTCATTCCCCAACTGGTCAAAGGATATGAACAGGCACTTTTCAGTGGAAGAAATTAAAACTATCTATAGTCACAATAAAAAAATGCTTTAAATCACTATTGATTACAGAGATCTAAATCAAAACAACTTTGAGGTACCATATCACACCAATCAGATTAGCTACCATGATAAAACAGGAAGATTATAAATGTTGGAGAAGATGTGGGAGAGTTGGAAGACTAATTCATTAGTGGTGGAGCTGTAAGCTGATCCACCCATCCTGGAGAGCAATTTAGGACTATGCCCAAAAGGCAAATGTGCATGCCTTTGGACCCAGCAATACCACTTCTAGGACTGTATCCTGAAGAGATCATAAAAATGGGAAAAGGAACCACAGGTAGAAATATATTTATAGCAGCTCTCTTATGGTAGTCAAGAACTGGAAATTGAGGGGATGTCTATCAATTGGGAAATGACTCAACAAGTTGTATTACACAAATTATGAATATAATCGAATGCTATTGTGCTATAAGAAATAATGAACATGTGTTTCTTATTTTTTTAATATAAATTTCTTTATTTAATTTTGTACATTCATTTTCACAAAATTTTGGGTTCCAAATTTTCTCCCCATTTGTCCCCTCCCCACACCTCAATGAACCTAGCATTCTAATTTCCCCTATCACCAATCTACCCTCTCTTCTATCCTCCCTCCCTTCTCTTGTCCCCATCTTCGCTTTTCGTAGGGCCAGATGACTTTCTATTCACCCTTAACTGTATTTCTTATTTCCTAGTAGCAACAACAATACTAAACAGTTGTTCCTAAAACTTTGAGTTCCAAATTGTCCCCATCCCACCCTCCCCACCCATTCCCTTTGGGAAGGCAGGCAATTCAATATAGGCCCTATCTGTGTAGTTTTGCAAATGACTTCGATAACAGTCGTGTTGTGTTAAGACTAACTGTATTTCCCTCCATCCTTTCCTGCCCCCCATTGTTTCTATTCTGTCTTTTGATCCTGTCCCTCCCTGAGTGTTGACTTCAAATTGCTCCCTCCTCCCATTGCCCTCCCTTCCATCGTCCCCCCCACCCTGCTTTTCTCCTTCTCCCCCACTTTCCTGTACTGTAAGATAGGTTTTCATACCAAAATAAGTGTGCATTTTATTCCTTCCTTTAGTGGAATGTGATGAGGGTAAACTTCATGTTTTTTTCTCAGCTCTCCTCTTTTTCCCTCCAGTAAAAAGTCTCCTGCTTGCCTCTTAAATGAGAGATAATTTACCCCATTCCATTTCACCCTCTCTCCTCTCACTACATTTCTCTCTCACTGTTTACCTTAATTTCTTTTAAGATATGACCCCATCCTATTCAATTCACTGTGTGCTCTCTGTCTCTGTGTGTGCATGCATATGTATCTGTGTGTGTGTCTGCGCTCATGTGTGCAAACATGTATGTGTGTGTGTGTAATCCCACCAACTACCCAGATACTGAAAAGTTTTAAGAATTACAAATATTGTCTTTCCATGTAGGAATATAAACAGTTCACTTCTGGTAAGTCCCTTAAGACTTCTCTTTGCTGCTTACTTTTTCATGCTTCTTCTCATTCTTGTGTTTGAAAGTCAAATTTTCTTTTCAGCTCTGGTCTTTTCATCAAGAATGCTTGAAAGTCCTCTGTTTCATTGAAAAGCCATATTTTCCCCTGAAGTATTATGCTCAGTTTTGCTGGGTAGGTGATTCTTGGTTTGAGTCCTAGTTCCTTTGACTTCTGGAATATCCTATTCCATGCCCTTTGATCCCTTAATGTAGAAGCTACTAGATCTTGGGTTATCCTGATTGTATTTCCACAATACTGGAATTGTTTCTTTCTAGCTGCTAGCAATATTTTCTCCTTGACCTGGGAATTCTGGAATTTGACCACAATGTTCCTAGGAGTTTCTCTTTTTTGGATCTCTTTCAGGCGGTGATTGATGGATCCTTCAATACTTATTTTGCCCTCTGTTTCTGTAATATGAGGGCAGTTTTCCTTGATAATTTCATGAAAGATGATGTCTAGGCTCTTTTTTTGATCATGGCTTTCAGGTAGTCCCATCATTTTTAAATTGTCTTTCCTGGATCTATTTTCCAGGTCAGTTGTTTTTCCAATGAGATATTTCACATTATCTTCCATTTTTTCATTCTTTTGGTTTTGTTTTGTGATTTCTTGGTTTCTCAGAAAGTCATTAGCCTCCATCTGTTCCATTCTAATCCTGAGGGAACTATTTTCTTCCGTGAGCTTTTGAACCTCTTTTTCCATTTGGCTAATTCTGCTTTTGAAAGCATTCTTCTCCTCATTGTCTTTTTGAAGCACTTTTGCCAATTGAGTTAGCCTATTTTTCAAGCTGTTATTTTCTTCAGCATTTTTTTGGGTCTCCTTTACCAAGGCATTGACCCGTTTTTCATGCTTTTCTTGCATCTCTCTCATTTCTCTTCCCAGTTTTTCCTCCACCTGTCTAACTTGATTTTCAAAATCCTTTTTGAGCTCTTCCATGGCCTGATCCCATTGGATATCTGTTTTAGATGTTTAGGATACAGAGGCCTTGACTTCTATGTCTTTCCCTAATGGTAAGCATTGTACATCCTCATCAGAAAGGAAAGGTGGAAACATCTGTTCCCCAAGAAAGTAACCTTCTATGGTCTTATTTTTTTCCCCTTTTCTGGGCATTTTCTCAGCCAGTTACTTGACTTCTGAGATTCATCTCCACCCCCACCTAGATCCTCCCAGCTAGTGCTTGGGGTCTGAGATTCAAATGCTGCTCCCCAGCCTCAGGGCTTTCAGCAGCAGGCAGGGCTGCTATTCAATGTGAGCTTAAGTTCTGGTGCTCAGGTGGGGGCAGGGCCTCCTCCAAGGCTCAGTTCCCTCAGGGGCTTTATGCAGAGACCTTCAGTAATGGAGCTTCTGCTTGCTCTGGGAGTCCTAGGCCACTGCTGCCTCTGCCTCTGTTGCTGCCTCCCTAGGGGGCCTGAATCCCGGAGACACCCCGCTCCCTTCTCAGCCAGCTCAGAAGTCTCTCTCACTGACCTGTAACCCCTGTGCGTGGGACGCTCACGCCACAGGAGGTTTGTCCCTGAAGCCTACCAGGATCTGCTCCTCTGGGAATGTGATGCCCAGGCAGGGCAGGGCTGGGCTCCTCTGTCCGTTGCACAATGGACCTTTGGTGCCAGTTTTTCAGGGATCTCTGGAATGGAAATCTCCTCCACTGAATTGCTGCATGGCTTCCACTGTTGCAGAATTTGTGGGGAGTTTTTTTTTACAGAAAATTTATGGGCTGTGGGTTCAGAGCTTGTATGCATGGGTCTTTCAACTTTGCCATCTTGGCTCCTTCCCTGAATATGTGTTTCGTAAGAATGTATGTGTAGACCCCATATAAGATTGTGCACCATCTGGGGAGGGAAGGGGGAAGGAGAAGGGGAAAGGGGTAGAAAATCTAAGATTTATGGAAGTGGTTGTAGAAAACTGAAAACAAATAAATTAATTAATAAAAAAAATAAAGTGATGGCTGTAGAGAGGACAGGAAAAACCAGATTCACGCTGGAAAGACTGGCAGAATGGATCTGATCAGTTGTTAAGTGTTCATTAACCATTCACAATTATATGAAGACAAGCAAAAAAATTTCTTGGGGAGCTTAAAGTATAATTAGGGGCACCATTGGAAAGTAGGCAGTCCCAAGGCATGGTTAGATTTGACTTGACACATCTGGATTTGGAATCTGAAGACATGGGTTTGAATCCTGTCTCTTATCTTAAATATGTTTTCCATCACTAGGTCTCAGTTTCCTCAGCTATAAAATAAAGGGATTGAGTTTGTCAAAAAATAAAAAGAAATAAAACTAAAAGAAATAATGAACAGGAAGACTTCAGCAAAATGTGGAAAGACTTATATGAACTGATCCTGAGTGAAGTGAGCAGAACAAGAAGAACATTATATATACAGTAACAGCCACATAGTGGGAGGAGTGCTTTTTTTTTTTCCTTTTAATGAAAAACATTGATTATTTACTATCTGTCAGGCACTATGCAAAGTACTGGGGATACAAGCACAAAAAGGCATATTCAGGAACTTACATTCTTTTATGTGTGTGTGTGTGTGTGTTTGTGTATATATACATATGTGTATATGTATATAATTTATTTATTTACAGTTTTCAACACTAACTTCCACAAGATTTTGAATTTCAGGATTTCTCCTTATATCTCCCTTCCCTCCACCCCTGTATAGTATGCACCCCAACCAACCTTTTCCCCAATTAATTTAGAAGGTAGGTTGACATGGGATTGTGAAGGACTTTACACGTCATAGGGAAAAGTCTGCATTTTTTTTCTATAAAGAATAGAGCCACCAAGCCTTCAGAATATAATTCCTGCATTTCTACTGGCTGATTCCCTTACCTGAAATTCTCTCCCTCCTTATCCTCTTGGCTTTCTTTAAGTCTCAGCCAAATTCCCATCTTCTGCAAGAAGCCTTTCTTAGTCTTCCTCCTTCTTAGCGTGTTCCCTCTGAGTTACTCCCAATTTTCCCTCTGTGCATCTTGAGGATATGTAGTTATTTATCTTTTGTTGTCCCCACCTGACTGTGAACTCCTTGAAAGCAAGGATGTCTTTTATCTTTATTTGTATGCCCAAAACTTAGTGTAATGTTTGAACCATAGTAGGCACTCATCAAATGCTTACTTCCTCAATGACCGCACTAAGATATTTGAAAATAGAGATTAAATTAAAATAAACCTGGCTGGCAATACTTTTCAATATTTAAAAATATTTATAAAATATATATAAATGATTTTAAATATTATATTCAGTTATCTAACAAGCATACCTCCCCACCATCATATGCTCATTAGGAAAGATAAATAATTTCTTATAATCCTATATCAACATAGATGCCAAAGATATTATTTAAAAGTAGATCAATATTAGATGAGGATACAAACTATATGTACATTTTCTTTCTATATTTTAACATCAGGGAAAGCAATAAACTGTTTCATAAAAGGAAACAAAGAACTTCAAAGGGGAAAAACAGTATCCAGCACCTACTGAGCTTTTAAGTATGATGGTAGTATTAAGCAATGTTTTATTGACTTTATTTATACTCCTACTCAGTTTTACAAGGCTGATAAATTGTTGCTTCTTCATTCTGACAATCAGTGTGATGCAGCTAGGTTCTATGGTCCCCAGTAAAGAATATAAGGCAATTTACCTTCTGGCTTGAATTAATGGGATTGAATCATGAGAAGATCATTGATTTAAATATGGAAGGTATCCTAGGGGTGACCTAGTTCAACTCCTACATTTCAGAGATGAGAACATAAGTCCAGATAGTTGTGTCTTGCCCAAGGTAACAGGTGAGATAACACAGATAATAGGTGATAGGATTCGAACATAATAGGTGATAGGATTCGAACAGAGATCCTCTGTGTCGAAAACCTGAACTCTTTCTTTTATGTAAAGATTGGCTGTGATAGTTCATTAATATGGGCATTATAACTAACTGGTAGTAGAATATTTTTTGTTTGTTTGTTTTTGGAGGATGGAGGAGAGGTAATCTGGGATGAATTGCCTGAAGTCATGCAGCTATTAAATATCAAGTGTCTAATTTCAGATTTGAACTCAGGTCCTCCTGACTCCTGAATCCAGGGCTAGTGCTCTATTAACTATGCCACCTAGCTGACCCTAGGATACTTTTAATGCTAGTGTGTGTGTGTGTGTGTGTGTGTGTGTGTGTATGTGTGTGTGTGTGTATGTGTATGTTTTAAGTCATAGGTTCATAAAGTAGGAAAGGATTTAAGAGGTCACTTATTCCCCTATTTTTAAGCATGACTGAAAATACCTTGAATATTGAAGATAAGTTAATTGATTGTTTTTTCAGTTTTTAAAGGGTTTTGCTGTTAGAGATGAAAGTTGTTCATTTTTAAGTAAGGTAAGAATCATTTGAAGAGCCACTGTAAGAAAAATATTGTATTTTGTTCCAAAAGGAGGATTTGCTGCCCTGTCGAATGCTTTGTCAAGTATCATTGCAGTGTTCATAGTCTTCTTTCTAGAACATTACCATAAAGTTCAAACATTCTGATTTACCCCTGGGTTGTAAAAGAAAAGATGGGAGTACATTTTCTGGAGAAAAATTAATAGTAAAAGTAGATGTCATCCAAAAGGAATGATCAAAGTCTCAAAGCATTCCAGTACTTTAAAGGGAAAACAAATTATTTCTTAGTCTTTAAAGTAGCTAAGAACAAAAGTAAGGACACTCAGCAAAGATTATTTCACCTTCTTTGAAGTAAATTAAAAATATTCATCAGGAAAGAATGAGTATTATCATCAGGAAAATAAGGAAAGCATACTAAGATTTTTTTAAGTCAAATTATTTTTTCTTCAGTAGATGATTATTATAAAAAACATAAAGAAATATTTATAAAGTTCTGAAAATAGTAATGTTATATTTTCCAAAAAAAAGATTTTTATTGTGAATGTTTAATTACAGAATAAAAATTGTGAAGATGAGCTAAGATTTATTTAACTTTGGTTTTGAGGGGTTATTGACTTAATCGAAAATGCAAACTATTTAATAACTGTTATTCCTTTTTAACCAATGCATGAATTGTTCCTTTTTCATTATCAGATCACAACTAAGATTATGTCTGAAACCATTCCAACAATGCTTACTTTTCTCTAGTTAGACCAAAACAATGTAGTTTATGAACTTAATCTCTATGTAATCATTGGTGGCATTTCAAGAATTGACTTTTTTTTTGTAATATTCTATAATTTTTTTGAACATTCTTATGATTTTCTTCAACTTCCCTGAAAAAAACAACAAAAAACCTCTGTCCTGTAACACATATAGAGAAGCAAAATAAGTCAATAAATTGGGTATATCTGAAAATGTAAACCTCTTTCCACACCGTTAATCTACCACCTCTCTAAGGACATACAGGAGTCACGTGTCACCATCCATCTTTTCAAGTCCTGATTTCTCACTGCATTTATTAGATTTCTCAAATCTTTGAATGTAAT
Source organism: Bettongia penicillata ogilbyi (assembly GCA_023548195.1). Lineage (NCBI taxonomy): Eukaryota > Metazoa > Chordata > Mammalia > Diprotodontia > Potoroidae > Bettongia > Bettongia penicillata. The sequence goes on along the minus strand of JAJHZJ010000242.1, from coordinate 5,709,690 downwards.
TTTCCTTTGTGTTGTTGGTGTCCCATAAATTGTTCCCCTCTTTCTGCTCATTTGACTTTGTAATTCATGACTTTTCAGATTTGTCTCAATTCATCATATTAACAATTTGTTAAAGAATAATAGTACATCATTATAGTCACATAAAATTTGTTTAGTCATTTCACAATTAATTGGAATGTGCTTTTACTCCAATTTTCACTTCACAAAATGCTGAAAATATATGTATGTATGCATATGCATATTCCAATAATTCTTACTGCAATGTTCATGTTTCACTAAGAATTTTGGGAGTTGACTGTGATGTGTAAGTCTGTATATTGAGTTTTGGGACACCATGTGTATGTTTCATATTCATACACATTTTTGTTTTGTTGTAGTAGAAGTATGAGCATAGATTTTTAGTCTCTTTTAATGAGCTTAGTGCATTAGAATGGTTTTCTTTCCATAATCTTTGCAAAATTTTAGGATTTATTGCTATAAAAATCTGGTGTCAGGTAAAATAGAAAATTTATTTTAATTTACATTTATTTTAGTTAGTGATTTGATCCATTTGTTCACTCATATGTTGCTTATAATTTACACTTTTTTTCTTTTGAAAACTTCTATTCATCTCCTTTGGCTGTTTGGCTTATTAAAGCATTTTCTGTTGCATTTTTCAATATTTCTTAAATATTCAAAATTTGGTAGAAGAATTTGTTGCAAAGCATTTTCCCCAATTAAGTGTTGTTGCTGTTGTTCAATAATTCTGTCATGTCAGATTCTTTTTGGGGTTTTATTTGTAAAGATCCTGGAGTGTTTTGTCATTTCCTTCTCCAGTGGATTAAGGTAAAAACAGAGGTTAAGTGAATTGTCTAGCATCATATAGCTAGGAAGTGTTTGAGACTGGATTTGAATCTCATTTTCCTACTTCCAGGCCCAGGTCCCTATCCACTGAGTCAACATTCTTTTAACTGCAATGATTTTATTCATATTCATTCAAGTTTTTCAAGGATATGTAATCATATTTACCCTTCTATTTTAATTGACTCTTGAAGTCTCTAGACCATCATATTTTCTGTAAGTAGATATATTTTTGTTTCCTCTTCTCATTCTTTCATTATTTTTGCTTTCTTTCTATAACTAAAATGTCTAAAAGTATATAATGTTAAAGCATCAATAAAGGATAATCTTGCTTTACCTGTACTGTTGGAAATACTATTGAAAATTAGTCCTCTATAAGGACTAATAAGTAATATATAAGTAATATGTAATTGTAAGTAATATGAGAACTTAGCTTCAGATCCATCGTGGGTCATAGATTTGGTCCTGGAATGGACCTCAGATGTTATCTTCTCCAACTTCTTTATTTTTCAGATAAGGAAATTGAGCACAAGAGAAGTTAATCTATTTGCCCAAGAACACATAAGCATGAAATCAGAGTCAATATTTCAACATGGATGACTGAAACATTATCTATCTCTCCTTCATTACTCTATCATCCTGCCTCTCAAACCAGGATTTTTAACTTGCATCCAATCCATGACAAAGTCAGGAGTTCTTTTCATTTCATTATGTATCACATTTATTTTTGCATACTAAAGAATGTTCTATTTATTCTTTTGATTTTAAGAGGTTGAATATACGTGAGTGCTATAATTTGTCAAAGACATTATTGGATCTATGGATATAATTAAGCAACTTAGCTATTTTTGTTACTAATATGTTTTATTGTAGTCCTAGATTTCCAAATATTTTTGCATTCTTGGTTTAATCTAAGTAAGTTATAGTGGATAAGTTTTGAATATATTGCTATAGTCTCTAAGTTAGTATTTTATTCAATTTTTTTTGTCAACACTAATGTGTGATTTCTTTCTCTCTTTTTAAAAATGTCTTGATAGTTTCTGTATCAAGATTATCCATATCTTATAGAAGAAATTTGAGGGGGGAGGAGCCATGATGGCAGAGTAGAAAGATACAGAGAAGTTTAGCTCTTACCCCACAGCCCATAAAACACCTGTAAAGAAAAACTCTCAGCAAATTCTAGAGCAGCAGAAGCCACAGAGCAATGGAGTGGAGGAGATTTCTGTTCCAGAGAGACCTGAAAAACCGATGGGAAAGGTCTGTCATGCACTGGACCCGGAGCAGAGCCCAGCCCTGCCTTGGCTGTGGGGCACCCAGAGGAACAGATCCGAGCAGGCTTCAGGGACAGCATCTCCAGCAGCAGTGCAGGTCCCTCAACCCCCAGGCACCAAAAGTCAATGAGAGGCCTTTTCAGCTAACCAAGAAGGGAGCAGGGTGTCCCTATAACTCAGGCCCCCTTGGAAGGCAGCAACAGACAGGGGCTCCCAAAGCAAGCAGTGGCCCATGCCCATTATTGATGGTCTCTGCATAAACCCCATGAGGGAACCAAGCCCCTTGTGGTGGCCCTGCCCCACCTGAGCAGCTGAACTTAACCTGACACAGAGTAGCAGCCCCACTCCTGCTGAAAGTCCCTAAGGCTTGGGAGCAGCATTTGAATCTCAGCTCCCAAGAGCTGGCTGGGCAGAACTGGAGGCAGGGTGGTTGTGGAGAGGAAACTCAGAAGTCAAGTAACTGACTAGGAAAATGCCCAGAAAAGGGGAAAAAAATAAGACTATAGAAGATTATTTTCCTGGGGAACAGATATCTCTTCTCATCCTTTTGGATGAGGAAGAACAAGGCATACTGTCGAGGAAGTCAAGGCACCTGCCTCCAAAGGGGACTTAAACTTGGCTCAGGCAATAGAAGACCTTAAATAACAAGTTAGCAGCTTACTGAAGGAGAGCCAAAAAAATGCTGAGGAAAATAGCAGTTTTAAAATGAGGCTAACTCAACTGGAAAAAGATGTCCCAAAAGCCAACGAGGAGAAGGAGGTCTTGAAAAGCAGAATGAGTCAAATGAAGGAGAAGGTTCAAAAGCTCATTGAACAAAATTATTCATTGAAAGAGAGAATTGAGTCCAGGGAAACTAATGACTATGAGTTAAACCAGGAAGTTAGTAAACAAAATAAAAATTTGAAAAAATAGAAGATAAGGTGAAACAACTCATTGGAAAAACAACTGACTTGGAAAATAGATCCAAGAGAAATAATTTATAAACTATTGGACTACCTGAAAACCATGATCAAAAAAGAGCCTAGACATTATCTTCCATGAAATTATCAAGGAAAACTGCCTTGATGTCATAGAATCAGAGGGCAAAATGGATATTGAAAGAATTCATTGTTCACCTCCTGAAAGAAACCCAAACAGAGAAACTGCTAGGAATATTGAGGCCAAATTTCAGAGTTCCTATATCAAGGAGAAAATACTGCAAGCAGTAAGAAAGAAACAATTTGAGGACTACAGAAATACGATCAGGATAACACAGGATCTGGAAGTTTCAACATTAAGGGATCAAAGGGCTTGGAATGGGATATTTCAGAAGTCAAAGGAACTAGGACTAAAACCAAGAATCACCTACCCAGCAAATCTGAACACAGTACTTCAAGGGAAAAAATGGTCATTCAGTGATGAAGTCGAATTTGAAGATTCATGTTCACGAAAAGACCAGATCTGTATTTAAAAATATGACTTCCCAAGACAACAATCAAGAGAAGCATGAAAGGGTAAACAGAAAAGAAAAATCATAAAAGACTCTCTAAAGCTGAACTGTTTACATTACTACATGGAAAGAAAATATTTTTAACTCTTGAATCTTTTCTCAGTATTGGAGTAGATGGAGAGATTGTACACACACACACACGCACATACACATAGATAAATAGAGAGTACAGTGTGTGTTATATCAGAAGGGATGTTATGCACATACACACAAAAAATAATATAAAATAAAATAAAAATTAAGGGGTGAAGGAGGAAAATTCTGGGAAGAGAAAGGGAGTAATGGAATGGGGTAGGCTATAACTCATAAAAGAGATAAGAAAAATATTATTCAATGGAGGATAAGCGAGAAGAGAAAGGGAGGAATAAAATTACTCTCTCCACGTGTGGCTCAAGGAGGGAATAACATGCTCACTAAATTTGATATGAAAATTTATATACACCACAGGAAAGTAGGAAAGGAAGCAACAAGTGGGGTGAGGGGAGTGTTAGAAGGGAGGGCAAATGAGAAGGGAGTCACTAGAAATCAACACTTTCAAGAAGGGAAAAGGTCAATTGTAGGAGGGAAAAATAAGAGGGGATAGGGTAGGTCAGAGGGCAATATAATTAGTATTACACAACATGATTACTATGGAAGTCTTTTGCAAAACAATACATATTTAGTCTCTATTGAATTGCTTCCTTTCTCAGTGGGGCTGGGAAGGGCGGGGGGGAAGGGAGAGAACCTGGAATTCAAAGTATTAGAAACGAATGTTGAGAATTTTTATTGCATATAATCAGGACATAAGAACTACAGGGATAGGGGTACAGAAATTCATCTGCCCTGCACGAAAAGAGAGAAGATGGGGATAGGAGAGGGGTGGGGTGTGATGGAGGGGAGGGTACATTGAGGGAAGAAGTAATCAGAATGCAAGGTATTAGGAAGCAGGGGAAAGGAGAGTGATGGGAAGAAAAATTGGACATGTTACAAAGTGAGGTAAAAGCAATTAGTATTAAAACAATAGATTGAATTAATTCCTGAGACCATGACATCTTTAGTTTGGAGAAAAGAATTTCAGTCTAAATTTCCAAGAGGAAGGTAACCTCAGGTAAAATTTGGCATTGATGTAAAAGTCAAGGTTTTAATGGTAAATTTGACTTTATGATTTCCATTTAATCAGGAACTAGAACATGTGTAGAAAGACATGTAAACCACTTAAGCTTGCCTCAAAAGATGTTCCTTATCCAAAGTGAAACTATAATCATATTTGAAACCTGGTTATTGGAACTTGGTATTTTTAGTTGCTATGGGACTATTAAGTGACTGTTCTTCTGAGTCTAACTCCAGGTATGGGAAGAAAGAAAGGCGGTCTGAGTCTCCAGTACATGCTGCCAATAAACTGATGAGATGCTGGTATGAAGTGCATAGGTGATCTCAAGGGAAGGGTGGGAGAGCGGCTGTTCAGCATGAGCTGAGGTGGGAGTCTCCTGACTCAATTTCCCCCCTGACACCTGGCAGACTTTGAGCCTGACTGAATGCAAGTGGATAATCTAATCCTGCCTGAGGTTGACATGAAGTTGAGGAGATATTGTATCCCTGCAATGTCCTTACTAATGGTGGCAATTTCATGTACTCAAAAGGTTTGTAAGCTTAATACCAGATCTATTCGAATATAGATTATGGGTAGGGGAACATCCGAGGTTGTCTAAAATTAAGCTATTAGGCATAGGACTTTAGGCCAAGAACAATAAGTTAGGGTCCTTTAATTCTTAGTAATACTGTGGAGACAATTATGTCAAGAGCTTGTGAAGTTAGCAACATAAATATTATTTGTGTCTCAGTTGGCTAATGTTTAAAAAAAATTTTCTTTTGTGGTCCGTATTGTAAATTCTTTAAAAAAGATGTATCACCTGACCAAAAGTTGGAATTGCTTTATCTGTTATAAACTGTGTTAAGAAAAAAATAGGAATTTGGAAAGGTGTTTTCTATCTTGATTTTTGCAAGCAACTTAAGTAATACAGGAGTTAAATGAATTTTTCTTTGAATATTTGATCAAATTTACTCCTAGGTTCATGAGGGAATAATAGACATATAGCCCTTCCCTCTCACCTTCCTTAAAAGATCATATATATTACTCATTTATTTTTTCTTTACTTGGATTGTTTAAAAATCTCTATTTCCAATACTGTTCACTCAAAAACACATTTTTTTTTGGAAAATATTAATTCATTTAAGTTTTTGTTGATATTGATTTAGGATATTGAATTTAATATATTTTATTTCTTATTTATGTATTATAAATTCTTTTTTAAAATTTTGAATTACCCATTTTTCTCTCTCAGATAATTAGGCAATAGTTTGACCTTTTTATGATCCTTTCCAAAATTTAGGTCTTGGCTATCAATTAAAGCAGTTTTTAGAATAAACTTAAAATTTACCACTACTCATTCTTCTTTATATTTGTAATTTATATTTCTATTTTCTTTACTTGGTTGATTTCATTTTTTTAAGTTCCATGCTAATTGTTTGATCATTTCCTTCTGATCTTTGATAGTGAACATGTTTATTCCATCAATCAATAAACATTCATTAAGTAACTATACAGGATAAAGCTAGAATTTATTATTTGCCTATTATGTGACACACAGTCTAAGCACTCAATATATCAAGAAAATCAAAACACACACACACACACACACACACACACAGAGTCCCTGCTCTCAAGGATTGGGAAAGGCTTCCTACAGATAGTGGTATTTTAGCTGCCACTTGAAAGAAGGAAGGGGGGAGCAGAGCCAAGATGGCGGAGTAGAAGGACCCACGTTTACGAGCTCCGAAACCAAAAGCCCATAGAATTAATGTAAAAAGAGTCCCCCATAACTTCTGGGTCAATACGAGGTGTGCAGAAACAGAATGGAAGAGATTTCCATTCCAGGGAGCCCTGGAGACCCGTCCCCAGGGTCCGTCGCACTCCGGAAAGTGGACCCCACCCCCAGCGCTGCCCTGGCCATGGCCCCAGAGAAGCTGATCCGCGCAGGCTTCAGAGACGGAAGCTCCGGCAGCCGGGAAAGTCCCTCCGCCCACAGAAGCTACAGGTCAGTGAGAGAGAAGGCCAGGCTGGAGGAGAGAGGGAGCAGGGCGTCTCCGTGACTCGGGCCCCCTCGGGAGGAAGCGGCAGTGGCAGAGACGGGGGCAGGAAGCGGTGGAGGCAGAGGTGTGGGCCGCGGCTGAGGCGGCAGCGGGACTGGGACTCAGGAATCCCCCAGCATCAGGCAGGAGCTTCGTTACGGAAGATTCCTGCATAAAACCTGACAGAGCTGAGCCTGGGAGATGGCCCTGCCCCCACCCCACTCTATTACTGAAGGCTTCTGCTTAAAGCCCCCAAGGGAACTGAGCTTGGGAGGCGGGCCCCCCACCCTGCCCCCACACGCTCCGTTCCTGAAAGTCTCTACAGAAAGCCCCTGAGGGATCTGAGCCTGGGAGACGGCCCTGCCCCCACCCCAGCACCAGAACTAAAGCTCACTGATTGACAGCCAGCAGGAGGAAAGCCAATTTAAATCTCAGAGGCCAAGCATTAGCTGGGCGGATCCAGGCAGGGGTGGAAAGGAATGTCAGAAGTCAAGTAACTGGCTGGGAAAATGCCTAGAAAAGGGAAGAAAAATAAGACTTTAGAGAGTTTTTTCCAACAAATGCAAATGATCCCGACCTTCGGATCTGATGATGAGGACGTATCCTTGCCATCAGGGAAAGACGTGGAGGGCAGGGCCTCAGTACCCCAGACACCCCAGCGGGGTGGCGGGTAGGCTTAGGCCCTGGAAAAGCTCAAAAAGGATTTTGAAAAGCAAGTTAGACAGGTGGAGGAAAAACTGGGAAGAGAAATGTCAGAAATGAAAGAAAAGTATGAAAAACGGGTCAATACCTTGGTAAAGGAGACCCAAAAAAATGCTTAGGAAATTAACACCTTGAAAAATAGGCTCCCTCAATTGGCAAAGGAGGTTCAAAAAGCCAATGAGGAGAAGAATGCTTTCAAAAGCAGAATGAGCCAAATGGAAAAAGAGGCTCAAAAGCTCACTGAATTTAATAGTTCTCTCAAAATTAGAATGGAACAGATGGAGTCTAATTACTTTATGAGAAACCAAGAAATTACCAAACAAAAACAAAAGAACGAAAAACTGGAAGAGAATGTGAAATATCTCATGGGAAAAACAACTGACCTGGAAAATAGATCCAGGAGAGACAATTTAAAAATTATGGGACTAGCTGAAACTCATGATCAAAAAAAGAGCCTAGACATCATCTTTCATGAAATTATCAAGGAAAACTGCCCTGACATTCTAGAACCAGAGGGCAAAATAGGTATTGAAAGAATCCATCGATCACCACCTGAAAGAGATCCAAAAAGAGAAACTCCTAGGAACATTTTGGCCAAATTCCAGAACTCCCAGCTCAAGGAAAAAATCTTGCAAGCAGCTAGAAAGAAACAATTCCAGTACTGTGGAAATACAATCAGGATAACCCAAGATCTAGCAGCTTCTACATTAAGGGATCGAAGGGCGTGGAATAGGACATTCCACAAGGCAAAGGAACTAGGACTCAAACCAAGAATCACCTACCCAGCTAAACTGAGTATAATACTTCAAGGGAAAATATGGTCTTTCAATGAAACAGAGGACTTTCAATCATTCTTAATGAAAAAACCAAAGCTGAAAAGAAAATTTGACTTTCAAACACAAGAATGAGAAGAAGCATGAAAAAGGAAACAGCAAAGAGAAGTCTTAAGGGACTTACCAGAAGTGAATTGTTTACATTCCTACATGGAAAGCCAATATTTCTAACTCTTAAAACTTTTCAGTATCTGGGTAGTTGGTGGGACCACACATACACAGTACACGCATGCACACACATACACACATGCACACACATACAGAGATAGAGAGCGCAGATTGAACTGAATAGGATGGGACTATACCTTAAAAGAAATTAAGGTAAATGGTGAGAGAGAAATGTAGGGGGAGGAAAGAGAGGGAAAGGGAAGGGGATAACTATATGTCATTTAAGAGGCAGGTAGGAGTTTTTCTTAGTGGAGGGAAAAAGAGGAAAGCTGAGAAAAAAAAGAAAAATCAAGAAGTTTACCCTCATCACATTTGACTAAACGAAGGAGTGAAATGCACACTCATTTTGGTATGAAAACCTATCTTACAGTATAAGAAAGTGGGGGAGAAGGAGATATTGCAAGGGGGGGGATGATGGAGGGGAGGGCAAAGGGAGGAGGGAGCAATTTGAAGTCAACACTTGGGGAGGGACAGGATCAAAAGACAGAATAGAAACAATGGGGGGCAGGGTAGGATGGAGGGAAATACAGTTAGTCTTAAACAACACGACTGTTATGGAAGTCATTTGCAAAACTACACAGATATGGCCTGTATTGAATTGCCTGCCATCCCAAAGGGAATGGGTGGGGAGGGAGGGATGGGGAGAATTTGGAACTCAAAGTTTTAGGAACAACTGTTTAATATTGTTGTTGTAACTAGGAAAGAAGACATACAGTTAATGAGGAATAGAAAGTCATCTGGCCCTACAGGAGAAAAGAGAAGATGGAGACAAGAGAAGGGAGGGATGACAGAAGAGAGGGCAGATTGGAGATAGGGAAAATTAGATTGCTTGGGGTATTGGGGTGGGGGGAGGGGATAAAAGGGGAGAAAATTTGGAACCCAAAAATTTGTGAAAATGAATGTAAAATATTAAATAAAAAAAAAGAAAGAAAGAAGGAAGGGAAGTCAGGAGATAGAGATGAAGAGTGAGAGTGGTCTTGGCATGGGGGATGACCAGTTAAAATGTCCTGACCCTGGTGATGGAATGTATTGTGCAAGGAACAGTGTGGAGGACAGGGTGAGTGAATTACAGAATATACAGGGTTTTTAAAGAGTTTAATATTCTTCTAAAAACTGCATTGATTGTATAATAAAAAGGTAACTGGTGGTACGATACATAAGAATTCTGGGCTTAGAGTCAGGAAAATCTGAGTTCAAATTTGACCTCAGACACTATTTAGTTCTGTGACCATGGGCAAATCATTTCACTTGTTTGCCTTAGTTTCCTCAATTGTAAAATGAAGATAATAATAATGCTACCCCTTAGGGTTGTTGCTAGGATCAAACAAGACAATATTTGTAAAAAAATAAAACTCACTCAGGACAAGTACATAAAAGGCACTATATGAATGCTTATTGCCTTCTCTTTCTGTTTGAAGCTTTTTATCTAAAATTATATATTGCTTCATTTATTATTTGACCAATAAATTCTTTGAAATTATATTAACTTCCATAATTTCTTCAAATGACATAGTCACAAAATTTAGAAGCTGTCAAGGTCCTCAGAATCCATCCAGTTCAAGTGTTCTTAAGCTGGGGGTGAATTTCAGGGAGTTATTTAGAAAAGAAAAAAAAATACATCTTTATTTTCATTTGGTTTACTTTGTAATCAGGCATATTTTATTTCATTCATTTAAAAAAAATTTTAAGTAGGGATACACGGCTTTATAGTCTACCAAAAAGGTCCATGATACAAAAACAATTAATAACCCCATATCTCATACAGCTCATACATAAAAGAAATGCCCACTAGTTTTAACATATTCAAAAAGTTGTCATCCTTTTTCTGCTTCAAGAGACCCAAAGAGGGGGATCTATCACCTTCTGAGCTAGGATTCTATATCTGTTCTATTTCCTATTCTCTGGAATAGTCTTGTTCAATTGATGGGTTTGTAGATTGTGGTCTCCTACATAGGGACCTTATGACAGGGACTTCAAAAGTTGCGCCTTCCAGTACTGGATGAGGGTATAGAGACGGGAACAGAGAACAACTGAGTGTGGACTCAAATCCAGAGTTTTAGCATAATCTTGTTGCTATGACTTTTTTTTTTTTGCACTTGTGTTGTCGGGGTAGAGAAGAGATATGGAAGGAATTATCACTGGTGATTCTCTAAAAATTTGTTGATCCTTTGTTTCATTTGATGTGTTTTTTTTTTAAATCATGCCTGAATCAGTTTTCATAGGAATTGTTCCTAGCTCATACTTTTCAGATTATCATCTTTACTCCATGTCCCTATTTCTGTTGTTCCAGGAGAAGTGATACCTAATAAAACTCAAAAGATTTTAATAGTCAGGAAATGTGGTATGGATGACTTAAATTCTTGACTGTTAAAAAGCAACTTGAGAACAAATCATATTTAGTTGCAATGTTTTAGAAGTCTATAGTTAAGAGCAGTTAGGTGGCACAATGGATAGGTAGAATACCAAGTCTTCAGTCAGGAAGACATGAATTCCAATCTGACCTCAGACACTTACTAGTTTACCTTAGTTTCCTCATCTATAAAATGAGCTGGAGAAGGAAATGGCAAGCTACTCCAGTGTCTTTTCTAAGAAAACCCCCAAAATAGGATCATGAAGATTTGGGCCTGACTGAAAAATGATTTAAAAAGTCCACAATCAAGGTTTGTTCCTCCCAAGTGAATCCTTTTCCCTGCCTCCCCATACCTGCAAACAGGAATAAGAAATTGAAATCAAAAGATAATGTATTTAAAACTGGGAGGAATTTTAAAGGTCATCAAGTTCAGCAATTACTTTTCAAGATGAGGAAATTGAAACCCTGAAAGGTTAAGTACATTGTCCAAGGCCATATAGGTCTAAAAGAGGAAGAGTCAAGATTACAACCATGTTCTTCTTTAATCTAGAGTTATTTCCATTGCACCAGAAGATTAAGATTAAGGTAAGATTTTAATAGTTTTTAATAGTCTTTCCCCCCCAATCTAACGGATGCTTTTCTGCTTACTTCTTCTTGCCAATCCTTCCCTCCCCCAAATGCTTAAAAATGACTACTAAATTAATTGTCTGAAGCTTCTTTTTGGCACTGACCCCCTATTGAAATTTTAACCCTTATTAAATGCTGATTATTTAAAGTTTCCTGTTACTTGATGTGAATTAAATCAAGTTTTACTCTTAACTTCTTATTACTCAGAAGTAGACAATTACCTTCTCATCATTCACTTTAAAGCCTTCTTTTGGTTTTTGCCTTTTGATATAAAAAATCTTCACAAATATGAATAAAATCCCTCAAACTAACATTCTACTTGGATACTTCATCTTTGCAGGGAGGTGGCTCTGGGATTTTTATCCTGGTGACCTATTAGAGTCTTTACCATGTTTTATAAAGAATTTTGACCAAAAAAACCCAGGTAACAGACAAAAGTCATGACCCTCAGTGCTGCTTTCTCAGTGGTGGTAGTAGAAAAAGGAACTGAAGTTATTAAGAATTGGTGTTAACTAGACCTTCCTCCTTTGCAGATATATCTGGATTTCACATAGGGTACGCCAGACCCTGCATCAGATGTTTTACAATCATCATCTCACTTGATCCTCACAGCAACCACACTGGGACCTAGGGGCTATTATTATCCCCATTTCAGATGCGAAAGGTGAGATGAAGAGCGCTCATGTCCTATCTAGGATCACATAACTAATGACGGAGGCTGGAGTTTAACTCAGGTCCTCCTGATTCCAGGCCTTATGCTCTTTAAACTACCTAGCTGCCTCTGTAAGCTAGGAGTGCACAACCCTGAATGACTATTAGACTCATTAGATCACTTAGTTAGTTTCATGGAGGGAAAGGGGGTATATTTTAAAATGAAGGCAGTAATACGTATGTAAACAAAAAATATGTAAAACATTTTTTAAAGTATTCATAGAGTTCCTAGATCATCTACAAAAATTAATTTGTGTGGTACTTTTAAATTCTGTCCAGTAATGATTGCATCAAAAATGCTGGTAACTAGGTGACATAGTGGAAAGAATCTTGAACATGTAATCAGGGAAACTGAACTTAAAATTCTACTTTGGACACTGGCTAGCTGTGATCCTGGGCAAATCATTAAACTTTCTGTCAGCTTTAGTTTCTTTATCTGTAAAATGGGGATAATAATAAATACCTCCCAGGATTGTTTTAGGATCAAATGAGCACACACACACAATCACACACATGTGTATATATTATATATACATGTATATACATATATGTACATATACATGTGTTTATACATATAAATGGCTTTGTACATCACAAAGCTCTGTATAAATGCTAGCTATTTATTATTAGTAGTAGTACTACTACTTACTTCCTTATTATTGAGACATTTCAGTTATGTCTGATGCTTTGTGACCCCATTTGGGGTTTTCTTGACAGAAATATTCAAGTCATTTGCTCATTTTTTTTTTTTACATATGAGAAACTGAGGCGAACAAGGTTAAGTAACTTTCCTAGGGTTACACAGATAGTAAGAGCCTGAGGCTAGATTTCAATTCATGAACAATCTTCCTGATTACAAGCCTAGTGTTCCATCTCCTGTACCTAGCAGCTCCAGTAGTACTGCTACTACCAGTAATAATAAATAACTAGCATTTAGTACTATTACGAGTAATAAATAGTTAGCATTCTCACTGCAAATGAAACTTAATCATGTAAATGAGTGGCAACAAAATCAAGAGACTTGTCATGCTCATGGAATGAAAACTATTTACTGACTAGATTACAGCATGTGTTCAAATAAAATAAGTACCCTATCACTTCGTGGGATATGTGATCATGTTCTCCAAAGTCAGTGCCAAAGACCTCTGAAAACTCATGACCTGAGTCCGCAGGTGTGAAAATGTATCCCATTCCATCCTTTCTATAATAATCTCTTATGGAGATTGTCATCACAACTCCACTTAACTTTTATCTCCAACACTCTTCATCTCTGCTTTTTTCCCTCCATTCTGTAAACTTTCAATCTCTCCACTTCTGACCTGAGTATGGCCCCTCACAGGAATTATAACCTAATTGTTACCTGAGAACCTACAGCAGCAGCTGTTGCACAGATGCTTTTAGCAAATTTCCTCCCCCTAACCTCTCACAAACCAGGCTCCTGACCCACAGATCACTTTATGGTTGTGGCAGATGTCTCTTGGAGGGTGAGCTCTGGGACCAATAATAAATAAATGCTCTATGCTCCTAACTTTCATTTTGAAGGGAAAGAGTGAATCACACAGAATATAGGTGAATGAATATGTTGTGATCTTTATGACTGATTCATTACATCATCATTTTATCCCCAAATCCATACCTATTTCAAATTTCCCTATTACTGTATAGAGCACTAATGTCTTCAGTCATTTTGGTTCACAACCTCAGCTACATCTTCAATTCCTCATTCTCCCTCACCCCACATATCCAATCAGTTGCCAAATTCTATTGTTTCTACAATCTCCACATCTCCTATATTTTCCCTTTCTCTCTAGGCTATCACCCTAATTCAGTATCTCATCTCTCCTCTAATCTTGAGTGTTTATTTCAATGGCCTCATAAATGGTCTCCCTGCTTCAATCGTCTCTACTCACCAATCAATCACCCACAGTGACTATAGAAATAGTGCTATATAAATGCCAGCTATTATTGTTGCTCTTGTTATTACTGTAGGAATTGAATCACAACCATAGTGACATTTTCACTTTTATAAAAATGTTACCAAAATGATTTTCCTAAGGTAAAGAAATAACCATGTCATTTCCTTACATACTAAAATCCAGGGGCATAATATTGACTTTAAGATTTTGTGTTATTTCCTTTATCTTTTCCTATTTTAAGATCTGTATTCTGTATGTTTTGCATGTGCATAGTTATTAATGTACTATTTTACTATTTTTGTTGATAATGGGACATGATGATCATTTTTGGAAAACATTGTTTTAAAATAAACTCATGTTACCCATAGCAGATTCTTTGCAAGATCATGTTTTTGCTACCGGAACCATTTTCTGATAATCTTTGCATCCACTTGTGATAATCATTTTGTACCAACTTCTATAAGCAGTGATGATATAGCAATCAATTTTCCTTTTTGATGATATCTTCTCATTTTTATAAATTATTCTGACTTTATAGTGTTTTTATATTTTCTGTAATAAATGTATCATTTTATGCATAGCTAATTCTGAGCAAATCAGAACCAATAAAAAGTCATTTTTTTATCTGTTACGGTATTGCGAATTTCATATTCTGTGACTTTATTCAGCGCTTATGAAATACAGCTTCTGATTTTTTCTTAAAGGAATGATCATAATGTACAGACATGAGTAGTCTATAGGGCTTTGACTCTCCTTTCTTGATCTTGAACCATTTTCTCCCACAATTGTTTTCATTATCATCCTCCCCTATATCCACTCTTTTGTTGAAGACAAATTGTATCCAATTGTATACTTATTAACTTTTGAGAATATAGTCAAATTTGTCATATAATTTCACTGCATTACCTTCTGAAACAGTTATTAGAACTTATTATGAGAATTTCATATTGATTGCATGAGCTGTAATCATATTTGTGATTTTCTATCTAGCCATGCTCATTATTTGCACTGCAAGTTAATTTGACCCGGTGTCCTATAGAATAATATTTCTTATTACCCTTAGGTGCTCAGTGAAATCAACTGCCAACTTCTCTCCGAGGAGAACCTGTAAGTTATTCTTTTATTAGTTATAATAATAATAACTTTGTGGCTTCTGAATTTTTTGAGAGTGAGAATATCAATATGATATGATTAATTTCCTCTAGGATCTTCTTTTGGAATCCTTGGACAAAGAGTACTCCATAATCACACAAATTGTTCAAGAATTATTTGTAGGTAGTCTAAAAATTTTGTTAGCCTTGACACTTTGTGTCTCATTTTCTAATCCCCTACTACTGTTTTTCATTTGTTTCAGGGGTTGGAATAAATAAAAATTAATCATCCAATGGCCAACATGTTATGGATAAACTCACACAGGAAATGGCAGCACTAGAACCTGAATTCACCAAACCTAACTCAAAATCAAATGCTCTTTCTCATATTCCACACTTCCTCACCAGAAGTTCACTGTCCAGTGAGGTAGAATAGAAAAAAAAAAAGACATATACTCAAATGTCATTCATTATTGTTCAATTGTATCTGTCTCTTTGTGGATCTTAGCATGGTTTTCTTAGCAGGCTTTCTTAGCAAAGATATTGAAGTGGTTTGCTATTTTCTTCTCCATCGTATTAAGGCAAACAGAGGTTAAGTGACTTAACCAGAGTCATAGAGTTAGTAAATGTTTGAGGCTGGATTTGAATTCAGCTCTTCTTAACTCCAGGCCCACCACTCTTTCCACTGAGCCACCTGCCTATCCCTCAATATATACAATTGCAATGGCAAGCAAAATAGGATCTTTTGCTGTTTTTGTTTTAGTATAATCAAGAAGTATAATGCCTCTATTTGAATGTGATTAAGGAGGATCTTTCCCACCCATTGTTGGGCCTGGGAAGATTTGTAGAAATGAGACCCTAAGAGACCCTAATTCTCAAGGGATGTGATGTTCTCTGGCTCTAAAAAGTGTATAAACACTCTGAGGTGCTGGTTTTATTTTGGGGATTAGTGACTGGAAGTGTTTGACCAGATCAGGACTTCCGCCCTCAAGCAGCCCCTCTTCCCTAACCCCCCACGCACAACTCATTTGATATGTCGGTGCTTCCTTTTCTGGTAACTATGGTCAGACAGTTGAACCTGTCTGATGAATTATGGTTAGACTTGAGGAAATCATGTCCGTTGATCATTGATTTCTCTGTATTTTCTTTGAACTTCTGGGTACTGACTCTCCTGAACTAGATGAATGATTATATATGCTTGGTTGGAGGAATGATACATGTGTTTGATTAAAGTGATTGTTAACTCCTGAAAAGTTACCTTTCCCTTTATGAATGCAGATCCAAGAACCTGTGATAGCACCCCTCCCCACTTATTTGCTGGGGTGCTTACTGATACAAAATACACAAAGTATGCAAAAACATATACACATGTGCCATAATACAAGATTAGAATATTAGGTTCATAGGTCAGGTAACAAGTATTGTTATTCATCAAGAAAGGGAAAGCTAGAGCAATTAGAGAAAAATGTAAAGCAATGTAACCTAGAGGAACAGTAGCTATAGCAGTCTGCCTTCTAGAATAGTAGAAAATAAAGTATGCAATATGGGTACATTGCAGAATGAAATATGTATGTGCAAATGAATTTATTTAGTTAAGCACTTTCCAGAATAACTTTTATTGTCCAGATAAAAACTACTCATGCAAAAGATGAGTCGAAAGAGCTTATATGTAAACCTAGTGTGCAGCAATAGTAGCTAAATAAATACGTAGATTTAGTCCAATTTTATGCTATAGGCAAGAGGAATGTGAAAACATGATTTAGTTTAGAAAAATGGACTTGTCTGTTACAAGAATGGAGTTTCTTTAGGTCATAGAGCAAGAAGAAACAGCATCAATAGCTTGAACAATCTTTAAAATAATCATTCTAATAGTAATTCCACTCAATGTACTAACTTAGGATTTGTAATTATTTGACATATATATTTGTCAATGTCACTTTCTCCCTCTATTGACCATACCAGGAGTGTTTCCCTATATCCATCCCCCTTTCAATAAGAGGAAAAAAAATCTCTGCCATGTTTGCACAGCTAAATATATATAATCTTTAGCCCATCACTATATTGCTCCAATGATTCCTCATTCTATTAATGTGTACTTGGCAACACAAAAATTAATTTTTCATAAGTCTGATATAATTTGGAAGGATATTATTTTAAGAATGGAATGTTATCCATCTCATGGCCTAACACAAAGGTGCTTTTTGAACAGAATTGAGAGTATTCTCTCAAAAACTAAACAAAAAGGGGATGTAGGAGGAAGCAGAGTGCATTAAATTTCTTTTATGCCCAGGAAATATTTTCCACTGATTCTGCAGTCTTAATTTCCTTAAGCACATCATTCTTTAAGCACAATTTATTTGAAGGGCACATGCTTCTTTTTATAACTAAACTAATGGTGAGACTCTGTATTCCAATTTGAATCAACTAACCTTTCCATCAATTGCCTGACTCATCATTTTCTTCCGCCCTCAAGATGTTTCTTATTTATACTCTTGTCAAAATTATCTGTTGCAGGTGTGTTTTCTCCTAATTAAGAGATAGAATCATGCAACTGAAAAATGAATGGCAATATCCTGGGTGGCTGTGGCAGTGATACCAATTGCAATGCACGTAAAAATTCTTTGCTTAAAAATTCAGAAGGGGCCAAGCATTTTTAGTTTCCAGTGCTTCCAGTGTTTTTAAAATTTCTCAAGTACTATGAATATAGTCATCAGATATTTCTTTGATACTACTTGTTTTTGCTTTATAAGATTGACCATTTTTTCCCCCAATGGTTTTAAGATCTTATTTTCCCCCACCTTTATATTTAATCATGGACAAGCAGTTAATTATCATTTTTAAGCATCTACTATGTACAAGAAGACACTGCGCTAAGCACATATTTTTACAACTCTTTTTGACTTGTTTTCAGTATCATAGATAAGATTGTGATGAGAAAAAGGGTAAAGGAAACAGATACCTAGAGGTGACTTGATTTATTCTGCTATTCAGAATTAATTTGCAGCAGCTTAAAAGGAAATAATTCCGATTTCATGCTCAATTTTGCAATAAAGTTATATGACTGGAAGGACCTGCCTGAAAATCATGATTACAAAAAGAAAAGTGAAACCATCCTTGACTAGCTCCTCTCCTAATGTATCGTACTGCAGTTTAAGAATTAACATTATTTTAAATGTAAAGTATTAAATTCAAAGTAAAAATGCATACAAGTTCCTAAAAGCTTGAATTGTTTTATGGGAATAGAAAGAATCACATAAGTCCTTTATTGTGCCAGTGAGGCTTTCATCTTCTCTTTTTATTCATGAAAAAATTCATAGAAAAGGCCTTTTTTAAGGACTTCATGTCAAGGTGACTTTGGCCTTCACTGAAACTCAGAAGTAAATTGCTTAATAAGATCTTTCTGTGTTTGATAAAATTTATTATATGGAACAGAAGTAATTTCAAGTTCAGGCTACAAAAAAACAGCAAATTTACTTCTATAGAGGACTATCTCATAACAAATCTTTCAACATTACTGATAGAATATTTTTTTAAAAATAGTGGGGGAAGGGATAATTAGAAGGCATTCAGTATTGGAGTGGGGGAGATGAGAGAGGATGAAAAAATCTTGTGGAAGTGAAAGCTGAAAACTCAAAATAAATTAATAAAAGGAAAAATGGACCTTTGTTTTAGGAAGAAGATGGGGATCATCAAAAACCTTTTGTCAATTCCCAAGGACCGCCAACTCTCATTCTCATAATCATTTACCAACTTTCCTTTTCTTTCCAAATTTTATACACTATGAATCCCCTGCATGGACTGTCAATCTCATTTTTTAATCAGTCTGTAGAATCCAAAGAGTTAGAGTTTTACATACACAATGGAAAATGGAGAATTACATAGTGGAAATTACATATGGTGCAAACATATTACTAATGATGAACAGTGCAATAATTAACTGAACTGAAATCACCATGGAGAGACATGCTTGAAAATGAAAGTGAGCTAATCATAAGTATTTGGAATTGAACTATATTTTTTCATTGATCCAGAATTTATTTTTCTCCCTATTTTAGCAATACCTCTCCCCCAAAAAAAGGAAAAGAGAAGGAAAAAACAAAAAGCAAAACATATGTAACAAATATGCATATTCAGCAAAATTAATTCTCATATTGTCCATATTCAACAATGTGTGTCTCATTCTGCATATTTAGCCCATAATCTGTTAGGAGGATAATAGTCTTCCTTACTGGTAATCCATAATCATGGTTGATCATTTTAATGATCCATTCTTAAGACTTTCAAAATTACTAAATTGTTTTTACAATGCTATTGTCATAGAATTGTTTTTATCTTGTTTGCTACAACAGTTCATACAAGTTTCCCCAGGTTTTTCTGAAACCATCCCTTTCAATATTTTAACAAAGCACAATAATGTTCCATTAATTTATATAAAAAAATTAATTTGTTCAATAATTCCCCAATAATGGATATCTCTTTTAGTTCCCATTTCTTGGCCACAACGAGAGAGAGAGAGAGAGAGATGCTACAAGTATATTTTTTTATTTATATAAATGATTTTCCTTTGTCTTTGATTTCTTTGGAGTATAGAAGTAGTAATATTGTAGCTGGGCCAAATGGCATATACAGTTTAATAACTTACTGGGAATAGCTCCAAATTGCTTTTCTTATATTACTTTTTTTATCTTTCATTTTTATTTTTAAAAATTTTTATTAATCTATTTACTAGTGTTCAACATTCACTTCCACAAGATTTTGAGTTCCAAATTTCCTCCCTAACTCTCCTTGTAAGGGAATTGCCAACCACCAGCCTCTTGGACAGCATTCACTGGTCATGACTCAGGTAAACTGAGGGGAGACTGGTAAGGCATGAACAAGATGGCGCTGGGAGGAAGGGTTCTGCCCCTGTTTTGCTCAAGGCTATTTTCCTGGGCTTTTGGCGAACAAAGAAGGCCCAAAATGTTTTTCTTTCTAGGGACTACGTGTCCACCCTGGGCAGTCCTGGTCAAAGGTATACTACTTCCTTATAAGGGCAAACTAATTGCTGATAGGTTCACTTAGGGCTCTAGTGTCAGAAAAGAGATAAAAGCACCACTCACTGCTTGAATAAACCAAGTTCTTACTATCTTGTCTCCCACCTTGGTCATTGCTTCCAGCTCACTCCACCACGGCCTGCGGGCCTCTGCTGGTCAGATAAGACCTGTGGGCCTGAGATATCAGGCTCAGACTCCCAGGTCCCTAACATCTCCTCTCCACCCTTCCCAAGACATCATGTATTCTGATTATCCTTTCCCCCAATCTGTCTTCCTTTCTATGATATCTCTCCCTTCTCTCATTCTGTTCCCCTCTTTTTTCTTGTAGGGCAGGATAGATTTCTATATCCCATTGCCTTTACGTCTTATTTTCCAGTTGCATATAAAAATAATTTTTAACATTCATTTTTAAAACTTTGTATTCCAGCGTCTCTCCCTTCCTCCCTCTGTGCCCACTCCCATTGAGAAGTCAAGCAATTCGACATAGTTTATACATGTCCAGTCATACAAAACACTTCCAAAACAGTCATGATGTGAAAGACTAACTATATTTCCCTCAATGCTATCCTTCTCCTCATTTATTCTTTCATCTTTTTTGCCCCTCCTCAAAATTGTTTGCTTCTAATTATCCCCTTGTCTCATTTGCACTCTCTTCTATCATCCCCCCACCCATTTACTTCCTCCCTACTTTCCTGTAGTTTAAGATAGATTTTCATACCAAATTGAGTGTGCCTGTTGTGCTCTCCTTAAACCAAAGCCAGTGACAGTAAGGTTCACTCATTCCCACTCACTTCACTCACCCTCCTTAACCACCATTGAAAAAAACTTTTTCTTGTCTCTTTGATGTGAGAGATAATTAACACCATTCTATTTCTCCCTTTCTCTTCCCAATATATTTCTCTCTCACCACTTAGTTTTAATTTTTTAGATATCTCTTCATATTGAATTCAACTTGTGCCCTCTGTGTGTGTGTGTGTGTGTGTATATATATATATATATATATATATATATATATGTATGTATGTATGTATAAAATCCCTCCAAGTATAGTAATACTGAGAAAAGTCTAAAGAATTACAAATATTATCATTCCATATAGGAATGTAACTAGTTCAACTTTAGTAAGTCCCTTATGCTATCTCTCTCCTGCTTACCTTTTTGTGTGTCTCTTGATTCTAATGTTTGAAAGTCAAATTCTCTATTTATATCTGTTCCTTTCAACAAGAGTGCTTCAAAGTCCTCTATTTCATTGAATGACCATTTTTCCCTTGGAAGTATTATACCCAGTGTTGCTGTGTAGGTGATTCTTGGTTTTAAACCTAGCTCCTTCGATCCCTGGAATATCCTGTTCCAACTCCCTGAATCCCTTAATGTAGAAGGTGCTAGGTCTTGTGTTATACTAGATGCTTCCCATTGACCCTCCAAGTTGTCTTGGTCTGGAGATTTGCTTCACTCCATCATTCTGTGGGTTCTAGACTCTAGAGTAGGCCAAGAGTCATTTCTTCCAGGTATTTGGCTGGGTTTGCAGGGAAAGCTCTAGCAAGTCCCTGTTTTCACTCTGCCATCTTTGTTCTTCCCCTCCATGTTGTTTTTCAGAATTGCTGTGCCAATCTCCAGGTCCACCAGCATTGAATTACCTGCACCTGTTTTCCCATACACTATTCAGCTTTCATAATTTTCTCTTTTTTGTCAGCTTCACCAATTTGATGGAGTTGCAGTCCAACTTCAGAGCATCTTTAGTTTGCATTTTTCTAAATATTAGGGATTAAGAGCATTTTTAATATGTCTATTGATAGCTTGGATTTCTTCTTCTTAAACTTTTTGTTCATCTTCTTATTAATTAGGGAATGCCTTTTCTGATTAAAACTTGAGTCAATACTTTTCATATGATGTGTGCTTATAAGAGTGATACCCACTGAAGTACTAGTAAACATTCTTTTGCTAATGACTCAGAAAGGCAAAAATTTAGTTTCTTGGAAATGAGAACTTTATCTGAGAGATATGCTGCAAAGTTTCCTCTTCTCTCACCCCCATTTAACCATTTTCCTTCTAATTTTAGCATCATTAGATTTTTTTGCATAAAAACTAAGGAAAAAAAAAACTTGTTTAACCACTCCTCAGTTGGAGGGCATCCCCTCCATTTCCTAGTAGTTGCATCACTGGGAGAAAGAGGTGAGGATCTCTGATATGGCACTCACCCGTTGAGTGCTTTTTCCTCCTCACCCATTGCCATGCAGGACAAGTCTGGTCATCACATCAGTGCCCCATGTCCATGGACTAGGGAGGATCTTTCAGTCCTCCTGTTCAGCTGTTAAACCTGGACACAATTGGTAAGGTGAAAGTTTCTGCTATCATCTGTCCCCAAGGCTTGTTGTTTTCACTTCAATCAGGGGAGGCCTCCACTGATTCTGGTTTTCTTAAGGTGCTCCCAAGCTATCTTAGCAGAACATCTGCTTTGCCCTGACTTTTAATTATTTCTGCTTTTCAAAATTTCATTTGAGGCAATTTTTTAAAATAAATTTATTTGTTTTCAGTTTTCAACAATCATTTCCATAAGTTTTAAATTTTCTCTCCTTCCCTCCCTGCTGCCTCCCTGAGGTAGCATGCAATCTTATATGTGTTCTATGTATACATTCTTATCAAAAATATTTTCACATTATTCGTTTTGCAAAGAATTAAAATGAATGGGGGAAACCATAAGAAGAAACAAAACAAAACATAACAGAAGAGAAAATAGTCTGCTTCATTCTGTGTTCTGATTCCATAGTTCTTTCTCTGGATGTGGATGGAATTTTGACTCAAGAGTCCTTTGAAAATGTTTTAGTTCCTTGCATTGTTTTCAAGGGCTAAGTATCAGAAACAATCCTCAATCAATGTGGCTGTTACTGTGTATAATGTTCTTCTGGTTCTACTCTTTTTGCTCAGCATCAATTCATATAAGTCTTTCAGGGTTTTGCTGAAGTCCACCTGTTCATCATTTCTTATAGCAAAATAGTACCCTATTACAACTTAGTCAACCATTTCCCAATTAATGGGTTTTGCCTCGATTTCCAGTTCTTGGCCACCACATAAAGAGCTGCTTTAAATATTTTTGTACATGTCGTACCTTTTTCCATTTTTATGATCTCTTTGGGATATAGCCCTAGAAGGGATATTGTTGGATCAAAGGGTATGCATATTTTTGTAGCCCCTTCTGCATAGTTCTAAGTTGCTCTCCAGAATGGTTGGATCAGCTCATAGTTCCACCAACAATGAATTAGTATTCCAGCTCCCCCACATCTTCTCCAACATTTATCATCTTCCTGTTTTGTCATGTTAGCCAATTCAGTAGATGTGATGTGGTACTTCAGAGTTGTTTTGATTTGCATTTCTCTAATCAACAGTGCTTTAGAGTATTTTTGTATGACTATAGATAGCTTTAATTTCTTCCTCTGAAAACTTCCTGTTCATATCCTTTGACCATTTATCAATTGGCAAATGACTTGCATTCTTGTAAATTTGACTCAGTTCTCTCTGTATTTTAGAGATGAAGCCTTTATCACAAACACTAATTGTAAAAACAAAAAAATCCCCTATTTTCTGTTTCTTTCCTAATCTTGGTTACATTGGCTTAGCTTGTTTCAAAAACTTTTCAGTTTATTGTAATCAAAATTACTCATTTTACATTTCACAATGTTTTCTGTCTCTTGTTTTGTTCTAATTTTCTCTATTCTACGTACATCTGACAAATTCCTTGCTCCCCTAATTTGTTGATAATGCTAACTTTTATACCTAGATCATGTAATCATTTGGACTTCATTCCTGAAACAGTGTCAGGCATTAATCTATGCCCAGTTTCTGTTGAGGCAATATTTTTACTGCATTTGTGGGAAAATTTCAGAGAACCTGTTTCCCATCTTTCATCTTCCCAAAATGCTCTTCCAGTTTCCTAGTGTGTTGAGTCCACCAGTTTGTGGATTTGTGAGAAGACATAGAGAAGTGTCACAGAATTTGGAAAGCTGTGGATGGGTTGCAATCTGCACTCTAGCAGAAATTATCCACACCAGTAGAGTCAATGGATGATTAAAGTCTCAAAATAAAAGGGATAAAAGTAAATAAAATGCCAATACAAAGAAATACAATATAGTAAATTGGTTATAATATGGGGTACTAAAGATCTTCAAATGTTATAAAATTTTATGAGAGTATACTTTCCACCCCAGTCATGAGGAGCTTAAATCTAATGAGGGAGATTGTCCAACTACTTAAAAAAAATCTTACATTTTGAAACATTTAGAGAGTAGGACAGAGTATAGTACTCATTATGTAATATATAAAATAAGACAAAAAAGCAACTAGAGATTGTTTTTTTCTCTTAAAGTCATGGAGTTGAGTTAACTTTCTGTAACAGTAAGCATCTCAACATGCACAGGGGCATCTTCATTCATAAAAGGAAGGGCAACTTATGAGGGGTTAACAATCATTTTAATCAAGCACATCTATCATTCCTTCAACCAAGCACATATATCATTAACCTAGTTCAGGGGAGTCAACACCCTGAAGTTCTAAGAAAATACAGAGAAATTGATGATCAATGGACATGGCTTCCTGTGCCTGACCATAATTCAACAGAGTGGTCCAGTTGTCTGGCCATGGTTCTCAGAGAGGGAAACATAGACATCTGGATTTTCAAAGGCAATGAGGCTCTTTAGTGGCTTCCCAGAGGCCTTGTCTGGCCAAACAAACACTTCCAGTAAGCCCCAAAGTAAAACCTTACTCAGCATATTTATACCTTTTTTAGAACCAGACGGCATTACAACCCTTGAGATCCATTGCCTAGTTAACAAAAGACTTGGGCCTTCCCCCAAATCTTCCCTAATCAAACGCCACTTAATGGGCAGGTCCATTAATGGGTAGGGAAGATCTTTAATCACATTAAAATAATTAGCAATACAAATACATATACTGTCTATTTAAGGAAACTCTTGTTTTTGTGCTTTACTCCTTGTAAAGATTCTTGAGTGAAAAAGGCAAGGTTCAATCAGAGGCACTTGACTATACTAAAACACAAACAGCACAAGATCCTATTTTGCTTGCCATCACACTCTCTTGGGAATGTATTTAGTTTTTAGGGATGCAGTTTTTGTCTAAAATATTAAATAAAGTGACAGACTAAGTTGAGGCCTGAGCTTCCACCACCCTTTTTGAGAGAATTAGAATCCACAGTACATTAGGGCCCAACCACACAATGGAAGATTTTCTTGTCTCTTTAACCCCTAAGTACACCACAAGTTCCTGAACTCTTAACTTCATTAAAGAAGGTTGGTTAAAACTAAATTGACTCCTCAAAGGAAATCTATTCTTTCTAAACAAAACTATATTAATTACTTCAAATCATCAATTAATCAAGTTTTGATTGAGAATCTGTACTACTGTCACTAATATAATGCTATCTAGGTTTGTACCCAACTGTATGCACAAAGGTTAATGCTTGTCCCCAGTGTCTGCTGCCTCACCTTACTGAGTTAAGTACCTTTATTTACATCTAGTAACGTGCTAGAAAAGAATTTAGAAAAAGCATTCTAGCCTCAAGGAACCTATTTTTTTTCCTAATAACTTAATTTTGTAGAAACTTTTAATAATGATGATCATCAGCAAAAAGTAATTTTCTTGGGATTTAGATAACAATATGGGCTTATGAAATAACATGAGAATTAGAGTGTGCCCTAAACACTTATGCTGAAAGTCACACTAAGCATTGTTAGCTACTTTTGTTCTCAAAGTATATGATATTTGCTAATATTTAATGTAATTTAAGAGATATTTTATGTAACAATCTCTGTTTCATTCATACATAAAAATGTATATATAAATTGATTTTTAATTTATGAAATTATGAAATGAGAGCAGACACACCTAGTTCTTTGAGTACTCTCCAGGAAATGCCAGGACTGGCAATAAGAAATGGAGTGGCAATCATCTTTAATTAGCCACAAAAAATGTAGGGGCAAACAGCCCAGCATACATAAAGAGTGAAAGGGGTACAGAGGCAGATGGCATAGGAAATAGGATGGGTGAATGGAGTATGGGGAAGAGGATGGGGAGTGGTACAGATAATTTTAGAGTTGGGAGTACTAAGCAGAAAGTATCCAGTAGAAGAGTGCTGGGTTGGGGTTAGGGGGGAAGGAGAGTGGTGAAGGCAACATGTTCTTGTCATCTCAAAATTATCAACACCTTTTTCATATTCTGCTGGCCTGAAATTATTTAAGTCAGGAATTTAGCTGGAATTTACATATTATAGGACCAGAACCCTGACAGCTGCACCTAGATGGCTTCTGCAGATTCAGCACATATTACCAGGATGTGAACTTTGCTTAATATATGATACAATTTATGAATTATACTCCCATTGAAGTTCGGGACACTTTGCATGTGGATTTTAAGTTCTCCTTTGCAATTTTATTTGCTGCTATTGTCCCTTTATACTAGCTATTTATGAATATATTTGCTATACTGACTAGAAGGAGCATGTCAAGTGGGCCAGAAAAAGATACATTTTTTTAACACTACACATGTATGCATATATACAACATATACATATATAAATATGCACAAATGTCTATACTTCAAATTACATTTAGTAATGCTGTTTAGAATCAAAAGATGTTTATTTTGTATAATTTAGGGCAAATTTCATAATCTCTATGTATATGTTTCTTGTTATTGTATTTGTCCTTTTTCAAAGAGCACCATGACATCAGGGAAATGCTGACATGACTTGAAGGTCACTTTGATTTGAGGGAGGGAAAACTGGGCAGGGTCATTAGCCTCACTTTCTCCTCCAGAGCCATTTGAGTGCAGTGACCATATATTCATCAGGATGAGTTGAGATGGTCCAGGATGCAATGGGAGGCCTTGATCCCTCTAGGCCAAGGTTTTTTCAGGTTTTTACTCTGATTGTGCATAATGCCCATTCATTCCCATACCTTTAAAAAATGAATCAAGAGATTAATTTAAAAAAATTCAAACTGGGAGGGGAAGACTCTCAGGGTTGCTAGTCAAAAGAGGAACAGTTATTATTGATATTCACTCTGTGGCAGGAGGGCCCAAAATATAGCCATGAAATGGTGCTTAGGCAGGGCTCTATTGGGGTCCAATCTTTGACCTCCAGAGAGAATTGGGTTTAAGGTTTGGTCTTTGAGAAAAGAGAAAGGAAGGAAGGAAGGGAGAGAGAGAGAGAAAGACAGAAATAGAGAGAGAGACAGAAAGACAGACAGAGAGGGAAGGGGGAAGCAAAGAAAGATGGAAGGAAAGAAGGAAGAAAGGAAGCAAGCAAGGAAGGAAGGAAGGAGGCAAAGAATGAAAGAATCTGGCCAGTAAAACCCAATTTAACTAGGCAGCTTCTGATCATCAAATTTAATTTTCCTTTGTAGGAGAGAGTGAGAGAGAGGGAGAGGACTAGCTGGGTTATCCACATGGCTCCTACTACTCTAAAATTTAAGGGGAGTTAGATCAAAAAACTTGAAGGCACTTTCCATCTCCCAAAATCTTGATGCCTGTAAAATATTTTTAAGTAGAAGAAGAAAAAAAAGAATTTCTAATTTATCACTCAGATTAGCTATAATGGTTGATTCATTCTACATTACACACACATACACAAACACACACTTCTATATAAATGCAGCTAATGCTTCTTGCATCTTGGCTTTTGAATACTAAATTACAGGGTAATACATTTGGAAAGGACTCTAGAATGCGTTTTGTTAGCCAAGTTGGGAGAAGAAAGTGAGTGACCTTGCACAGCCCTCCTTCACTCAAATCAAAGTCAACTGCAAGTCATGTCATCATCTTGATATCATGGTTCTCTTCGAGAATGAAGGATGAACACAACCTTAGTCAAATTAGCGTTGTATGGCTAATATTCATTAGCTATACTTTATGTTTTTCTGCTTGGCTTGCACAAAATACATCCTTCCCTATCTTATAACCATGCTGTTAATATTTTTATGAATTAATTGGGTGATAGCACATATTATGCATATGCTTTGCAATTTGCAGATATTACAAAGATGGGACAGACAGTTAACAAAAAAAAAATGTAGGCATTAAGTTCAAAAGGATTTATACTCTAGAAAATTACACTGATTAATGTCCCAAGACGGACACTGATAAGCATTCAGTAGATTTAATAGAGTGAAGATTCCTTCAGGGGATTGACCATTTTTTTTTTAACTCTAGTATGACACATTGCACATAATGTTTGGTAAATATTTTTTGAATGAATGCTCATCATTTAATGTGGAACTTAAATTCCTTATTCTTTTGATGAGTATGTTATATAAACAAAATTAAAATCTTAGCCATTCAAAATTAACTGTATTTATTGCTTCCTCCTTTATTTATTATCTGCCATTTGGTTCTTACTAATGTAATTAATAAGAATTTAATCTCTAGGAAACCTCTGTCATTAATATGTAATATATATTTGTCTCATTTTATACTGTGTATGTCCCTAAAATTTTCAGGGATATTTTAAAATTACTGCAAGAACTAAATATTAAGAAAAAAGTTATGGAGAATCTTTTTGAAATTTGAGGAAATTTTCCTCATTTTCCTTTGTAGGTCGTATTTTTTTTCTAAGAATCAAAGCATACTTGTACCACAGTTCTCCTCAAAACATGTTCAAACTCATTGTATGATTTAATATTTTTTCTCATGAAAAGTAGTTAAATTAGTAAGTCTGTAATTTCCAACTCTGTTCTGTTTTTATGCAACTGCTCTGGTTACATCTAATCAAGTCTTAAGGCACATTTTTTAGGTTAAGTATAGTAACTGGACCTATGGCTTTATTGATACAGAGAAATGCTTGAAAATTCCCTCTACCAAAGCAAATCAACACCTTCTATGCTTAGGGAATTGCCTAGAGCAGTGAGCAATTAAATGATTTGTCCAGGGCCATTACATTATTAGATTCAGGACTTGAACTCACATCCCTCACTACAAGGTCTTCTCTCTATTTACTGGACCGTAGTTTTCTCTACAAAGTCTCAGAAACTTTGCAACTATGGATCCCTGCAATGTTTAATTTACATTATCACTTGGCCATGAAATCTACATGGTCCTTTAATTTATTTCACCAAAGAATATGGAATTGTTGTATTGCTGCCTGGATAAAGAAAGTAACATTTTACAAAAAAAATGTGTGAATCGGAAAAGAAAAAAAAATGACCAGGAGGAAGTTATTAAAGGAATTGAGGAGTTTGGGGGTCATTTATTGTAAAGGTTATAAAAAGACCAAGGAAAGAATCTTTCTCATCCTCACTTTATCTGACTAGCAATAATGTCCAAAGATGCTACTAGAGTCCTTTATTGTACTTAAAGCACCAATTGATTAAATGTTAAAAGTAACTTACCATGCATTTGATTAGAGCCCATGTGCTAATGAAGCTAAGCTCATGAATCAAAGCAACATGGCCCAATTAACTTTGCTATATTTCTTGACCTCAGCTTGCTCCTTTAACTGTGGTCATCCATCTCTCATACATAGGTGAATGGGTAAATGAAATTTATTTCTCTTATTAGAAAAAAACAACTCAGAGTGAGTTTCTTATTGATAATAGATTGGCATCATCACTATGTTTTTGAATAGTTGCTCTTACAGAAATTCCCTATTAGCAATCTGTAAATAATTCCTATTTCATCATGAATGAAGCACTGTTCTTGAAGTCAATAACATAAATACTAGCACTAGTAATAACATTTCATATTTACATACGGTTTTACATTTTAAAAGCATGCGTATATATGATATCATTTTATCCTTTTGGCAAACCTGTGTCAATCCAAAAGCATTTATTAAATGCTTACTATGTTCCAGGCACTATGCTAAGTGACAGAGATCCAAAGAAAGGCAAAAATAAGGTCTCTACTCTTAAAGTGCTCACAATCTAATAGAAAATGCATAGATACTTTTTATTATCCCCATTTAGTAGAAGAGAAGACTGAATCTCAGAGATTTTAAGTCCCTTCAGTATAATACATTTTGTGTCAGAAGCAGGACTCTAAACTAGATTTTTCAGATTCCAATTCTAGTGCTCTACTTTATCTTGCTGTCTTTTCAGAAAGATCTGTGTTAAAATTGTCTGTAATCTTACTATTTATGTGACTATTGACAACTTTCTTAGCCTCTGTAAACTGTTTCCTCATCTGTAAAATGAAGGATTAGATTTGGTTTCTACGGTTAGGCACACCCTTAAGTAGCATTTATAGAGCTAAATGTTGGTCCTGAATGCTAGGGATACAAAGGAAGGCAATGAGAAATTCTAACTTTTGTAGGAACTTATTGTCTTATGTGAGAGATAGAATGTAAACAGCTATGTAAAAACCAGATGTTTACAAGATAAATTGGGGATAGTCTTGTTAATATTAAATTTGATTTTTAATTTTTTTTAGAAGGTAAGACTTTAGCTGAGATATGAAGGCAGCCAGGGGATCAAGGAGATGGAGAGGAAGGAGAATATTTCAGGCAGTGAGAGGGTTCAAATTAAGGAAATGGATGGAAGTGTCATGTACAAGTTATACAAAGGAAGGCAGCATTACTAGATTACATGGAGGGGGAGTAAGGTATAAGAATACTGAAAGGCGAAGAAGGAAACATATTATAAATGGCCTTAAAAGTCAAACAAAGGATTTTATATTTGATCCTTGGGGCCAGTGGACTTTATAAAATAGGGGAATGACATGGTTAGATCTGTGTTTTCGGAAGATCAATTTGATGGCTGGGTGAAAGACGATCATTATAAATTTTAATTGCAACCATTTTCTTAAGAGAATTATCTTTATTCATTCTTTTGTGACATTAAAAACGCAATTTCTCTCTATTTGTTTTTTGTCCCTTCCCATGTATTTATTTAAGAGAAGTTTGAAATTTGGACTAGTATGAAATTTTGTGAGATTATGCTGAGAAACTATAAAACTAGTAAGTATGATAGAAGTATAGAAGTACCTTTGGTAAAGGTCAGAATAAATGGCTATGAAATTTCTCTGAAGTGTAAGAAACTTTTTTTCTTTTGAATTTATTCAGTGGAGTTACTTTTGGTTTATATGAATGTAACACTTGAATGATTGAGGAGGGTTTTTATGAATTATAAAACAAATTAAAGGTACAGTTTCTATAATATATTAATGTTAAAAGTTGTGTGTATCCCTGCAAACTTACAAAAAACAATAATTATTTCATATACTTAAGGAAAATGAAGTTAACCATTCGGTATAATACCTTTTCCCAGAATATGTCAAGGGGTTATTGAGACACAAATTTACACAATGAAAAATAATGTGGCAGATCATGACCTCTATAGTCATGATACATTGCATGCTTTTAGAATGTGTCATCACAATATGCTATAAAAAGCCTGTACTCTATGAGGTGGCATCACTATCATCGTTCTTGGATGGGATGAGGGATATTTTTATCCCAAGGTGGTTTGAAGTTATTTTACATGTCTATGTTCCACCTTGACTTTTGCAATTTCACAACACTGTTTAAAAACCAGTCACATTTTTCCTTGCTCTTATATACCAAATGAATGCTCAATATTCATGTAATACACTTCTGTTAAATATTATTTAGTTAAAGTAGAATACAGCAATGTAGCACTTTGTGTTGGGTTTCAAAAATGCATTTCAAAATTGCAATACAGACTTTCAATAATAAATAATATGTTGGAAAAAGTTATTGGAAAACACAAAAATCTCACTGGTTCACCCATAGAAAATTATAATAAGTGATGCAAGAAAAAAGAAATGTATCATTAATACAGAAATTATGCTTGAGAAATAGGTTTAGGTAATGGGTGCTCTTTTAAGTATTTATATATTACCTACTATGTGCCAGGAGCTGTACTAAGTCCTTTTTATAAATGTCTCATTGGATCTTAATGGCAACCTTGCAAACTAAGTGCTGTCATTGTACCCATTGTACAGTTGAGAAAACTGAGACAGTTTAAATATTTTGCTCAGAGTTACATAGCTTGTAAGTGTTCTGAGAATAGAATTGAACTCAGGTAGAACGAGTTGATTTCAGATCCAGTATTCTATCCACAGCACATTATGTACCTTTAATATTTATTATTCTTCATATTTCCCACTTACAGGGGTCTTTTTTAAAGTAATTTCCACTAATATTAAGTAACTACTAAGTTAAAAGTACTCTGGTAAAAGGAATTTTCTCTCTTTCCTCTCTCTCTCTCTCTCTCTCGCTCTCTCTCTCTCTCTTTCACACTATCAGTTTGATAAAAGTGTTTTGTAAACCTAAACATATCATAGAAATATGAGCTATTATTAAAATTTTGTCGCCAAAAATAACCTATGAATTCACTGATTTCAGTTTCTTGCCCCAGGTTATTAAGCATTGTATTTTGTAGGTTAGAAATTGGACCAAAATTCTGCTCAAATTATACTTAACTTTTTTACTTAAATCTCATCAATATTAAAATAGGTAATTTAACTGAAAAATAGTACTTGGATTAAATTAGTTTTTGAAATATACAGTTTTTTATAATTCATTAAACATTTTTATGATCACTGTAAAGCATATGGAAAATTAACATGGAGGAATATTTGTTCTATATTGTATATGTCCTCCTTGCTTCTAGGAAAAGGAAAGATACGGCTTTGAAAATGAAATGCATGTTTATAGGATTTTGATTTCCGATGTAAAATTGTTTAGACAATATTTAACAAAACTTTCAGGTCCCTTTAGTGCTTTATATTCAAATTTTGACATGTGATAAAAATGTCTGAGTAGAAAAAAGTCCTCATAATAGATGTCACATATAGTACTTTAAAACTTATATACTCACATCCAATATTAAAGAGTTCACAGTAATTGACTCATAAGTTTGAAAGGAAAATATAATGCCAGGTGTCTGTTAAATATAACTCTAAGAATTTATAGAACATATCCAACTGTAATACAAAAGTGCGTTTTAAATCTTTTTTTAAATATGAAAATCATATTCATCTTTAGTGCGCTAACAAAGATTTTTCTTTGCATAATGCATATCCTCAATCTTTCATGCACTGCGCATCATGTATAAATCTGGAAAAAAAAAATTCTCCTCTGGAAAGTGGAGGCCAGAATATGCATTCCTCTTTTGGAATGTAAATAGCAAATTTAGAATTACAGAACTTATTTTTAAATTCATTA
Organism: Bettongia penicillata ogilbyi; assembly: GCA_023548195.1. Taxonomy (NCBI): domain Eukaryota; kingdom Metazoa; phylum Chordata; class Mammalia; order Diprotodontia; family Potoroidae; genus Bettongia; species Bettongia penicillata. Next base: position 5,676,362 of record JAJHZJ010000242.1, on the reverse strand, counting down.
AGTCAAAGGTTAGACTAAACCAGAAATTAAAAGACCATTTGCCTGGTGGAATGTAGAATACATATCTCCCTGAAGAGAAAAGCATTCCATTATAGATTCAGGTTATGTCTACTTAAAGTTACTGGCAAATTTGGAACTGAAAAATCTAAGTTGATTGCTTCATATATTTATGACATATTTGTATAAATCAGAATTGGCTTCCTAAATCTCAACTTAAATCCCATTTTAATTCTGAATGAAGTTTTTTTTCCTGGACCTTCAGCTTCTCTACTCCCATTGCACACACAGACTTCTATCAGATTATCTTCAATTTGCGTGTTGTTTCTTCCATTAAAACGGGAGCCTCTTGAGGGCAAGCAATGTACCTTTGTATTTCTTTGTACCTTAGCATTTAGTATAGTGTCTGGCACATAGTAAGATTTTAATAAATGTTTGTTGACCAACTTGCTGAATTTGGGGAACTATGTAAGTTTTGACTTAAAGCTAAATAATTTTATACATTTCAGAGCAAGTTCAACAGATCACATTTCAATTTTAGTTGCAATTCATTCTACTTGTTCTCGATATTAAGTCCATTTAGTGACCCGTAGTGACAGCATTTTCTTGGTCACCTTCAAAGTCAGATTCAATTGTGTCTGCTTCTGATAAATTATGTAGCTGATGATCTGAAGGTCTTAGTTTTTTATTTTTTTTAAATAATGACAGCTTTTCAGGCAACCAAAATTCAGTTTATTTAGTCAATCATGCTCTAGATTAAAATTAATACACTGAAGCAGGTTGGTTACTAGAGCAAATTAGTAGATGTGCCTTAGGCATCATCCATCCTGTAAAAGTAAACAGAGGGTTCTACTTTTATTGTCCAAATATTTTGAGGGGGAAAAAATCTAGATTGTTTATAAATAATATGTATAGGTAAGTCTTTATCTTCTCATTTTTTAAATTGGAAAATAATATTTGTAGATCTGAGAAGAAAGGTACTCTCTTTTTTCCAAGAGGGATGGACCAGAATACCTAAGAGGCATAACAGAACAAAAATGAAAACTTACTACAATTCTCCATGTACAGCATTTATTTGTAGCATATGTCTCTTCCACATGATAATGTTCTGGTAATTTTCGAAGAGACAGCAGATTTGGAATGCAATCTTGAGTCCTGGGGGAGAGTTTAAACTTTACGAGGTGTCATAGCTATAACAAGAAGGTCAGTAGTCACATTTCATGGTGGTTTTTCAAATGTCTTTTTTTTTTTTTTTCATTCTGAGTGGTGTTAGAGAAGGGAATGTGTGGGAAGATGACATCAGTTGATGTTGCACGGGGAGGATAGTTTTAATAATCAGACTTGCTGAAAAGTAAACACCATCATCCAGTCATTTGCTAACTAGAGTAATAATAGAAAGCAGTGGCATGATTTTTGCCTGATAAATATAAGGAAATACATATTAGGGAGTATACCAAAAGATATTACTTAAACTGAGTTTATAAACTTTTGGATTCATTAGAACCACATCATAATATGACTTCCTTATTCAAAGATTTAGATTTTCTGTAAAACAAGACTATACCCTAGAAACATAATTACATAAATAAGAAACAAGTTTTCTCCATCTATATCTGTCTATATATCTGTATGTATAATTAAATATCTATCCATCTAGCTAGCTAGCTACATATCCATGTATTTATGTGTGTATCTATCTATCCATCTAGCTAGTTAGCTACATATCTATGTATTTATGTGTGTATCTATCTATCCATCTATCTAGCTAGCTAGCTAGCTATATATCTACATATTTATGTGTGTATGTATCTGTCTATCCATCTATCTACCTATCTATGTTAACCAGATAAAATTGAAGCTAAATTTTATTTCCTCCAACTCTGACACCTAATCAAAGTGGGAAGGTCACATTCTATTTCCTTTCTTAACATTTATGTATTTTCCTTTCTTATGTATGTATGCATATTACTTTCTTAACATTTATGTATATCTGGAGAACAAGGTGAACCAAGGGATAGGGTGCCAGATCTGGCATCAAGAAGGCTCATCTTCCTGAGTTCAAATCTAGTCTTAGATTCTTGCTAGCTGTGTGATCCCAGGCAACTTAACTATTTATCTCCATTTCTCTTTCTGTAAAATGAGCTGGAAAAGGAAATGGCAAGTCACTCCAGTATCTTTGCCAAGAAAATCCCAAATGAGGACATGACGAGTTAGACATGACTGACATATGACTCAACAAAAACAGTTGTTATAATGAGTAGTAACACACACACACACACACACACACATATATATATAAGCATGTGAGTTTAGGCATGCAATATATGATGATGATGATGGTCATATTTGTATTTATATAGTGCTTTAAAGTTTACAAAGCATTTTGTAAATATTTAATTTAATGTTCATAACAACTGTGATATCTAGGTGCTATTTTTATCCTAGTTTTACAGGAAGGACACTGAGGCAGAAAATAGTTAAGTGATTTGCCCAGGATCACACAGCTAGTAAGTATCTGAGACAGAATTTGAATTCAAATCTATGTATGTTTATGCTCAGACACACATGTACACACCTATACAGATATATAAATGCAAGTCAAAAAGTGTTGGGAAATTGTTTCCAAAGATACAGGGATGGCAGCCATGGAAAAGAGGTCTGATAGCAACAGGAAATAGCATAAGCACTACCCTTTTCTCATCACCTCCAGTTTCACAAACGTGTTAATGCTTCAGGCACGCCACAAGCCTAACATTCCAATTCAAGGTTCAAAGTCATTCAATGCTCAGTTTTATAGACAGTTTTAGACAAAGAGCTGACATGGGACTAAGAGACTACTTCATTCCCTGTGGCACAAAGCAGTGAATGACAGGAGGGCATTTTCTGAATTGTTCAATGAGGGGCCAGTATTCAGGAAACTTGACTGATCATTACTCAGCAAGGTGGTGTCTATGGAGGTGGGTAACACTTGGTCTCTACTAAATAATTAATCTTTGGCATACAGGCATTCTGGGGCCTGGGACCACACCAACCAAACTGACTTTCACTCAAGTAGCTTAGATAGGTAGGTAGGTAGGTAGGTAGATAGATGAAATCTTAGAAGAAGTATGACATTGTGGTTAGAGAATTGAGGATAAGTCTTGGAATGAGGAAAACCTGAGCTTAAATCCTTAGTCTGACATATATCAGTTACATAAGTAACAATTTCACTATCCAGTATTATATTCTACTTATAAATTTCTGGCCTATATTGTTGAAGAAAATTCCACTCTGAGAATTCTTACATTAATCAGATTATATATGTGTATGTAGTATGTATGTGGGTGTATAATTGTCATATGTACATTTCTATGTATGCATTTGCTATTTTCAGTAACACATTGTACTTATTCAGTGCGTAGGGTCATATCCAAATAATCTGTAATATTGTCTGATAGTTATTAATGACCTAGTAATTGTGTGACACTTGGAAAGTCACTCATATTGGTTTTCTCAAATAAAATGATGAAAATAGCTCTCTGTGAGAACCTAAATCATAGGTTTTCTATGAAGTTGAAAAGAGATACTGTATGTAATGATCTTCATAAAGTTTAAGATGACGTATCTTCCATTCTTGGGTTAATGATGTTGCTAATGATGATGATATGAAAACAATGATGACAAAGTAGAGCATTAGGAAGATTTGTCCATGACCTCTAGGTCATACAAATATGATTGACTTGCAACCTCTAAAATAAATTGTAAAGTTGCAAGGAAATAATATGTTACTGCTCAAAGAATCAGACAAGAATAAAGAGTATCAGCATAAATAAATCTATGTTGGCAGACTTGGAAGAAACCATGACTAGGGTAATGGCAAAAAGACTATGGTGTTTCATTTTCCAAGTTCACCCAGCAGAAGAGTGTTATAAATGTATTAGCATAATGCAATTAATCTCTATAATCATAGGGCCTAATCATAGGGACTGCTTTCATTTCTATTTTTCACCTTTTTTCCAACCATTATTGCTTATATGTGGAATTCTCAGGTGGTTGTTGGATCTTTACAAATGTGATGCATTATCGTTACTTCTTTATTGCTACTGTAATAACTATGAAGACTTAATTGCAAACTGGTATCTCCCCTTAGATAACTTTAAAGTCATACTTCTCAATATATCTATTCTAATGGTGTATTCAGGAAAGGGTATAATTACCATGGTATATTCTTCTTAGGTAATTGTTTAATTTTCATCATTAGATTAACTTGTTTAGCTGATATTTCAGGCACTTCCAATCCTATGATGGTGATAAGAGTTCCATATTTAAACTTATCAGAGTTTCCATATATAAGGGAGGCCTCCACCCCAGTATCAATGCCCTGACTACAGTATTTGATCCATTTTTTCCAATATATGGTCAAATTAATATGGGATCTCTAATCCTGTCTGTATTTCTTTAATCTGAACTGCAGCTTGGCCAACTTCCTATTCTCCCTGAAGGTGCAACAAACTTGGATACAAGGATTCATTCAGCAGGATCTGTAGGGGTAGTTCTTACTTCTCTATTTCTTCTAGTATCAAGTCCGTTTTCTTGGTACATTCTGTATAGTTCATTAGTTGGAATACCATCTATGCTTCTAAAATCTACCCCTGATCTCAACAGAACAGTAAACAATTATCTACTTATCATTTTTTTCTCTTTTTGAATTCACTGACTATTTACTCTTCTCTCTCTAGCAATTTTGTCTTTTCCCTAGTCTTCTAAGTCATCTACCTGTGAAATCTTGTCCAGCACCACTGAAAGAGGGTGCCCTGCATCCCCATTATTAGAGTCAAAATCAAGAGCTTGTAATTAGGAGGAGCCATCTGGAGGTATCATGCTTTCCATCTGCATTTCCAATCATTATGGCAGTCTTCATTACCTCATCCTTTAACTTTCTTATAAAGTCCCTAAGTGAACACCAGGGTCTGTTTCCACTAGGCCACATAGGATACTGTAAGATACTGTCCACTGCAGCCTTCTGCTGCCAAAGGTAATAGATTAGCTGTATTGTTACCTCCTTGCATATTGTACCTGTAAAAGTTTGTGTACAAATGGATTGTGACTAAATACCTATAAATTTCAGGCAGTCAACAGGATATATAGCTATTCCTCCAGCTCCATCATCACTGATTCTCACCATCCAAGATATCAAACTTTCTCCCATCCTTTGGGTGAATCGACTCAAAATTTATGTGACCTCCTGTTGAGTAAAATCCTCAATTATTTCCCTAAACACTGAGTTAACCTCGTTGGTTCTCAAGTTTCTGTCTCACTATTGGCGATGTTTCTGATTGAGAAACTCTCTCTAAAATTTTTTTCACTTTCTTTGTCACTGTGACAACTAGAATAGGCCTGTACAAAGGTCAGATACACATTTCTTGTTAACTTTCAGCTTCTTCTGAGCTAAATGAACAGCCTTCCTCTCCACTTGAGACTCCTCGGACTGCTCTTGTAAAGTAGAACCTGAAGGATGAGAATTCCTTTCCATCTGAATTTTTTCCTTAAGCAATTCATCTCTGTTTCTACACATAATATGGTAAGGGTTTAATATAATTCAGTCTCTCCTACTTACCTCTGCCAACTCCTTCCCTGGTCTTATTGGTATTCTTTGCAAACATTTTTCCAAATCTCCAGGTTCCCCCTGCTCTACATTTCCTATTCTACTTGTTCAGCAAGCTCCTTCTGCCACATGCAACGTAAGCTTCCAGGTGATTTAATCAGATCATATGATCTTATTAATTAGTGAGAAAGATTTTTTTCCATTTAAAATTATTTTTACATGGGGTCAGACCAAATTCCTCTCTTACCCAGGAGAGAGAGCTTTCCCACTGACCTTTGAAGCTGTCACCGGTGTTTGTGGGTTGAGAATTTGGGAAACTGCTACAGTTGCCAGTGATTCAACATGCTGAATTCTGCTCCAGCCCCATTTGTGCCAGCATGATCCATGCTCACTTCTGCTCTGCTCTAAACTCAGTGCAAATGACCCCTTCTGTCTACCTTCCAGATTGTCTTGGGCTAGGAAATTTGTTTTGTTCTGTCATTTTGTGACTTCTGCTGCTCTAGAATTTGTTGAGAATCATTTTTTACAGATATTTTGAGGGATTTGGGGTTAGAACTCAAGCATGTCATTCTTTCTATTCCACCATCTTGGCTCTGCCCACTAATTCCAAAGTTCTAAGAGAGATCTTAAGCATGTCCTTGTATCACTTTTTTTTTTCTGTGCCTACTTGCCCTGTATGAGTTCTCCACAAAATAGTCTTTTTGGAAATTTGGCAATCAAACAATGTGGTGAGTCCATCAGAATTTCACTCTCTGCAGTAGAGTTTGAATATTTGGCAGTTTAGTCTGAGAAAAGACCTCCATGTCTGGTAGTGAATCGATTTCCTGGCATGGCTTTGGTATACTTTCCAAGTTCCATAGCAATAAGGTCAGCACAATTACTTTGTAAACCTTCAGTTTTTTTAATCAGTCTAATCCCTCTTCTCTCCTGTACTTCCTTCTGGGCCTTCGAAACACTACGCTAGCTCTGGTAACAAGTGTGTTAACTTCATTATCACTGTGTACACCCATGCAAAGTATACTTCTAAGGTAAGTGAATTTATCCAAGGCATTAAAATTTTCTTCATTTTCTATAACCAATGGTTTCACATATGGGTGATGTAGTGTTCGTTGATGGAGCACCTGTGTTTTCTTGGTATTAATTGTTAGGCCAAAATTTGCACAAACAGCAGAGAATTGATCCATATTTTGTTGCATCTAAACCTCAGAGGCTGTGCTGAGTCCACAATCACTGGCAAAGAGTAAATTATGCACCAACATTCCCTCCATTTTGGTCTTGGCTTACATTTGGTCTTGGCTTACAGCAATTTCAAGTGGAAGAATTCATCATTAGTTCAGTAACTGACCTTAATGCCATGTTCATCCTCACTGAAGTCATTTGACAGTATGACTGAAAATATCATGCTGAAAGCATGGGAGCAAGTACACAACCTCATTTTACTCCATTGATAACTGGGACAAGCATACTATCTTGAAATTGAGGAACAGTGCAGATGAACTTCTCCAGACAACCAAATTTTGACATGGTGTTCCATAAGGTTTCATGACTGACAGTGTCAAAGCATTGGTCAGATCTACAAATGTTAGATACAGACCTCTCTTCTCTTAGAATTTCTCCTGAAGTTTTCAGGTGGCAAACATCATACTGAAGATTCCCCAGCCCTTTCTGAAGCCACATTGGCTCTCAAGTAGATGACCATCTTCCAGGTGAAAAATCAGCTTACTAAGTAAAACTCTGGCAAGAGTCTTACCAGCAATGACTAAGAGAGAGGTCCTTCTATGATTGTCATAGGACAATCTACTTCTTTTATCTTTGTTGAAATAGACAATGGAGGCATCCTTGAATTGCTGGGGGATGACTTCCCCTCGCCATATAATGCAGAAAATTTGAATCAACTTTGGAATGAGCAATGGATGCCTTTGCTTTGTAAACCTTATTTCAATAGAACCAGCACCAGGTGGTTTGCCATGTGAAAGGAGCTTTGGCACTCAAAAATCTCTTCTTCAGTTGGAACTTTAGCAAGGGAGGGTGTAACTTTAACCTGAGGTAAATGATCAATGGCTTCAACCATTATTTATGATGATCTGTTGAGAGAAAACTGCAGAAACATTCAGCCCAGTTCTCTAGGAATCAATGTGGTTCTATCAGCACTAAGTAGTTGAGATTCACCATAGGTCTTTGGCCCACATGTAGCCTTTAGAACATCATAAAAGTGCTTTGGATTGTTATTATCAGCATAAAACTGAATTTCATCTGTCTTCTTACTGATCTTCCTGCATCTCTCTAAGCTTTACTTGTACTTTATTTTTGGTGGGATTAAATGCTGCCTTCTTAGACATAGATAGACTATACTGCTTATAAATCCTGTGGAGTTCTCATTTTTCATTTTGCAGCTTCTGAATTTCCCCAACATTTTCATCAAACCAGTCTTGGTGTTTGTAAGTGGTCTGACCCAGATGAGCAAATGTGGTATTATATACCAAATCTCTGAAAGCTGCCTTATCCTTTTCTACTCCACTGTTGTCAGCTGGTTGTTGGCTCAATTTGCTCTCAGAGTAAGCAGCAAAAAGAAGAGAAGAACTTTAATCTATTGACATTAATTCATCTGGTAGTCACTTTGACTTGGGACTACAGCTTTTGTTGAATGTTAATATTTGATTTGGAGAGTATAATAAGAATATGATCCATCCAACACTCTGCACTACACATTGCTTTGGCTGTTGTCACAACTTAATCTATGACATGACAGTGTTTGTTGCAAGGGTGCGTCCATGAAGTTTTGTTACATTTAGGTAAATGGAAGACTATGTTGGTGATGAGAAAGTCATAAGATGCACATGCCTTTATTTACTAGCAACCCTGATACTAAAGGTATCAGTCTTCCTTGAACACATACTACACTCCACTATAAATAGCAGTTATTTGTGAAATGCCAGTTGAGTCTAATGGAACTGAATGGAATAGACTGGTATGCATTTATAGACAGGAACACTTTGTACAGTTGAATGTGAGCAGTTTTTTAGCCTGTTAATCAAGAGGTAAAGTGTTTGGTTATTAGTTGTACAGGACATTTTAAGTCTTTCAAACTTTTACCAGAAATTCTCTTGAAATTGAATGCATGAATACTTTGAATTCTGCAATGACATTTTCAAAATTTGGCAGTTCTCAAAATATACTTGTGAATAGATTAAAAAATGAAGAGTACATATTTAAAAAGTCAAAATACAGTTCCAGGTATTGTGGAATGATTACAAGAGCTACTTAAATTCCCATGAATATTTATCTTCTTACAATATAGGGCAGAAACTAAAAAGCATGTAATTAGGGAGTGTACATTTGCTTGTATGTGTATTGAATAGCAGACACACACACAATTAAAATCAGAAATGTGTCACATTTATTTTCAATTTTACATTTCCAAAGAAAATGTATTATACTTCTTTCTCCTAATTCCTCTCAACTCCAACAAAAACACCCAAATCTTTCCATGATATTAGCTGACATCTATTATTGGTAAGGTGATATGTAATATAAAATTATATTTATGTCTGAATGAAAACTTTAATTAGAGACTGTCCACTCCTTTTTAAAAATACAATTCAAATGTTGCCTTTTCTAGGAAAATTTCTTTGACTCTTATCTCTAAACCCCAATGACCTCCATGTCTCTATTTTTATAGTATTTCTTCTGAACCTTTCGTAGAAGGTGATGCATGTATCACTTTACATTATAATTTTGTGTGTGCATGTGTGTGTGTGTGTGTGTGTCACATTCATCCTCCAGATTGTAAGCTATACGGAAAGCTTATATAAATGAATATCATATGTATTTGGGTAGCTAGAACAAGAGAGGCATACTAACTTCCTTCTCAAAAACCTTCAGTGGCTCACTATTTTCTTGTAGGGGGAATTCTACTGTATGACGATCACCTACCTTTTCAGATTTATTTGAAAATATTTGTGTCCATTCATTCACTATCCCAGGAAAATGAGTTTGTTATCTATTTTCTCCTATTTTTCCAATAGTTAATACCATACCCACTCCAAAATCCATACCTTTGATTCTTCGTATGTGAAACATGCCCATTCCTTACCTCCTTTACTTCCTTTAAAGTGGCTCAGCTTCCACCTTTCTTGATTAACTTAGTACCTTAGTGCCTCTTGGAATGATTTTATACACACACATACACACATATGCATACATACACAGAATTGCATGTATATGTATGCATATAAACATATGCATAGTGTATGTGTATATATACATATATGTGTATATATTATTTGCTTATAAATATTTGCTTATTTATGTATATGTGTTACTGCTATAGCATGGAGTATAAGTTCCTTGATGGTAAGGACTCTATGCACACACATATGCACTTATGTATATGTACGCATATATACATTTTATATGTATACACATACATACACAGAAGCATATGTACTACATATGTATATACACATATACATATTTATGGTATATAGCATGTAACATATACTTTTCCCTTTTTTATCTCCATTGTCTAACCTAGCTCCTGAGACATGCAAAGTGCCAATGTTTATTGAGTGGAATTTAACTAAGCTTTGTACTATCATCCAAGGAAAAAAAATGTGTATGTAAAAGTAGGGAAAAAAAGCATTGTAAGAAGGTTTTGTTTGTGTGGTGGAGATATAGATTTAGAGCTGTAGTGTACACTAAAGATTATATAATCCAACCTCCCTTTACTTTGAGGAAGAAACTGACTTGCTCTAAATCATATGGAAAGTGTGTAGCAAAAACTGTCTTGAAATCAACTCAACCAAATCAAACATTTATTTGTAGCCTCTGTCTCTTTACAGATAGAAGATGGAGATTGGGGTAGATAGTGGCAAATGGTACTCTGTTAGTACTTCTGACAACTCTATATGATAATATTGGACCCTTAATTTACTTCTACCTAATTCCAATGTTCTTAAGGCTACAATATCAAAATAGCTGTGAGCTATGGGAGAAAAATCTATAAGTTACAAAAATCCTAGGTGAAGCTCAAATTAAATGACTTTTAGAAGGGTCAGGAGATTGCCTATTTTCACCTTCTACCTTATTTTATATATGACTAACCAGATAACATGAAGAGAAAAAATATTCATCAGTGTATAAGCCATAAGAAAAGACAACGTATCCAGGAAAATATTTTCCTGAAAATGGTGGGACTATATCTGGTATCAAACTCAAATAAAAACTGGGTGCACTAATCCCTATATAATGATTTCTGGATGCACATGTTGACTTAGAAAACCACATATTAACATTATTATGTGTTTTATTATGGGGTAAGCAATTAAGTGCTGTTGATAGTGTTGGACTTGGAGTTTGGAAGACTTATCTTCCCTGAGTTTAAACCCAGTCTTAGATACTTATTAGCTGTGTGACCCTGGGCAAGTCACTTATGCCTGAGTGTGTCAGTTTCCTCATTTATAAAGTTCAAACCACTGCAGTATTTTTTTCAAGAAATCCCAAATGAAGTTATGAGGATTGAGACACTATTGAACAACAACATGTTTTACAATATTTTAAATTAATTTTGTTAAATATTTCACAACTACAGTTTAATGTGTTCCTGTCATGTGCAAAGAAGGGTGTTTTAGACAGTTCTGGAAATTATGGAAATTTCTAAAGGGTTAGCTACCTTTTTGGATGTTACAGTGGAAGCAGAAAAATAGAAAAAACCTATATGTGATTTGTCTTACTATAACATTATGAGCTGACTTGCATTTCCTCACTGTCTCATTTCACTGTGTACATTGAATTTAAAGAAGCAAAGCAGTTTGCTATTAGACTGATAGATCTAAAATTAGAACATAGGTTCAAAGGATTATTTTTTCCCATTTTAAAGTATGAATTAATAGATTTTCACATGGAAAATAAGCCATTTTCCAAATAAAACTTTTAAAAATGACGATCAATAGTAATTCTGAAGCAAATTAAAAAAAAAACAAAAAACTAGAAACTTTCCTTGAATCTTGAAGAAAGGACAGTGTATGAGAAAAAAGACAACCTCTTTAAAATAGAATGCATGTTGTACACATCTTCCTAGGAAATGCAGCCTAGTTTAAGAAAGACCAATAAGCCTGCTAACTCATGTGGTAACTAGAAATATATTACATTTGTATTCAACCCATCCCATAAAACTAGATTTTTTCTGTTTGTAAAATGGAATTTATTTTTAACTTGTATTTAAATAGTAACTAAACCTATCAATGTATTTTAATTTAGGGGAAAAAATGTAAATATTATCCAAAAGTTGGTGATAGACAAATAGAACTCTAGAGCTGCCCAGAAACTTTAGAGGTATAATCTCCTAATTTTGTAAATAGCTAAAGATATTCCTTTAGGTAATAGTTTCCTGGCATATTCACACTATCCCTCAGTTTCAGGATCCCTCATCAAGTCCTCTACTCTCAGTAGAATGTTACCTATTGCTGTATATTATTTTTTTTTAGGAATACACTAGGGTATCAATACCTCAATATGGTAATGCCTAATCAACCACCTGACTTGTCATGGATTTTGTGCAATTTAGAAAATTGGCTTATTTTCTCTCTGTTAGCAGACACATTTTTTCCCAATTTAAACACTTCCAACTTTCCACACTTAACAGCACACACATCTAGTAGAACAATTCTTATGACTCTCATACTTTCATGTAGTAGTTGATCTGTAATCACTTCTCAGCTCCCATTAGATTCTAACCTATTAAATGTAATTGTATAGATTTGTGAAAAGGAAAGAACAACCTTGATGACAAGAGGTGAAATACAGAACCATTGTACTTCAGGATTTGTTTTTTTACAGTGTGGTTTCTATAGCTACTGTGTCTCCCAGGATAGACTATATGCAAATGAAACACAGTGAAACCTCCATTAACAAGGATCCTACTAATGAAAAGAAACATACTTCATTGAAATTTTCTTACGTACCTAAGTTTTAAAATAAAGAAGTAAGGTAAGCTCATATATGCAAGCTTATATATTACAAGGTAAGCTAATATCAGGAATTGGCTTTATTTTTTCAAAGTATGCCTTGAGTCAGTCCTATCCTTTGTACCTTATTGTACTGAATATTCATCTTCTTGCCTGAAATATTATGCTTAATTTTGCTAGTTAATTGATCACTGGTTGTACTCTAAGCTCCTTTGCCTTATTTAATATCATATTCCAGTCCTTCCAGTCTTTTACCGTAGAAGCTACAAGGTCCTGTGTGATCCTGACTGTAGTCCCTCAAAATTGGAGTTGTTCTTTTCAGGGTGCTGCCATATTTTCTCCTTAACTTGATAGTTCTGGAAATTAGCAACACTATTCCTTGGCATTTTCCATTTGGGATCTCTTTCAGGAGGTGATGGTTGGATTCTTTTGATGACTGTTTTGCCCTCTGGATCTAGGTCCTCAGGACAGTTTTCCTTAAATATTTTCTTGGAAGATAATGTCCAAACTCTTTTTTTTTCACGTCTTTTCAGTAGACCAATAATTCTTAGATATTCTCTCCTGGATCTGTTTTGCAGTTCAGTTGTTTTACCAATAAGATACCTTACATGTTCTTCCAATTTTTTTCATTCTTTAGATTCTGTTTGACTGATTCTTGATGTCTCATAGAGTCATTAGCTTCTACTTACCGAATTCTAATTTTTAATAAATTGTTTTCTTAATTAACTTTTGCATCTCCTTTTCCATTTGTCCAATTGTTCCTTTTAAGAAGTTATTTCTCCAGTCAGGTTTTGTACTTCCTTTTCCATTTGCCCAGTTTTCCTTTTAAATTCTTCTGTGAATTCTTTTTTCATATACTTTTTAAATCACTGGCCATTTTTTTTCTTCTACCTCTCTACTTAGCTTTTAAAATCCTTCTTTAACTCTTGCAAGAATACTCCTTGGATTTCAGAATGCTTCATATTCCTTCTAGGGTTTCAGATGGGAGCACAGTCTCAATGTTGACCTCTTCTGTATTCCTCTTTTGATCTTTGTCCCCATAGGAAGATTCTATGGTGTTATCTTTTCCATATTCCTTCTTGCTCATGATGATTGATTTTTTTTCCTGGATTTTCCAGTGGATCTCTGATTCTGAGCCACAACAAACTCTGTCCCATGTTTCTTGTGCTGACAACTTGAGACTTTGTATGTTGTGGCCTCTGGTTCTTTTAGCTAGAAGTTAGAATGCTGCAGCTTAGCCGGTGCTGAGCTGGCCTGTGTGCCAAGGCAAAGGTCAGTTGAAGTCTTTTTGAGTTTCCCAGAATTGCTCTGGACTTCACTTCATGAAGTGTGGTGGAGGGGTTGTCTGGTCACAGGTCCTCTCCTGAGTTAGAGCACAGGTAAGTTTAGCAATTGGTGAATTCCTGTCTGCATTAGTGTCTTCCTGATTCCTCTGGCTGTGATTAGGCATGGGGTCCTGATGTTGGTGCTTATTGGCTCCCCACTCCTTGGGACTCAGGATCTCCTCCTTCTTCCCTGAGGTGGGACCGTCTGAGATACTTCCGATGTTGTAGTGGCCCCCTTCAACTACAGCAAGAGGGTGTCTCCTTAACGATTTTCTTGGCCTCTCAAGTTAAGCTACTATTTACTCCTTAGGCTGATCTCACTATTCCAGGATTTTTCTTGGGGAAATATTCTCTAGGTTTTTCAAGATCAAAAAAGGGAGAGTACAAGCACCCACTCCACCATCTTGACTCCCAGAAGTCCAAGTAGGTTACTTACACTCATTTACTCTGCGGGCTGATAGTCTCAGTAGTAGCTGCTGTCGGTAGGCCTTCTCTCTCATTCGGTTCTACTGGACTCCCACCCTGGGCTGATATGTTTGAGAGTCTGCACTGCTGCTTCTGCTTCGGTCTGCCCCAGTGGTTCCGGCTCATCTCTGCCATGGCAAGGTCTGCACTGGTGCTGCCTGTGTGTTTTCAACTCTGCTAGCCCTGTGTATCAGATTCTTCTGGTTGACCTAGGCTGTCCTGGGCAGAAAATCCGCCACACTTGGACTCCAAGTGGATTCTGAAGCTCTACAATTTGTTCACATTCTCTTTTTAGAGGTATCTGAAGAATTTTGTGGTAGAACTTTGGTAAGTGCTTTCACGCCACCATCTTGGCTCTACACCCCCCTCATTCTCTAGGGACTTAAATTTTTAAAGCAACTAGTGAATGGTTTTGTTCTAAATGATTCTTTACAGGTTTTCATTTTTTAATAGTGAACAAGTTTGGCTTTTTTTTTTTGCTATTTAGTTTAATAGTTAGCACTATTGATGTTTGTAAACATTTCGGTATGCATAACAGAAACTAGTAAAACATTTTTAAAAAAGAAAAAAAATTACAAAAAAACCCCACTATTCATAGTCTCTCCAAGAAGAACTCCATTTCTCAGGTGGAAATTGTAACAATATTGAAAGAAAGTAAGTTTCCATCTTGGAATATTTAAGAGAGGAAGGAAAAGTCAACCTAGTTTGACACACACCCTACGTTCATGGAAAGTTTGTTTTAAAGGTTTAAGAGAAAAAATATAAGTAGAATTGCATGGATTAAAATTCGGTGGAGGTCTTTAGCTCTCAAGGAATACAGGAAGGGAGCATTTAAAAATAAAATTATTGTTAGTTGTAATTCTGGTGATAAACAAGGAGTTGTCTATAAAAAGAAAAAAAAAACGATTATATAGGTTTCCCAGAGAACAGATAAAGTAATAGGCTTTAATAAGCGATATATAGAAGATGGAAGACAGGGAAGTTTAGGCATAATGAATCCACAGGGCTGTCGAGAGAAAAATGTCCCAATTTCTGAAAGTCAGACTAAAGTCAAAGGACGTTGTTTCCTATTCTTTTAAAAATTAAAAAAAAAATGCATTACCATGTATCTGATTAGTGATCTTTAATATGACACAATATTTGCAAGGAGATAATGTTGCTTTTTGGAGAAGAGATCATGCCAGATAGAGTAGATCAGGAATATTACAGATATAGTGTGCCTAGGTTTTTAGCAGTATTTGACAATGAAAATGTCTCTCATGACAATGAAAAAGATGAACAAATGCAAGTTCAATGATAGTATTTTTAGAGGAGTAAAGGGTAGTTTAATAGCTGGATTCAAGGAGTAGTCTGATGGGAATGGATACAGGGATTGATAAGAATGATTTCCCAATTATAAGATTTATTATCTTTAGTTATTGATAAGGCAACTATGCTTCACTTCATTTATTGATCATTTATTTTATTTTAAAATTCATCATTTCATTTATTAATGAGACTAATTAAGCTTTACAGCCTATTGAAAGAGAAAAAAAACAACAACCCAATTTTAAATAGGTGGTGCAGTGGATATTTGTGTATAACAGAAGATCTCTCCTATATTGGAAGCTGATATGTTATACCTTACATGTCTTAGAAGAGGGATGCTGGGATGGATGATGGGTCATTGAGAGGATGAAGTTAGAAACAACCTCAGTTCTAAAAGATAAAGGGGATTTCACCATGTGGCTTTTAATGTACCAAAGTACCAGTTAATTTCAAGATCAAAAGATGTTGGAGCTCCACACACCATAAGCATGGAAAGTGTAGAAAAAGTAAGACTGTCTTCCCCACTTCTTCCAGTTGACATGGTGAAAGTCCAAGAGGGGCCTAAGTTGAGGAAAGGATCCCTTGATATCTCAAGGAATTTAAAGTTGGAATCATAGGGAATGACTCCAAAACACAGTGATGCAGTTGGGATCTCTAACATTTTTCACCACACATACTTCTATATTAGTTTAACATTTGGTGAGACCATCTGTTGCAACCACACGAGTATCTTTCCCCTTTTCCTACACCTGTTATCTCCATTAATGATTTCATCAGCTCCCTTACATTCAATTATCTCTTTGTAGATGATTTCAAGATTTATACACACAGTCTCCTTCTTTATCCTGATCTGTAAATATGCATGACCCGCTATCTTCTCTACTTTTCAAACTGACTTGACTGTAATAATCTAGGAGTGGTATCTGTCTCTAAACAAAGAAGGCTGTTGTTAGGAGCTAGCACTATGTTGATAGCTGTTAGTTGGCAAATATCTTTCTTCTTCAGTTTTCCCCATCCGCCTTGATAGATTGTATTTTATTGAACAAATTCATAAAGTTAGCAATACTTTTTGGTGTATGTTTAGTTGCATACATCCCTCAGTATTTATTTCTTTTTTAATCATATTAATTTTCAGCCTCTTTTTTTGTACCTTGACACTTTCCTTTGAGATAGAAACTACCCTGAGGCTCCACCACACATCTCTCAGACTGGCTAATATGACAGAAAATGACAAATGTTGGAGGGGATGTAGAAATATTAGGACACTACTGCATGGTTACTTGAGTTATTAACTGATCCAACCATTCTGAAGAAAATTTGGAAGTATACTCAAAGGTCTATAAAAGTTTGCATGCCCATTGTCCCACTACTAGATCTGTATTCCAAAAAGGCAAAAAGAAAAGAAAAAGGACATATATGTACAAGCAGATTTATATCAGCTTTTTTTTTGTGGTGGTAAAGAATTAGAAATTGAGGAGACTCCCAAGAGTTGAGTAATGATTAACCAAGCAGTGGTAAATGATTTTGATAGAATATTATTATAAGAAATAATGAACAGGATGCTTTCAGAAAATCTGGGAAGACATATATGAACTGATGAAGTGGAACAAAGAGAACATTATGTATAGTTACAGCAATATTTTATGATGATAAATTGTGAATGACTTAGTTATTCTCAGTAATTCCATGAGCTAAGACATTTCCAAAGAGCTTATGATAAAAAATTGAATTTTTCAAGAAAGGATTGAAGCATATATATTTTTTCATTTTTTAAAATTTCTAATTGATTTTTGCACAGCATAGCTAACATGGAAATATGTTTTGCATCATTTCACACATATAATTGGTATCAATTCTTGCATTCACAATGAGGGAAGGGTGGAGGAGAGAAAGAATTCAGAAATAATTTTTTTAAAAATAATGCTAAAAATAAATACTTTTTTTAAAAAGAGAAGTACTCATTTCAATAATGTCTTTATCAGTTTTCTGGGAGAAGAGGAAAGATGTTCAAACCAAATTGTGGAAGTCCTCACATAATAATCTAATCCACTTAACTTGTAAGGTAATAGATAGCCAATGCAGATTTTCAAATGACGAAGTGACTTGCTTTAATTAAAATGAAATGGATAACCTATCTTCCAGGTGCTTCTGCTTGATTGATTGAAACCTCACAATTTCGGTGAAAGAATAATTAAAGGCAGTTGTTTGCTTTCTCAGGTAGTCTCAGAGTGCTCCAAAACTTTCATTAAAGTCTATGTGACACAGGGTTTCAGAACAATAGCTGAGCAATTGTGACATCCTGAATAATGATGTTAATAATTTACATTTTTATACTATTTTACCTACATTACCTTATTTGATCTTTGCAACAATGTAAAAATTTCCCAGGTTTTTTTTTCTATATCCCATATCAGAATACTTCCAGACAGAGGTCAAGCTTTTGTCCAAGGTCATACAATTGTTAAGTGTAATAGTTTTCAAAGCTAAATATTTTATGACACCAGGGAGAGGACCACTCTTTTCACTGTCAAATTCTCATTGAAATGATTTGCAATTATTTCTCATAAATTAGACTTAATGAGTTATAGAGATAGATTACTAAATTTTACAAAGATTTTCAAATAAAAAGCCTGAAGTAAATTTTTAAGTTAAATCCTCCTGTTAATCAGAAGTTAATGTCAGCACTCTATTTCTTGAATGATACTTTTAGTGATGAGTTTTTACTGTAGATGGATTTTAGCTAAAATTCCAAGAAATAGTTATGGAAAAAATTTTGGCTTTCAAAACACTTTAAATAGACTATATCATTTGATTCTAACAATAGCTCTGGGATAAAGATCCTGTAGGTATAATTATTTTACAAGTAACAAAAAGGCTCACATGCCTATAGATGAATTATTATAAGAAACTATTAACTTAAATACCTTATGATTATAAATCCTGTATACTTTCCAGTTATTTCTCAGGAAGAAAATCTAGGTTTTTCCCTTTGCACTTTACTTAAGCAAGAAATTATATGGATGTGTGTATATATTATATATATATATAATATGTATATATGCGTGTATATATACATTATATATGTGCATGTGCGCACATATATATTATATATAATATATATGTATATATATGTGTGTGTGTGTGTTTTCTACATCCAGAAAAAAATTAGGCATAACCTGATTATCTAGTGAGGGTGCAAAATACATTTTGGCTTTAAAAGTTTGCTATTTACTTTTTCTTTACTTCCCTTAAAAGCTTATATTTTCATCCCAGGCTCTGACACATTCCCTGGCACATCATAAGTGCTTAATCAATACTTATTCAATTAATACATACTAATTAATAGTTAATGAAAATACTAATTATTTATTAGTTGGTTGCAATTGAGTGGGCAACATATCCCCCATTAAGACAGAAGTCTCATGAGGATAAAAAATATTTCACTTCATCATTGTATTTTCTCCAGCACATGGCACAGTGTTGTACTTAGAATACATCTATTCTATACACCCATCATATATTTACTATAGTTTCCTATGAAACTCTTTATTGAATTCTGCCAAAAATGTAGGAAAGACTAAAGAAGTTTTCTAAGTTCTCAAATAGAGGAACAGAAATGTATAAACCTTGTGATTGAAATGAAGGAAATGCATGAGTGAAGGATACCATTTAGGAATATTCTGCAGTATTCTAGACAAGAGGTGATGAGCTAATGTGTTAGCTGTATATACTAGATTCAAGAGATGTTAGGGAGGCAGAAATGACAATATTTGGTGACATGATTGAATATGTATGGTTATAGGAAGTAAAGAGGTAAAGATAATCTTGATGTTATAAACCTGAGAAAGAAGTGTCTTTGATAGGAATAAGGAAGATTAGAAAAGGGGTAAACTGGGGAGAGATAATTGGTTTGGTTTTAGACATGCTAAATTGGAAAGTTGGTACATCTACTTTGAGACGTTTAATAAGCAATTAATGGTGTTAGACGTAAGATCAGAGAAGATTCTAAGGTTAGATATATAGAGTTGTGAGTCATTAATATGGTACATAATTAAACTCACTAGTGCTAATGAGGTTTCTAAGAGGAATAGTGTAGAAATGAGCAGGTGCTTAGAAGAGTCTTAATTAACATCTATATAACTTGATATGTATGGATAATGAAGTAGCAAAGAAGATTGAGAAGAGTTTATATAGGTTGAAGGAATATTAGCAGTAATGAAAACCCAGTGAGGAGAATATATCCAGAAGGTAAATAGTATCAAATGTAGCAAAGTCAAGAAAAATGAAGACTGAAAAAAATCAGCAAATTTGGCAATTAAGATAATTATTAATGACTTTGGAGAGATAGCACGCACTGATAAATAATGAGTCAGCAAGGTAAAGCCTCATAAGTGAGGTAAAGCTAAAGTATTATTTGGAGCACAAGGTTGGCAGTCAAAGGAAAATTTTTTGTGTTCATCCTTTGTTGCCGAAGAAGACCATGCCATCAGAGAAATGATGACATGACTTGTGCTTGGCCTTGCTTTGAGTGAGGGAGGGCTGTGCAGGTCACCAGCCTCACTCTCCTCCAGAGCCATCTGAATCCAGTTCCCAGATATTCCTCAGGATAACGGGAGATGACCCAGGATGCACTGGGAGACCTTGCACCCTTTAGGCCAAGATCTTTGCAGGTACTCACTTAGGGTGAGGCAATAATTTATTACTGAAAGACTCAAAGAATGTTTTGTAGAGGAAACATTTTTTTTATATCAAACCTTTTGAATGGGCTAGAGAGAAGGCGAAGGGCATTCATGCCTTCATGGAAATGAAGTAGTAAGAACAACATTAAAGATCAGGAAGGTACAGGTTATATGCATATGCACATACACACATGTATATTGTGTATGCTTGCATATATATATATATATATATGTATGCACATTTGTATATGCTCAGACACACAGATACAAATATATACATATACACATACACACACATATATATTGTGTGTGCTTGCATATACATATACATATATATACACATTTGTATATGCTCAGACACACAGACACAAGTATATACATATACTTTCACATATATGTATATATACATACATATACTTTCACATATATGTATATATACATACATATATATTTATACATACATATATACATGTAAATACACACACATATATAAATGTGTGTGTGTGGAGAGAGAGAGAGAGAGAGGGAGGTATCAGTCACAGCATTTTAAAATAGGACTCACATAGATTTTGCTTTAATATTGACTGATTGCAATATGAAAAATTTTTTCATAAGAAAATGAGATTTTAAAAATGAGTTTATTTTGTATAAGAAGGGTGAATTTCAGAGTAACAAAAATAGGTGTGTCTGAATGGTTTGCTCTATAGATATGAAATACACTTTGTAATGAAAACCTTTTGATTTCACTTATATGCTCTTAAATAAAATTTTCTTCTTGGTTGAAACACTCCAATTTGAGAAAAAATAAAATTTATCATTCATTTCCCAATTAAATTTATTCAATATATGTCATGCAAAAAATCTCTCTCTCTCTCTCTTTCTCTCTTTCTCTCTCCCTCCCCCATATATATAAATACATATAATATATATACACACAGACACAAATATATAAATAAATATTTGTGTGCGTTACATATATATACATGCATACATATACATATATAAACTTACAAATATATATTTATATGTGTGTATGTGTGTGTGTGTTGAAGAGAAATGTGGGAGAGTTGGTTCAAAATGTGAATGAATTCACTTAAACATTTTCTCTAGCCAATGGGAACTTTATTGACACAAAATAGTGGGCCTCAGATTTAGCTAAACAGAGGCAGTGATATAGAAAAAGGACCAGACTTGTATACATACCCTGTAGGATGATGATATAATTTTAGTTTCTAATGGGGATTGGAAATGTAGGGACAGAATGAAGAAGGAAGACACAAAATAAGGCAGACAGGGAAAATTTTATGATCCAGGATGGGGGAGAGGAGACAAGAAATTTTGTGGTCTAGGATAAAGGGGAAGTTTTATACGATTTCAAGATAAGGGAGACAGATTTTTCACCAAGTCAATCCTTCATATTTTAACTCTTAGTGCACAATTTGTCTCCACATCATACACACACACATATCATATATATGCATATATACATGCATATGTATATATACATATATGCATACGTGTACACACACACACACATATATATAAACATAAAATTTCTTATTATTTCCCAGGTGCTACAATGAAATCATTTAAATAATAAATATTTACTAAATGCCTACTATATGTAATGCATTGTATTAACTTTTGGCGATATGGTAGCTGTCCTGAAAGAGTTTACATTCCATTCAAAAAGGCAGATTATACTATATACACAGTTAAGTAAATGTAAGATTTTGAGTATATGTAAGACATATATGTTCACATAAATTTGTTAAAAATATAGATACATGGCTGATAGATATCACTGGCATCTTGCTCCTTTCCTTTTCAAAGAAAACTAGAATTCCTGCCTTGAAGGGAATAAGGTAGGTGCTCTTTTCTACAGTATCTGAGAGGCATCAGACTACAACTATAACTATCTGACTCAATTTTGCTGATCTACAAAGTACAATGCTGAGAAGGAGGAGGAAGTGGAGGTGGTGGTGGTTCAGAGCACTAGTCACTTGTTTCACTGGTCACTTCCCACTGAAGGGGGAAGGGTAGACCCAAACATGTGACTTTTAGTTTGGCCTCTTCCCACCAAATTACTGGTTATTAAAATGACTATCAAAGTGAATTCATTTATCTATGCAAAAAACAGTTCCAAGGGAAGTTATACAAATTAGAATATACAAGGGCAATGTGCAAGGTTAAATAGTCTTTTTATGTGAATGAGCTAAGATCTCAACTTGAACCTAAAAAGAAAGACTAATCCTGCCCTAGGGAAAATTCTCCCGAAGTCTCTAGAAAAACAAACTCAAAACAAGAGTTTCATTAAGGGTCTACTTCCCTCACAGATTTCAAAGTCTTTCTCTCTGTCTTCCCTGGAGTCTTTTAAAAAAGAAGTTTGCGAAGTAGAGTCTCTACCATATGCCCAAAGCCTCCAAAGAAATCTTTCTCTCTTTGAAGGTCTTTCTTATAAAATATGTCTTCTTCCAAATTCTGAAGCCATCTCCACCCCTTACACAGGCATACAGTGTTTCATATCAGCATTCTCTGTACCACTTAGTAGTCTGTTTTCCAAATACACAGTAGAACGCAAAATTACCTCAGGACTGGGGAAAATTCTACTTACATAAATATAAACTATATGTTTAATATAAATATGAGCATAAGAAAAGAATACTAAAAATTTGAATTGATGAGAAAATAAGAAGATGGTGTTTGAACTGAGCCTTAAAGATAGTTTCTCAAAGATAGAGATATGTAGTGAATTTTATACAAGGAGTGCTAATGGAATTGTAGGCATCCTCAAATCACTCCCTGTATTTGATTCCTCATTGATTCTACAAGTCTCTGTGTGTATACTCATAATCTCTTTTCATTCATTCATTTATTAATTTGTTTTCTTTAGAAAGTTGTAAATTTTTTATTAATTTTTCGTTTTAAATATTCATTTTCACAAGATTTTGAGTTCCAAAATTCTTCCCCATCTGTCTCCACCTCATCCCAAAATAGTATGCATTCTGATTACTTCTTTCTCCAATCCTCCCTTCTATCACCCCCCCCTGCCCAAACCCCATCCCATTCCCTTCTATTTTTATGCAGAACAAGAGAGATTTCTATAACCCATTGCCTGTATATCTTATTTCTCAGTTGCTTGTAAAAACAATTTTTAACATTAGGTTTTCAAACTTTGAGTTCCAACTTCTCTCCCTTCCTCCATCCCACCTATCCTCGTTTAGAAGGCAAGGAATTCAATGTGTTTCACATGCGTAGTCTGATAAAATACATCATAGCAGTCATGTTTTGAAAGACCAACTATATTTACCTCCATCCTACCTTGCCCCCTAATTTATTCTCCTTTGACCCTGTTCCTTCTCAAAACTGTTTGCTCTTGATTACCCCCTACCTCAGTCTTCCCTCCTGTCTATTATCCCCCCTTCCTGTACTTTCCTGTAGGGTAAGATAGATTTCCATACCCAATTGAGTGTGCATGTTGTTCCCTCCTTAAGCCAAATTCAATGAGAGTAAGGTTCACTCATTTCCTTATCAACTTCCTCATCTATTGTATAAATTTTTTCTTGCTTTTTATTTATCCAATTCTACCTCTTCTGACCCGGGTCCGGGTCCTTCAGGTGACTCACTCCCAGTGGGCTTCTGCTCCGGACGTCTCCGGTTTCCCTCCCCGGGGGACTCGGCGGAGGGACTCAGTCGGACACTACTTCAGGAGGCATATATTTTATTGAGTGCAGAGGAATCCCCCGAACAGCCCAGGGCGTTGGTTTAAGTAGGGTTCTAGTTCCGGGTAGCCATCCCGATCCACCCCGAGGGCGAGGCCTACATCCCATTGGAGCGAGCCCCTCCAGACCAATCCTAGGGAGGCACGATCCCTTATCCCGGGTCGTGTCCTCCCCTGGTTGGCTGGCGGCCACTCCTGGGGAAGCCCCTCTCCACCCAGGCAGTCAGGACCAACCCCCGACAACTCCCCCTTTTTGTTTATGCAGAAGTATATCAGCCTTTAGCTGTTCCAGGGTACTCATCCACAATTTCATAATACATGACAATAAGCAAGGTAGGCAGAGACAAATCACACATAACAGGGCAATTCCCAATCCAGTAACAAAACATGTATGAAGCCATTGTGTAACATTAAGATTTCTCAACCAATCTGGGAAAAGTCCATGCTGATTTTTCTTATAATGGTCTGTGGCATTGATGTTGGCAACCTGGTGCCGGAGGGTGTGGAGGGTGCGCTCAAAGTTGTCGGACCAATTTCCTGTGAGCATCTGCGATAGCTCGCGGGACAAATTGGCAGCATGGGAGAGGTTTTGTTTGAATAAACACTCTCCCTACTATCTTTGGTCCTATACATGCTTGTACAGAACAATTCTGGCATGTAAAATTGAAAATTCCTGTCATGTTCTGATATGTCTCTAGTTTAGATCTGTAGTCTCTGTCCCATAGAAATATATGTGTGTTCCCTAGACATACTTCACCTATTAAAGTAATGTTGTTAGCTTTCTTTGGTGATGCTGCAGCAGGCATTCCCTGCACTGTTTGTCCTCCCATAGCTAGAATAACTTTGTCTAGTCCCTGAACAGGTCTTTCAACCTCAGGAGACCCTTTATAATTGATGTACATTTGTCTAGGAAAGTTTGGTGCATATTTTTCCTCAAGTAAGTATGTAAGATTGTGACATGAATATAACATTTCTGTGTAGTTTCCCATAATCAGTTCTTTCTCCTGACAAGTATGTGTGTGACAATTCTCAAATGGTAAAAACCCTATATACAGATGCCAAAGGGTTACATTTCTCTTCTTTTGTATGTTACAAAATGGCCTAAATTTCATCCCACGAACAAGTCCCACAAAGTCCTTGTCTGACCAAACTACTATTGTCCCATTTATCCTCCAGGTGAATAAATTATAAGCGTATCATGTATCTTTCTCATCCAATGTCTCTTGTCCGTCCACAATAGTGGCACACCAGGGATACCCCTCTGTTCCATTCACCTGTGTGTATTTAAAACCAAACCCATTCCAATTCCCAGAAATACCCTTCTATAGACAAAGTGGGAAACCTGCGACTAGTCCTGAAAAGTTAGTGTCTCTGAAAGAGAGTCCCATTATTATCATAGTCTAGTCCATCATCTTTAAACATATGAGAAATATTGCCTTGGATGATAAACTTAGGCATTGTCTCACTCCATGACATCACCCTTAACCATGGTGGATTCATGAGGAACGCCCATCTCTGTTGTTCCTTCGGTGCTGGGTCGATGGACTCAGTGTTCTTGAGTGTCATGATAAGTACGAGAAAAATGAAAGGAGTCATCGTGACCTAGTTGATTAAGCTTCTCCAGAAGTTTTTTCATCCGCCGCTGATAGCACCTCCTCACTCCCTGTGACCACTTCACCTTGGCGGTTGTCCTCTATCACTGTTATCCTTTTCACTGGAACCCAAACTTCTTTATTATCATCTGTTGAAACACAAACATACCCTTTTCCCCACGTTAACACTGTATGAGGACCAAATCAATTTTTATTCTCATCATGCCACATTACTTTACTGGCTGCTTTCAGGGCACTTGTTATTGCTGATTCATTCTTTGCAGACTCCTTATTAGGAAATGTTAAGAATTTCATAGCAGCCAATAAACCATTATTATAGAATTTTAAATAATTTAGAATATAAACAGCCAAACAGCCAATTGTAATTTATCATCAATTTAGAGTATAAACAGCCAATTGCGAATTTATCATCAACTCCTGGTCCAACTCCTCCTTTTTCTTTTTGCAAGTAAGTGTCCAGGGATCGATTTGCTCGTTCCACTATAGCTTGACCAGTGGGATTATGGGGGATTCCAGTGACATGTAAAATGGAAAATTCCACCATGAACTGTTCAATGGCTTTACTGACATAAGCTGGACCATTGTTTGGTTTAATGCTTTTTGGTACTCCATGATTTAGAATGTGACCGAGTGTGTGTGATATAAAATATTGTTGTTTTGGCCCTTATTGCTAGTTGAACTTCCATAGTTATCTGTTTAATACTATCTGCCCTATCAGGAATATAGGCTGACTCTACTCTAGGTATCAATGGTACTGTATACTTTCTGTCTGTGATGATATTGCAAGGTTCTTTCACATATAATAATGCTTGCAATACTGCATATAATTCATTTTGTTGTGTAGAAGTAAATGTTGTTTTAAATTTACATCTCCTTTTTAGATGGAATATACATAGATGCCCTAAAATTTTTTGTTGCATCTGTAAAAACATTAACTCCCTCTACCAGCGAGGAAGAGCATTTGTCGGCCCAAGACCATGGCCACGTGGCAAATTGCTGCCCAAAAGGAATTGGGAGCCCGTGTTGGAAATTCTGATTAATCAATATCTGCCATTCCACAAACTCTTGTATGCAGTTCTCTGTTTGTTGACTTGTATACATAGCATATATTGTGTGAGGTTTCTGTCCTATTAACATCCTTACTCTCTTCACTGCCTTATGTATGACTTGGGCTACCAGCACAGCATAAAGCACACAAGCTCTGTTCTTTATCTGAGCCAAATGTACCCACTCAATAATCCCTTGTTTTTGATGTAAAACTCCAGTGGGTATTTTTTCAGTGAATAAAATTGTTACTTTCAAGTCCTGTGATTCTAATATCCTGCTAGTAGTACACTCCATAATCTTTTTCTGCACTAATTTCAAACATTCCAGTGCTTCATCTGTCCATTCTCTGCATGAGTTTAATTGAGAAGGACCTTTCAATAAATCATATAATGGTTTCATTTGATCAGTTGTAATTCCCAACTGTGGCCTACACCACTGAATTTCTCCTATCAATTTCTGAAAGTCATTTAAAGTTGTAACCTTTGTAGAATCTATGATAGGTGACTTCAAACTTAAACCTTACCACCTTACATCATTGTTTCACAGGCTAGTTTCTCCTTCTCTGATTACATTTACTCTGGAAAAAAAAAAACTTTTTAGAAATTACGTTGTTAATAAGTTCAAACACTAAATTTAACTTTTGCTTAAGCCAAGGAATGACTACAAGTTCAGATTAAAAGAGCAAGATCTTTTCTGCTTCATAGACCATTACATATTAATTTATCAATACATTATCTTGAAAATGAAAATTTAAAACCGTTTAAAATTTCTCCTGTTGTTAATAGTCACTAAACTTTTACAAAAAAAATTAGTTGAAAACCTTCAAAATAATAGTTCTCTTCTCTTGATCTAATCTGGAATGATAAAAGTTACAATTCGCTGTAGACCCAGCTGAATGATGAGTTGGGACTGCAGGGCAAAAATCTTAATGGTTCCATCCTTTACTCAAGTAAATTTTATTTCTGTGTCCACTCCTTAAGAACTTCTTTGAATGAGAGGGTTTTTGAATTCCTCAGCTGAAGGGAGGGAGACTTCTGGACAACTGCCCAGTGGCGCCAAGTCTATTCCATTCTGCTGGAGAGTTTCAAAAGCTTTATCTCTGCTGAGGTGTCCCTTTAAGATTTATGCATATTTCCAATTTGCCTAGTGCCAAATAATATAACAAATCCTGATCTGTTTTAAACATCCAATTAGGAGTGACACGTTTCACTTAAAATGTGACCAGAATAACTACCTTTTGGTTACTTCTCATTATACAAAATACTTTTCTTTTAGGTGAGATTTAGGTGAAAATGCTGATCAGCCTGCCCCAGATCTCCTCTCATCTCTCTCTCCACCTTCACAATCTGGCCAGGATTGGAAGGTAAAGCGAGAGAGAGAGTTTAACCCAAAAACTTTCAAATAATTTCCAAAACTTTTATGCTTTCCTTAAACTTCATATCCATGTTGTTTTCCTAATGGGCTTTGATTAAAGCCGCCTTTAAAACTGCACAGACATTATGTCCTTGCATTTCTTATCTAAGATTACATTTTGCAATCATATAAACTAAATAATATAAGATTAGTTCCTCTCTTTCTCTCTCCCATACTTCTCCCCCATGCTGCAGCCATCAGAGAGAAGGGAGGAGGGGGAGGAAAAGAGATAACTTTCCAAGGTCCAGCTACCATGGAGCTGACCGTAATAACTCACAAACACACGCACACAGAACATGTAAAGAGAGAACACATATACAGACAATAAAAGAATGCAAAAACTGAGAAAAAATTGTCAGAAATCCTCTGTACACATTATAACTCTGGCTTAACTTCTATCACTGTATAACTAAGCCTTGCATAAGATTCCCTGTCTAGACTTTCTCCCATACAAGATTGCTTTTTTTTTCTTTTTTTTTTTTTTTTAGACTTATTCCTGCAACTTTTTACTACACCACAGATATGTGCCAAGTGCCAGGGCTGGAAGAACATCTGGGCTGCTGAATTCGCCACTGTGCCACAAATCCTGGGCAAATTTTTTGCTGTGCCACAAAACCAGGCCCTGGGCCAACTCTGGATGTATTTCCTGGTTGAATTTCTGACTGCACCAACTCCCTCTTTCCTCTCTGTCCTATCTGGTCATGATTGTCTCCTGAGCTCCCAGACCACCAAGATTGTATGGCCATTTGTACATAAGCAGAGCCGGAGCCGTATTTGGCGGTGGCCTCTTTGAGGTCTCTTAAGAATTTGTAGAGGAACTGTCTATGCACCCTTTGAGGCTGTTCGTCCTGTCCTGGCTGAACAAACACGGGGAATAGGTTGGCCCCTTCCCAATTTACTTCCTCTCTATTTTCCTGCTGCTCTGGGACTTCCTCTTTTTGTATGTCCTGCGATTTCTTTTGGGGTCCCTCTCCTCTCTGCGGGCGAGGTTTTGTTCCTTGTCTTTTCCCATGTCCTGCTCCCTCCTCCCTGATTCCTTCCTGACTCTGTCTTTTCGCCTCTTGAACTATACTACCCAGACTTCTCCATGGATAGATAACAAAGTCCTGGGGATTGAGGAAGTAGGGGTCCTCTTTTTGGTATGAGGCCATCTGCTGCCCTATTAATCGCCAACGGGTCGGGTCAATTCCTGTATGCTCTACCCATGGACTGATGGTTATTATTTTCTCGACCCAATCTCGGCAAATTCTTATGTGTATTTTTATCCCATTCTGCTTGCAGAGTTTGTACACTTGGCAAGCGAGAATTCCCTTATCCTCTGGCTTAACTTCTCCTGCGGACTGAGCTTGTCCCATTTCTAGTTCTGCCTTCGGGGAGCCTCGGGCGACTTTTTAACTTTCGCCCCGCTTTGGCAATCCCCGGGTGCTTGGCTCTTCTACCCCCTGCCTGCTGTAGTCGGGTACGTGCAGGGGGCTTATGAGATTCCTGGGTAATCCTCTGGTCTGACCTGGGAGGGGATTTGGGGTCGAGGCAGCAACTACATGCTCCGCTGCACTCCCCTTTTTTCCGCGAGCTGAATTCGCGCTCGAGCAGTTTACTTTCACTTTGGTTATGCCCGAATGGTCTGTTTTCACTTTGATACTGACGTGGGATCCCCTCGTCCTTGAGTGCCAATTTACTAAACTTCTCTATTTCCTCAAGGTCGTCCCACGGGTAACGGACTGTAGGAGCATGGGTGGTCGGGGGCGGCTCTTCAGGGGGAGGAGGCCACCTCTCCTCACCTAACAGAGAGGTGCCCGTCTGGGCTCCCTGCAGGACTACACAGGGCGGAGGTCGCGGATCAAGGGAAGCAGCCACCAAGGCGTATAATGTAAAATCTTTGGGGCCTAAACTTTCTGGATTCTCCTGTTGATAAGAGGCCATTTGTGTCCCCACTACTTGCCATGTTTGAGGAGTTAGTTCTGCATGGCAAACCCATGGTGATATAGTTTGTATTTTTACTACCCACTCCCTACATTCCTTTATATGAATTTTTGTGCCCGCTTCTCGGCAGACTTTATAAAGCTGGCATGCCAATACTCCTGAATCCTCTGGCTGCAATTGCTTAGCAATTCTATTGCCCATCTTTCCTTCTTCTAGGTAGCCCCGTCTACCTAGGGTGTCCGACTCTTCCGCCCTTAAGCGAGCGGGATACTCACGTCACCTGGAGGGGTCTCGTCTCTCGGCCCCACGTTCGGGCGCCAGCTGACCTGGGTCCGGGTCCTTCAGGTGACTCACTCCCAGTGGGCTTCTGCTCCGGACGTCTCCGGTTTCCCTCCCCGGGGGACTCGGCGGAGGGACTCAGTCGGACACTACTTCAGGAGGCATATATTTTATTGAGTGCAGAGGAATCCCCCGAACAGCCCAGGGCGTTGGTTTAAGTAGGGTTCTAGTTCCGGGTAGCCATCCCGATCCACCCCGAGGGCGAGGCCTACATCCCATTGGAGCGAGCCCCTCCAGACCAATCCTAGGGAGGCACGATCCCTTATCCCGGGTCGTGTCCTCCCCTGGTTGGTTGGCGGCCACTCCTGGGGAAGCCCCTCTCCACCCAGGCAGTCAGGACCGACCCCCGACACTCTTCCTTTCTCCTTGTCCTAGTACATTCCTCTCTCTCTCTCTCTGTCTATATTCATACATATATAAACATATACATACATATATGTGTATATATATGTATCTATGTATGTATATAAATATATGCATATATATACATATATGTATGTATATAAATATATGCATATATATACATATATGTATGTATTCCCTCCAACTACCTTAATTTACAAATACCATATTTTCATGTAGAGAAGTAAACAATACAACTTTCCTAAATCCCTTATTTTTTTTCTCTTTCTTGTTTATGTTTTTATACTTCTCTTGAGTCTTGTATTTGAAAATCAAATTTTCTATTCAGCTTTGTTTTTTCATCATTATTGCTTGAAAGTCCTCTATTTCATTGATGTTCCATTTTTACTCCTGAAAGATTATACTCACATTTGGTGGGTGAGTGATTCTTGGTTGTAATCCTAGCTCCTTTGATCTCTGGAACATCATATTCCAAGTCCTCTGATCCCTTAATGTGGAAATTCCTAAATCTTGTGTTATCCTGGCTGTGGTTCCATGGTACCTGAATTTTTTTTTTTTTCAGGCTCCTTGAAATATTTTCTCCTTGACCTGGGTACCCTGGCATTTGGCTACAATATTCCCAGGAGTTTTCCTTTGGGGATCTCTTTCATGAGGAGATCAGTAAATTCTTTCTATTTTTATTTTACCCTCTGATACTAGAGTATCAGGGCAGTTTTCCTTGATAATTTCTTGAACAAAGATGTCTAGGCTCTTTCTTTTTATCATGACTTTCAGGAAGTCCAATACTTTTAAAATTCTGTCTCCTGGTTCTATTTTCCATGTAAACTGTAATTCCAAAAAGATAATTGTCATTTTCTTCTTTTTCCATTCTTTTTGCTTTATTTTATTATTTCTTAATTTCTCATATACTCATTAGCTTGTACTTTCTCCATTCTAACTTTTAAGGAATGATATTCTTCAGCCAACTTTCAGACCTCTTTCTCCATGTAAAAAGCAATTCTGCTTTTCAAAACGTTCCTCTCCTGATTGACATTTTTGACCTCTTTTGGCATTTGGATTAGTCTACTTTTTAAGGTGTTATTTTCTTCAGTATTTGGGGGATTCTCTGGTAGCAAACTGTTGACTCATTTTACATGATTTTCTTGCACATAAATGCATCAGTTTCATTTCTCTTTCCAATTTTTTTCTCTGCTTTTCTTACTTGATTTTCAACATTTTTGAGCTCTTCAATGGCCTGCAACCAACTTATATTTTTCTTGAATGCTTTGAATCTAGCTTTGATTTTATTGTCTTCTGTGTGATTTGATCTTCTTTGTCAGCAAAGTAAGACTTTACAGTCTGAGGTTTTTTTTTCTATTTTTTCTCATTTTCCCAGTTAATTACTTGACTTTTTAAACTCTTTGTTAAGGTAGGTCTTTGCTTCTACTATGAAGCATGTATTTTTCTAAGCTCAAGGGGTATTGCACAGCTATTTTTAAAGATACTTCTAAGAACCTGTACATTTCCAGTTCTGTCAACATGGCATGATCAAGGGAGAGGTATTTCCTCCTTTCCTAGCCTGTGCTTTGGTGTATGAATGACCCCAGGTACTGTTTTCTGCCTTGAAAATGTGAGGAGGATTCCTTCTCTAGTAATACCATAAACTTCACCATGCCTCCACTCTTCCTCACCCCAGGACTACCATCCAGTAATGCATCCCTGATCCAAGCATAGGCAAAGCAAGAGAATTCTGCTTCATTGGAAACAAAGGGAACTCTGTCATCTCTCTCTGATGAGCTGCCCTATCTCCCCCACTACCAGTGGGCCAAGAGTTCAGGAAGCAACTGCCACCACTGCTGCGACTCTGCAGACTTGGGGACTGATGGCACTCCTCTCTCACCAAGATCTCATAGACCTGTAGTACTGACCTCTAAGTTGCTTTTGGTGTTTGTGGGTTAAGAAGCCTGAAAACCACCATAGCTGTTGGTAATTCAGTCCCCTGAAGCTGCTTCATGTTTACTGTGGCCTCATCTGTGCTGTTGTATTTTGCACTGAACTCTGCTCTTCTCTCAGCCTGGTGAAATTGACCTGTCCTGTTGACATTCCAGTTTGTCTTGGGTTGGAAATTTATTTTACTGTCATTTTGTGAGCTCTGCTGCTACAGAATTCCTTTAGAATCATTTTTATAGGTAGTTAGAGGGATTTGAGGGAGAGGTCAAGCAATTCCCTGTTTTTACTCTGTCATCTTGGCTCCCCCCACCTCAATTTCTTTTCTTTATATTTTGGAGGGAAAGTTATACAAAAAAAGTATCCTTCCAAAGACAACATGGTATACTGAAACGATTTCTTTATCTGGAGTCAAAATATCAACTTTACAACCAATATAATATTAGCCAAATCATTTCATCTTCTATGGAATTCAGTTTCATTATGTATATTATGTTATTAATTTGTGTGTGTGTGTGTTGTATCATGGATCTCTTTGGTAGTCTAGTGAATCCTACATACCCCTTATCAAACTTTTTAAATACCTAAAAATAAATTGATGAGATTACAAAGGAAACCAAATTACATTGAAATATAGTTATCAAGCTTTTTTTTTTTTAATTTTGTAAGGTACAGGTTAAAAACCCTTAATAGTGAGTTTATCTCTAAGGTCCTTTTTATCACTAAATTTGATGTATGGTCTTTTTTTCAACACCATTTCAACTGTGTGCTTGATCCCAACTTACTATTAACTTATTATCCCAATACATCAATTAAAATGAGTTAGAAGTAACATACATAAGTGATAGAAGTAACAGGATTTAATTGTCTATTTAAGTAATTTACCCAGTTTTATCACCCATAAAATAAAGTGATTACATTGGATCAGATGCTATTTCTAAGTTTTAGGTTCTTACTGTGGGGTACATAAATGTATTTTAAAAATATTTTACTAGTTACATCTCAATATAATTGTTTTCTTTTATAACATCATGTATATAAATATATGCATTTAAAAGTGTTTTTCTGAGGAGGTATCCAAAGGCTTCAGAAGACTACCTAGATGACCAAAGCACCAAATAGATTAAGAAGTCCTGCTCTGATTGATATTCAAATATGCTCTTGTTTCTTGTCCTTTCATCAGAATAAAAGACCTTTTTTTGAAATAACCGATTTGCAATTTGACAAAAAGATTGATAGTTTGAGAGTGGAAAAAGTAGGGAAAAAAGGATGAATCATTTATTAAGTACTAACACTGTGTCAAGAACTAGTCTAAGCACTGGGAAATACTTTATTTGTGATCTTTTATGCATAGAATCAAAGCATTATCAATCTAGAAAAGAGCAGAGGCAATAAAAAAAGATAGAATTATATTTAGAGATATTATGTATTTCTTAAGCAGAGGAACAGCATGGTATATTGGAAACAATATTGAAATTGTATACAATAATTCCTCAGTTTTAATTTAATAAAATTGCGATTATAGGTAAACCATTTGCCCTCTCTGTGCCTCAGATATCTTTCTAATATTTGCACTATCATGGAACAGTTGGAAGGATTTCTATCAGTAGTAGTTCTCTATTACTCAAATGCATCATCATGTAGATAAAACAGGATTTGAAAATCGATTATTCATTTTTCCAGTTGATACTCAAGCTGCAGTTTTGTTTGAGTTGATCATATTAATATATTTGAAAGTCTTGCTAAAAATTGTTGAATTGAACAAATTCTTAAATTTGTTTTGTAAATTTTTAAATTCACTCATGTTATTATTATTAATTCAAATCAAAGTTTGAGTATTTACATTTGATTAAAAAAAGTCTATTTACTTACAAAAGCAATGTGTTATTTAAGATTTCTTGGAACCTTTATGAAACCTATATGCATAAGAGGGGGAAGTTTTGCTCTAACACTTATTCCAGTTTCTAAATGTTAAAGAAAAATATATTCTTTCCCCAAACAGAAAGAAAACATTAACAATGTCTTTTATTCAAAATGCTAATCATTTGAACTTATCTGTTTTATAATAATGACATAAAAAATATTCCAAACAACAAAGAACTCGGGTGATAAAAATGTTTATCAAATATTAACCGTGAGATAAGAGCAATGCAAAAATGCTACACATCCTTTTCTTTCCCTTCAGAATCTAATGATTCTAAGGAAGAATTCTGCCTCCAAAATAAGCCAAATCAACCTGAATATGAAAGGAAATGTTTCACACTCCTACAAAATGACCTATAAGTTATTGCTTTAAAATTCATTTTTTTAAACTTAAAGTCAGAATTTCTTTGTTAGAGAATCAAAAGCAAGTATCAAATTAAAGGAGAATTGATGAGAATAATAACAATTTGCACAGATTATACTTTTGTATGAGATTCTGAACTAGATGATGTTTTGGGGGGTAGGGCTTTTAAATACTGTGATTTCATTATTTTGTGGAATTTGTAGGGTTAAAACTCATTCTGATTCTGATTAGCAACTGATCTGTAATTTAAGGGATACCAAGAAGATTAGGGTTTGACCATGTGTGCATAGTTTATATAAGTCAAGAATAGGACTTGAACCCAGGATTTCATAATTATGAAGTTGATCCTTAATTACTGCATCATAAGAATGTTGCCTTTCCACACGTTTACTTGGAATTGAAATCCCACTGAGGGAGAAAATGTATGTAGTAACTGCTTGGAAGTATATTAAATAGATAATTCCTATATGTTAGAGTGTTTTTCTACCTTTTACCACTACCATGTCATATAGTTGATCTTCTAAAGCCTTCATGGATAAACAGTTTTAGGTCCCTAAACTACATATAGTTTATAATACTATATATTAGCATAGAAGTAGCCAGCTGTTGGGTCTCTATGCCACAAGTCTCTCCCTACTCTTATTCATTCTCCACTCAGCTATCCAAGTGATTTTCCTAAAGCACAGGTCTGTTCATGTCATGCCCTCAAAACATAAATTTCAGTGGCTCCCTATGGGTTTGAGGACCTAATATAAAATCCTCCAGCTTCTAAAGCCCTTAATACATCACTTCCTCATACATTTACATTCTTCTTATATCCCACCTTGTTCTCTGTAATCCAGTGATACAGACTTCTTTCTGTTTCTCAAACAAGAAACTATATCCCTTAACTCAGCAGGCTGCCCCCCATGCCTAGAATGCCCTTTCTCCTTGTCTCCACCTCCTGGCTTTTCTACATTCCTTCAAGTGAAGTTAAAATTTCAACTATAGGAATCTTTTATCCATTTCCTTTAACATTAGCACCTTCCTTCTGTTAATTATTTCCCATTTATCCTATATGTAGCTTGTTTATATATCATTATTTTTGTCTCCCCCATTAGATTGTAAGGTATTTAAGAGGAGGTACTATCTCTTGACTTTCGTTGTGTGCCCTCTGCCTAGTATAGTACCTGATATATAAGTGTTTAATAAATGTTTTGAGTAAATTAGTTATGTTGACTACTACAAATACTCAAATTAACTATAAAGGACATATTAAGAAAGATATTATCTGCATGTAGAGAAAGAACTGGTAGAAGTTTGTATAAAAGATTTTTTACATATACATGTATGTATAGTTGTGGCTAATGGAAGCCATGGAGAGAGTGAGAGAAAAAAAGAAATTTATATGATAATTTTGTTGTATATTTAAAAGGAACAGTAAATTGTATGTAATAGATTTGCAGTTTTAGGTACAATCATCTTTTTATTTTATATATAATTATGTTCTCATATTCCATTGGTTAAGATAAAATAAATTTAAAAAAAAAATGTTTGCTAACTGACTAATTAATTCCTCCATATTTTCTCAGCTTATCTCCCTCTCTCTGACTTCATTTAACTCCCTTGATAATCAGCACTCCATAGTTTGCCATATCAATACCGAATTTCCTTGGAATCTGTTTGTACCTTTTATCTTTATCTCTTATAGTCCTTTTAATTCCCAGCTTGGAGTTACGCCCTCCTCCACACATTCCCTCTCTAATCTTACTGCCTAAGTACAAAGCACTACTGAATAAAACCATAGAAGTATGAATAATGACCAAATCTTTTACAAATTTAAGAGAATTTATCTGTTAGATTTTGATTATTTCACAGAAATCCTTCATTTGAAACCCTTTCATGCTCCTTAAGAAACTTTCTACTCTTTGCTCAAGACCCCAGTTTCCATTCCTCCTTAATGGATTACTTTCTTATAACATTGATATTATTGAACCTATATGTCATGATTTCCATTCTGTCACCTCTTCTACATCTCATAAATTATCATCTCCTTCCCCTCAATCTCAGAGAATGAAGTTACTCTTCCCTTTTCCATGACTCACCCCTGATATACTCAATCAGTAATTCAATTCCAGGCCCTGCCATTTTCTCCAAATGCCTTGCTCTATCATCTGATAGTTTTCTCTACAACAGTCATTTATTGAGTAAACATTTATTAACTATCTACTATGTACAGAACTACATTTTAGCCTCTGGGAAAGATATACATTTTAGATCAAAAATAATTTCTGTCCTCATGAAATATATAATATAATAGAGAGATGAAAACATATATTTATAAAAGCATACATATATGTATACACATACATGTGTCTGTGTGTGTATATTCAGGTACTAAAATTGGCAGTATTAGTTGATAAATATCCTTAGAAATGTGAAAAACAAAGGAAAGCTTATCTGTAGGAAATGGTAAACTATATCAAGTAGTGAGAAATAAGTGAAAAATATTATGAAGTTAGCCTTTGTATTGCCTTTTAAAGAACCGGCAGGAATTCAACAGATGAAGATAAGGAGGAAAGACAAGACAGTCTGAGAAAAAATGCATGCAGAACAGTATAATGTGGATTATTCATTTTTATTTTTTTTTTGGCAGAGATGCATCCAGTTGAGTTGGAACATGGATTGAGTGGAGAGAATTATGAGATAATTTTTGAAATAGAGGGTGACACCAAATTATGTAGGCTCTTGAGTGTCAGACAGAGGGTTTTGAAATTTACTCCATCGTTGTTTTTTTAAAGATATCAACTGAAATATTTAATCTCAAAAATGATTTCAATGTATTTCAAGTATTTACTTAGAACATTTTCTATACTGTTCTAGTAAAAGGAAAGTACAAGCAAGAATAAAAATCCCAGTCCTCAAGGAGCTTACATTTTGATGGGAAATAGCATGTATACAAATAAATATGCAGAACATATAAGCCAACTACAAAGTAATTGGGGGCCTGGAAGGCACTAAAAACTGATGGGAATTGGAATTATTTTTTCTTTATGTTCCCTAATTAATTCACTGATTCTCTTCCCTTCTGACTGTTTCACTTTTGAGTGTGGTTTCCCTGAGGAGCTGAACCTCAGAAGTCTTTCACCTTCTTCTTATGCTGAGCAATTCTCATCCTTTCTAACAAGTAACTTCTATGGAAACAGAAATGGCCCCAGCTGGATGCTGGGCTTTTTCCACTAAGCTTAGTAGAGTATCAGATAGTCACCATACTCATATACACTATACTTCCCTGATTCTCTTTGCTCCTCAGTTCTCTAGCTGAACTCTGTTATAGAACAGAACACTATTATACTGTCCTTGTTGCCTGAGCAAGTGTCTACCTTTTGGATTTTCAAGGCACTGGAAGTAGGGTGTGTAGAGTTGAGTGTTATAGCAAGCTCATAAGTTGACTTGTACAGCCCTGCCTCCAGGAACATTGTGGGAAGTGGAGCAAGGGATGCCAAGTGAGGGGATTATCACTCTTCCTTGTTGTAAATTCACTATTGCTATTGTTTTTTTAACCACATTTAG
The DNA here is from genome assembly GCA_023548195.1 of Bettongia penicillata ogilbyi. Taxonomy (NCBI): domain Eukaryota; kingdom Metazoa; phylum Chordata; class Mammalia; order Diprotodontia; family Potoroidae; genus Bettongia; species Bettongia penicillata. The sequence continues at coordinate 5,637,855 of JAJHZJ010000242.1, read as the reverse complement.
TTTCTTAGTGTGTTAGGCAACTCCGAAGTTAGCAAACTATGGTCTCCAGGTAAAATTTGCTTGACACCTTAAACCATTCTTAGCTCACAAGTAGTAAAAGAAAAGATGATAGAATGGATTTGGCCCTCATGTCATAGTTTGTCAATGCCTCTTTTAAACTATGGAGGTAGCTGAAATTACTTTATTTCTTATTTTGGAGAGAGCTGTGTCAGATAACATGTTTAGTCTTACATCTTGTTGGTCACATGACTCAGACCATTCCAGGAACTGCTTCTTCTTGTAAATTTCAATTGGAATATAGCTTGGGAATTTGAGAGGTAGAGACTAAAAGGGAGAACATTCCATATAAGAAGAATATCCTGTACAAAGGCACAGACATTGGAGATGAGATATTGTATTTGGGGCAGAGGAAGTAAGTCAATTTGACTGGAATGTAGAATGAATGTGGAAGAGTATTATGTAGTCAAGACATAGAGATAAGTGCAAGCCACATAGTAAAGAACTTTCCATACCAAGCAAAGAACTTGTTTTAATTTTTATCTTAGGAAATAAAAGTAGTCACTGTAACTTCTTGAGAAGGGGAGTGAAATGACTGGACTTTTATAATTAGGACTTCATTAAAGTAATCTGACTACTCTTGGTTCTTATCCTTAAATTTTTTGAACAATTTGAAATATTAATTATGTCTCTTCTTGATATTATATGCCTTAGAACCCATGATGCTGCCTTTAAATAAAACAACACATGTCTTACTTAACATATCATTTATGAGTTTCCTTCACTGGTGATCTTCTTATTTTATCCTGAGTATTTGTCCTCTCTTTCCTGTCTCAGACTATGTCCTCAGCCTTATTCTTTCCTTTTCTCTTTCACTTGACAATCTCATCCATTACTATGACTTTAGTTACTACTTCTGAGGATGACTTCTAAATCTCTACAACTAGCTCTATTCGGTCTTAAGCCACAGCCTCACATTATGGTATGCAGCACCACCCTGGACCTGTGTGATCCACTGGAACCTCAAATCTAGTACTTACAAAATTGATCTCATTATCTTCTGTCTAAAATCTGTTCTTTCCTATTTCCCTAGACCTAATGTCATCTCTCAGTGACTCACTCATTTTCCAAACACTAGTTTTATCCCTTTCCCTCCCCCTTTCCACCCAATTAGCTGTCACTTTCTATCATTTCTACCTCACAGAATTTCTGGACTTCATCTCCTCTACTTCATTCATATGGTCATATTCAACCTACTTCAGGTGCTAATCATCTCTTTATTAGAATATTGTAACAGCTCTCCTAAACAGTCTCTTCTGAAGCAAATCAGTTTCCTCCCCAATCCAAGCTTTACAAAGTACCAAAATATACTTCGCAAATGTAGTGATATGCCTCTGCCTCTTCCCAATTCAAAAACCTTCTGCAGTTTGTCTGTAATAAGATACAATCTGCTTATCTAGGCATTTAAGGCCTTTGTTGCAGTCTATGCTTCCTTCCATTTCTCATATTACATCTACCTCCACATCCTGCTATACAATTTATGCTTTAACCACATTTGTCTCTTCACCACACCCTAATGTAATTTTTAATTAAAAAAATAATTTTAATTTCATTTTTCTAATTGAAAATGATCTCTTCCCTCCTCATATTTTCATGTAATATTTTAAATAGCTTTCTTATATACTCATCACAGTTTTCCTTGTAGCATACTTAAGTATGTATGTGTATGACCTCCTTTACAATTTCAATCCTGTCATTTAAAAAAACATCTTTTTACCTTTGTATCTAGCGGAGTGCCATATATATAACAGTTTCATATTTAATGTTTATTGAATTTAATTTTAAGAACTATTTTCATTGAAAAAGTTACAGTTTATTTCAACTTGCATAGCTGGAAATTCCAAGTTCTTTTGCTTGTAAATGATACACTTATATCTCACAGTGCTTCTGTGAATATGCTTATTTTGGGCAGATCAAAGCTGAAGTAGGATAAAATCTAAAATCTTTCATCTTTTCTGTGGAAAAAAAAAGCATGGCTGATGGTTTTCCATGTCTGATCCCTTATGGGTGAAGTCTAATGTTATTTATTTGTAGAAACAGAATTTAGTAAAAAACAAAACAAAAAAAAATGTCCTAAATTTTTAGAAATATTATTTTTCATTTTTTTATTCCCATACAAAGGAAGTATAAGGCATGGTGTAAAACAACTGGCAAATCCAGACATAGTAAATATCACTCTTCAAGTTTTGAATGTCACCTAACTTGGTCACATTTTAAAAATCCAGTATGAAAATACCCATGACACTGATACAATATATAACATATATTACATGCTAGTGAAATAAAATGGTTTCATGCAGCTCCTTTCCCTACCCCATGTGACTAAACAATGCCCTATCCTTTTCTTTTCAATTAAAATTAACTCAAACTAGCCTCAAAGCTAACAGTATCTTGATTTGAGAGCCATCTCTGGCACATATTAGTTACGTGAACCTAGTCAAATCAATTTACCTTTAAGTGACCTAGTAACTCTTTCAGACTAGAAGTTGAAGAGCAATAATTGAACATTTTTGACAGAGAAAGTTTCCTCAGTAAGGAATTCCCTATACCAGTGAAATAACAGAGCAAACCTCTATTGATAGGAATCAATTCCATTTGAAGACTAAGTACATAAGTATGCTATGAGAATGGAAAGTACAAAGGAGAAGTTCAGGAAAGTGCTATGAAATTTGTTAGGACAGACATCGTTTTCTTCATGAATGATATTAGGAAGACCTGGATATTCAGGAAAGGTTTAATGTGATTCACAGATGATCTCTAAGTGGAATCTTGAGAAAAGGAAGAGACAATATTTCAACTCATTTAAATTCAACCTAGATTCTCAGTTCCCATCTTTCCCATTATTAAGCTTTTTTCCCTCTCTGCAGTTCACATTCATCTCTCCTGTATCCCTTCTCTAAAGTCTTACTGACAGCATTTTTAGCCTGTTTGCCTCAAAGCAAGCACAATGATTTTGGTTATTCTTTTACTGTTTCTTTAGCAAATGTCTTTATTACCTAATTACAAACTTTTAGAGGACAGAGAATGTACCTTGTACTTAGATTCTGTTCCATTCAATATCTAGCCCAACACAGCACTTAAAATTAAATATATGATTCAGAAAGCAAATATCCTACTGAGAGAAGGGCATCAGCTCTACAATAAATTCATCTGGAAACTGTCTCTGACAATATCAATTCAAATTGAATTGATTTTGAATTTGAATGGAATTTATTCTTAACAGTAAGATTCTCAGTTATTTTGTTGGTATAGGGAATTCCCTAGTGAGGAAACTTTCTCTGTCAGAAAAGTTCAAGTCATACTCTGCGACGTGTAGTTTTAGAGAGTTACCTACCTGTGTGATCTTGAATAACTCTCATCTTCCTCAGCCTCAGTTGTCACATAAACAAAATAAGGAATTTGGACTTTTCAGTTCTTTTGAGCTTTTATGCTTGTATGTTACCTTATTGGAGATTCTTTAAGACAACAGTTTATTCTGCTTAATAAAATGTTTTTTTAAAAAAATAGTTGACAAGTAATGCACATGGTAAGCTCTTGTATTTTCTACATCTTTAAGGCAGTTATGGTACATTAAAAATTTTCACAAAGAAACGTGGATACAAATGACAGTCTATCCCCTTTAAAATTCTTATCAAGTATGCCTTGATAGATGCATGTGATGTTCTCATAAAATCTTATACAACTCCTTTGGTGGTGACCTTACCCACATCAATTTATGTTACTATTTTCAGTGGAAGATGTTTATTTTTCAAAAATTGCTTAATAACCGATAAATTTAATAAAATGTTCTTGCATGTTTGTATTGAAAGAAAGAAGAGCATCTATCGTATACTTTCACTTTTATGTGGACAAGCTCGGATATGATTTCCTACATGATTTGAATGAGAGGATGACCAAGACTGTGGCTAGAGGGACACTTTATGACAAAAGTTTACTGTACTTACATATTTATTTTTTCAAAAAGTACAATGAAACACACGGCATATGTTTAATATTTTCAATGACAGTTAATCCCGTCTCTGCATGACGTTTTGCTCTCAAAAACAGAAAAAAATTCCACTTCTATTGATAGCCAGTATTAAAATGATAAACCGCAATCCATAGAAAAATTATAAAATTATCTCACATATATAATGCTTTGTTTTAAAAAATACTTTCCTCACAAAAAATTTCATAAAATAGGTAGTGCCATTATTATCATCTCCTTTTACAGATGAAGAAACATATTTAAAGAAGTGATTTATCAGCGTACATCAAACCACATCTTCTCATTCCAGTCTAAGGCTCTGTGCACTGCTGACACACACACACACACACACACTCACATGCATGTTTATAAGGTGTTTGTAAGTATAACGAAGTCCTTATTCATTGTAAACTGGGGAAACATGAGATGAAAGAGGGAGATAGAAAGTTGCATATGTGGAAAAAGTAAAGGTAAAGTTTGCACAGCATATAGCATAAAACAAAAATGGTGTGGGAACCAAGACCCAAAAGAAAGAGCTAAAGAGCTAGAGGGTACTGTTACTGAGGGAAAAAAGGTTTCCTGCCTCAAAATAGAGTGCTTTCCAGGTTAACTCTCCACTTCATATTTCGCCACTGAAATGTAAACATTTTGTTTATGAGTAAAGCAAGATGACTCAGAATTTCTTTTCTAGGATTAAGTAGACTACTGATATGAACAACATGAAGGTGTTTGGTGCTGTTCCCAGAGGGATGTGGGAGACAAAAGTGGAAGGAGAAGAAAAGTTTGATACATGTGCATATGTATATGAATATATACATTTATATGTAGAGGAAGTTATGATTGCTAATTATACATATAATTATATATATTATATATATGTATATATATATATAATATAAATAACTATATGTAGTTAGTCCCACAATAGCCATATTTGAAATTATGTTTTATTTGGTAAAGGTCATACAGCAGTGAAAAAACAATCTTCACTCACCTTTTAAAGCCATAATCAATGTACTATCTGAATGTTCAAACGTCTTAAAATTATTTTTCCTCTTCTTTACAATAATTATTTTACGAATTTTTCTGGTTCTGATCACTATACATTACTTCAGAAAAATCTGAAGATCCTCTGAATCTTTTATGTTCATCATTCTTACTGGCAAAATAATATTCTATTTCATTCACGTGTCAGAATTTGTTCAGTCATTTACCCCTTGATAGGTCCTCATTTTGTTTTTAGTTCTTCACTACAAAACATTTAATAAATAGATATGTATGTATGTATATACTCATGTATACATACATACATACGTGTGTGTCTGTTTTTTTAGAAAGTACCAGGTCTGAAGTCAGAATGTCCTAAGTTCAAATCCAGTCTCAGACATTTACTAGCTGTATGCCTTTGGGAAAGTCACTTAATGCTATTTGCCTCAGTTTCCTCCTCAGAAAAACCAGCTGGAGAATGAAATGGCAAACCACTCCAGTGACTTGTAAATATCATCCTAGTTAACAGCTTGTGTTGTTTTCACTGTTTGCAGGTCACTTTTGAATGTTGTGACACAAAATAATTAGCAGGTAGGGAGGCATTGTACCTGTCTTCAAAGAGATTTCAGTAAAAAATAGCTTGAATTTCAACTGATTTATATTTTACTTTCTGTAATTTCCGTGTTTATATACATTGACATATCTTTTCCTCTTGATGAAAATTCAAAATGCAATAATAATCATGAACAAAAATTCACAGTTTTAAATTGTGCAATTATTTTCAATTGAGTTTCTTACATGATAAGTTTTTATTGATATTTGATTAACAGATAAACAGGGATTGCAATAGCAATGAAAGATTCAGAGTTTTAGCATCAACAAGACTTTAGACGAGAGAATAAGTCTGTCACGTACAATTCTAATTAGGGCAATCAATCATATAACATAATTTCTTCAATATGATTGTAGTTTATATCACTAATATTAAAATTGAAAGGTAAGTTATTCTTAATTTTATTCGGTGGAAACTCACAAAGTTTTGCTGACAATTCAAAATTAAAACCCACTAATATTGCATTTCAAACAGGAAATTCAAGTATATTTTAACTTCCTTGAAAATAAGGCAGGAAGAATATTTCTTTCATATCCCTTAGTATTAAATATTCTGATGCACTGTATACAGTGGTATTCAGTGAATATGTACTAACAAGTTTGAAAAACTGATTTGTTTTCTTTATCAGTGTCTTAAACAGTCTAGGATCTAAATAAAAATGTGGAATGATTTTTATTAAATAATATAGTTGAGATACCTTAGTACATTTAATTTCACTGATTTTATATTTTATTAATAGAGATGCAGGCCCAAGTGACAGTTTCATGTGGAAATATTTCTAATAAATTTATAAAACATAATTAAATTAATATTTGGCCTTTGGAACTGGAGTTTGAACAGAAGGTTAATTCATGATTTTGCTACTTCTTCCTTTCTATAGACATTTGTTGGCATACACAGGCATACAGACATATGTCATGATTATATTTGACATTTATGCCCCTTACAGTTTACATAATTATATTTGTATATTAGCTTATTTAAGCCTTACAACATCAATCTAGGTAGGTGTGGTGCCAATGCAATACTCACAGGGCCTACAGCAGTCATGAATATGCCAGCAGCATAATTTTGATTTGTGAAATACAACAGACTCTCAACATGGAAAACAGAACCAAAAAATTTATTCAGACACCAGAAAACCAAACCCATCCTAGTAACAAAAATCTATACATAATAACAATGTAAAGTACAACACGATCTCCAAGCCTTCCCCCTTGGCTTCCCACTTGGCTTTCCACAAAGTAGCTCCATTAAATAAATCACAAATGGCCTCTCTTAAACAAAATTACAAAGCTCTTTCACTCACATCAAGCCAGCTCTCTGCTTGCCTGCATCCTTCCTAGGTCTGACTGCTCTCTGACTTACTTCCTCTCAGCTATGCTCTGGCTCTGCCTCTTCCTGTTCCACCCTTCCTATTTCATCCATTCAGCAAACTCCTCCCACTTCAATGTGACTTCCATATTACTCAGATTTCCATGTGACCCAGGCAAGTCACATGGGACTATTAATGAATGGGAAAGATCTCCCCATTTAAATTACCATTACAGTGGGTCAGTGCAAGTATTGTTATTCTCACACAGAGTAATATGCAAATTGCAAAAGGACTTCACATATCATCTACTTCAATATTGATTGCAATGAAATAAAACAAGCTGATTGATTTTTTTATAGATTTACATTTATTTTATTTTATTATTTTTTCTTTTAATGTTCTACAATCACTTCCTTAAAAAATTAAGATTTTTATCCCCCCCACACCTTCCCCCCAATACCCCCCTCCCTCCCTGCAACAGCATAAAATTCTGTATAGGTTCTACATATACTTTCCTATTGAGCACATTTTCACTATAGTCATGCTATGTAGTCGCACTAAAATAAATGGAAAAAATCATATAACAAATCAAAACATAATACACTGAAACCTACACAGACACAACATGATCTGCTACATTCTGTGAATGACTGCCATATTGCTTTCTCTATGTGGAAGGCATTTTGCCTTAGAAAACCATCATTGGGATTTTTTTTTTCCATTAAGTTCTTGTGTTATTACCAAGTTCCAAGTCTACCAGAAAAACCTCTCACACACTGTGGTCGTTGCTGTACACAAAGTTCTCCTGGTTCTGCTCCTTTTGCTCAGCATCAGATCACATAAGTCCTTCCAGGCCTCCCTGAAGTCTTCTTGTTCATCATTTCTTATGGCACAATAGTACTCCATTACATTCATATACCATAATTTATTCAGCCATTCCCCAATTGATGGGCATCCCCTTGACTTCCAGTTCTTGGCTACCACAAAGAGTGCTGCTATAAATATTTTTGTACATGTGGGACCCTTTCCCATTTTCATAATCTCTTGGGGATACAGTCCTAGTAGCCATATTACTGGGTCAAAGGGTATGGACATTTTTGTAGCCCTTTGGGCATAGTTCCAAACGGTTCTCCAGAATGCTTGGATGAGCTCACAGTTCCACCAATAATGAATTAGTGTTCCAACTCTCCCACATCCTCTCCAGCATTTATCATTTTCTTGTTCTGTCATGTTTGCCAGTCTCACAGGTGTGATGTGGTACCTCAGAGTTGTTTTCATTTGCATCTCTCTAATCAATAGTGATTTAGAGCACTTTTTCATATGATTATAGATATCTTTGATTTCTTCCCCTGAAAATTGCCTGTTCATATCCTTTGACCATTTATCAATTGGGGAATGACTTGTATGGTTATATATTTGAGTTAGTTCTCTATGTATTCTAGAAATGAGGCCTTTATCCCCGAGCTTAGCCGTAAAATTTTTTTTTCCCAATTTACTACATCCCTCCGAATTTTGGATGCATTGAGTTTGGTTGTGCAAATCTTTTCTGTTTAAAGTAATCAAAATTATCCATCTTGCATTTCATAATGCTTTCGGTCTCTTCTTTAGTGAAAAATTCTTCCCCTCTCCATAAATCTGATAAATACACTATTCCTTGCTTCTCCAGTTTATTCATGGTATCAATCTTTATACCTAAATCATGTACCCATTTGGACTTTATTCTTGTGTATGGTGTCAGGCATGGGTTTATACCTAACTTCCGCCACCCAGTTAACCAGTTTTCCCAGCAATTTTTGTCAAACAGTGAGTTCTTATCCCAGAAGCTGGGGTCTTTGGGTTTATCAAAGAGGAGGTTGCTATATTCCTTGCCTACTGTGTCTTGAGTGCCAAGTCTATTGCATTTGTCTACCCCTCTGTTTCTTAGCCAATACCAAGTGGTTTTGATAATTGCTGCTCTATAATACAATTTGAGGTCTGGTAGCACTAGGCCACCTTCCCAAGCATTTCTTTTCATTAGTCCCTTTGATATTCTGGACCTTTTGTTTTTTCCAAATGAATTTTGATATTATTTTATCCAGCACCAGAAAATAACTATCTGATAGTTTAATTGGTATGGCACTAAATAAGTAAATTAATTTAGGTAGAATTGTCATTTTTATTATATTAGCTCAGCCTACCCATGAGCAACTGATGTTTTTCCACTTACATAAATCTGACTTTATTTATGCAAAAAGTGTCTTGTAATTGTGTTCATATAATCCCTGGGTTTGTTTTGGCAGGTAAACTCCTAAGTATTTTATAGTGTCTACTCTAGCTTTAAATGGGATTTCTCTTTCTATCTTTTGCTGTTGGACTTTGTTGCTAATATATAGGAATGCAGAAGATTTGTGCGGGTTTATTTTGTAACCTGCAACTTTGCCAAAGTTATTTATTATTTGAAGTAGTTTTTTACTTGAATCTCTGGGATTCTCTAAGTATACCATCATATCATCTGCAAAGAGTGATAACTTAGTTTCTTCTTTGGCTATTTTTATTCCTTCAATTTCTTTATCTTGTTTAATTGCTACCACTAACATTTCTAGTACCATAGTGAATAATAGTGGTGATATTGGGCATCCTTGTTTCACCCCTGACCTTATTGGAAATGCATCTAGCTTATCTCCATTGCATATAATGCTTGCTGAAGGTTTTAGGTAGATACTGCTTATTATTTTATGGAAAGTTCCCTTTATTCCTATGTTCTCCAGAGTTTTTAATAGGAATGGGTGTTGTATTTGTCGAAAGCTTTTTCTGCATCTATTGAGATAATCATGTGGTTTTTGTTAGTTTTGTTGTTGATATGAACAATAATGCTAATAGTTTTCCTAATATTGAACCAGCCCTGCATTCCTGGTATGAAACCTACCTGATCATAATGTATTATTCTCTTGATAAGATGCTGTATTCGTTTTGCTAAAATCTTGTTGAAAATTTTTGCATCTATATTCATTAGAGAAATTGGTCTATAATTTTCTTTCTCTGTTTTGTCTCTCCCTGGTTTGGGTATCAAAACCATATTGGTATCATAGAAAGAATTTGGGAGGACTCCTTCTTCCCCAATTTTCAAAAATATTCTATATAGTATTGGAATTAACTGTTCTTTAAAGGTTTGATAGAATTCACTTGTGAATCCATCTGGTCCTGGAGATTTTTTCCTAGGGAGTTCATTGATGGCTTGTTCAATTTCTTTTTCTGAGATGGGGTTGTTTAAGTATTCTACTTCTTCTTCTGTTAATCTGGGCAATTTGTATTTTTTAAAATGCTCATCCATCTCATTTAGATTATCGAATTTATGTGCATAAGGTTGGACAATAATTTCTAATTATTGTCTTAATTTCCTCCTCATTGGAGGTGAGTTCACCCCTTTCATTTTTTATTTAGTAATTTGATTTTCTTCTTTCTTTTTTTAATCAAATTGACCAAAAGTTTATCAATTTTATTAGTTTTTTTCATAAAACCAACTATTGGTTTTATTTATTGATTCAATAGTTGTCTTAATTTCAATTTTATTAATCTCTCCTTTGGTTTTCAGTATTTCTAATTTGGTATTTTCTTGGGGTTTTCAATTTGCTCTTTTTCTAGCTTTTTCAGCTGCATGCCCAAGTCATTGATCTCCTCTTTCTCTATTTTATTTATGTAGGCATTCATAGATATAACACTTCCCCTAAGAACTGCTTTTGCAGTATCCCATAAGATTTGGTAGGTTGTCTCATTATTGTCATTCTCTTGAATGAAGTTGTTGATTGTTTCTATGATTTCTTCTTTAACCCATTCCTTCTTTAGGATTAGATTATTTAGTTTCCAATTGATTTTTGCTTTATCTTTCCATGGCCTTTTATTACATATAATTTTTATTGCATTATGATCTGAGAAGGATGCATTGATTATCTCTGCCTTTCTGAACTGGATTGTGGGATTTTTACATCCTAGTACATGGTCAATTTTTGTAAATGTTCCATGTACTGCTGAGAAAAAGGTATATTCCTTTCTATTCCCATTCAATTTTCTCCAAAGAGCTATCATATCTACCTTATCCAGAGTTTTATTTACCTCCTTAACCTCTTTCTTGTTTATTTGGAGGTTAGATTTATCACGTTCAAGCTGATTAATTTTTAATGTTTTGTCATTCTAGTGGAGAGTAACAGTTGAATTTGGACCTCTGCTGCCTTTTGGTTTTTTGTTCATATGTGTGCCATTCCTGTGAACTTAATAATTCTCATTGTTCTTTATCTTATCCCTGTTTTGATTTATGTGGTTTACTTAAGGTAGCAACAGAATCTGGTTTCACATTCATAGATGTTCAACCTAATACCAGATGTCACCTATTTTACTTAGTTGGAGCAAAACCACAAAATAGCTCTCTGTGAGTCTGCCTGATTGTTTCATAAATAGATCTGGGAACCTTTGATGAACTATAAGTGGGCTGCAGGAGATTTGGACAGCTGTTCTTTTATTCAGAGTGCCCTGTTAGTCTGAAGGCCAGCCAAGCACAGGGCCTTGGAATAACCATGTGTGGAGGAGCAAGGAGTTAACACATCTCTAATAGCTGATTTTAAAAGTTGCCTTTGAGGAACTGAAACAATGTTGTTTCAGGAAGACATAAAGCAGGATGCATTTTGAGAAGGGATGGTAATGACAAGAATGGTGATTTTTTTCAAAGCCTGAGAACACAAAGAAAAAAAAAATGTTGAAGATAGTGTCTGCCTATCCCAAAAATATCTCTTTGAAAAGGTGATAACTCCAACTCATCATTGTAGATGCTTAGGTCATATACTAATATTTTGAAATACTTGAACATTTGGGAAAAAGTGTGTATGTAGAAAACTGGATGTATTGAACTATATAGCCATAGCCAGACCCAGAAAGAAAAATAGTTTCTAGTGAAATGGAAGAAAAAATATTCCTAAATGATTTGCTGTAAGTTTTTTCAGTCTTTTTGATACATTTCCCTTGTATCACTTTGATTTTTTGATCGAATCATTTTATTTGTTTTTAGTGTTCGACTATCACTTCCATATATCTTAGATTTTTGTCCACTTCCTACCCCTCAATCCCTGCTCCCACCCCACTCACTCCTTGAGAATCTTATATAGGTTCTACATATAAATTCCTATTAAATGCATGTTGCAAAGAAGAATTAAAATCAAAGGGAGAAACCATAAAACAAAACAGAGGAAAACATAATACAAAAGAAAAAAATTCTGTTTCCATATACGATCAAATTCCATAGTTCTTTCCTGGATATCGATGGCATTTTGCCTCGAGTTCATTGGAAATTTTTAAATCCATGCATTTCAATGAAATAATAAGTCTGCCAGAAAAATTCCTCACATATTGTGCTTATTGCAGTGTACTAAGTTCCCCTGGTTTTGCTCCTTTCACTAAGCATCAGTTTATATAAATCTTTCCAGGTTTCTCTGAAGTCTTCATGTTCATTGTTTCTCATTGCGCAATAGAATTACATTGCATTCACATACCACAACTTGTTCAGCCATTCCCCAATTGATGTGCATCCCCTTGAGTTACAGTTTTGGGCCACTACAAAGAGAGCTGCCATAAATATTTTTGTACACGTGGGACCCTTTCTCATTTCTATGATCTCTTTGTGACAGAATCCCAGAAGCTATATTGCTGTGTCAAAGTGTATACACATTTTTGTAGACATTTGGACATAGTTCCAAATTGCCCTCCAGAATTTTTGAATCAGCTCACAGCTCCACCAACCTTGAATTAGTGTTCAACTCTCCCACATTTTGTCTAACATTTATCATTTTCCTGTCTTATCATGTTAGCCAATCTGATAGGTGTGATGTGATTCCTCAGAGTTGTTTTGATTTTCATCTCTCTAATCAATAGTTATTTAGAGCATTTTTTCATATGACTATGCATAGCTTTAATTTTTTCCTCTGAATATACCCTGTTCAAATCCTTTGACCATTTATCAATTGGGGAATGACTTCTATTCTTGTAAATTCAACTCAATTCTCTCTATATTTTAGAAATGAGGCCTGGCTGTTAAAGTAGATCTCTGCATGCAGGCACAGGGGGCACAAAGCTTGAGGCTTTGTGTGTTGTGGTCTCTGGTTCTTTCAGCTAGAAGCTAAAATGCTGCAGCTTACCTGGTGCTGAGCTGACTGGTGTTGGAAAGGAGAGGCCAGGTGACGTCTTTTTGGATTTTCACACAGTTACCCTGGAGCTAGCTTGGTAAGTGTGGGGGATGGGTGATCTGGCCACAGGAGGTTTCCTCTAATGAGCCAGAGAATAGGCAAACTCATTGGTTGGTGATCTTGTCTGTGCTATTGTCTTCTCAGTTCCTCTGGGGTGCTGAGGCACGCCTAGGGTCTTGGTGCTGGCAGTTTCTGGCTTCACCCCCCTCAGAACTCAGGATCTTCTCTGGTTTATTGAAGTGGGACTGTCTGGGACATCTCTGATTCTGTGCTGGTCCCCTTCAGCCACAACAAGAGGGACCTTCCTTAGTGATCTTCCTGGCCTCATGGAGTAAGAGTCTATTTACCCCTTCAGTTGCTCCCACTGTTCCAAGGTTTTTCCTGGGAAGATATTTTCTGATCTCATCAAGGACAACAAGAAGAGGTGGAGAGAAATTACCAATCACTCTGTCATCTTGGTTCCTATAACTGGAAATCTCCCTTGCACCATTTTAAAAGGCCTCAATAACTCTTCCCATTTGACTTCTTCTTGCTTTTTATTCCTGGGTCTGATATAGAAAAGCAAAATAAAACAATTTCTGTGTTTTCCAAAGCAATAGAAAAGTAGGGAGAAAGAGAAGAGAGAGAAGAGGAGAGAGAGAGAGAGAGAGAGAGAGAGAGAGAGAGAGAGAGAGAGAGAGAGAGAGAGAGAGAGAGAGAGAGAGAGAGAGAGAGAGAGAGAGAGAGAGAGAGAATAAGGAAGGGGAATAATGAAGGGAAGCTTTCCATGTCAGCCAACAAGTATTTGTTAAAACAGTTCTTGTCTGGACACCATTGTGGGTAATATCAAGGATGTAGAAGACAAAGACATCCCTTGAAAAACTAATGCATATGAAAGTAGACAATATCACTAGACTAGATATCAAAATCAAAGTATAGCATCCCCAAACTTTGTGGCTTTAGCTCCTATATAATGTCTATTATTTATAAACAAAGTCTCCATTGCAGAAGAAAAATAAAACATAATATATTTTTCTCACAAATTTAAGATTTAGAAGGAATTTTAGAAGCCACACAATACAAGCAGTGTTTAAACAGAAATTCCCTGTACAGAGTACCAAACAAGTAGACAATCAGCCTACTGGTGAATGGAGGAGAACTGGCGAAGGGGGAATGCATTGCATCACATACAGCCTGCTCAACTTTCTAATTGTTAGTAAAAAAAATTTCTTAGCGATAAATTTGCATATTTGAAAGAGGAAACTCATTCCTTCCTGAGGCAGCTGGAATCCCTTTTGCTTGATTTTTGATTGTGAGAATTTTTTTCCTTTGTTTAAATCATCTCTGCAAGGTCTACTTATTCTTGAAGTTCTGTACTCTGGTTCTAAACAGAATAAGTGTAATCCTGCTTACTTGCCGCAGCCCTTCAAATATTTGAAAATCTCTACTGTGTATCTCCTCTCTCAAAACTCTCCTCTAGGTTAAACATTCCAAGTCATTTTAGGGGATCATTTCAATCACCATATATTTGGTCTGATTTTGAATGGATTATGGATATAGATATATTATAGATAAATACAGATAAATCCGAAAGAAAAAATAAATCGTTGCCTTGTGAATTTTTCATAGAATACAGATCATACATGTAACATTTCTTTTCTCAATTTTTAAAACTGATATAGGCAATATAATGGGTCTTTTAATATTAATTTAGCTTTAAATCATTTTCTCTCCTTCATTGCTAGCCATTTCCAATCTACCTTGGATTACAGCAAAGTAAGGAACTGACATCTTCATTTTGCATTTGAGAAAATGAGGCTAAGAGAAGTGAAAAGGATAAAGAGAGGAAATAATATTCAAACCTAGGTCTTCAAAACTGAAACACAGTTTAACTTTTTTTTGTTCTCTATGATCTGATATTTCTAGCTTAGGACAGCTCACAATTGGCAAATGCAGAATCCAGCTACAAAGCTCTCAAATATGTTCTAGCAGCAGTGGCATCTGGGTATTCAGCTGGCCTTCTGGCAAACCTTTTGGTAGGCCTTCATGTCTGGCAACTAACTAGGCTAATGGAAGAATGATAAAATTCTCTATAGAGTTGGCATGAGTCGTAATGCTCATCGGCTGCCTTGTATATGTGAATGATGTTAATTTGGCTTTCCTGCTGGACTGTGAGGAATTGTTCCAGCTTGCTGCATCTAATTTAGTAATATGGAGACTTTTCAAATACATGTGTTAGAAAGTAAGGTGAACCTCTTGGGTTGGTGATTGTAAAAAGTTATGTTATGGTAGTAGTAATATGAAGAGTGCTATTAGGTTGGAAGGCATTATAGCAGTTGCTGTTATGTTCTAAATATGATGGTAGTAAGACTATCAGAGCTGTATTGTAACTTTCAAAGTTAAATTGAAACTGAAAAGCTCATAATAAAATTGTGGTGGAAGAAAGAAGGTAAGAAATGGAACAGTTTCCCCCCAAGGGAAGACAAAGTAGGTTAATGGTGAGAGCTGGAACCAGACATAGAATACAACCATTATAAGAAACTCTCATTAAGGTAACATTCTCTCTGTCACTGAAGATCGCCATCAGTTATATGGTTAGACAGAAAAGTATATTCTTAATATACTATGTTAAAGCATACTTAGTAAAGTATTCCATGAGGTCATGGAAAGTTTAGATAACTTGCCCAGGGTATTACAGAAGTAGGTATCAGGTGAATCAAGATCTTTCCAACGCTGAGGCTTACTCTCTATTCACAATTGCAGGTTGATTTAGATCTGGCCTACGGCTTCATAGTCAATGAGACAGAATATTTATTGTGACATTAACTCCAGCTGAACATTAATCATTTACAGAACCTTTGTGCCAAATTTGTTTTTTCCATTACAGTGGAAAATGGAGGGGAAGGGAGACGTTGGAAAGAAGTATTTATTTTCTTATAAATTCAATTGGCACTTTTGGGATTTTTCTTGGGAAATAGGCCTTACCATTCAGTAATCATTTTGTTGTTAAGTACCTCTCAACATTATATTCAGTGATCTAACAGGTTTTGGAGAATATTCTCCATAATTTGTAAGCAATGGAATAAACTATTATTTAAAAAAATTTTTACCCAGAAAGCTACTTGTTTTAATGGATATAAAAAAGGGCTAACTTTTACTCTTCTTTGAGACAGGATTATTTGGTCATAAATAAATCTTTGCAAAGTTTTTTTTTTCTTCTCTTTCAATAATCATTTTGTAGAATTCTGCAATCTAGACAGTTTATTCTTAAACAAATCCATAATTAACAATATATAGTTTATCCTGTTTCAAAATTGATATAACATCTCTAGAAACATCGGGTATCATAAATGCTTATTTAAAATACCTAAAAGTTATTCAAATACTATGTCTTGGAGGTATAGGGATATTCTCTCTACTAATGCAAATTATCATCCATACAACATCATAGAAAGTACTCTTAATGCTTTTCTGTTGCAATAGTTAGGTAGATAGATGATAGATAGATAGATAGATAGATAGATAGATAGATAGATAGATAGATAGATAGATAGATAGATAGACAGATGGACACATGAATGAATAGATAGATGATAGTATCTAGTTATCAATCTTTTGGCAAAAACAATCTGACTTTAGCTAATTTGCTCTATAAATAGCAATACATATTATATCATTAAGTTGCAAAGTTATCCAGTTGACAAAATTTGGATTCTATTATAGTCTTTGAGAACCTGAGATAATTCTGAAATCATAATGATGTATAGGAAAGAGACTTGAGAGAGAAAGTCTTAAAATGCTTAAAATAAAAATGTAAAATAATTTTCTAGCTCCTCTATATCTTCCCTTCAAAAATAGTTTCAATATATATGTATTTCAAGTGCTTAATTTGGATGCTGAAGATAGATAACATTTTGCATGAAATTTTTATCTATGTCCTATGACCATAGAATCAGAGCCAGGGGAGTCAAATCTCTTCATTTTATAAATGGAAGTCTGAGAGAAGGGAAGTGACTTGTGCAAGGTCATGCAGGTAATACGTGGTAAGTCTAGGAGCTGAACCTAGATTTTTTCATTACAAGTTCATCATTCTTAGCAATGTTCCACTCTTGCACAATTTAATGAATAAAAAATCATGTACCATTGGTAAATTAATTATCAATGAATAATCTGTTTCAATTTTCTTTGAAGGACATCTTGAACCACAATTCATCAGTATAAGATCATAGAGGTAATGAAAGCTGAGTTAAATTCTCAAAGGAATACTCACTGTAGATGAGTTTTGGATGTTAGGCCCTGTGTTTATCCTTCAGGACAAAATTTGGTTTCTAGTCCCTTATAACACTGACATTATAAAATGAAGCCAAGCCAAACAATTCAAGAGAACAAAGTTGTATAGTTCATCTGAATTATTTGTCTACTGTTACTAGGGGAAATAGTGCAGTAGTATCTAGCAAAGGATGGTTTCTAGCAAAGACTAGATACTATGGGGGCATAAGTCCTGATCTCTGTCATAAATTCACTTATTACACCACAGAAATTAAAGAATTAACCTAAGCTTGATATCAAAATTGAACTGATGGTTCATCATTTTTCATGACCTATAAGGATCATGGAGTGATGAAAGGGGTATTGAAGTTGCAGGCAGGACATTGGTTCAAATCTTGTCTCAGTTCTTAAACTGTATGACCACTGAAACCTCTCAGAGGCTTACTTTCTTCATTGTAAAATTGGAATGATAATATTTTGACTATTTTCTTCATAGGTCTACTGTGATAAAAATAAATAATAAAGCTTAAATGACTATATAAATGTGATTTCTTCGGTTATTTGATATTCATTTCACAGAATTTGCTTTCTTTCTCTTGACTGCCTTATAGAATCAAATGGGAAGAAGTGAAAGGAGGATAATTGTAGGTCAGTTACATTGCTTATTGCTTTAATCATTTGTCATCTAAACTGATGAGCCTATAGGATATCAGTGCTTTGTGAGACCAGAGGGAACTTTGCCATGGATAGAAGAGTGGGCATGCTTATTTGAGCCTTTTGGCCAGATTGCCAAAATTCTAGTTGCTTCCCAAATTGTACTATCTCCAATCTGATGATTAGGCTGATTCTCAGAGTATATTTTCTAATGGGAAGGGCCCTTTATCTGTGGTCTACAAAAGTGGTCTGACAGTCACAGATTGCTTCTTTTTAAATTCCTTTTCACCATCTCTTGATCAGAAGACACAGCAATACATTTTAGAGTAAACTTGTGTTCTGGTGTGTATGTGTTTCAGGTGGGAGGAGGTGGTGGACTTCTGTGGTCATTCAGCCTCCTTCTGGAAGTTGCAAAGACTGCCTTGGGGAAGAAATATTTAAGAACTGTGTGTGCTTATATATGTTTTAAAAGAGGAGATTCTGATCAAGGACTTTTCCGGTTGAGTCAGAATTATCTGGAGTATTGAGTGATCTTCACACATGACAGAAGAAAAGCATTTGACTTGAGAGAAAAGTCCAAGACTTTGAAGTTGCTTGTTGGGTAACCAGAAATTTTAGAATTCCTAATTTTCAGAGACTGGGCATTGCCTTTCTAGAGGAGAGGAATACCTCAATAACATACTTATCCAAGAAGGAAGAAAATTAGCAATATGGGTTCTGCTGTGGAAATACTAAAATCACAGTTTGGGTGGGGAGGAAGGATTCTGAACTTTGGCACCTGTGGTTTAAATAGGGGAAACTTCAAGCATACACATCCTTTGGGAAGAATTTTGTTTGTTCATCTTGAGTGGGAAGGCAGAGAAGGGGAACCTAAACCACAGAATGGTACTATGAATATTTGAAGGTCTACATTTGAGTCTGTGGGCTGAAAAGGGAAGCATTGCCTCAGTAATAATCCCAAATTAATTTTCATTCTGGGGAGAGCTGAGATTCTTTAGCAAATGTTACATATATTATTTTCATCTATTTGCATTCTCCTGTCATATCTCCTGTATTATCTAAGAAGTGAAATAAAGGGCATATCATTCATAATGTCCATTATCTCTGTTCCTTTTAAAAGATTGTATTAGCCATCTTTGGAAAAAAAAATAAGCATGACCTAAAACATGATTATATTAAGCAGCTTTTTCCCCGAATAACTTCAGGTAAGAGCAATGACCTAATATCACACATGAATCAGTACCTCAGAATAGGACCCAGTCCATATGAAGAGGGGGCCAAAGATCCCCTATGAGATTAGACCTCGGAAGTACCTTGAGGATAAATAATTGTAGCCCATTCATTTTTCAGACCATTAAATTAGAGGTAGCCAGATGATAAAATTAATAATATGATGGATCAGCAAGACCTGAGTTAAAACCCAGCTTCAGACATTTAACCAGCTGTATGATTCTGGGCAAGTTACTTAACTACTGTCTGCTTCATTTACCTAATCGTAAAACTCACAGAGTTTTTTGAGGATTAAACGTGATAACACTTGTAAAGGCTTAGCACAGTGCCTGGCATATAGTAATCACTTTCTAAATGCTTTTTTTTCCCTTTCTCACTTCTCCCTCCTCCCTTTTTCCTTTCTTTCCTCCTTTCCTTTTTTCTTCCTAACAATGTTTGCCCTGGAAATGTTGAATAAGTAACCTGAAGTCACATAGTGGCAGAGCTGGGACTCGAACCCAGGTGTCTTGACTATTAATCACCATATGTGTGTGCATTTGTGTGTGGATGACACATATACATATTAATTTTATGCTAAACATGAATTTATTTTCCATTCTTTTTGTGTAAAAAATGATAGTGTTCAAGAGGTGAGCAATATATCCAGGTATCGTTCAAGTCCCTCCTCCCCACTCCATTCTGAGTATCAATATTAATTAAACATTTGTTTATGTGTCATTTTATTATCCCCTTTTTATTTCATATGTGGTTGTCTTACAGCCAGAAAAGATCCTCCAGAGCAGGACCTGACATATCTCCCGAAACCCCATCATGCATAGTACTGTATTCCATAACAATAAGCTTGATACTATTTCCTGGACTTATTCTCCCCTGATTCTTGACAGCTTCTTAGTAAATATTTCTTCAACTAATTTTGTTATGGAACACACTTTGATTCTTGACATATAGGAAAAAATTCCATAAATGTAGCCTTTGGGGTTTCTAAAGCTTTAGATTATTCCTAAGAGAAAAGATACATTACTAAAATTTTTGGGAAAAAAAAGAAAATTAAACTGTTTTCCTAACAACTGATTGCTGTATGAAAAATATATTTTATTTTATGGATATTTTTATATAATATTTAGAGGGAAATAGCACACTTTTTTTCATGGACCTCAAGCTTCCTATAAGGCAGAACATCAAGGTGTTCTATTGAAAGTTTGGAAAGCACTGTTTTAAACCATATTGGCATCCACAGGATTCTAAGACCCACATACTCACAGTATGAAAAACTTATCTCTTTGAAGTATTTGTAATGTTACGCAGGTGCTAAATGAAAGCATTGGGAACAATTTCTCAAAAAAGCTCATGGTGTTTTAAAAATGAATTAGGAAAATATCAGAGGCACTCCAAAGCACAAATTTAATCTGATGGCAATTGTAGGCCAAATCACTATTTTCCCCTAGTTTCTCAAAATTAATATTATCCCCTATATCTCAATTCTATTTTTTTTTGCCCTGTGAAATACTCTATGGTCCAAAATTTGTAATTACTATTCTTATAAAACAACAGCATATTTTTTTTTAAATCATGTATATAGGATACTGTGGAATAGTTAACCTTAGGAGGTTGGACCTTAAATGTAGTGCTAAGGAAAATTCATGTATAGTCATGAATGAAAGGAATCCTTCTGAGAAAAGAGAGCATAGTGAAAGCTATCATCTAAGATAGTAAACAAGGTATTGGGGGGATGAGATTCTCACAGAATTTATGTGGCAATCTATTGGTCTTCATTTTCAATCTATTCAATTATGGTTTAATCTATTGTCTTTATAAAGGGTAGAAAAGGAGCTTATAGCAATGATCTATATCCCTAGAATTATAAAGCACATATCATATAGAATGACAGTAGGTGTCTGATCCTCTGGCAGAGAAAATCCTTCCATCTTTGTTTTTTTTTTTTTTTTTTTAATTTTATACCCCTTTCTGGCTATTCTCTGTGTGTCTATGGCTTTGGTTGCTACTACTTTCCTTTGAATAGCTTCCTACAATTTGAATCTATAGTTTTGAAGAATTGTGTTAATATGAGATTTGACAACTTTGAATCTTCATATTGCACCTTGTTTCTCATGACTTCTTGGATCAATAATAGTAGATTCCAAACTAATCTAGTAGATACAATCTCCTGGATTATATATTTTTCCTATTTATTTTTTTTATCTGGCAGATAAAAGCAAGACTATGTTAAGTTCAAGGTAGACATCTCGAAAAGGACTGGTGGCAAACAGGGTGATATCTAAGCCCACAGCCTCATTGGCATGGTTCAATTAGCAATTTCCATGGCAGACCTGGTCAAGTACTACATCAGAATCCAATGTAGGAAGAGGTGAAGAATGTGGGTTTTTATCATAGAGGAGCGAGTAAAAATTGTTAAAAGAATCCCAGGTCAGGAGTCTTGGGATCTAGGTTGTCTGTGCCATTTCCTATCTCTGACTACGAACATGTCACTTAATCTCTTTGAGTCTCATTCTCTTCATATATAAAATGAAGCTGGACAAAATGTCCTCTGAGATTCTTTCTAGCTCTAGAGCCAATGATAAGTTTTATAGAGAAAAATTAAGTCAGAGAAATGGTCACCTTCTTCAGTATACTTCCATAATTTGACATTTAATTTATTACTGTCCTTTTGGTCTGAAAATTCATGCATGCAACTGACTTGCCTCCTTCAGTTTTTTGGGATACCAGTGCTCCAAACTAATGCTTGGCTTTTTCACCTAAGGTTCTTAGACTGATAATTTGAACATCATTCCCATCATCTGAGAGAGTGAGAGAGAAAGCACTAAATTTCAATTGAATTTGACAATGACTAAACTGTCAGGCTTTATGAATGTGCCTCAGATTAACATGATCAGTGCGGACCATCATGAAATGACATGTTCTGAAAAAATAGCACCATGGTCTCATGTTTTTATTGGAAATAGGATAATAGTAATTTGGCAACTTCAATTTGAAAAGGGAAAGATCCTGTTTGTGATCCAGAAAAAATTCACTATTATTCATTAGGAACTATTTCTTATGAGGTAGAAAGAAATGTAAAAGACTCGCCTTATATCTTTCTTCCCTCTCTCCTATTATCCTGGTTTTCTTCTTTCCTTTCCTCTCTCTCTCTCTCTCTCTCTCTCTCTCTCTCTCTCTCTCTCTCTCTCTCTCTCTCTCTCTGTCTATTTTTCTTCCTTTCAATGTGCTTTTGTCCTTCTGTCCTCCTCTCCCATGAAAATAGTCCATTTTTTTCCCTCTAGAGTCCCATATTAGAACCTCCGTAAAATCTTACTAATTGTATAGAGCATTGCCAGGATGAGGTTTCTTTATGAAACAGAAATTGTGTTACATAGACATAATTTGAAGTTATTTTTCCCATGAGAAAGATGAAATGATATGTTGACAGTAATGAAAGAAAGTTTCCTATAATAATGAGTTTCCAAAGGACATTTAAACTCTACAGAGCACTATTGTTAGCATGTATTGATGCAGAGTTACTGATGATAATGCTGTGTCTGATGATAATACCATGCTTGAAGATCATGGTCTGTATTTTTTTTGGAAGCTCCTAATATACTTTTCTCAAATAGGAGTAAAAATGCTTTAGTAATGCATCACAAAATCATTAAATTTTCTGTTTCATTTTTTGACAGTATTTCCTTTCAATATTTTGTGACTGTATTTAGTATTTCAATTTCTTTAGTCACTTTTTACTGAATTAATTCTTTAGCAAGATTTAGAATCATGTAATTTACTCACAATTGCCATGGCAGATTGGGGTTAGGGGCATGTAAAGTTTTTAAACAGGGACATTCATGGACATACATTTAAAATAACTGATTTGGAAAATAAAATAGAAATTTTTTAAATTCCATTATTAGAGTAGAATAGCAATAAGGATTGAATCAAATCAAGTAAGAACACTTTTATTTGTTCTTTTGTTAACTGAGAATTCATGGATATAATTAAACAGATGGGAAATTGCACACTTTCCTTTGTCTTCTACATTTCATCTGACTATTATTATCCATAATATGTGTCCAATTTTATGAATATTTGGAAATAGATGGAAATTAAAAGTAAGTAGACTGACAGAGTAGTAATAATTTTTACAAATAAACTTTGAAGATATAATGGAAGACATTTAGAGGAGGGAAAAATTGGAGATATGCTTAGAAATTTGCATTTTCTAAATAATATTTCTTTGTTGTATTTTCACAATTCTATCATGTAATTGTTTATTTCCTTAAAGCAGGAAATCTTAAGCTTGATTTCTGGGTCACTGAGTTTTTGATATTTTGGCAAAGCCTGTGGACCCCTGTATAGAATGTTTTGAAAGGCATAAAATATACATAGGATTACAAAGGAAATCAATTATATTGAAATACACTTATTTTTCATCTGTCTATATATGATAGCAACTGTAAATTTCAATATTTGTGTGTATCCATGTACATTTATACATATGTGTATATATTAGTTTATTGTAAATATGTGTATAGATATATTTTAGGGGGGTCTAACTTTTAGAGGTTGTTAATCTAAGGTTCATGCATTATGCACATATATGTAAAAAAATGAATTCATGGATACCATAAGAATATATCATATTAATGTATATCTATATTAAAACAAATTTATGAATTTCATATAAAATCATCTATAAATTTGTTCTATATGCATATATTGTATATAATTATGTTACATATATACTACATCAATCTATGGTCTATTTGATAAACATTTATGAGTATGTGTATGTTTGTGGAGTGCATAAAAAATTTCATAATATCACATTTTTATAAATACATATGAAACACATTAATGAATATAAGATATAGATAGATAATCTATATCCATATAATAAATTCATGTTTACCAGATTAAGAACCTCTCAAAGTTTAAAGGATAATCATCAAGATCAAAATATTACGCTCTTGAAACTGTTGCAGTATTTAAGAAGAGCTACTACTTAAAGATTCATCATAAAAGCAATATTTTAAAAATGAATTTTACTTTTTGAGAAAAGGCTATTTCCTGATCATAAGAAAATTATTCTAGTTTTTCAGACACAGAATACAGTGTGATAACAGTAGTTGCATGTATAAATATTATAAAATTATTCTTTAGGTTTCCAAAACCTTGGGAATCTAAAAGTCACAAATTATTTGTGTTATATATGGAGATAACTTTGCCATTACTTGGCAAATGGATACTTTTCCATTTAGTCATGACATGTGGCTTAAGTTGTCTGTTGGAGAATGACAGTATTACTACATTTTAGAACATTTCCTTTAATGTTTCATAAGTCTACAAGTGAAATTATGTATATGTAATATTAAAATATTTGATGGCTATTAGAGATTGACTTATGCCAACTGGAAGACTAAAGGAAAACACAAAAAGAATCATTGATGGAGAAGACATTATAGTTACTTTTGACATTTCATAAGGAAAAAATTAAATCCTAGTCACCCTTTGTCAAATATTTGATGCACTCAAGATTTAGAATGGGTTATATATTTTTGGATGTGGGCAACATAGAAATTTGTTTTGACTTTGCCTATTTGTTAATGTGTTTTTTTTCCTTTATCAAATGTGCAGTGGGACAGAGGGAAACAATTTATGTTGATTGATATAAATAATTTTTTAGTTTAAAAATGAGTTATTGAAGCAGACAAGTAGAGGACATTTTGGAAATGTATGAATCATTAGCCTCAAAAGTAAGTGTTAATAGAGAATTGTCAATGTGACTGATCCATATCAAATTACCCTGGATATCCATGCTTGACTTTGTTCTGTTCAATATTTTTATCAGTGAATTAGGTTAGGTCATAGATTATATGCTTATAAAATTTGAAGATGACACAAAGTTGGAATGGAATAGCTAATACACAGGATGACTAAGTCAGGATTCTAAAATAGCAAACTATCAAAGGGTGTATCCTAATAATATGAAATCCATACTTTATGTGGGGAAATCAACTTCAAAAGCATAAGATAAAGGAGGAAGGTTAGAAAATG
Source organism: Bettongia penicillata ogilbyi (assembly GCA_023548195.1). Taxonomy (NCBI): domain Eukaryota; kingdom Metazoa; phylum Chordata; class Mammalia; order Diprotodontia; family Potoroidae; genus Bettongia; species Bettongia penicillata. The sequence continues at coordinate 5,612,536 of JAJHZJ010000242.1, read as the reverse complement.
TTATTTTGTAAAGATCTGTGGGTCTCAGTGGACCTCAGGCTCAATATCAGTCAGTAAATTGATATAACTCAAGTAAGACTAAATTGATGTTTTAATGTATTGAGAGAGGGATAACTCTAGGAAAAAAAATTTCTGCTCTGATTTCATTAGACTTCAATTGGAGTATTTTATACAGCTCTGGTCACCACTGGTTAGCTAGGATATTAAGATGGAGAAGGACCTTGAGTTCACGACATGTAAAGATTAGTGAAAAAAAAATTGTCTTGTGTAGTCTGACTAAGGGAAAACTCAGTGAGGGATGGTAACTACCCTCAAGTTTTTAATGCTATCATGTTGAGGAGAGATTAAACTTGTACTGTTTCCTCCTACAGGGCAGGATTATAATCAAAAGGTGAAAACTGCAAAGAGGCAAATTCAAGCTGAAATGAAACACATAATCTTCTAACTGATGATGTCTAAAGTGAAATGAGTTACCTGAAAGAATGACAGGTTACTTCTCCTGGGTGGTCTTTGAGAAGTGGCTGAATTACTGCTTAGTTTCCAGGAATATTGTGAGCAACCTATTAGATGGACTGAGAAACGAAAAGTATCAGGTGACCAAGTCGTCATTTAGGTCCCTTCCAACTCTTGAACTCTCGGTTTCTATTATAGTTATACCCTAAGTATTAAAGGTAACTTTTTTCTATGGGCTCAGCAATGACATATTTCATTGCTTGAATTTGCTACCATTAATTTGGCTCATATTAGTTAAATTGAGTTTTAAGGAGACGGGGACCTTTCTCTCAGTACCCTCAATCAACGTCTGAGAATATACCCAAAGATTCTTGTGTTGTAGGAATTATATTTTTAGAAGTCACAACTTCATAAAAAAAACCAGTTATCCTTAGTGCCTCTTACTTTATTCAACCATTTCAAACTTCCCTTTCTTCAGATGGTTGCTCGGAGCTCAGAAATAGAGTGGATTTGTTCTTACAAATAAAGTTGTAAGGACTTTTATTTTTGTATTTTTTTAAATAGGAATAAATTTTTAATTTTCAACATTCATTTCCACAAGATTTTGAGTTCTAAATTTTCTCTTCATCTGTCCCCTCCCAACAACCCAACTATATATTCTGATTAACCCTTCCCCAACCTACCCTCCCTTCTATCATGCAGCTCCCTTCTCTTATCCCTATCTCCTATTTTCTTATAGAGCAAGATAGATTTCTATATCCCATTACCTGTATTTCTTATTTCCCAGTTGCATGTAAAAACAATTTTTAACATTAGTTTTTTTTTTTTAAATTTTGAGTTCCACCTTCTTTCCCTTCCTCCCTCCCCATCCATTCCCCACTGAGAAGGCAAGCAATTCAATATTTAACTACACATGTCTAGTTCTGCAAAAGACTTCCATAAAAGTCATGTTGTGAAAGACTATACTTCCCTCCATTCTGTCTTGCCCCCCTTTTATTCTATTCTCTCTTTAGATTTGTCGCTCCCCAGAAGTGTATGCTTCTAATTATGCCCTCCTCCCATTTGCTTTCCCTTCTATCAGGTGCTGCCCATCCCCTTCTCCCCTTCTCCCCTACTTTCCTGTAGTGTAAGATAGATTTTCATACCAAGTTGAGTGTGCATGTTATTCTCTCCTTAAGCCAAATGTGATGAGAGTGCACTTCACTTTTTCCCTCTCACCTTCCCCCTTTTCCCCTCCACTGAAAAATCTTTTTCTTGCCTCATTCATGAGAGATAATTTGCCCCATTCTATTTTCCCTTTCTCCTCCCAATATATTCCTCTCTCACCCCTTAATTTTATTTTATTAGATATCATCCCTTCCTATTCAACTCACCCTGTGCCTTCTGTCTATATGTATATAGTCCCTCTAACTACCCAAGTACTGAGAAAAGTTTCAATAGTTACAGATATTATCTATCCATGTAGGAATGTAAACAGTTCAACTTTAGTAAGTCCCTTATGATTTCTCTTTCCTCTTTACCTTTTCATATTTCCCTTGATTCTTGTGTTTGAAAGTCAAATTTTCTTTTCTGCTCTGATCTTTTCATCAAGAATGTTCGGAAATCCTTTATTTCATTGAATGCCCATTTCTCCCCTGAAGTACGCATATTTGTTGGACAGGTGATTCTTGGTTTTAAACCTATCTCCTTTGACTTCTGAAATATCATATTCCAATTCCTTCAATCCCATAAGGGATTGAAAAGCTGGTAGATCTTGTATTATCCTGATTGTATTTCCACAATACTCGATCTATTCCTTTCTGGGTGCTTGCAATATTTTCCCCTTCACCTGGCAACGCTGAAATTTGGCTACAATATTCACAGGAGCTTTTCTTTTTGGACCTGTGGATTCTTTCAATATTTATTTTACCCTCTGGTTCTAGAACATCAGGGCAGTTTTCCGTTATAATTTTCATGAAAAATGATTTCTAGGTTCTTTTTTTAATCATGGCTTTCAGGCAGTCCCATAGTTTTTCAAATCTCTCTCCTGGATCTATTTTGCCAGTCAGTTGTTTTTCCAGTGAGATATTTCACATTGTCTTCTATTTTTTCAGCTATTTGGTTTTGTTTTATAATTTCTTGATTTTTCATAGTCATTAACTTCCATCTGCTCCATGCTAGTGTTTAAGGAATTATTGTCTTCATTGAGCTTTTGAACTTGCTTTTCCATTTGGCCAATTGTGATTTTTAGGGCATTCTTCTCCTCATTGGTTCTTTGGATCCTTTTGCCATTTGAGTTAGTGTATTTTCCAAAGTGTTATTTTCATCAGCATTATTTTTGGTCCCCTTTAGCAATCAGTGGACAGGTTTTTTTCATGATTTTCTTGTATCACTCTCCTTTCTCTTCCAAATTTTTGCTCTACTTCTTTACTTGGTTTTAAAATCCTTTTTGGGCTCTTCCATGGCCTCAAACTAATTCATTCTTTTCTTGGAGGCTTTGGATGGAGGAACTTTGACTTTGTTTTCTTCTGTTTGCATGTTTTGGTCTTCCTTGTCACCAAAATAAGATTCTTTTGTCTGACTCTTTTTCTGGTTTTTCCTCAGTTCCTCAGCCATTTACTTCACTTCTGAGCTCTTTGTCAATGTAGTTGTCTGCTTCCAGTGGCAGTGGGGGTGTAGTATCAGCTGCTTGATCCCCCCACAATATTTGGACCAAGAGTTTCAGAAACAATGTACCCATCTGCCCCTTTTACTTCTGTGGCTACCACTGGTACCTCTGCCCCCCTCCTCCCTCAGCTGCCCTGGTGCTGGGACCAGACTACTCTGCTCTCCCACACTGGTCCCACAGACTTTTTCTACTGACCTGCCAATTTATCTTCAGCTTTTTTGGGTACTGAAGTGTGGAAACTGCCACAGGTGCTAGAAATTTAGTCTCCCTAAATACTCCTCAGGTCTTTTCTGTGCCAGCAGGACCCATGCTGAACTGGGCTCTGCTCTCAATATGGCATGATAGACACTTCCTTGTGACCTTCCAGGCTGTCTTGGACTGGAGCTTTGCTTCATTCTGTCATTCCATGAGTTCTGCAGGTCCAGAATTTGTTTAGAGACATTTTTACAGGCGTTTGATTGGGGTATAAAGACTTTTAAAAAAAGTAAAAAATAAATTTCCTCTGAAAGCCAATCATAAAAGAATTAACAGTAAAAGAGTGGAAAAGAAAACTCACATATATATGCACAATGTTTTATTTATGTTAATAAAGTTGTAAAGTATCTGTATTTTATTTTATTTTTTTTCTAATTGCATTGACTTGGGCTCTCTGCAGTGTAGTCATAAGTATTGCTACCAAGTGTAGTGGCAATGTGATATTCACAGAACCTACAGCAACCATGAATATCCTGGTAGCATAATTCTGAATCACTAAATACAACAGACACTCCACATGGAAGACAGAACCAAAACATTACTTCAGATACCAGAAAGCCAAATCCTAACCCCAGAAAGTCAAATCCATCATAAAGAAATCTCTATACAATAACAATGTAGAGAGCAATACCAACCCCAACCTTCCCTCTATTAGGCTTCCCACAATACAGCTCCCTTAAACAAATCACGAACAAGTTCTCTTATTCACCCTTGCCAGCTGCCTGCTTTTCTCTTGCTTCCTCAGTTCTGACTGCTCTGATCAGTTTTCTCTCAGCTCTGCTCCTCCTTTCATCCTCCACTCTTCTTGTTCCACCCATTCACCAAACTCCTCCCAACCCATGCTCCATGTGACCCAGACTTCCAGGAGACTCAGGCAGATCACATGGGACTATGAATGAATTAGAAAGATCTTTCCATTTAGATTACCATTACACCAAGAGATGAGTGAGGCAAAATTCTGAAGGTGATAAAACAAAATAAGAAATAGAAAACAAAATTGGGGGGGGGGGGGGCTTTATTCAAAGCATTCCAAGGTTGCACACATGTATGCTTTGGATCTCGTTTCTCTTTCAGGTCACTCTTAAAATAAAATAAAGTGGAAGCTATACGGAAAAACAGCATATATCCAGAGTGGAAAGGAACAGTATATAAATTTAGGCTAAAATTAAGTAACAGATATACAAAATTAAAAAAAAACTAAACAAAAATGTACCAAGTCAATCAAAGTCATTGAAAAATATTTACCAAGCATCAAATGTGCTAAGCACTGGAGATACAAAGAGAGGCAGGAAAAGATTTTGTTTTTAAGGAGTTCATATTAAAATTCACTCTCTTATAAGCAATCATACACAAAGGAGATATTAGACAGATAATTAAGATATATGTATAGGATATGTCTCATACCTATCCCATAAATTTGTCTCAGAGGAGAGGTACTAACACTTGAGTATGGGAAAGGCTCTTTTTTCAGAAGATGAAGTTTTGGCTGGAATTTGAAGGAAGCCAGGAAGACCAGGAAGCAGAGAAAAAGAGGGAGAGAATTTGAAGTAGTAGAGAAAGTGTGTGAAAATATAGAATCTAAGAATAGAATTTCTTTTGAAAGAAACAGCAAAGAGGTGAGAGCCACTGAATCTCAAAATACATGAGTTAGTGTTAACAGACAAGAAAACAGGAAATTGAAAGGAGATCAGGGTATGAATGGCTTTAAAAACCTGAGCATATTATATTTGACTCTAGAGGCAGATAATAGGGGTACATTGGATTTTATGAAATTGGAGGCAGAGGTGGCAAAATCAGACTTCCTTAAGAAGGAAACCTGGATATCTGAGTATAGGATAGACTAGAGTGGGGAGAGACTTGAGGTAGTTTAAACAATTATAAGGCCATTGAAATTGTCAAGGCATTAGGTGATAAGAACCCATACAAGGGTGACTGCAGGGTCAGAAGAAAGGGGGATTCTATAAGAGTTGTTGTGAAAGCAGAATCCAGAGACCTTGGCAAATGATTGAATATGAGAATGAAAGACAGGGAGGAATGCAAATTAGAATGAAATGTTAAATATCTATAGAAGTCACAGAACTTTACAAATAGAAGAGAACTTATAGTGTTACTTTCTCCATTTTATTTCTTGACAACACAGAGGCCCAGGGAGGTTAGATTTTATTGATTCAAATGTTTATATATTTACACATGTTTATTTAGAGATAAGGGAAAGTGACATAACAGATATTGGGGTGGACTGTTCAATACTTAGTCAAAGGATTTTAAAGTCATTCCCTTTGGCACTCACAAAGGAGATGCACCCAACATGTTGGGTTTCTTCCTTTAGATTTCTTACATTGTATAAATGTTAGTGAAGTATGCAGGCTCTTCAACAGTTATCCCTTGGTCTCACCACACTGGAAAACCCACTTCTTTTCCATCCATGGAAAAGAAGTTTTTTATCTGTTATTCTGATTCTTGCATAGTCTATTTTCTATTATGGTATGCTTCTAAGTGACTCACTGAGTAGAATACTGAACCTGGAGTCAGGAAGACCTGAGATGAAATCCTACCTCATTACACTAAGCTGTTTGACTCTGAGGAAGTCAGCTTCTACACATTTCAGTTTCCTCATTTGTAAAATGGGTGTAATAATGGTACCTACTTCATAGGATTATTCTGAGGATCAAATGTGATAAGATGTGGAAAGCAATTTGCAAAATAGAAATTGCTACATAAATACATACATTTATTTTTATCATCATTATTAACACTATTACTATTATGATTATATTATATAACCTATTTCCATCCATCTTCCCTCTCTCCATTACCTTTGAGATAACCAAAACTTATGAGTTTCAGAAACTGCAGTTTTTCATGATCCAAGTTGTATAGCAGCACCATAAGATTTTTTGTGTTGAAATGATTGGTTTCTATTTCAGGAAAAACCTTGGTTACATTCATTGAAAGTGCTGTGCAATTTTCCAAACACATTCCAGGCTGCATTCCTCTCCCTGCTCAGTTCTGGGGAAGCTAAAGAGACAAATACCAACTAACATTTACATAGTCAAATAGAGTTTACAAAGTTCTTGCTGTAAATTAGATAGTATAAGTACTATCACGGCTATATCAAAGACAAGGAGACTGTGTCTTAGGTAATTTTAGTGACATGTTCAGTCATGAAAATAGTTTTATCCTTATTAAACCTGAGATTCAAACACAGATCTTCTGACTCCAAAGAAGCAGATTTTTCTATTGCACTATTCCACCTATAAGGCTTAATGATCTAGGTATAGTCATTTAAATACAAGAATTCTACATTGTTAAAATATGCATACAGTTTATTTTTTACTACTTCAGTAAACTGATATAGACAATACTGATGTATTCCTTTGGATGTACAAACCAGCTCTCTAATTAATTATGAATGCATATTGGAAAGTATATAAGGACCATTTCTATCTTAATTGTTTGAAGAGACATCTAGGGAACTCTTCCAACTACATTATCTTGAAAAGAACATGAGTTCTTGTATTAACATTAAGAAAATCTTTAGTATTGATATGCAAAAAAGAAATCTTTTTTATATTAGCTATGTTGAGAAAGGATTTTAAGAAATAAAATCATTTTTAAAGGGAATTTGAATTGTGCTTTGTGTCTTCTTTTACTTAAGGAGTATTATATATTTACAAACAGGATTGTTTTTACTTAATACTCTATGTAATTATTAAAATAAAAATAATAATTTGAATTTGTTTTCTGCTTTATATGCTAGAAGAGGCTTAGAATACCTTATAAGCTTCCTAAATTCAAAAAGCAGTTCAGCCACCTTTGAATAACAATTGCATAGCTGTATAGTCATATAACAATTTACAATGGGAAGTGAAGAATGAATAACAGGCTCAAATGAAGTTGTCAACTTTTAGATAAATTGCTCATAATTGCTGGACCTGGAATTATGACAATTTTTGCAATCTCCCTAAATTTTATTGCTGATGGTCTCAGATTGCCAAAAAATTATTTCATGTGACTAGTTATTCCTTGGAATAACTCTAAGAGTTACCCTGTGGCCCTTTCATATATCCCATCATCCAGTGCATGCAGTCTTTTTCTCATTCCATTTTTAGAGTGAACAAGGTATTTACTAAACAAAGATAGAAAACAAATGCATGGTTTCTGTAGAAAAATCTCCCTTGAACTGAGCTTTATGCCAAGAACCTTAAATTTAAGTCCCGAGACTGAATTTAAAGGAAAGAAACAAGGAAAAATGAAGAAAGCAGAAGGGAAAGCAACAAAGATCTTAGATGATATTACAATTAATCAAGGGGTATGACTTAGTACAAGGAGCAAAAAGCTGGTCATCAGAAAATTTTGAATGCCATCTAATTAGCTGTGAATTTAGGCAAGCCTCTGTTTCTTTCATTGCAACAATGATACTCATTCTGTCAATGTTATAAGATTGTCTTAAGGGTTAAATTTTATTGTGCAAAAACTATTATGTAAATATGAGTTCCTATCATTGTCAAGGTTAGGGATAAACTGTTAGTAGAGATACATGGCCAAAGGCAATTCTTATTCATTACACCATTTCCAGTCACTTACCTCTTATCCACTTTTTGATGGTAGGAAACCAAAAAAAGCCAATAAAATTTCTCCTTAAATTATTGCATATCTATTACTTTTTCAGATAAAATCTCATAAAGTAATTGTAAAATAGTTTTACCTTGAGGAACCTTTGTCTTAGGAAATAATTTTCTTTTGTAAAATTAATTTTATAGTTATCTTTTGTTTTTACTTTACTTGCATTTCTCAATACCTCCCTTTTCCTCTGCGAGTATACTGAGAAGTATACTGTAATAATCTTTTAAAAGAAAAAATATCGTTCAGGAAGATTAACCAAGGCATTGAAAAGATCTGACATATCCACACCCATAAACCTCCACCACACACTTCTGCACTAAAGAGAAGAGGTACTTTTCATATCTCTTTATTTGGGGAGCCAGGAATTGCCATATCATTTTACAGAACTCAGTGTCAATTATAATGTTTTCTGTTTGTATTGCAGTTATTGTGTTTACCATTTTCCTGGTTCTGCCCACTTCATTTTGCATCACTTCCTATAAGTATTCCAATGCTTCCTTATGGTCATCATATTCCTTGTTTCTTAGAGTGTGGCAGTACTATGTTATATTTTTATAGCCCAACTCATTTAGCCATTCACCAACTGATGTCCATGTACTTTGTTTCTAGGAATCCATTTTTAATAGTGGTGGTCCTTAGGCAAGCATTCTCGCACTTTAAGAAGATTGGATGAAATAATAAGTGATCTTCAATATGAGTGCAATCCAAGATTACTTTAGAGTTCTTGGTTAGCATGTCATGCTATTGAGCCTTATTCAACTTGAAGTGCCTAAAATTTATTCCTTCTAACACGGTGGATAATCTCCCCAAAACCACTATAAATAATGAAGCATTGGTTGCAGCAGGCCCAAAACAAAAACAAAACAAAACATTTTAATGGCTGCAAAGTTTTCATAATGCCTGGTCTCCCTAGTGCTATATCTAAGCCCCCCGCTCCCTTTCAGCTTCCTTCTTTCTTTGCATTGTCTTCTCTTTGCAATGTAATGTCCTTGAGAGCAGCTACTGTTGACTTGCTGTTATTTACATTTCCAGGGCTTGCCAAAATGCCTGACTTTTACTAAGTGCTCCATAAATGCTTTTTGATTGACTTGCTTAAATAAGAGTGTTTTTAATAAATATTCCAAGATAATGTGGCTTGATTTTCTGTTTTTCTACCTTCTCCAGTCTCCCATTATAACAACATATGTTTGGATATCTCTTTATGGTTTACAAAGCATATTACTCAAATAATCCTATAAATTACATAGTTTAAGTATTATTAGTCCCTCGTGGAGATGAAGAAATTAAAATTCAGAGCAGTTTGGGTAATAATAGCAATAGTAATAATAAAGTAAACATTTATGGTGCTTACTATGTACTGGGATCTAGGCTAAGTACTTTACAAATATTAATTAATTTGATCCTCACAACAACCTTAGGAGGTAAGTGTTGTTTAGTATTCTCCTTTTATACTTGAAGAAATTGACTCCAGGCCCAGCTCTATCTGCAGTCTCATCTAATTGCCAGTGATGTTTCCCATCGCAGTAATAATCTTGTCACTTTAGAGATCATTTACCTCACGTCTGAGTGAGACAATGGTTAAGTATCAAGCACAGACTTTTTTATACCAAATTCATGGTGTTTGCTACTTTGTCTTTTCAACTTTCTTCACCTTTGTCTTTTCTTCTTATAATATCCATGGCCTCTCCAAATGTGATCATAGTCATGTACCATCAGCAAAATCTTGCAGCATGTATTCTGATAGATATATGGTTAGTAACTGACAAATTCAGTAATGCATTATTTTGCTAATGATTGTGTATATTCTTAAAGTTTCATAAAATAAGATTTTTAAATAAATTTATTTAATTTTTTACATTCATTTTCATAAAATTTTGGGTTCCAAATTTTCTCCCCATTTGTCCCCCACCCCCACCCCAATACACCAAACATTCTAATTTCCCCTATCACCAATCTGCCCCCTCTTTTATCATCCCTCCCTTCCCTTGTCCCCACCTTCTCTTTTCTCCTGTAGGGCCAGACAACTTTCTATTCCCCATTAACTGTATTATTTATTTCCTAATAACAAGAACACTATTCAAAAGTTGTTGCTAAAACTTTGAGTTCCTACCTCTCCCCATCCCACCTTCCCCACCCATTCCCTTTGGGAAGGCAAGCAATTCAATATAGGCCATATCTGTGTACTTTTGAAAATGACTTCCATAGTAGTCGTGTTGTGTAAGACTAACCATATTTGCCTCCATCCTATCCTGCCCCCCCATTCCTTCTATTCTCTCTTTGATTCTGTCCCTCCCCCAGTACTGACTTCAAATCGCTCCCTCCTCCCATTGCCCTCCCTTCCATCATCCCTCCTACCCTGCTTATTCCCTTCTCCCCCACTTTCCTGTATTGTAAGATAGGTTTTCATCCCAAAATGAGTGTGCATTTTATTCCTTCCTTTAGTTAAACGTGATGAGGGTAGACCTTATGTTTTTTCTCTCAGCTCTCTTCTTTTTCCCTCCACTAAAAAGTCTCCTGCGTGCTTCTTCTATGAGAGATAATTTACCCCATTCAATTTCACCCTCTCTCCTCCCAGTGTATTTCTCTCTCACCATTTACCTTAATTTTTTTAAAGATATGATACCATCCTATTTAATTCACTCTGTGCTCTCTGTGTCTATGTGTTCATGCATGTGTGTATGTGTGTGTGCATGAGTGTATGTGTGTGTGTGTGTGTGTGTGTGTGTGTGTAATCCCACTAACTACCCAGATACTGAAAAGTTTCAAGAGTTACAAATATTGTCTTTCCATGGAGGAATGTAAACAGTTCAACTTTAGTCAGTCCCTTATGAATTCTCTTTGCTCTTTACTTTTTCATGCTTCTTCTCATTCTTGTGTTTGAAAGTCAAATTTCCTTTTCAGCTCTGGTCTTTTCATCAAGAATGCTTGAAAGTCCTCTATTTCATTGAAAGACCATTTTTTCCCCTGAAGTATTTTGCTCAGTTTTGCTGGGTAGGTGATTCTTGGTTTGAGTCCTAGTTCCTCTGACTTCTGGAATATCATATTCCATGCCCTGTGATCCCTTAATGTAGAAGCTGCTAGATCTTGTGTTATCCTGATTGTATTTCCACAATACTGGAATTGTTTCTTTCTAGCTGCTTGCAATATTTTCTCCTTGACCTGGTAATTCTGGAATTTGACCACAATGTTCCTAGGAGTTTCTCTTTTTGGATCTCTTTCAGGAGGTGATTGGTGGATTCCTTGAATACTTTTTTTGCCCTCTGGTTCTAGAATATCAGGGCAGTTTTGCTTGATAATTTCTTGAAAGATGATGTGTAGGCTCTTTTTTTGATCATGGCTTTCAGGTAATCCCATAATTTTTAAAATGCCTCTCCTGGATCTATTTTCCAGGTCAGTTGTTTTTTCAATGAGATATTTCATATTATCTTCCGTTTTTTTTTTCATTCTTTTGGTTTTGTTTTGTGATTTCTTGGTTTCTCAGAAAGTCATTAGCCTCCATCTGTTCCATTCTAATTTTGAGAAAACTATTTTCTTCAGTGAGCTTTTGAACCTCTTTTTCCATTTGGCCAATTCTGCTTTTGAAAGCATTCTTCTCCTCATTGGCTTTTTGAACCTCTTTTGCCAATTGAGTTAGCTTATTTTTCAAGGTGTTATTTTCTTCAACATTTTTTTGGGTCTCCTTTAGCAAGGTATTGACCCATTTGTCATGGTGTTCTTGCATCTCTCTCATTTCTCTTTCCAGTTTTTCCTCCACCTGTCTAACTTGTTTTTCAAAATCCTTTTTGAGCTCTTCCATGCCCTGAGCCCACTGAATATCTATTTCAGATGTTTGGGATACAGAGGCCTTGACTTCTATGTCTTTACCTGATGATAAACATTGTTCTTCCTCATCAGAAAGGAAAGAAGGAAATATCTGTTCACCAAGAAAGTAACCTTCTATGGTCTTATTTTTTTTTCCCTCTTTTCTGGGCATTTTCCCAGCCAATGACTTGACTTCTGAGATTTCTCTCCACCCCTGCCTCACCTCCAGATCTGCCCAGCTAGTGCTTGGGGTCTGAGATTCAAATGCTGCTTCCCAGCCTCAGGGCTTTCATTGGGGGGTGGGACTGCTATTCTGTGTGAGATTAAGTTCAGATTCTCAGGTGGGGGCAGGGCGACCACACAGAGCTCAGTTCCCTCAAGGGGTTTATGCAGAGAGCTTCAACAATGGATCTGAGCTCCTGTTTGCTTCGGGAGCTCCTGTCTGCTGCTTCCCCTGCTGCTGCCTCCCAAGGGTGCCTGAGTTATGGAGACACCCCGCTCCCCTCTTGGCCAGCCCAGAAGTCTCTCTCACTGACCTGTGGAGCCTGTGGGTTGAGGGACCTTCGTGGCTGCCAGAGATTCCATCCCTGAAGCCTGCTCAGATGTGCTCCTCTCAGGGCCACGTGGCCAGGCAGGGCTGAGATCTGCTCCAGGGCTGGTGCGTGATGGACCTTTGTGTCATTTTTTTCAGGGTTCTCTAGAACAGAAATCTCCTCCATTCCATTTTTGTGTGACTTCCACTGCTCCAGAATTTGTTGGGAGTTCCTCTTTATAGGTATTTTATGGGTTGTGGGTTCGGAGCTAGCATATGTGAATCTTTCTACTCCGACATCCTGGCTCCTCCCCCACCCCATTCTCTCATAAAATAGGATTTTAAGGGATGATATAAAAATGAAATAATATTTGTGTGCACATTTTTACTTATCTCGTAGACTGTAAGTTTTGGGAGACCAAGATATTATATATGTTTTTACACCTTACAACATCTAATGTGGTCTCTTTTTGCATAGTAGGCAAACAATAAATATTTGGCAGTGAAAGAATTAAAGAATATCCCATTCAGGTATTTTTTTCATTTGTAGGAATTGTTTAATTAACTCAGTGACATATCGATTATCATCAGTAAAGGCAGAATTCTCTGTGACATTGATGTTAGGATTTTAAAGCTTTTTTATTTGTTTTACCACATATTATGTCAGACCACTTTTCCTAAAGGAACTCAAGATGCAATTCAATATTCCAGTTTTTTTCTGAAATGAACTTTTCAGGAAAGATTTTAAGTAACACTCTAAGTAGGGGGAAATGAACTATAAATTTTCTTTTCTACCTTTGTTCTACCCTCACTCAGCTACCAACTTAAAGGTTAGGGTGGGTAGAGTGCAAGAAGAATTAAGGACGAAAGGAAATAAGTGGTTAGGAGAGAGAGAACGGAAAGAGGCTGTCTAGAATGACTTTGGTCATTACTCAGAGTAGGAAATCACACTAGGATATAAGAAAGAACATTGAAATGACAGTAGAGAAACTTGGGTTTTATCTGTCAGTTTTACTATTAATTACATGTGGTCAATGTACCTCTTCAATGATTCTACAATGTTCCATGAGATAATTATGATATGGCAGCATTCTTGAACTTAGAGAACTATGAATCGCACAAAGAGTGGTGCAATTCAGACCCATCAGAGTGAAACAAGGGACCAAACAATATCGATAATTTATGTGTTCTATGTTTTAAGGTTTAAAAAGGTTCAAAATACTGTAACTTTCTTTCACCTGGAAAAAATTGAGGCCCAGAGAAATAAGATGATCTGGTACTCCCCTGTCTTTGATCACTTGCCACATTTTGTTGTGCTCCATTTCCCTGATATCTCTAATTTTCTTTAAGAGATCACTTGTCTTTCCCATTGTATTATTTTCTTCTTTTTTTTTTTTTTTTGCACTGTCCACTTAAGAAAACCTTATCTCTCCTTGCTATTTTCTGGAATTCTGCATTCAGTTGGGTATAACTTTCTGTTTCTCCTTTATATTTTGCTTTCTTTCTTTCCTCAGCTTTTTGTAAAGGATTATTAGCCATTTTCCTTTATTGGTCTTCTTTTTCTTCACTTTGCTTTCTTTCATTTTTCTGCTTCCTGTACAATTTTGAAAACCTCTGTTCATAGTTTTTCAGGAACTCTGTTGACCAGATGTAGTTCCTTAAATTTATTTATCACTTCCACTTTATATTAATAAGGGATTATTGAGGCTATATCAAAATGTGATTTTCCTTGCTTTCTTTAAGTTTGAATTTTGCAATAAGAAGTTCATTATCTGAGTCAGTCAGCTCTAGAGCTTGTTTTAGCTGACTGTAAAGAGATTTTTCACATTTGGCTGCAAAGCATATAATCATCTTGGTTTTGATATTGCTCATGTGATAATTTTATGGGCAGAATTTCCTTTTAGGTTGTTGATAAAATAGTGTTTGCTATGACCAGTGAGTTATCATGAAAAATGTCTCTTCTTTGCTTCATTTTGTACTCCAAGGCCAAACTTGCCTGTTATTCCAATTATTTTTTGAGTTCCTACTTTAGCATTCCTGTCCCTTATGATGAATGTAACATCTCTGTGCATGTGTGTGTGTGTGTTTTTTCTATAATATTTTGTAGATTTTGTAGATCCTCATAGCATTGATCAACTTTGGTCCCTTCAGTATCCTTGGTTGGACCATAGACGGTCTTACTGTGATGTTAAATGGTTTCTTTTAGATCTGAACAGATATCATTCTGTTATTTTTGAGATCATGCTTCAGTACTGCTTTTCTCACCCCCGTTCTTTATTACGTGGACCACTCCATTTTTTCTAAGGGATTGTTGCCCACAGTAGTGTGTCCAATGATCACCTGAATTAAATTCACCCATTCCATCCATGTAAGTTCACTGACACCAAAGATATCAATGCTTAATCTTTTCAGCTCCTGTTTATCATAACATACAGCTTACCTTCAAAAGTCTTACATTTCAGGTTCCTATGCAATGTTGATCTTAATAGCTTCAGACTTTCCTTTCATTATCATTTGAATCTTCAGCTTAGCTTCCTCTCACCTTTGACCCAGCTGTTTCGTTAGTGATGGAGTTACTTACGCTTATCCTCCACTCTTCCCCAGCAACGTGTTGGACAACTTCCTATTTGTGAAGTTCATTTCCAATATCATGTTTATTTTTTTAAAACATTTTTGCACTTCTCATTGTTTTTTCTTGGCAAAAATTTTGGGAAAGTTTGCCATTTCTTTCTCCATTGGATTACCCTTTCATGAAACTCTCCACTATCAGCTCTCTGTCTTGGGTAACCCTGCACAGCATAGTTCACAGTTTCATTTATTTATGAGAGCTTTTCCTCCATGACAAGGCTGTGATCCAGGAGGAGGTACTTTTCATACTAGAGCACAATGAAACATTCATGAGGCAATCTAGATCTAGGATATACATGGAAATTAGTTGTAATGATAGAGCAAGCAACAGGGAATGAAAAATGAAGAAACGAGATGACAAGACTGCACATTAATGTCAGAAATCAATAAGAATTAAAGATAATACAATCAGAGGTAAATACAAGGCAATTAAAAATAATTTAGCATCTACTCTATGTAAGACAGCAATAGGTATTAGGGGTAATGACGAATTGGCATTATGATTTATTGGAGGGAAGAGAAATTGGAAATAGGGAAGTTAATTAGGAAGCTACTGAAATATCCTAGGCAAGTAGTTATAAGGTCCTCAACTAGGGTGAATGCCACATGGGCAGAGAGGAAGCAGATTTGAAAGATTTTGTAGAGGCAAAATTTAAAACACTTGGCAAATGACTGAACATGGAGGAAAGCCATGAGGGAGAGAATGAGTCAAGGAAAACTGAGGTTAATAATATAAGCCAGTGGGAGGACAGTGAAGTCCTTAACAGAATTTGGAAAGTTTAGGGGTGGGGAAAGTTTAGGATGGAAGAAAATCTTTTGGACACACTCAGACATCTATGGGTCATAGAGATCATGACAGTCAGTTGGCAATACATAAATTTGTCTGTGCATGTTTGTGTAAAAAGGAAAGAGATTATTACAAGAGGACATCCAACTAAGCTCCCATGTATTCCCATTATTAAGGAGTCATCTGCTAAGGAATTCACCCATAACTTGAAATTGTGAGTGGCTAACCCCATTAGCAAGAATGAGTGGAAAGGAAACAGGTCACAGAAGTGCAAAACACATGCTAAGGAGTTGGGAAATAAGGATGTTTTAGCAAAAGAGACTGAAGGGGATGATTATAAAAAGGTAGGAGGGGAACCTGAATAGACCTGTTTCATATAGCATGAGGGAAAAGAGAATATACATAGGGGAGCATAGTGATCAAACTGTGGTTTGGAATAGTCACTGAGAAGAGTAGCCTAGAGAGTCAATATAAACAGTGAGATCAATGATATGTCACAAACTGAAAAAGGTTAGGAAAGAAGGACATTCAGGGCAGTTTGGTTCCAACTTATGAAACAATAAATCTTCATTTAGGATGATGTACTACTACAGAATATTTGATGTTAGAGGACCAAGTGAAGAATCCCTGATTTAATATTTAGTCCCGGTATGATCATAGACAGGTTTTTTTAAACTCCTTAGTCCTCATAATTATGTTCTATAAAATAATATGATTGAACAAGATTGCCTTTGAGGTGTCTCCTTACTCTATATCTATGGTTTCTGAACCCATCAATATAGATTTTCTCTTCATTTGCTCAGGTCACAAACCATTTGTGCCTTCTTGTTTTGTCTAGTTCTTGCCTATACCCATCAATAAATCCTTCATAGATTATCTGTTTAATATACTAATCTTTCCTTTGACTTGTTAATATTTCATATATTTTTATGCAATCCCTAGACTGGTCAGTTCTCTAACTTCATTTCTGATTATGCATACACTTGACAATGTCTTTAAGTCACTTCCTGTGGTTTGTCATTATTAGCCATTTTTCATTCTACTTGTACTCATTAGGCTTTTCTTTTTTCTCTTGCTCTTTGGATCACTTGACATTGTGATTCTTCCGAGGTTATGCAGTTTCATCACAGATAGGAAGATACATATTGGCTTTAAGATGTCTTTTCGTATCAGACAGCTACTTGGGATCATTAAAAGTATTACGAGGTTTCCCAAATGCTGTATTACTTTATTCTTCTTCTATTAAATTCCAAGAGCAGTTTATTGGTGAACCATGTTGTCTAAAATGAAGGTGAAATTATGGATTAAATTATTAGATTACTTTTCTAACTAAACTCATAATCATGAACTTGTTTACATATGTTTTTCTTAATTTGTTTTCACTTGTGAATTATAATATGATATAATTGTAATTTTATTGGTCTATTTGTCTGAGTAGTCATGGTCTCAATGAGGAGATCTTATGTTATTTCAGGACTCAATACAATAAATACATTGTAATTTTTAAATAGTTCTGAGAAGGATTCTCAGATATTCTAATTCAGTGAATCCCATGTGCTATTTATAGGGCTATAGACCTTAAGTAGACCATGGGTGACTAAGATTTTTCTTTCACTGTGATATGGGTTTTGGACTCTTACACCTTCATCTCTTCAGTAAAGGCAGAATGTTGTGTGTGAAGGAGGAATTTCCAAGAGTCTTAGTCTCAGCCATGGTGAGGATCATATAATCTTAAGAGAAAGGGAATTCTTTACAAATGAAGCATGAGATTCAGTGATCCAGCCTTTTCTTTTTCCATAGAAGTTAGAGGGTGACAGAGAAGAGATTTGTCTGCAAGAAGATTTACTCTTAATTTTGGTCAGTGGCTTATGAATTTCAAGTGAGAATATCAGTGTTTTAGGTTCAATTTATTCAGAATTACTTTCTCCTTGGTTTGGTTAGATTCTGAGAAGAAGGGATTATGCTGAGAATCATAATAAGAGATTTTATTAACAGTGTGCTGATACCACTGTCACAGGCTGGTAGTGGGTGGAAGGAAGAAGGTTCAGGGTTCAGAAGCAAGTAGAGAAACCTGTGGGAGGAAATGGGGAAAGGAAAGAGGGATGATATGGAGGTAATCTAACTCAGGAAGTTGGGGAACCTCTGATATGAAAGAACTGATCTCTGGGCAGACACCCATGAGAGACAACCATGCAGTTAAGGAAAAGGAACTAGTAGTGATTAATCCACTTACCAGGGATATGGATGGGGCTTTAATAAGGTACTTTTAGGGACTCTTTCCAGTCATTTGGACAGGGATAGAGCATGGTTCTAGTACCTGGATGGTGCTGAACCTCATCTTTAGATGCAGGGTAGATGGAGAGCCACCTAATGTTATAATTTTGGGTTTTATTGAAGGTATCATCTTTTTGCCAAGGGACAAGTCATCAATTATAAGGATATATTATCAGGGGAGGCTAAAACATATTGGTTCAGTAAGACAACTAGTAAATTTATAAGGCAAGTCAGTACAGATCAAGGTTATAAGATGGATTCCAAGTTATATACCAGATTCTAAGGAACATCAAAGTATCACACAGATTACCAACTTTTACTATTGTTCCATCTTCTTTTGTCTTGGTTTTATCTTTTTCCCATTGCCAACTACTGGGGACTTAGTATTATGCCTATTCAAGACTTCTTCATTACTTCTCCCCAGGGAAGCAAATCTATTAGGCTTTAAGATTTTTCCCTCAAACTGAGATACCCTGGTTGACATGGGAGGGAATGAAAAATTCACTTTAACTCCCTATATCTACTCAGCCTCAGATCATATTTCATATCCCATCTAGCCATTTACCAGACAGTAGAATCTACCAAGCATTGACATCTTACCATCTATAATCCCACAACACATGAACCTTCCCTCTTTTCCTCATCCTACTGCCTCACTTCATTTCTACTTCATGCAGCAGACTTGAGAACAATAAATAATGTGACTAGTCAAAAAATTTACTACCTTATCACTCTAATAATAATTCTGATTTAGACCAAAACTCTTTTTCTTGTTCACCTGTCCATAGTGGATTGTAAATTCCTTGAGGACAAGACATGTCTCACATTTCTATTTGTATATCCAGTAGCTAGCACAATACCTAGCAAATACTAGGGACCTTTAAAATGATTGGTTGATTGGCAATTTCTAGTGCTTTCATGATGTGGAGCCAAACAGAGGACTCTTGATCACTCTGGCAGCTATATCATACATTATTACCTTCCTTCAGGCTTTTTATCTTTCATAATAACTTCTATGTTCCATCAGAACAACAAACTCTAATGACTGTCGTTGTCAGGATTTACAATGGTTCCTGTCTCAGGAGTCTGAACTTGAGTTCATTTATGCACATCACATTCCTAAATTTTGAGTGTACCTGAATGATGATGACTCCCTCTAACTTTCTCAAGGGCCTAGACCTGTACACATTGATAATTCATATATTCTATCATAGTTAATAATCCTGATATACTCTCAGAAATAACTCACAGCTCATCCTGTCAAGAGACCCTGTAACACCCAAAACAGACATGCTATTTTCATTTCTTAGACTTCTGAAATTCCACACACTGATTAAGGCTCGTAATAGGAAGTAATCCTTTAAATCTTCAAGATTTAAAAAATGATTTATGTGCATTATCTCATTTGATCCTTACAGAAGACCTGTGTGGTAGGTATGAGTGATATTTTTATAAGTGAGGAAACTAAGGAAGAGTCAGAATCCTATAAGATTTTGATAGGCTAGAAAATTGAGCTTGATATAAAAAGCTGAACTTTAATAGACATAAATATAAAATGTTTCATTGAATTCAACATCAACCTAAAAATATAAGATGGAGAAAACATGAATAAATAGCAGTTGTGCTGAAAGGGATTTAAGAATTTTAATAGATTACAAACTCAATATGAATTGGTACTGTGATATGGCAACCCAGAGAATCAATGAAAACTTGGACTGTGTTAGGCGAGAAATAGTTTCCAAGAATGGAGAGGTGATTGTACCACTGTGATCTGTCATCATTGGACATGATATGAAATTTAGTCAGTTCCGAGTGCCACGGTCTAATATGAAAATTAATCATTTGAAACATGTCCAGAGGAGAACAATTGGGATGGTGAAAGGCCTTAAATTCATAACATAAGAAGTTCTGTCAAAGGACCTGGACATGTTTTATCTGAAAAAATAAAAGACCAAAGGAAAAATTACAGCTGTGTTTAAGTAATAAAATTACTTTATTCCTCCTTAGTTGGAGGAGAAATTAGACTTGTTTTGTTTGGTCTTAAGGTAGAAATAAAATCAATGGATAGAAGTTGAAAAAAGTAAAAACTTACCAATAATAAGACATTTTCAAACCTAGTGTGGGCTATCTAGGGAGGCTGTGGCTCCCTCCTGTTTAGAGATCTTGCAGTAAAGACTGGATGAACATTTTTCAGGTTTGTGAGAGTTGTACTCCCTTCATGTTTAGATTTGGACTAGATGGCTGCAGCGGACCCTTCTATATCTTAAATTCTATGATATATATTCCATTCATATAGTTCTGAAGCTAATACATCTTTCAGGTGGGATTTAAACTCAGCTCTTTCTTTTCTCTAAGATCAATATCGTATCCTATCCTAAATGTTGGAGAAGATGTGGGGAAATGGAAACCCTAATGCATTGCTGCTGGAGTTGTGAACTGATCTAGCCACTCTGGAAAACAATTTGGAGCTATGCCCAAAGGACTATAAAACTGCTATGCTTTGATTCAGCAACACTACTTCTATGTCTCTATCTCGAAGAGATCATAAAAAAAAGAAGAGGACTTACACATACACAAATATTTATAGCAGTTCTTTGTGTTGTAGCAAAGAATTGGAAATTCTTTGAGGGGATGTCCCTCAAAGTTTGTTATTTATAGTTTTCATTATTAAAATGTTCATTCACTATAGTTGTGCTTAGTGACCTCATAGTCACCTTAAACATACTTATTTTGGTGATAAATATTAAGGTCTGGGGAAAATCTTCACAGTCATATTCAGGCTTGGTGGAAATAATTTTGTAAAGCATCCAAAAATTAGAACTGTCCCCAAGTGAAATATTCTACCTCAGGAAATGAATGATTTTCCTCAAAAAATATTTTCAAACAGAATGTGTATGGTCAATATTGTAGGTGTAGATTTGTGGTTAGGTATGAGTTGAAATAGATTGCCTCTGAGATCCCTTCCAACATTAAAATGCAGGCCATTTTTTTTTTCCTGGAAAGGAGAAGAAGGGAATAATGTGAAATTAGTTTGAATAGATAAATTGGATCCCTCCGCCTCTGTCTCCTCTTTTCATTTCTCCTTCTACCCTTGCTCCTTTTTTTTTTCTTGAATGGCATGTTATTTTTTTTTTCCAATTACATGCAAAGATAACTTTTAACATTCATTTTGTTAAGTTTTCAACATTCACTTTTATAAGATTTGGAGTTCCATTTCTTTTCTCCCTTCCTCTTGTCCCTCCCTGCAAGATGGCAAGCAATCCAATATAGGATATACATGGACAACCATATCAAATATATTTCCACATGAGTCATGTTGTAAAAGAAGAATTAGCACAAAAGAAAAAAAAACACAAGAAAAAAATAAAAAGAGAAAATTGTATCTGCATTCAGACTTAATATGTCTTTATTTGGATATGGATAGCATTTTCTATTATGAATCTTTTGGAATCATCTCAGATCATTGCATTGCTGAGAAGAGATAAGTCTATGAAAGTTGATCATTGCTCAGCATTACTGTTACTGTGTACAATGTTCTGCTTCTGCCCACTTCACTCAGGTCATGTATTTCCAGTTTTTTGCTTTGTTTGTTTGTTTGTTGTTTTTTTTGACACTCACTTGCTTCTCATTTCCTAGCGTACAATATTATTTCATTACATTCATATTACACAACTTGTTCAGTCATTTCACAATTAATGGGTGTCCCTTCAAGTGTTTCCATTTTCCCACATCTTCTCTTACATTTATCATTTTGTTTTTTGTCATGTTATACAGTCTGAGACATATGTAGTGTCTCAGAGTTGTTTTAATTTGCATTTCTCTAATAGATAGTGGTTTAGAGTATTTTTTGATATGAGTTAAGATAGCTTTAATTTCCTTCTTTGAAGACTACCTGTTCATGTCCTTTGACCATTTATCAGTTGGCAATGACTTGTATTCTTATAAAGCTGAATTAGTTCTCTATATATTTTAGAAATGAGGCCATTATCAGAGAAATTGGCAGTAAAAAATGTTTCCCAGCTTTCTTCTTCCCTTCTAATCTTGATTGAATTGGTTTTGTGCAAACAAAAAAAACTTTTTAATTTAATGTAATCAAAATTATCCATTTTGCATTTTGTAATATTCTCTCTCTCTTGTTTGGTTATAAATTATTTCCTTCTCCATAAATCTGACAGATAAATTGCTCTCCAAATTTGATTATAATATTACCCTTTATATTTAAATAATGTAAACAAATGGTGTAAGATGTTGGTCTATGCCTAGTTTCTGCAATATTATTTTCCAGTTTTCCCATCACTTTTTTTCAACTTCTAAGTTCTGATCCCAGAATCTGCAGTCTTTGAGCTTATCAAACAGTAGATTACTTTAGTCATTGATTACTGAATCTTTTGTATCTAACTTATTCCACTGATTGATCCACCACTTTATTTCAGTTTAGTTCTTGTATGCTGAGGCCACCTTCCCTTGCATTTTTTCCATGAATTCCCTTGAAATTCTAGATGTTTTTTTTTTCCCCAGATTTTTTCCCAGGAGAATTTTGTTATTTTTCTAGCTCTATAAAATAATTTTGGTAGTATGATTGGCTTGGAACTGAATAAATTGATTTTGGCAGAATTTTCATTTTTATTTATATTAGCTCAGATTGCCCATGAGCAACTGATACATTGACAGTTACCTGGATCTAATTTTATTAGTGTTTTGTAATTGTATTCCTATAGCCCCTGTGTTTTCCTTAGCAGGGAGTCTCTCAAATATTTTATATGGTATAAATTTATTTTAAATGAAATATCTCTTGCTATTGGGTTTTGTTACTAATATGTAGAAATGGTTCTGCATTTTTTAAAGTTGTTAATTATTTCAAGTAGTTTTTTTATTACTTGATTCTGTAGGATTTTCTATGTAAGCCATCATATCATTTGTGAAGACTGATAACTTCATTTCCTCATTAATCATTTTAATTCCTTCAATTTCTTCTTCTTCTCTTATTATTAAACCTAACATTTCTAATAAAATGTTGAATAACATTGGTGGTAATGGAAATCCTTGTTTCACCCCTGAACTTACTGGAAAATCTTCTGGTTTATCCCTATTAACATATGATGTTCACCTATAAATTTAGATAGATGATACACATCATTTTAAGGAAAACTCCATTTATTCTTATACTTTCTAGTATTTTTGATAGGAATGAATGCAGTATTTTGTCAAAAGATTTTCTCACGTCTTTTGAGATAATCATATGATTTCTGTTAGTTTTACTATTAATGTGGTCAGTTATACTCATAGTTTTCCTAATACTGAACCAGTCCTGCATTCCTGGCATAAATCCAACTGCTCATAGTGTATTATTCTCATGATAAATTGCTTTAATCTCTTCACTAATATTTATTTAAACTTTTTTCTATTGTATCCATTTGGAAAATTGGTCTATAATTTTCTTTCCTTCTTTTGAACATTCCTGGTTTCAGATGTCAGCATCATATTTGTATGATACGAAGAATTTGGTAAGACTGCATCTGTTTTTCCAAATAATTTGTATATTATTTGAATTAATAGTTTCTTTAAATGTTTGATAGAATTCACTTTTAAACCATCTGGTACTAGAGAGTTTTACTTAGGGAAAGCATTGATGACTTATTCAATTTCTTTTTCTCGAAATGGGATTTTTTAAGTATTTTATTTGCTTTTTATTAATCTTGGCAATTTAATTTTTTAAAATATTCATTCATTTCACTTAGATTGTTAGATTTATTGGCATACTTTTGGGCAGAATAGGTACTGTTCATTCCTTTAATTTCCTCTTCATTTGGTAGCCGAAGTCACTGTTTTTATTTTTGAAACTTTTAATTTGTTTTTTCTTTCTTTTTAAAATCAATTTTACCAATGGTTTCTATATTTTATTGTTTTTATTATAAAACCAGCTTTAGTTTAAATTTTTAGTTTGATAGTTCTTATTTCAATTTTATTAACCTCACCTTTGATTTTCAGGATTTCTAATCTGGTATTTAATTGAGGATTTTCAATTTATTCTTATCCTAGATTTTTTGGTTGAATAACCAATTCATTGATTTCTTCTTTCTCTATTTTATTCATGTAAGCATTCAGATATATAAACTGTGTCTAAGGTCTACTTCTGCTGAATCCTGTAAGTTTTGCTATGTTGTCTCATTATTGTCATTCTGTTTGATGAAATTATTGATTATTTCTGTGATTTGTTGTTTTACTCACTCATCTTTTAGGATTAAATTATTTAGTTTCAATTAATTTTTAGTTGATCTTTCCATTGTCCTTTATTAGATATAACTGTTATTGGATCACAATCTAAAAGCGATGCTTTTATTATTCTGCCTTTCTACATTAGACTGCAAAGTTTTTATGCCATTATATACAGCCAATTTTTGCATAGGTGCCATGTACCACTGAGAAAAATGATATATTCCTTTCTATTTCCATTCAGTTATTTTACAATGGTCTATCACATCTACTTTTCTAAAATTCTACTCACCTCCTTATATTCCTTTCTGTTTATTTTATAGTTAGATTTATGTAGTTTTGAGAGAGGAGGTTGAGGTATCTCATGACTATGTTGTTGTTTTTTTCTGTTTATTTCTTCCTGTAACTCCCTTAATGGTTCCTCTAAGAATTTAGATGATATCACACTTGGTGCATATGTATTTAATATTGATATTAGTTCCTTGTCTACGTAGTTTCTTTCCTTATGTTTTTAAATTAGATCTATTTTTGTTCTTGCTTTGTCTAAGCTCATGTCTGCTATCCCTATTTTATTTTTATTTTTTTACTTCAGATGAAGCATAATTCATTCTGTTCCAGTCTGTTAACTTTACTCTGTGTGTATCTTTCTGCTTCAGATGTGTTTCTTGTAAAGAACACATTTTAAGATTATGGTTTTTAATCCAATCTGCTCTCTTCTTCCTTTTTATGAGAGAGCTCATCTCATTCATATTCAAAGTTATGATTACTAACTGTGTCTTTCTCTCCATCTTATTTTCCCCTCTATTTATACTTTTCTTTCCTTCCACACTTTGTCTCCTCACCCTTATTTTGCTTCTGACCACTATCTCTCTCAATTTACCCTCCCTTCTATTCACCCCTCCCTTTCTTTCCCTTTTCTCCTCCTACTTTCCTATAGTGTAAAATTGGTTTCTATATCCAACTGAATTTGTTATTCTCTCTTTGAACCAAACCCAATAAAAGTAAGGTTCAATCAATGTTCACCCCCCCTCTTTTCTTTACCTCTATTGAAATAGGTCATTTGTATCCCTTCATATGATGTCATTTACCTTTATTTTCCCTCCCCTTTTCCTATTCTTCCTGTACAATTATTTTTTACCCACTAATTTTTATGTCGGCACATCTAAGTCAACTTGCACCCATAATTTCTGTCCGTCTATAACCCTTCTTACCTGTCCTAAGGAAGGTACAATTCTTAGGACTTCCAATTACCATCTTCCTGTGAGGGGATGTAAACTGTTCAACTTCATTGAATAACATTTTCTTTCTTTTCTGATTATCTTTTTATTCTTGAGTCTTGTATCTGAAAACCAAATTTTCCTATTCAATTCTGTTTTATCATTAATAATGATTTTAAGTCCCTTATTTCATTGAATGCCATTTTTTCCCACAAAAGATTATACTCAATTTTGGTGGGCAGCTCTTTCTGGAACATAATATTCTAAGCCTTCCACTCCTTTAATTTAGAAGCTACTAAGTCTTGTGTAATCCCAAACGTGGCAGCACAATATTTAAATTGTTTCTGCTATTGGCAGTGTTTTCTCCTTGATCTCATAACTCTGGAGTTTTCATTTTGGGATTGATTTTAGGAGGTGATCGGTGGATTTTTTTTTTTTTGAGATCAGAAGTACTTTTGTTTCTTAGGAAAGGTGTGACAATTTACTATCTTCAGTCTAAGAAAGCAATATCTTTGATCAATTTTGTGCTTGAGAGTGGCTGTTTTTTCCAAATTTTCAACAATCACTTCCATAAGTTCCACATTTTCTCCCACTCCCTTCATCCTCCCCAAGATGGCATGAATTCTTATATGGGCTTTACACATATTTGCTTATTAAACACATTTTCTTATTATGCATATTACATAGAAGAATTAAAACAAATGGGAGAAACCATACGAAAAACAAAACAACACCAAACATAACCAGAGAAAAAATGGTCTGCTTCATTCTACATTCTGACGCCATAGTTTTTTTGTTGTTTGTTTGTTTTTCTCCCCTCTGGATATGGAAGACATTTTGTACTACTAGTCTTTTGGAAATATTTTAGGTCTTTGAAGTCCTCAGTCTATCAAAAACAGACTTTGCACATTGTCGCTGTTATTGTTTATAATGTTCTCCTAATTCTTCTTACTTCACTCAGCATTAATTCATATAAGTCTTTCCAGGTTTTTCTGAAATCTACCTGTTCATCACTTCTGAAAGCACAAATAGTATTCCATTACATTCATATAACACAACTTGTTCAATAATTCCACAATTGATAGGCATCCCCTTGATCTGTGTACGTGTGGGGTTCTTTTCCCATTTTAATGAT
The DNA here is from genome assembly GCA_023548195.1 of Bettongia penicillata ogilbyi. NCBI lineage: Eukaryota > Metazoa > Chordata > Mammalia > Diprotodontia > Potoroidae > Bettongia > Bettongia penicillata. Next base: position 5,585,968 of record JAJHZJ010000242.1, on the reverse strand, counting down.
CTTTTTGGGATACAAGGCTAGAAGTGGTATTGCTGCATCAAAAGGTATACATATTTTTGTAGTCCTTTGAGCATAGTTCTAAACTTCTCTTCAGAATAGTTGGAGCAGAAGGGTGGGAAAGGGGCTGTTCAGTATGGGCTGAGGTGGGATTCTCTTGACTCAATTTCCCCACTGCCACCTGGCAGACTTTAAGCCTGATTGAATGCAAGTGGATAATCTAATTCTGCCTGGAACTGACATGAAGTTGGGGAGATATTGTGTCCCTGCAATGTCCTTACTAATGGTGGCAATTTCCTATAGTCAAAGGTTTGTAACGTTAATACGAGATCTCTTCCATTATAGATTATGGGTAGGGGAACATCCAAAGTTGTCTAAAATTAAGGTATTAGGCATAGGACTTTAGACCAAAAACAATAAGTTAGGTTCCTTTAATTCTTAGTAATACTGTGGAGACAATTAGGTCAAGAGTTTTTGAAGTTAGCAACATAAATATTATTTGTGTCTCAGTTGCTTAATGTTAAAAAAAAGTTCTTTTCTGGTCCATAAAAGGCTTTAAAAAAAAGTATCACCCGATCAAAATTTTGAACTGCTTTATCTCTTATAAACTGTGTTAAAAATAAATAATGAAAACAAAACAAAATGAAACAAAACAAAAAATCAGAATGGTTGGAGCAGCTCACAGTTCCACCAACAATGAATTAGTGTTCCAATTCTCCCACATCTTCTTCAACACTTATCATTTTCCTGTTTTGTCTTGTTAGCCAATAGGTGTGATGTGGTACCTCAGAGTTGTTTTGATTTGCATCTCTCTAATCAACAATGATTTAGAGCAATTTTTCTTGTGACTATAGATATCTTTATTTTTTTCCTCTGAAAACTGACTGTTCATAGCCTTTGACCATTTACCAATTGGGGAAAGGTTTATATTCTTGTAAATTTGACTCAGTTCTCTATATATTTTTAGAAATGAGGCCTTTAGCACAAACACTAATTGTAAAAATTCTTTCCCAGTTTTCTGCTTTCCTTCTAATCTTCATTGCATTGGCTTTGTGCAAAATCTTCTCACTTTAATGTAATCAAAATTATCCATTTTGCATTTCATAATATTCTCTGTCTCTTGTTTGGTCATAACTTCTTCCATTCTCCATAAATCTAAGGAACACTTCCTTGTTCCCCTAATTTGTTTATAGTATCAACCTTTATATATAGATCATGTACCCATTTGGACTTTATTCTGGTATACAGTGTCAGGTGTCAGTATATGCCCAGTTTCCTCCACACTATTATCCAGTTTTCCCAGCAGTTTGGTCAAACAGTGAATTCTTATCCCCGATGCTGGGGTCCTTGGGTTTATCAAATAGTAGACTGCTATGGTCATTGCTTCTGTGTCAGTGTATTCTTTTGGTGACTATTATACCCTCTGGTGACTATTATACCCTCTGGTTCTAGGATATCTAGGATATATTTTCCTTGATAATTTATTGAAAGAAGCTGTGCAGCCTATTTTCTGGTCATGACTTTTAGTTCATTCAATTATTCTTAAATTATCTCTCTTGATTTATTTTCCAGGTTGTTTGTTTCTCCAATGAGAAGTTTTATATTTTCTTCTATTTTTTGCATTTATTTGATTTTGTTTGACTCATTCTTGATGTCTCAGAAACATTGGCTTCCACTTTTCCAATTCTAATTTTACAGGGAATATTTTCTTCAGTTACCTTTTGCACTTCCTTTTCCATTTGGCCAATTCTGCTTTTTATGAAGTAATTTTCTTCCAAGGATTTTTTTCTCAATTCATCCAATTATATTTTTTAAAGTATTGTTTGCAGTCAATTTTTGTCCTTCCTTTTCCAACCTCATGACTCTCTCATGCATACCTTTCATTTCTTTCCCTCATTTTTCTTCTGCCTCTCATATTTGGTTTTTAAAGTCCTTCTTGAGTTCTTCCAAGAAGGCTTTTTGGGCTTTTGACCAATTCACATTGTCCTTTGAGGTTTTGGATTTCGGTATATTGGCAATGTTGCCCTCTTCTAGGTTTGTTTTTATTGTCTCCATTGCATAGTAACTTTCTATGGTCACTGTTTTTTCTTCCTGCTTATTTTTTTTCTTTAATTTTTACCTATTTCTTGGCTTCTAAAGTTGAACTTTCCTTCTGAGGTACAGAGAGCACTATTCCTAGATTCTTAAACTGGATGTAAGGAATCTGCTCACTGCCTTTGTTTGCATGGATCCTGGGTGCTGGTGGCTTGCTCACTGCACTGGAGTCATCTGGTCTAGTCATACCTGTTGTTGTCTGATTTCTGGGGCTGACAACTTGCATCCTGTGCTGGTCTCCTGTGCCAGCAACCTAATGAACCAGGACAGAGAAGCCTCAGTTGTTGTGGCTGAGAGCCTCCTGCTCATTTGCACAGAGATCATCTACGCTGGGCTATACCTCATTTGTACTAAGTGAGACAGACTTTTCTTGAAGTCCTTCTAAGTTATCTTAAGCTGGAAAATTGTTTCACTCCAATCTTTTTGTAGGTTCCATTGCTCTAAAATCCATTTAGAGTTTTGAGGGAAATTGGGAGAACTGACTTTTCTTTCCCATCTTGGCTTCTCCCCTCACCCCCATCTGTCATTTCCTTTTTGAGTTACACCTTCATTTTCATTTTAGTCATTCAGTAATACTCACAGTCTATAATATTTTTTTTTAAAAATTTATTTTAAGCATACAAAATTAATCATAAACTAATCAGCCACATTTAAAGAAGAATTTCTGTAATAAAATGAGGAAGGATATCTTGCTTTGTGTAGGGGAATATGGGAGATTATGGGGGAGAAAGAAATTAAAGAAACAATGATGTTATATAAAGAAATGCATACCATGCATGTAAAGTAGAATTTGAGCAACTGATATGTATATTAAAAAACCTATAATTTGTTACTAAATATCATGTAAGTTGCCTAAGAAAAGAAGTATAAAACATTTTTCACTTATCAAGTTACAAAAGTGAGAAAATATTTATGGTTGTGTTTTGTCTTTGAAATTTAAAATTTTGCTTAAATACAAAAAGTGATTTATTGGATATTGTTGTAACTGAATTTTTTTGTAACCATGGCTATATAATCTAAAGTTCACAAGAATTTCTTGGTCATGTACATTTTTAAAATGCAATTTTACAGAATGACTTCACTTTAAAACTACATAAAGAACTGGCTGAGGAACCTTGTTTTTCTTTTTATTCAATTTCCAAAGTCCAGAAAAAGGAAAGAGTTATATGTCTAATGGTTCACTTTTAAGAATGGTTGGTTGTGTATTTTCCTCATTAAAATTGCCTCATATTTTTTCTTTCTTAAATAAATGTAGGAACTGTATTTTGTTATTTCAGACTTCTGCATAATTTTCCCTTTGTTATTTAAATGCCTTTGGAAAATCTAAAATTATTTCCTTAAAATTTTGAAGTATTACTTAAACTGCTCTCTTGATTTATGTGTTGTTACTTTAGAAAGCTACTTTTCATGCTTTTAACAGTGAACTATGAACAAAATTATTTTTAAGATTTTCCCACGAAATCAGCTTTAATTAGTTATTTTTTCCTTCTGCTGAATATAGGAAGGGTCTTTGCTGGCTAGGAATTGATTTCCTACATAGTCCAACAGTTTATGGAATACAGCACTTGGAAAAAAAATTTATTCTCTTTATATGACTGTTCTCTAGTTATTTCCAGTGCACTGGAAAGATTAAAGGTTTGGCTCAAATTTCGGTCCAGAAAATGCAAGACTAATATTTATGAACATAATTCATTGAATTCAAAAGCAAGGGATTAATCCAGCACGTGGACTGATTGATGAATTAATTAACCATAGTGACTAATCATCAAGGTCCCTGAGCTATATTTTAAAGAAACAAATATCAGCACTGGGACAAAAATTATTTTGATTTTGAGAAGCAGAGGTGTAAGGGTCAAAGAAAGAAGATGGGCAGGGCAAGATAAAAAAAAGAACATGACGTTTTAGTAATTGAATCCAGTCATTTAATACACAATCACTTATTGTCAATTAGTCAGTCACCAAGCATTAATTAAACACATAATATGGGCCAATCGCTATGCTAACCCCAGGGAATACAAAGACATGACAAGTTAGTCATTGCCCTTTAGGAGCATACATTCTAATGGGAGAGACATATCAATAACCAAGTATATATATAAGACATCTACAGAGAATATAGAAAGAGAGAGACACAGAGACAGAGAGAGACAGAGGAGAGACATAGACGCAAAGAAACAAAGGGAGACAGAGATTGAGAGAGACAGAGACAGAAATTGAGAGAGAGAGAGAGAGAGAGAGAGAGAGAGAGAGAGAGAGAGAGAGGAAAGATAATAGGTCTTCCTGTTAAAGCTGAGGGGTGCTGGGGACCGTGAAATACCAACATGCTAGGTCCTGCTCCAATGAATTCGACTTAGTCCTTCTTAAAGTCAAAGAAAAACAAAGTTTATTAAAGATTCTTCATATTGAGTTGACTCTTAAGGAGCCTAAGCATTTATAATGCTTGTATTGACAAGGGAGTCAGAAAGAATCTCAGGCAGACAGAGTCTTAGCTACACTGAATCTAAGTGCCTTCATAGAAGCAAGATGAAATGTAAATACAGAAAAGATTGTAGGAGGGATCTAGGGGTGGTCTGGCAGTCTAGGTTGATGGGAGTTGGGGTTTAGGGAAGTACAAGGAGGCACTCAATGGGACTGGGGTGATTGGTCAATGATTGGAAACTGCTGGAGGCAATCAGGAAATATCAGACAGTAGAGAGTTTGAGTGGGAGGCAGGTGGGACAGTCCAGAGGTAACAGACAATGGAAATCCAGACTAGGCCAAAGGCAACAGATTTGAATATGAAAGAACAAATTAAGTGGGAAGATTCATAAAGACCAGGGTACAAATTTGAGTGTGAAAGGCCAGGTTGAGTGGCAAGATTCAGGGGGAAACTGTCTGCAAATTTGAGCATGAAAGGGAAGGTGGAAAGATTCCAGGGGAGTTCAGGGAGGTTCCCAGAGTCTGAACCCCATCATTCTCACTGGCTATGTGCGTAAAATCCAAGAACTCATAGAGCACATGGAAGGAGACATCCCAAGTAGAGATCTGAATCTTGGAAATTAAAAGTACCTCATTTCCCCTCATAGACTAGAGAACAAATAGGAGGTATGAACTTAAGAAGGAATGATTTAATATATGTGACACTGGGGGTATTGAAACATAATACCTGAGCCTATTCAGCATTCAGTCTATTAATCAAGCCTACAACCTAAAACACAAGGATGCTCTGAAATAAGTGCTGCACTCTCCCTGGCTTTCTGAGAACTCACTGCTTCTATATCTTTAGCAACTGTTTTCAGATAAGAACACTTCTCTCCTATTTTTTTTCTATTTATAACAGTGGCTTAAGCAATCAGATTATGATTTGTAAGCCCAAGCAACTTTAGAAAAACTCTTCTTCATTATTAACACTGGTTTTGACTTCATTGATTTGGTTCTTGCTCAGGTCTATTACCCGGGCGGTCACCTGGACACTTGCCTCTCCCGCCCCTCCGGTGGGGGAGGAGAGTAACCAGACAGAGCACCCGAGCTGGAAGCTGCACACACCTTACTGGTTACATCACCAGAGAGCGAGAACTCCCTCAAACCCTCGCTTATATACCCGCCTCAGCCCCTCCCATGTTCCTCCCCGTGGGTGGAGCCAGCTCTGTTAACGAGGCGTTCCCAGTACCCCAAGGGCCAGGTTTGCACCTCCAGGAGCCTCACTACCCTCACAGGAAGCCACGGTCCAGAGCTGGGCCCTAACAGATTCTAAATGTTTTAAAATATTTTATTTTAAACTTAAAAAATAAGAAAAAAATAAATTCTAAAATTAAAATGGTACAAAAATAAGGAAAGAAAAAGAAATGTTACCATATGCACAGAATGTGAGCATTCAAAATATGTGGCAATAAATTTCCATTTTAAGAAAACCTATACAATAAATACTACACATTGCACTGAGAGCTATCTTTTCCCTTGTAAGTTTTCTTTATTCTCTGGTGTGTACTTTTTACTTTCTTCTTTTTTCCTTCCCCTAAAAGACTACAATTAAGCATGGATACACACACACATATACACAATATATACATATGCAGACATATGTACACAAAGATATAATTATATATATATATACACATTTATGATATAAAAATTATATATGTATGGACGTGTACCTGTACACAAATACACTTACACAGAAATAAATATCTATAATTACACTCATATATAGATAAATAGATTCATATGCATATATATGAGACCATATTACATTTTTTTGTCCTCGGTTTCTCTGAGGGTGGATAACCTCTTTCTTCATAAGTCCAATTCTTTCTGTATTGTTCCAAGTCCACCAACTTGTCACTTTCTACACTATGGCAATATTCCAAATTTATACTGTCTAACTGTTTTCAATAATACAAAACAACATTGATGAATATAACTGACACATCAGGTAGTTTCCCTATTTTTCTCTTTTGATTAAATCAATTGATTCACTTCTAACTTAAGGAATATTGTAATAAGTATTTAATTGGTTTAAATTGGAAGTAATAAACTTGAAAGCATTAGTTAACAGGTAAAAAAACAAAAACCACATATTGCATTAGAATTTGGGACCCATCTCTTCCAAAAGTAGAATCCTTTTTCGAACTGAATATATGCATCTTTCTCTTATTTTGTTGCACAGGAATGAAAGCTAACCCTGATGGTTCATTTATCAGTTTTTTCTCCTTGGGTAATAAGTGAAAAAAGAGAAAATATTTCCTTCATTCATACAATATGGAATATCCAAAGTTAGACTTCTCATTGATGTCAAGTTGAACATCATTAATGTTATTGCCATCAATGTCAATCAAGCACATTGGAAGTCTTTCCTAAAGGCAGAATAGCTTTATTAAGCAAGGCAGAATTGGACACTGTGGTGGGGTCTTAACTCCATTCCTTAATGCCAGACTTCTCCCAATAGTTATATATCTTTATTCTTTGAAAATAGTTTATTGGACTTTCCCACAGGGAAAATCATTTGCTGCCTTCTATGAGGGTCCCTTGAAAAACAAATGCTGTAAGGGGATGTCAGGAAGTACTTCTGATTGATTGCTTTCTTCCTCTCTCCCTCAATCTTCTTGAAAACACCTCCTACTGGCCATGTCTCCTTCGTAGTTATTTGTCTAATGTGTCTTCCCACTGGTTATGTGTGCAAAGCTCAATAACTACATATAAATAAAGAAAATTTAATACACAATGCTATGCTAATGAAAATCATGAATAAAAGATTGTACTTCTGTGCTCTTCAATATGTCTGTGACTGCACTTCTTTTATTTAGCACCCTAATTACCCACACCCAGTTTTCCAGAGTGCTTACCTACTTTCCCTTGTTCATTATTGCTTAGAAATTTTCATTGCTGGGAGTCAAGATGGCAGAGTAGAAAGATTCACATATGCTAGCTCTGAACCCGCAGCCCATAAATTGCTTGTAAAAAAAACTCCCAACAAATTCTGGAGCAGCAGAAGCAATGCAGCAATGGAGTGGAGGAGATTTCTGCTCCAGAGAGCCCTGAAAAACCAACACCAAAGGTCCGTCCCACACCAGATCTGGAGTAGAGCCCAGCCCTGCCTTGGCCACACAGCATCAAGGGGAGCAGATACGAGCAAGCTTCAGGGATGGAATCTCTGGTGGCTGTAAAGGTCCCTCAACCCACAGGCTCTACAGGTCAGTGAGAGACTTCTGGGCTGGCTGAGAGGGGAGTGGGGTGTCTCCATGACTCAGGCCCCCTCGGGAGGCAGCAGCTAACAGGGGCTCCCAAAGCAGGCATTAGCTCAGGTCCATTGTTGAAGGTCTCCACATAAACCCCCTGAGGGAACTGAGCCTGTGTGGTGGCCCTGCCCAGACCTGAGAACCTGAACTTAATCCCACTGAATAGCAGCCCCACCCCCTGCTGAAAGGTCTGAGGCTGGGAAGCAGCATTTGCATCTCAGACTCCAAGCACTAGTGAGGCTAGGATGGAGAGGAATCTCAGAAGTCAAGTAACTGGCTGGAAAAATGCCCAGAAAAGGGGGAAAAAAATAAGACAATAGAAAGTTACTTTCTTAGTGAATAGATATTTTCTCCTTTCCTTTCTGATGAGGAAGAACAATGCTTACCATAATATAAAGACACAGAAGTCAAGGCCTCTGTATCCCAAACATCGGAAATAGATATCCAGTGGGTTCAGGCCATGGAAGAGCTCGAAAAGGATTTTGAAAATCAAGTTAGACAGGTGGAGGAAAAACTGGGAAGAGAAATGAGAGAGATGCAAGAAAAGCATGAAAAACGGGTCAATGCCTTGGTAAAGGAGACCCAAAAAAATGTTGAAGAAAATAACACCTTGAAAAATAGGCTCACTCAATTGACAAAAGAGGTTCAAAAAGCCAATGAGGAGAAGAATGCTTTCAAAAGCAGAATTAGCCAAATGGAAAAAGAGGTTCAAAAGCTCACTGAAGAAAATAGTTCTCTCAAAATTAGAATGGATCAGATGGAGGCTAATGACTTTCTGAGAAACCAAGAAATCACAAAACAAAACCAAAAGAATGAAAAAATGGAACATAATGTGAAATATCTCATTGGAAAAACAACTGATCTGGAAAATAGATCCAGGAGACACAATTTAAAAATGATGGGACTACCTGAAAGCCATGATCAAAAAAAGAGTCCAGACATCATCTTCATGAAATTATCAAAGAAAACTGCCCTGCTATTCCAGAACCAGAGGGCAAAATAAATATTGAAAGAATCCACCAATCACCTCCTGAAAGAGATCCAAAAATAAAAACTCCTAGGAACATTGTGGCCAAATTCCAGAATTCTCATGTCAAGGAGAAAATATTGCAAATAGCTAGAAAGAAACAATTCAAGTATTGTGGAAATACAATAGGATAGAACAAGATCTAACAGCTTCTACATTAAGGGATCGAAGGGTGTGGAATAGGATATTCCAGAAGTCAGAGGAACTAGGACTCAAACCAAGAATCACCTACCCAGCAAAACTGAGCAAAATACTTCAGGGGAAAAAATGGTCTTTCAATGAAATAGAGGACTTTCAAGCATTCTTGATAAAAAGACCAGAGCTGAAAAAGAAAATTTGACTTTCAAACACAAAGATGAGAAGAAGCATGAAAAGTAAACAGCAAAGAGAATTCATAAGGGACTGACCAAAGTTGAACGGTTTACATTCCTACATGGAAAGACAATATTTGTAACTCTTGAAACTTTTCAGTATCTGGGTAGTTGGTGGGAATACACACACACACATACATACATACACACACACACACACACTCATGCACACACACACACATGCACACCTGCATGCACACACAGAGACAGAGAGCACAGAGTGAATTAAATAGGATGGTATCATATCTTAAAAAAATTAAGGTAAATGGTGAGAGAGAAATATACTGGGAGAAGAGAGGGAGAAGTGGAATGGGCCAAATTACCTTTCATAGAAGAGGCAAGTAGGAGACTTTTTAGTGGAGGGAAAAAGAAGAGAGCTGAGAGAAAAACATGAAGTCTACTCTCATCACATTCGACTAAAGGACGCAATAAAATGCACACTCATTTTGGTATGAAAACCTATCTTACAATACAGGAAAGTAGAGGAGAAGGAGAGAAGGGGGGGAATGATGGAAGGGAGGGCAATGGGAGGAGGGAGGAATTTGAAGTCAACACTCAGGGAGGGACAGGATCAAAAGAGAGAATAGAAGCAATAGGGGGCAGGATAGGATGGAGGGAAATATAGTTAGTCTTACACAACACGACTATTATGGAAGTCATTTGCAAAATTACACAGATATGGCCTTTATTGAATTGCCTGCCTTCCCAAAGGGAATGGGTGGGGAGAAGTTGGAACTCAAAGTTTTAGGAACAGCTGTTGATTATTGCTACTAGGAAATAAGAAATACAGTTAATCGGGAATAGAAAGTTATCTGGCCCTACAGGACAAAAGAGAAGATGGGGACAAGGGAAGGGAGGGATGATAGAAAAGAGGGCAGATTGGTATTAGGGCAATTTGAATGCTCCGTGCATTGGGGAGGGGACAAATGGGTTGAAAATTTGGAACCCAAAATTTTGTGAAAATGAATGTAAAAAGTTTAATAAATAAATTTATAAAAAAAAGAAATTTTCATTGCTGTACTTCATAAAATCTAGGATATATCCTATGCTCTTACTTTTTCTCCCCCTTCTTCCTTGGCTCATTCCATGTCCTTAGTCAGCATCCTCAGGGTCTTGTACTCTATGTTGGCAAATGAATTAGAGTGAAAAGTATTAATTAGATAATGATAATATTTCAATGCAATTGTCTTCAGGTAACATTTATATTTTAATAGCTGCTTTAAAGATGCATATCCCCAAAGCTGGGAATTTTAGATAGCATATTATGACTAAGAAGGAGAAAAGGATACTTTTAAATAGTAAGATCTTTCTTTACTAGAACCCTTGAAATGATGTCAGTAAGCAGTAACCTAATTCAGATAATAAGAAAGCTGCCATTTTAATTTTTGTATTTATAAAGAGCATTTGTAAAATGCTTTACAAATATTATCTCTTTTCATCCTCAAAACAATCTTATGAGGTAGGTGCTTTTTACAGATAAGGAAACTAATGACAAATAAGGTAAAGTGATTTTTTTCTTGTTCATGAGGCTAGTGAGTTTCTGAACCTAGGTAAGAACTCAGGTTTTCCTGACTTTAATTTCAGTACTCTATACTCTGTGCCAACTAGCTATCCTGACCTACAGGTACTTTATTCTAACTATAGCCAATTTTGTTCCCTATGGCTTCATAAACTCAAACAATGAAGCTATATCCATGATAGTCTACCACAGATGAAAAAACCAACAAACATCTTTCATTGTTTGTGAATTCCTTAGAAAAGACTGAATGGAGCTTAGTATCTCACTAATTTCAAATTTTATACTTCTTTTGAAAAGAAGCATGAAGTTCTCCTCCTAGTGCTTTGGACTTTGAACAAGTGAAATTTGTTCAAATATTGCTAGGCATGCCATTTATGAGACTGAATATGCAGTCATTTGTTCTGACATTTGTCAAAACAAAGTCACTAGAAACCTTTGGCATAAACTGAAAATAATCCCCTTTATTTAGGTGTAGTTTATAAAATGACAACATGGTTTTGATAAGATCAGTGCACTTTGATAACTTTAAATACATGACAATTATTATCATTTAGGACTGGTAGATACTAGCTATGTTTAGCAGCAACTCTAAGGTCCTTGAGGCTTTATTATTATTTCCTGAAAGACAGCAATATCATTGGAACACAATCATATATGAGGTCAGCACATGCCGTAACTCTTACAATATTTTATGTGCTTACTTCTTAGGAATCCAATGACACCCCTCTGTCACTAACTAGTGATTGTTTACACTGCTTATCTATGGTCTTATTAGTATGAAGACCTATCCAGTAAGGAAATGTCCTCTAACAATGGAAATCAGCAGTTGTTCAGTAACTTATATAGTTAGGATTCTGAATGGAGTACTGAGAGTTTGTGTGATTTACCTAGCATCACAAATCCAGTGTGCGTGTGTCAGAGATAGGGCTAGAATCCAGTCTTAATGCTACACTGTCTCTGATTTAAAACAAAGAAAACAATGAATATTCTCAATTACAATTATGTGAAGTACCTTCATTTCCTGCCTACTTCATGTTTCATATTTATTCCCTTTAACAATCATGTTTTTGCAATCTGATAGTCAAATAGACTTTTGTAATTCTGTCTGCTTAGGAAATTTGGCATCTCTAACTGAGGAAAATTAAGTTGTCTTCAATTTACTTCATATAATATTGAAAAAAAAAGGCATCCAAAAAAATAATATTAAGAAGTTCACACTAACCTTAATGATATTTTTGAACAAGATTGAAGACCAGCTCATTCTGTCAAATAATAAATCTATACTGTTGAATAAATCTATACTGTTGAAGTCAGCAAAAGTGTAGCCAATTTGCAACTGAAGGACAGTCCATGAAGTATCTATAAGTAGAGAGTCAGGATGTTGAGACTTCCAATTTGTTTTCCTACTAATATCTTTCCTACCTTGATAATGATTCATTTTAGTGATTAATGATTACCTAGAGTCTATCTCACAAATAGATTCTATTGTGGGTACCTGTACCTATAGCAATGAAATAGAACTGCCAGAGATATATAAAACAAACAAAAAACAACCTTCTATTAAATATTTGCATGAACTTTTTCACCTACAGTGGAGAGGAGGGAAAAAAACACTAGATAAAGGGATAAGAAGAGAGGGAATAGGCATTTACACAGTGTGTTCTACATGCTATAAGGGATGCTAAGTGCTTTTCAAATATTATATCATTTGATTGTCACAACCCTGCAAGGGAGGTGCTGTTATCTCCATTAAAGAGTTGGAGAAACTGAGTCAAATAGTGGTAAAATGTTAAGTCCATGGTCATACCTCTTATAAATGTCAAGCTTTCCTGACTTGAACCTACCATGCTATTCCCTATACCAAGTAGCTGTCTCTGAAACACAGGGTCTGTAAAACCAAACTGAATCGAGTTAAAATTCTTATCTTGAAATTTGGAAGCGTTTGTCAGAGCATTACCTGTAAAGCAGGCACATCCACTGGGAAATGAATATGACCTTAATTGTTTGTTTCATAGAGATATCAGCTGATTTCTCCACTATACTTCTTCCCCAAAGAGTAAGTTAGCAAGAACACCCCCAATGCCCTACAACTGGGCATAAGTATGAGTTTCCTACAATATCATTTTCCTTACAACTCTGGGAGGCAGATAAGGTAAGGATGTATTCACATTTTATAGATATATAATTGAGTCCTGGAAAGATTAGGCGAATTGCCTCTTATTACTTACTGATCTACTACTGGTCTGGAGCTGCAGGTAGTTGAAGACAAGTCCAAGACTTCAAGCTGAGATTATAATTTGTAACTTAGAAATCTTAGCACTGGATTTTTAGGCTTCATGAATGATCTTTTCCTGTAGCATACCAATGGATTTTCTTTTTTGGAAAACCAATATCTAAGTATTTTTTTCCTCTTGATTTGGGGGAAACACTGCATGGCCCTGAAATAGATCTCTCTGAAGCTGAAGTTCGACTGGAGAGGCTTTGTCATTGTTGTTTAGTCATTTACTCATGTTGGTTACTTAGTGACCCATTTCAGGTTTTCTTGTCAAGGACTATAGAGTTGTTTGTCATTTCCTTCTCCAGATCATTTTACAGAAAATGAACTGAGACAAACAGAATTAAATGACTTTTCCAGGATCACCTAGTTAGTGTCTGAGGAAAAATTTGAATTCAGGTATTCCTGACTCCAGGAATGACACTGCATCCCATTTCACCACCCAGAGAACTTGTTTGCACCTAAATTTCTTCATAGTAAGTGGGGTAGCTTGGTGGTGCAGTGGATAGAGCACCAATGCAGGGGTCAGGAGGACCTGAGTTCAAATCTCACCTCAGACACTTACCACTCACTAGCTGTGTGACCTTGGGCAAGTCACTTAACTCCAATTGCCTCATCTTGGGTCATCTTCAGTCATCCTGATGAATATCTGATCACTGGATTCAGATGACTCTGGAGGCAAAGTGAGGCTGGTGACCTGCACAGCCCCTCCCTCACTCAAAACAAAGTCAAGTACAAGTCATGTCATTATTTTTCTGATGGCATGGTCTTCTTTGGCAATGAAGGACAAACACACATAGTAAGTATCGTTGATAAACATAGAGTTGTAGAAGAAAGGATATAAGGGATTCTGAAGGACAGGTTATATATGAGAGATAGTGTGACACTGTGAATAGAGCATGGGACTTGGATTCAGGAAAACCTGAGTTCCAGTCCTGCCACAAATTCTGAGTAGCCATATGATAATTAAGAAGTCAATTGTTCTCTGTAAAAATGTTACTTCATATATAAAATAAGGAGGTTGAACTCAGTGAACTCTAATGCACCTTCCAGCCCTCTGATTCTATGTTACGCCTCATCCTAAAGACTGGGGTGGCTAATTTGTGTTCTATATTGGAAATGACTTTGGCCTGGGAATTGAAAGATCTGGGTTTAAACAATTCAAGCACTATAAGATCCTGGAAATATTACTTAACTTCTTTTAGCCTCATTTCTTTGGCTATAAAATAGAAATGGGAACAGATCAACTAAACGATTTTCTATGTCCATTCCAGTTCTGATATTCAATAACTCTATAGGCTTACAATAATCACAAAAGGAAATCTTTGGGACCTTGATTTCTTTAAATATGTTCCTGAATATAGTCAGTGAATCAACAAGCATTTATTAATTTTCTACTATGAGTCAGGCACTTTGTGGAGTTCTGAAGGGACAAAGAAAGAAAACAAAATAACGACAAAACAATTGTTACTCTCCAGAAGCTCATAGAATAAAGGAAAGCAACATCCAAAAACTACTTCAAATAAAACATGTAAAGGATAAATTGGGGATAATTAACAGGGGAAATATTAATAACCAATAAAAAGAGATAGAAAAAAGGTTCTTGTAGAAGGTTGGGTTTTAGGTGGGACTCGAAAGAAGTCAGAGAAGCCAGGGTATGAAGATTTTATGTGGCGGAAATGTAAACATCTCATTAGCAATGAATTCCAGGACCTTTCATTTTATTTTGTTTTCTCAAAAGCACCATATAGATATAATCAGAAACAAGTTATTTAGAGAAGACAGAATGGAAGAAGACTTTGTCTGAGGGGGACATCATCCAAACAGTTAAAGCATGAAGGCAAAATAAATCATTGAAGAAGAGTGTCTATTCAGATGAACGTTTCAAATAATAGTTAAGGAAATTGTACATAATGGCAAGAAAGTTGTGCCAGTTTAATAATCATGAAGGAAAATAGCCAGGAACAAAGAGATGTATGTTTGTCTTTTCAGATGTGATACCCATGAAGTCTTTATGTGTTCTTGTTTTTGTCTTAATATCATGAGTGCCTTGTATGAAATAGGTGTTTAATAAACTTGTACTGCTTTGAAGCAAGCAGGGAAAAAAACGACAAAACCAAGTTAGGTGTCTTTTTTTCTTTTTTTAATGTGCTTTGTATTTTTATTTATTTTGTGGAATATTTCCCAATTACATTTTAACCTGGTTCAGCAGCTCTGGGGAGTGTCTCAGATCACAATGGCAATGGACCACTTGACACACCTCTGCAGTAAAGTACAAGGAGAATATGCAGTAAAATATATCATGTTGGTCTACATCTAGAGAGGCTGCTCCTAAAGTGTGCACTCTTTGAAAAGGAAAAAAAAATCAATATACACTGAAAAATAGTTGCACAAAATAACTACATAAAAATCTTTACCATGGAAGTTCATTTTATACTTCTTTCTATTAAAGTAATGGTATGATATTCGTTTTTGTCGTCACTACTCTCTTCATCTCTGTTTCTTTTACTATTCTTCAATACACATATGTACATATATATGTATAAATGTGTATACATACACATATATGTATATAAAATATCAGTATTTACTAATGCTACAACTGAAAATTGCACTGGAATTTTACACAAATCACATTTTGGGGGGTGGGAGGAGAGCAGGGGGAAGATGGTACAGCCTATATTTAGAACAACATAGTAATCAATGTGAAAAATATAAACAAAACTGTCAGTAATTGATGACTTTTTTTAAGTTGAGGATACCATTCCTCCAAGGGGAAAGGGGAGGAAGCCTATTAAAATGGGAAAATAACTGTTAATAGAAAAAAGAGATTTGCATTTTTATCAATACATTTATTTAGCATTATTTCTTAGCCCTTATCAATTTGGGGAAACAAATTATTCTATTCCATTTTTTTTTTGTGATGATGTCTTTTAACACAAATCACTGATAGTAGCTTTCGTGGTGGGTAGAGATGGTTGAAGACAGACAGGGTATATGAATGTAAGTTGCAAATGGCCAATGTCAAACTAACAAAACACAAAGCAAAAAAGAGCATGATGGACTGTTACTGGCTTGTTTTATTTTTCCCTTGTGTGAGTTTTCCAAGGTGTGAAACAATATGTAAGCTCATTCAAAATACATTCAAGCAGTGCTCAAAGAGCTCATGAGAATATACATTTTCCTTTTTTTAGATGTTTTTCTTTTATGTAATGTACAGAGATTCTTTTATTTTCTATATCACTGCTAATTAAGCTACTCTACAAATTCTGAAATTGGGCTATTATATCTTAGTTTGCCACTTATATTAATTCAAAGCAGAAATCCATTACCCATTAAACATCTGTTTCCCAATTGTTTGGGTTGAATGCTATTTTGACATGAGGTTGAAAATAATATGCCTGAAAAAAGCACAAAATGAAGGGTACCTTAAAGTTACCTTGTCCGGCTCTCTAATTTTACAGATGAGGATACTGAAGCCAAGAGAGGTTAAATGATTTGCCTGAGGCATCACAGTCAAATATCAAAGTCAAGTAAGGTGAACTTTTTAGCTGCAAAAAGGTCAGACATTTCCCTTGTCCTGACCTGAGGTATCACAGTCAAATATACAAGTCAAATTCTTGAACTGGTTAGCTTGAATAGACCAAAAGTCTCCTTTTTTCCCCTCACTTGTCTTAAATTGAGAAATATAAAACTATGACCATAGCAAGAAGTAAAACTGTCAAATCCAAGCAGCATTCCCAATGTTGGCTATTTGAGAAAGAATTCAACACATATTTATTAACTAAAAGGGTATCTTTCCATAGAAGAAGTTGACACTGAGAGTGCTCATAGGGCTACCTTTCTCTCTAGATTGAGGAGCACGGTAAAATACAGGGCTAGGTTGCATAATCCGTGTTAGTCCCTGGGCTGGATGTGTGGATGTGGATCCTAGGGAACTAGGATCAAAAACTCATTACCTGCATAAAACACCTGATCTTTGTGACTACAATGATTTCAAAATCTATCTAAGACTTCAGTACTATGCAATATAATGCTGTCTTACCTCTATAACTAATTTTGAGTGTGTTTTGTGTAATATGTAATTATTTCAGTGAATTTTTTTGAAGCTATAAGCATTTCCTTTGGGAAAATCACAAATTGTTTTACAAAAAGGCAGCTATATGTGATGTAACTATAAAGATATAAAGATACTGACAGAGTATGAATGAAAGGTAATTGAATAAATATTGCATATCTCAGATGTGCTTAGCACTGGACTAGTTAGGCATTCTACAAAATACAAAATAAGAAGGAAAAACCTCACAGAGTTCACTAGAGAGTCTAGGCATGTGTGTACTAATTTAAAAGCAAAACCAAAATAGGATATGACTATTAAGCAATAAAACAAATGTCTCTTTGTGGTTTGTGGAATTCAAATCACTGACCACTTTGTAGTTACCCTTTAAATATGTTCTCCAAGGCCAAAATAGATCATATATACTAATACCAATAGTGTAAAAGATTCAGTTCAATTGAAACCAACAAATACCTATGCAACATCTATTTTACTCAACCCTAGATGGTGAGGAATTATAAAATTTAGATAAGACACAGCACTGGGGCTCATGGAACATAGATGATAGATATAATTTAGAGACGGAAGTTCTGGGTTCAAGCAGTTTCTTGGACACATATTGGTTGCATGATTCTGAATAAGTCCATTAACTTCTCAGTGTTCTGTGCAACTTTCTAAGAACATAGAATTCTGAAGAGAAGATGTCAGCCAGTATGAGTAAGGGGAATTTCCTCACCTAAAACTTTCCTATACCAATGATAGCAAAGGTTTAGCAGTGTGTATCCCATATAATACTCACACAAACAGAAACAAAGTAACAAATAATAATAAATTCATAAGAGAGGTATGTTAAATTTGTCAATTACATCATAGATTTAAAAAAGCCATTAAAAACATGGGAATTAGAGAAACTTTTGTGGATGAACCAGCACTTAAGTTGGGCTTTAAAAGAAGAACAGAAATTTCACAGGCAGAGAGGCAAATTATAAGATATTTTCCATTAACAATTCAGTGGAATTGACTACTATTATTCAGTATGGTGAATTACATCTGAATAATGGACTTAGGAAGTCATTTTTGCCCATCTTCAATCATCTATTTGAGAATAACTTTAGTCATCTGAACTTTGCTTTATTATTTACTTGGGAGTTGACATAAAAGATAGTAACAGCTAAAGTAGAATTCCTCTTCATAAACATTTTTAAAAATAGAATCTTATTGACATCATTTGTTTTCATGTTTCCTAGATTTCCCCTTACCTCTCTTTCTGCTCTTTCCACTGAACCATTCATTATAACAAAGACTTTTTCAAAAAGAAAAAAATTACCCCAAATTATGAGCATATTATTGAAACCTGAAATTATTTAATGTTCCACATCTATGGAACCCTCTCACCTCTTCAGAGGAATGAAGATTCTCTTCTCATATCTGTTCTTTAGGGGCCAAACACACATTCCTTTTGATTTAGTCTATCTAGCTTCTTAAACAGCTTAATGTAATCTATCACTTTGAAGAAGTAAATCTGGCAAAGCTTCTTGCATCAAATCTTCCAGAGGGACATTTGTAGTGGAAGAAGGGTTAGGATTTGAAGTTTTTCTTCTAGGTCTGTGGACATGTATTCAGTCATTAACACTAAACAAAAGAGTTCAAATCTGCATATGTGGTGACTTATTTAAAACTATAAGAATAATCATATAAGTTCAGTAAGAATATTAGAAATTTGCATGGCCAGTGAGGTAGTTAGTGAATTTGTGATGATGCTTTGGATCTTTGTTAGATGTTCTGTTGATAAGCTGGGAAGAAAGGTCAAATTTTGAAGAAATGTTTTACACAGCAAGATTGACAAGGGGGTGATCGAATGTAGGTATTGAATTTGGAAGCTATCTGAATACTTTAGTAATGTTTCATTCATAATTTCCACAAAGTCTCACCTTTCTAAAAAGTTTTAGTACTACTACAATCAACCAGTCAATCCCAAACATTTCTTAAGTGTATATTCTCAACTATGTCACTGCCATCAGGGAGCTTACATGGGGCTTTGGAAATTGTATAAGGGACAAGGACAAAAATACCAACCCCCACAAATATAAATTTAGGAAATTAGGATTTCTTCAAGGGGTGAGGAGAAGTACTTGCCACTAGAAGGATCAGGAAAGGCCTGTTTTAGCATATGGAACTTGAAGTAGGAACTTGAAGCCAGGGATTCTAAAAAGTAGCGATGATGGGGGAATACATTTCAGTTACGTGGGAAAACCTTTGTAAAGAGAGATAGGTATAGGAATATCGTTCAGGAATAAAATGGATGCTAATGTATCTGGAATGTAATATGTAATCCACCTAGAATAGTAGTCTAGAGCCAGGATAAAAAGGTCTTTAAGTAACAAACAAAGGTCTTTTTTTTGTTTGTTTTGTTTTGCTCTTAAAATATTCTAGGAACAATAGGGAGTCACTGGCTAAGTTTGATCAGGGGAGTGACATGTTCAGATCTATGTTTTATGAGTATCACTTTGACATCCTTATTGATATGCTTCCACTGAATATTATAAAACAACACAAATTTAAAAATTCTGTTTGATTATATGCTTAACATCTTCACTTTTATCCCTTGGGACAAAAGGTCCAAGCTAGTTTCAAGGGAATTGGGGTAGTAATTAGATCCAAGTAAATGACTGGCTCTTCCTGGTAAACTGTCAGTTGCTCAGAGAAACAATTGTTGCTCTATTTCTATTAATGCTTCAGAGGGTAATTCCTAAGAATACAAACTATCTTCTTTTAAAGTAAAAGCCAAATGTACTATCTCTTTGAGATGATAAGCTGAAGTTTATATCATTTGCAATACTGCAAAACTTACAGTCACTAAAATAGGTTTTGTAATTGACCTGGCAAAATATATTATGGACAATATATTCACTAATTATTAAAATAAGCAAAATGGACATTCATCTTGCACTCAGGTCATTTAAAAGTACTGTTGTAGGGGAGGAGCCAAGATGGCAGAGTAGAAACATACACATATGCTAGTTCCTAACCCATAGCCCATAAAATACATGTAAAGAGGAGCTCCCAACGAATTCTGGAGCAGTGCAAGCCACAAAACAACGGAGTGGAGGAGATTTCTGTTCCACAGAGCCCGGAAAAACCTACACCAAAGGTCCGTCGCACACCGGACCTGGAGCAGAGCCCTGCCCTGCCTTGGTCACATGGCACCAAGAGGAGCAGATCCAAGCAGGCTTCAGGGACAGAATCTCCAGTGGCCACGAAGGTTCACCCACCTACAGGTGCCAGAGGTTAGTGAGAGAGCCTGTTTGGCTCATCAAGAGGGGAAAGGGGTGTCCCCATAACTCGGGCCCCCTCGGGTAGCAGCAGTATAGGCAGGAGTAGACAGAAGCTGCCAAAGCAGACAGGAGCTTGGATCTATTATTGAATGACTTCACATAAACCCCCTGAGGGAACTGAGACTCCTGTGGCGGCCCTACCCCAACCTGAGCACCAGAACTTAATCTCACACTGAATAGCAGTCCTGCCCACACTGAAAGCCCTGAGGCTGGGAAGCAGCATTTGAATCTCAGACTCCAAGCACTAGCTGGGCGGATCTGGAGGCAAGGCAGGAGTGGAGAGAAATCCCAGAAGTCAAGTGACGGTTGGGAAAATGCCCAGAAAAGGAAAAAAAAATAAGACCATAGAAGGTTACTTTCTTGGGGAACAGATATATCCTGCTTTCCTTTCTGATGAGGAAGAACAGTGCTTACCATAAGGTAAAGACATAGAAGAGAAGGCATCTGTATCCCAAACATCCAAAATAAATATGCAATAGGCTCAGGCCATGGAAGACCGAAAAAAGGATTTTGAAAATCAAGTTAGAGAGGTGGAGGAAAAACTGGGAAGAGAAATGAGAAGAGATGCAAGAAAAGCATGAAAAGCAGGTCAACACCATGCTAAAGAAGACCCAAAAAAATGCTGAAGAAAATAACACCTTGAAAAATAAGCTAACTCAATTGACAAAAGAGGTTCAAAAAGCCAATGAGGAGAAGAATGCTTTAAAAAGAATAAGCTAAATGGAAAAGGAGCTGCAAAAGTTCACTGAAGAAAATAGTTCTTTCAAAATTAGAATGGAATAGATGGAGGCTAATGACTTTATGAGAAACCAAGAAATCACAAAACAAGACCAAAAGAATGAAAAAATGGAAGATCAGGTGAAATATCTCATTGGAAAAACAACTGACCTGGAAAATAGATCCAGGAGAGACAATTTAAAAATTATGGGACTACCTGAAAGCCATGATCAAAAAAGAGCTTAGACATCATCTTTCATGAAATTATCAAGGAAAACTGCCCTGATATTCTAGAACCAGAGGACAAAATAAGTATTCAAGGAATCCACCAAACACCTCCTGAAAGAGATCCAAAAAGAGAAACTCCTAGGAACATTGTGGCCAAATTCCAGAGTTCCCTGGTCAAGGAGAAAATATTGCAAGCAGCTAGAAAGAAACAATTCCAGTATTGTGGAAATACAATCAGGATAACACAAGATCTAGCAGCTTCTACAATAAGGGATCGAAGGGCATGGAATGTGATATTCCAGAAGTCAAAGAAACTAGGACTAAAACCAAGAATCACCTACTCAGCAAAACTGAGTATAATACTTCAGGGAAAAAATGGTCATTCAATGAAATAGAGGACTTTCAAACATTCTTGATGAGAAGACCAGAGCTGAAAGGGAAATTTGAATTTCAAACAGAAGATGAAGAGAAATATGAAAAGGTAAACAGCAAAGAGAAGTCATAAGCAACTTACTAAAGTTGAACTGTTTATGTTCCTACATGGAAAGACAATATTTGTAACTCTTGAAAGTTTTCAGTATCTGGGTAGTTGGTGGGATTACACACACACACACACAAGCACACACACACACACACTCATGCACATACATGCACACACAGAAAGAGAGCACAGAGTGAATTGAATAGGATGGGATCATATCTTGAAAAAAATGAAGTGGTGAGAGAGCAATGTATTGGGAGGAGAGAGGGAGAAAAGCAATGGGGCAAATTATCTGTCACAGAAGAGGCAGGTAGGAGACTTTTTAGTGGAGGGAAAAAGAGGGCATCTGAAAGAAAAACATGAAGTTTACTCTCATCACATTCGACTAAAGGAAGGAATAAAATGTACACTCATTTTGGGATGAAAACCTATCTTACAATACAGGAAAGCAGGGGAGAAGGGGATAAGCAGGGTGGTGAGCATGATGAAAGGGAGGGCAATGGGAGGTGGAAGCAATTTGAAATCAACACTCTTGGGGAGGGACAGGATCAAAAGAGAGAATAGAAGTGATGGGGGCAGGATAGGATGGAGGGAAATATAGTTAGTCTTACACAACACAGCAATTATGGAAGTCATTTGCAAAAGTACACAGATATGGCCTATATTGAATTGCCTGCCTTTCCAAAGGGAATGGATGGGGAGGGAGGGATAGGGAGAAGAAGGAACTCAAAGTTTTAGGAACAATTGTTAAGTATTGTTCTTGCTACTAGGAAATAAGAAATACAGGTAATGGAGAATAGAAAGTTATCTGGCCCTACAGGACAAAAGAGAAGATGGGGACAAGGGAAGGGAGGGATGATAGAAGAGAGGCCAGATTGGTGACAGGGGCAATTAGAATGTTTGGTGTATTGGTGTGGGGGTGTGGGGGGAAGGGACAAATGGGGAGAAAATTTGCAACCCAAAATTTTGAGAAAATGAATGTAAAAAAGTAAATAAATTAATAAAAGAAAAAAATTAGAAATAAAAGAGTACTGTTGTATATGCTGCAATATTATGAGACATCCTTCTTCCATTTTCTGTTTATGATACAAGTACAGGATTTTACAGACCTTTGAATAATTAAAGTCATCCAATGTCAGATAAGATGGACTATTCTGAGACATACCGGGCTTCCTTCTATTGTTAGAAGTGGGGAGGTTTCGTGACAGAGGAAGAGCTCTTAATGTTTTCTGTACCATGAACTCCTTCAGCAATCTGATGAAGGCTTTGTCGCCCTTCATAAAGTAATGCTTTTTTATACATAAAATAACGTTTGTAAGTTGAAAAGGAAACCAAATACATTGAAATAAAGTTATCAAAATTTGTGAATAAACCAATAGATTCCAGGTTAAAAATCACTGGTAGTTGCTATATTTAACTTTGCATTCATCCTGGGAATTTTAATCTATAACTGTGTGAGAAGATTAGTGATCCGAAGAGGTTAAGAGCAACTAGCTTTTATCAGAGTCAGGATTAAAACCTAAGTCTTCCTGACAGTCTACCATCCAATATGCTATGACATGGTATAATAGCACCACATAGCAGAGATTCATAAATAGTCTATCACAGGCAGCTACTCTGTACCCTTCTTCTATGAGTTAACCAGGGAATGAAATGTTTTCTGTGGACTAGTATTTTTTTTTCCTGTAGTGTCCAAAATCTTTTCGTATTTGCAAGTTTTATTTTTCCATGTGAATATCATTTAAGAAAATGGAAGTCATTATCAATTAATCTAGGTTTGTGAATATAATCTCTATGATATATTCCAACTCTAATAATCTACAAGTCTGTACTTCTTTATGAGTGTCATAGAGAATCTTATTGAAATATCACTGTCATGGAGGGGGCAATATTGTTTTTATTATAACTCAGAATATGAGCTTTTTAGCTCCATACATTGACATGATTTAGTTTGTGCAACCATAAATGGAACATTCTTTCAAAAATATGTGGCTAGAAAGTTTCCAAAAGGTAAATGTCCAACCACACATCACTTTTAGAGATGGGCATTTAAGTATTTACATCAGATATGGAGAACCTGAGACTTCAAAGCTAGATGTAGACCTTTAGGTTCTCAAGTGTGGTCCTTTTACTGAATCCAAACTTCACAGAACAAATCCCCTTAATAAAAGGATTTTTTCCATAAAACTTGGACTCAGCCAAAAGACTATACCCAAGGATCCCTGATTTACACCATTGGCTGATGTTTTTGAAGATGTCTTTGAACACTTATTGCTGTCCTATTTGATATTTTAAAGCAAATGTGGCTTGAAAGTGCTTATGTAATGATCTTGCAGATGATTATCTTTCCCTGTGTAAGTATGGTCATAGAAAATCAGAGTTGAAAAGGGACTGTGATTATAGATAACATAGTTGAGCTCCTTCATTTTACAGATGAGCAAACTGTGGTCCTGATTTTAAATAGCTAGCCAATAGACATCTGGTAAGACCATGGCAGTTCCTTCTCTTTTAATAATTAGCTTCTTTCTTCAGATGAATATTAATATTGTAATTCAAAGGAAAATTAAAGATATATTCTGGTAATGGCTTTGCCAAGAGCTCCTGATAATTACCTTTTAAGTCTTCAGTATCTGAAAATTCATTTCTGGAATTTATGTTCTTTTCCAAGGTTATGTCACTGTATCATGTCTTGTCTTGTTGTAGCACCAACATGATATTCACAGAGCCTATGGCAGCTATGAATGTGCCAGCACAGTTCTGAATCACAAAATGCAGCAGACTGTCCACATAGAAGACCGAACCAAAACATTTATTCAAACACAAGAAAGCCGAATCCATCATAGTAACAAAAAATCTATACAGAATAGAAACACAGGGATTACTACACTCCCCAAGCCTTCTTTCTGTTAGGTTTCCCACAAACCAGCTCCCTTAAACAAATCACAATCAGACTCCCTTAAACAAAATCACAAACAAGCTTTTCCACTCATGTTGGTTGCTGCCCCACCTGCTTTCTCTCTCCTTCCCAACTCTGACTAGTCTAACCAACTTTCTCTCAGTTCTGCTCCAGCTCCACTCCTTCCTGTTCTACCCATTCAGCAAGCTCCTCTCACTATAGGCTTCCTGTGAGTAAAACTTGCATGATTTAGGCTTTCATGTTACTTAAGCAGGTCACATAGGCCTATTAATGGATGGGAAAGATCTCATTGCATTAAAAGCACATTAATTACACTTAAATATATTAACAATACAATGGTCTTTTCTTTTCTTATTATGTCTTTTCTTGTCTTCTCTCTCTTCCCCTTCCTGTCTCTTCCTTCTTCTCCTCCTCTACCTCTTTTTCCATGTTCTACCGACTTTTCCCTTCCTCTTCCTACTAGAAGTTCAATGACATAGGGAACCTCTGCTGAGGAACCCTCTTCATCACTGATGATCAACAATTGTTCTATAACTTAGGGACCATATCATTACAGAAGGACTATTAAAGAATCTAAAGAGTTGTGAGGAACACTGATCTCCTCATAGTCACATAGCCAATATGTGTCAAGACAGTTGTTGTCCACCATCTTTCTCACTCTGGGGGAAGCTCTTTCGCCACTATAATGCCTGCCTCTTGGTCATACTATGCTTAAAAAAATAATAAGATTAAAAGGCCAGGAGACAATGGTAGTCTTTGCACCTATAGTGCTCATACACATTGCTTCTTCTTGATGTGAGTGTGAGTGTGTGTGTTCTCTTCAATTAAAGAAATTGTTTCACTCTGGGAAGTAGAAGTCTACGCATCTTTCAAGGGTGATAATATGAATAGATCATCACCACACTTGTAGTGGTGTTTTTTAATAAAACATTATTCTCTTCTTTGGTAAACAATGAGTAATTTTCTGATTTCAATAAGGATAAAAGTCTTCCATTTTTGCCAGTAGACATTTTAATACAACTGAAAGCAACAACAAACTGGTAGAACTAAGATTTATGGCTGAGTTTGAATCACAATTTGCTGTAAGGAAACAAGCTTTTCATCAAAATAGATTTACTATTATTCTTGTGCATAGATCTCAGAAAATATACAAAATGGAAGTAGGCAAATGGAAGAACCCTAAAGTCTAGTACTTTGACATTCACAGGAATGTGGTAAACACAATTTCAAAAAGCATAGAGAGGGGATTTTTTTTTGCTATTTTTTTGCTTTATTTATTTTTTATGGAATTAGGTATGTCTAATTGAATCCTTTCCCAAAATTTAACTCAGTGTGCAAATCCTCAATATAAAAATAATTATCACTTTTTCTCTATTAGAATAGATTTTGGAGCCAGAAAATCTGGGTTTTATGAAAATTTTCTGAAAATTCTGGGACTGCATTTCTTACTACTATGTACTTAATGTGGATGACCTTAGATAATCTCACAGGGCCCATTTTCTTCATCTGTAAAATAAAGAGGTCTTCAAGTTTCCTCTCAACTAAAAATTTATGACCTTGTAAATGCATTTGGGAAAAATCAAAAACTTATGAAGATGAACAGGAACTAAATTCATCATTTTATAAATAAAGAAATCAGGACCCAGGGAGATAAAATTATTTGTCCAAGGCTACATAACCAGCTGAGTATTTTATAGCTGTGAACTTAAATAAACAGCTTCCTTACTTCTGGTTAATGCTATCTAAGAGTAGGGTGTGGGTGTGTGTGTGTGTGTGTGTGTGTGTGTGTGTGTGTATTTGCCAAATAAAATATATTCTGCCCCTTTGGAACTCTATAAAGTATCAGTGATGCTATATTCATGTACAGTGACCTATTTCTTACTTCTAAATTTGGGATCCTTTTACTTCCCTTTAGAAGAAAGTAATATTCTTTCCCCAGATTTTCAAACTCAAGCTTTTCAGAAGCTAACAGGTCAATAGCTAGCAATCAAGCTACCTTGATTGTAGCTGTTTATCCAATAAAAGTATTTTATATGTGTGTGCATTAAGAAAAGCAAAATAAAAACTAGAAAAGTTTGAGGATTAGATATATATATATATATATATATATATATACATCTAGATACATATCAGATATCTTTTTCTATACTAAATACTACACACACACACACACACACACACACACACACACACTTGTATGAGGTTTTGAAGACTACTTCAAATTTCATTTCCTCCTAAAATCTGCCTTTAGAAGTTTTAATCTTTCCTAAAAAGGTGTATATGCACCAGAAACTGACAATCTCTGTGAACTTTAGCATATGTTAGTCATCTTACTTTTGCTTCAAGCACTTAAGTGTAAATAGATAAAATCTTAAAATGCATCTTTCATTAAACAGTGAATGGTCATATTCCAAATTACTTATAGTACTTAAACTCATGCGGTACCTGATCATACTCTATTACTTACTTTAGGTTACTCAATTGGCAATATATAGAGCTGAATTTACAACTATTGTTTTAGGGTTTGTATGTATCCTTCCAAATAATCCTCTGAAAATATCTCTAGTGAGCATTCCAGATTCTCATTCAATAACTTCACAGATAAAGTTTAATTTAGCATGTTTGTTAGAGATAAAGTTTTGAAACATTGTGGAAAAATACAGTTAGTTGTTATAACTAGTGCTCAGAATTTTTTTAAAATATTTAATTGGTTCCCTAAAAAGGTGCCATGGTGTAGTACAAATAGCACTGGATTTTGTAGTCCAAAACCTGTCCAATGGGCCCTTGAGAAAATCACTTAATCAGGGCATCATCTCACTTCTCTATAAACAACTCTGAATTTATGATCCTGAGACCTTATATTTGAGGGAGAAATCAGGAAACATTTTCCTTAGAATGGAACTTCCTACAGTTACAGCACTAATGGAGTTCCTCCCACCAAAACAATTTATGTTGATGGGAATTATAAAGAGAATACCTCTAAAGAGTTAGCTGTTATTAAAAACCAAACACACCAAAAAAATAAATAAAAAGGTGGAGTCAGAAAGAAGTGAGTTCAAATATAGGCTTAGATACTCACTAACTGTATGATCCTGGGCAAGTCACTTAACCTCTGTTTGCTTTAATCCACCGGAAAAGGAAATGGGAACGATTATAGTATCTTTCCCAAGCAAGTCCCATAGGGGATTTTTAAGAGTCAAATATGACTGAACAACAGCATGTGCCAGGAACTGTGCTAAAGACTTCAACAACTCCAAAGGAAATATATCACTTAGAAAAAGAATTCAATATTCATGGCTATTTTGCCATTATACTCAGTCATGAAACTATCTATATTGGCAATATAAAGAATATTATACTCATAAACACAAGTATAGTATTTTTGAAATGTTTTCCATTTATTTGAAAAGCATTCATTTGAAATATAATTTTTAAATTCTATTTCCTTAGTGTCAAAATAGCCACATAGCTCCTTTTATCACTCATTCTATCATGCACAATTATCTGTATAAGGTAAAGAAATTTCTCTTGATGGTACAAAAAGAGAATTGCATAATATTTGCAATGAAATTTTAAAATATTACAAGTTATCTTAAATAGTGCCCTCAGTGTTCTTTACTTCTTTTTTCCCTTATTGCTATGCATATTGCATAGTACTCCATGATTCATTATTGTTATATCCTCTAATTTCAAATTTAGGGTTAGGTGGCACAATGGATATAGTGCTGGGCCTTGGTTCAGTAAGACTCATCTTTTTGAGTTCAGATCTAGCCTGAACACTTACTACCTGTGTGACCCTGGGCAAGTCCTGCCTTGCCTCAATTTTTTTTTTCATCTGTAAAATGAGCTGGAAAAGGAAATGTCAAACCACTTCACTATCTGTGCCAAGAAAATCCCAAATAAGGTCACAAAGATTTGGACACTACTGAAAATGACTGAAAAATCTGTGGATTTGTCTCTGCTTCAGAATCTGAATTTTTCCCTTAATTGGGTGAATACACAGAACTCTAAGCTGTCTCTAACTCATTTACTCTTCGGTAGCTCTGCCTTAGACTAATTTTGTCATTTGAATGTGTCTACCACCAGCGTAAAAGCTATTTATTTATTTTTTATTTATTTTTTTAAATCTCTTCATAATTATTGGAAAAACAAACGTGACTACCATCACTTAATATTCTTTAAGATTTCCTTGTTGTTGTGTTCATCCTTCATTTTCAAAGAATATCATGACCTCAGACATATGATGACATGACTTGCACTTGACTTCGTTTTGAGTGGAGGAGGGCTGTGTAAGGTCACCAGCCTCACTCTCTCCTCCTGAACCATCTGGATCCAGTGACATTCATCAGGATGTCTAGAGATGGTCCAGGATGCAATCAATATGTGAGAAGACCAAGCTGTTTGAGTGGGGACCTAGATGACTGTGTAACCCAGCTCATCCTTTCACTTCTGGTCTCCCTCTCTCCTTCCTTTGAGCTTTCTGGCTTGATGTCTTTCTTTCCTTCTTCCTTCCCTCCCTCCCTCCTTCCCTTCCCTCCCCTCCCCTTTCCTTCCTTCCTTCCTTCCTTCCTTCCTTCCTTCCTTCCTTCCTTCCTTCCTTCCTTCCTTCCTTCCTTCCTTCTTTCCTTCCTTCCATTCTTCCTTCATCGTTGTTCCCAAAACCTTAAATCCAGTGCACTCTGAAACTCATAGGTTGGACAACAATAGGTCCCTGCCCAAGTTCCACTTAATGGCTGGTTTAGAGTGATTTTCAATAGTAACAGTTTCCCTTTCCCTCCCAGTCTGATTTAGTTATTTTTATTTTGGCTCATTTAAAGGGCCATTCCCAGACTATTTTTTAAAGAAGCCTATTCACTCAGTGGACATTAGCCCCCTCTAAGTGAGTAGGTGAAAAATGCCAAGATCTCCCATTGCATCCTGGGCCATCTTCAGCCATTCTGATGAATATAGGGTCACTGGATTGAGATGGTCCTCGCTCAAAACAAAGTCAAGTGCAAGTCATGTCATCGTTTCTCTGAGGTCATGGTCTTCTTTGAAAACAAAGGATGAACACAAATTATTTAAGATGTGCTAGCCCAGGAAGAATAGAAGGAATTGAAAGAGCCTAACTAGAAGTATTGAGTGGAACTATTTAAAGTCTCTAGGAATGGATTTTTTTTTGTCCTTTTCTTTATTTTGTTGTCGTTTCATGGCCAACCTCTATTTAATTTTATCTAAGTGTTCACACTTTTTAAGACTCACCATCAGTTAATTCCTCATAAACACATGAATATTATGTTTGATTGAATCCTCCAAACCTTCATATAAACTAGGGAATAAATGGAGAACTAGGTCTCCCTCTATGTAAAGAATTATAATTAAAACAAATATGGCTAATGCAATGACTCTGTGTTACTTATATGTAGCTTTCTACCCTAACGGTCCCACATTTATTTTATCGGTCAAGTGCAGACATTTATATTTCACTATTTGTTGCCTAGAAACATTTAAATCAATCTTGTAAATGATCTTTCTCATTTACATTACTTTAATAATTTTGTATATTCTTGTTTTGATCTCCATATTCTACTCTATTAATTCATAATAAATCTTTCTGTGTTTCGCTGAATTCATACTTTTCATTTTTTCTTCTTTCTTTGGGGTATACCTCTAGTAGATGGATTTCTGAGTCAATGGGCACAAACCCCTTAGCCACGTCTTTGCATAATTCCAAACCTTTGTGATATCTAGCTAGCTAGCTAGATATATGTGTGTCTGTATAAATATATCATATATATGTGTATATGTACAAAAGGTGTATCTGTGTTTGTACATATATTCACATATGCAGACATATATTTGCATTCTTATATCTTTCTCTCCCTTGAGGTTTAATACTGTGTATTAGACATTTCAAACTGGAGAGCCTAGAGATATCTCAAATATCTCAATCTGACTGAACCCACGACATTTTTTCCTTCAAACCTTCCCCTCTTCTGAACTTCACTCTTGCTACCAAAGATATCACCATCCTTCCAATCTCCTAGGATTATTACCTATACATAGCTTTGACTCCTCTCATATATACAATTTGTTGCTATATCTTGCTATTTCAACTTTTATATCATATCTTGCACTTAACCACTTCTCTCCACTAACATAGCCAACACTTTGTACCTTCATGACGTAGATTGCTGTCAGTTCCTTCCTGATTTGTCTTCCTGCTGCAAGTGTCTCACTATTTCAGTCCATAATACCCACTATTACCAAGGTAATTTTCCTTAAGCACAGATCTGGCCATGTAATACTCCTTTCAATCAATGCCATGTCTTCCTGTTGCTTCTGCAACAGAATATCAACACATCCATTTGGCTCATAATGCCCTTCTCTACCTGGCCTCTAGCTATCCAGACTCTGTAAATTACTCACCCATCAATTGAGCTATTCACCTTGGTAATAGGATGGGACTCTGTCTGGTTTGATCTATTCTCTAAGAATATGAAGATAAAGAAATTGGACCATTGAGTTTCCTCTACTACATATACTGATTTATAGAAATTCAATAATGAAAGTTGGAGTATTATTGAAAAGAGAGAAAAGATACCAGAATAAAAGTAGATTGGTAAGTGAATTTAGTACTATTGACGAAAAATAAATCAGTGCACCCAATTGTTTTGGCGGGTGATATATTTTCTTTTTGTTTTAGATTTCTAACATAAAGTTTTTTGTTCTCCTTATCTCACAGGCACCTGGAAAGAAGTGTGTATCTCCTAAGAGAAATTTAATGCAATACTAATAAATATACAAATTCATGCATGTATAATAGATTATATAATATTTATGTTATTAATAGACATTATATGTATTACAGAATTCCTATTCATATCATGTAGAACATCAGAAAACAAACAGCAAATGTTATATTAAATGAAAATAAATAATCTGTATCACAAATATTCAATGAATTCCTTTTATCTCAACTAGAATATTATGGGTTGCATTAAATGGCAAATATTGTAATAATGTTCCTACAGTAAATGGGTAATAAATGGTTGAATTTAATCCAGTACTTTTTGCTAATTTATGGAACACCTGATAGCATAGACATGATAGTTTTATGTGCTCTTCTTCTACACAAAAAAGCAAAGTCTTAATTGATTGGAAGGCAATAAAAAGCAAAGATGGACATACTTTCACATACCAGAGACTAAAGACATTTTTGCTATTGCTGAGAATTTTTTTGTATTTTTTCATTATTATCTTGGGCTAAAGGAATATCAAATGAGATGTGAAAGGAAAATTGTAATGAAATATTCATTTAGATAATCATCTCCTTTCTCTGACCCCAAGTTTGAATTTCATCTTAAAAATCAACTGGGCACTTTATACATGCATTTTCACAGCTCACTTGGGCACATTGAAGTAGTAGTTCACCACTTGTTTTTTCTTTCCTAGTGATCTGAAAAAGTGAATGTATTCCTCAAATTACCTAGTTCCCTCCAGGGAATAATTTGCCTTAGGATAGTTTGTCTGAAAAAGTGATTTTTCTTCCCCTTGAATTAATTAGACCATTATATTCACTATGAGATGTTTTGTTACTCTCTCAACTAGAAGAAGGGATAAGGAATGAATCTCTAACTCATTTTCTTGGTTCCTTTTACCAAAATTTGCCCTAAGTACACCATATATGAAATGGTGGAAATACAGGCTTTTATGGAAATAAGAAAATGAAGGGACTGAATTATCTTTGAAGGTTTATGATTATTCAGCAAATAAATATGACATTCATGTTCTTGCCAAACTCTAAAATGATCTATAATTTTTAGATAGGTCACCCTTATTATCACTGGGTGACTCATTCATCACACCCCAAACACCATCCAACAAGCCTACAAACTGACCTCCAATTTTCAAAAAAAGTCACAAAAAAAGATCATTTAAGGGATGGTTTGACTTTGAGGACAATTTGCACTATCTACAAACTAAAAAGTGACTGATCACACAAAGAAATATGTGTTTCCTATATGACTTCTGGCTAACTTGAATTTTTTTTAATTATGTAGAAAATATAACAGACCAAGAAATTTATGTAATTTTTTTTAAATTTATATGTAATATTTATTTTGTTGAAGACAGCAAATTTTAATGAAGGAAGTGCTAACTTCTGAATCAGAAAGACCCAGGTTTGAATTCTTACTCTGATAATTAGAAATTATATGACATTGGCAAGTCATTTAATGTCTACATGCATCTGACATCTACTGAATGCTAAGAGAGTTACAATCTGTATGGAGGGATGGAATCTCCACACTGGAAATTCCTTAATAAGGAAATTTAAAAATGAATAAACTTCTGCATATCTCTTGTCTTCTTCCAAGAGGATGTTAGCATTTCATTGTCAGGAGTTACAATGATTTTAATATTTCATTGGAGCAATATCAGTCTCTTTTTTTTAAAGGGAATTTGACCATTATTGTATGAGCAAGAAGAAAATATTTCTTTTTTAATTTAGGCTTGCAACATTTTCATAAATTATACCATTGCCATTTGTATTGATAGACTGAAATCAAAATTGTTATTTAACAGCAAGAACTTAACTAATGAAGCAGGCTACCAATAATATAGAAAATTACTTTATGAAGTACAGTGTTTTAACATTTAAGCTATAACTGAGTCTATATTACCATGGCAAATTAAACATGGGGCTAGAAAATTAAATCAGTCCAATTTACTGAGCATGCTCACAGTACCATGAGAGCAATGTGAATAGCACAGCTGCATAAACAAACCCTGGCAAATGGGGTGAACAAAATATTATGGTCTACTGTGGTTTTATTTGCATAAAGAACAGAAAAACATATTTCAGATGGGAAGAAATAGCCAAAACATTGAAAATTATATAAAATACACAAATATGTATGTTTATGTATACATATTCATTAATATTGTGCAAAGAGGAGACTAAATACTGGACAATTACCATTTATTTGTCATTGTATTTGGAAATTATTAATGGATTAGCAATTATATTAATGAGTTTCAAGCATATTTGCTTGCATTTTAGCAGGTGGGAAGGAATAAGTATAGTCTAATCTCTTTTGTAATCCTTCACCAACTATAAATTTGATGAATCTCTTATGAGATACTCAGAGGTTTCTGGGGGACTTACATCCTGTGATGAAAATTGGGTTAAGCATCTTAGAAAAATCAGTGTTTGTCTATTGTTTTTATTTTCATTAAAAAAAAAAATTTGGATTCAAATACCAGAACTCAAATACAAATTAAAGAAAAGAAAGAGAAACATATCATTAACTTAACTATCAAAGTAAGAAAAGAAATCTTGTCATGTGTATAGAAGAACATAAGAGAGCAATAAATCTTCCTTTCATGAAAGCCTGTATAATAAATACTACATACAATGTTGAGAGCTGTCTGTCTTTGCCTCCTTATAAGTTTTCTTTTGTTCCCTGTTGTGCACTTTTTACCTCATTCTTTTTCCCCCTTCCTCCCCACCCCAAAGAAGGCTACTGTAAGTGTGGAAATATTTATATATAGATATTTGCACGCACATATACATATATACATATGCATACATACAAATGTGCATGCGTACATATATGCATATATAAACATGCACTGTCCCTAACAAATTTGATATCTGATCTTTGTTTTTACGCTTGCGTCACTTATATCCTATCCCTCCTGAATCCTCTAGTTGACTTCTACCTGCTATATTCTTCTGCTATTTCTTAGCCTACCCCTTCCAAAGGTCTCCCATTCCCCTAAATCTAATCCTTCTATAGCAACCTTTAACCTATCCCCTCTAGAGATCCATCCCTTATCCTGTCTTCCCTCCCTATCCTCTTACTGTTTTATTTCTTCTGAATTTAGAAGACTTTTGTATTCTTCTATCAATCTATCAATCTAGTTAGCTCGCTATCTACATGTATATATGCCTACAAGTATGTATTGCTCCCCTTGAATGAACTCCTGATGAAAATAGTTTAGCAGAACTGCCACTCTTCCTCCCCTATCTAGTTCTTGTGTCAATTTTTCCTCTAGAACCTCATTTATATAATACATTTACTACTTTTTTAAGTGTTCCTAGATGGTTTTACTTTTTAAAGTCATATCATATTCAGATCTGCCCTAATCTTTCTTATGAACTGCCTAATTACTGACAATCTTACATGTTTTATGTTTTATATACATAAAAGGTAAAAAGACTGCTCTTATTGAATCCCTTGTAGTCAATCTTAAATATGTATGTTATGTTTCTCTTGAATCTTATATGGCAAATCTTCTATTAAGTTCCATTTTTTTTAAACAAAGTCTTGGAAGTCTAACAGTTGAGCAAATATCCATGTGTTTCTTTTTCAATTCAGGATTATGAAAAACATTTTTGATATAATACTTTCAGCTGAAACCCCACTTCTTTGCTTTTTCATATATAGTTTTCCAAAAGCCATGGTCCTTTAGTGTCTCCACTGCTAGGTCTTGTGTGATTCCAATAGTGACATCATATTTTTTTTATTGTTTTTAATGTTTTATCCTTGAATTGAGGGTTTGGAATTTGACTATTATCTTCCTATGAAGTTTTCCTCATAAGATCTCTTTCAAGTGACCATGATTTTTTTTTCTATTTCTATTTTCTCCCTTTGTATTAATGCTTCAGGACAATTTTCTTTAATTATTTCTTCTACTATTGTATCAAGACTCTTTTTAAAATGATAGCTTTCAGGTAGTCTTGCTTTCTCTTCTTGATCTATTCTCCAGATCACTTGCTTTGCTCATAAAATGTTTCACTTTCTCTTCTATTTTCTCATTCTTCATGTTTTGATTAAATATTCTTTGATCTTTGCTGACTTTGCTGACTTCACCTTGTCCAATTCTAATTTTCAAGGAGTCATTTTCTTCCATAAGATTCTGGATCTTCTTTTCTAATTGTTTCATCTTTTTTTTCATAATTTTCCTGTATGCTTTGGATAGTTTTTATTCATTCATCCACTTATCTATCTATCTATCTATCTATCTATCTATCTATCTATCTATCTATCTGTCTATCATTTATTTGTTTGTTTGTTTGTTTATTTATTTATTTATTTATTATTCCTCCATCTCTCTCATTTGGTTTTAAAAGTATTTTTAAGATTAGATTCTGGTGCTCCAGTGGGGGCAGGGCCACCACATGGGGCTCAATTCCCTTAGTGGGTTTATGTGGAGACCTTCAATGATGGATCTGAGCTCCCACTTGCTTTGGGAGCTCCTGTCCACTGCTGCCTCCCCTTCTGCTTCCCAAGAGGGCCTGAGTTATGGAGACACTTTGCTCCCCTCTTGGCCAGCCATAAAGATTCTCTCACTACCTTTTGAGCCTGTGGGTGGAGACACCTGTGTAGCTGCTGGAGATTCTGTCCCTGAAGCCTGCTCAGATCTGCTCCTCTCGGCACCATGTGGCCAAGGCAGGGGTGGGCTCTGCTCCGGTCCGGTGCATGACATACCTTTGGTGTCAGTTTTTCAGGTCTCTCTGGAACAGTAATCTCCTCCACTCTATTGTTGTGTGGCTTCCACTGCTCCAGAATTTGTTGGGAGTTCTTTTTCACAAGTATTTTATGGGCTGTGTGTTAGGAGCTAGCATATGTGTGTCTTTCTACTCCGCCATCTTGGCTCCTGCCCTTTAAAGTATTTTTAAAATCTTTCTATAAATTCTCTTTCTGCAAGTGACCATTTGATTTCACTCTTTGGGGGAGAAGAGGGTTTCTTTGCTTCAATGTTTTCCTTTAAAGATGAACCCCAGTCTTCTCTGTTCTCATGATAATGTTCTATGATTGGATTCCTTCTCCTTTGTGTATTTTTTTTTGTTCTTATTGTAATGGCTTAATTTTGTAATCATCTCTAATCCTGGGTTTTGAGGGATGATGCTTCTGGCTTCAGATCTTCAGTTTTCCTCTCTGCCCTGTAACAAAAGTCAAACCTCCAGCTTCTTGTAAGCGCTCACAACCAGGGGCATGCTGCCCCAATGCTTCTGCACTTACCAGACCTGTTCCAGTTCCTTCTCACTCCCACCACTTTTTGTAGCACAGTGGAGTCTGAAGATTTTTGTCAACAGAGGTTGCCTTGATCTTCCCAGAATCAGAAGTACAACTCCTTTCTCTGTCCCAAGAATAAAAGTTCATGTGGCTAGGGCCAGGGCAGCCTCCTAATCTAGCTAACCCCAAGGTTTGCCTCTTGTTTTTTAAGTGGAACCTGACTGGAGGTGTTTACTCTTCATTGCGACTAAATTTGTCCTGAGATTTTTCTTCAGATCTTTTCAGATTTTCACGGTAGGGCCCCTGTTGTGCCATTATTCTTGTTTCTTTTCACTTACACTTTAATTACCCTGAGGTGCCATTTGTCTCTTTTGTGCGGGAAAGTCTTAAGAGTTTGGAATTTTCTGACCTACTCCACCATCTTCAAAGAATCTTCTCTGACTGTTTTAATAAAATAGACAGATATGGACAGCTATATCCAGAACCTCAGCATAACAACAACTCTATTGATATATGAGGGCTCAGATTAGGAACTGCAATGGTCTGGACAAACTATTTTTTTTGTTTGTTTTTTGCAGTTAAGGAGAGATTGATGGAGTGACCTCCCCCACTCCAAGGAATCGATTATAGGAAAATTCCTACTTACTACTGCAGTCGAGGAAGCCATCTATTAATTCAATCATAAGTGTATTTAGTCATGAAACAAACTTTTTACAAAGTTGCCTATCTGCAAAATCTTTGCTATGTGTGGAAGCCACAAAAAAGAAAAAAAAAACATATTTGCACCTATCCTCATGGAGTTTATGATCAATCTATCAATCAATATACCTTTTTAATCAGATACTGTACTCCAGCTACTCTATTAGATATTGAAGATACAAATATAAAAAATGAAATGACTTCTGTTTTCAGGATGTTTATATGATACTAGGGAATATATGTTCATGAGTATTTAAATCCAGGCTTATATTAAAAATATGCAAGATATGTATTAAAATATGTAGAGGAACTAATATTTAGAAGAATCAGGAACTGGTTCTTATGGGAGCAGAAATGAGTATTGAAGGAAATTAGATATTCTAAGAGATAGGAATGAGAAACAAAGAGGAATATGAGTATGTAGCGGAACTTTTACAAAAGTTGAGAGGAAGGAGCTGGAATGCTATATATGTGGCACAACAAATAAGCCTGTTTTCCAGGATCATAGAGTTTGTGAATATGAATAATATCTACGTAATCACCCTAGAAGAGGTTTGATCCTAACTGCGAATGAATCACTAAAAACATTCTGGGTTGCCATTGAAGCTTCGTAAGTAAAGAAATAGCATTTAGAGGTTGAACTTTGGGATAGCAAATTATCTACTATGGGAATAATCACTTAGAAAAGAGAGAAATTGGGTGCAGAGAGACCAATTAGAAGTTTCTTGCAATAGTCCAGTAAGGAAAATCTGGTGTAGGGTATTTATGGCATGAGTACATTGAGTGAGATGAATGTAAGAGATTCTGAGAAAGTGGATGAGATATGAGAGATAAATAAAAATAGAATGATAATGATGATTCCTAGGTTATTAATCTGTTTAATTTGAAGACTCCTTATGCCTCAACAGATACAGGGGATAAGGAGATATGGTGTGTTTAGACCAGAGGTTTGTAAAGATACTACTTATTCTGTGCATGTGTGTGTGTGTGTTTGTGTGTGATGGACATCTTTGTCTGGTGAAACTTATGAATCCCTTCACAGAATAACTATTTTAAAAATATAACATATGTAGGATTACAAAGGAAACCAACATTTAGTAAAAATTAGACATATTTTGCCTATCCAAGTTCACAGAAACTTTTATTTATTTTTTTTTCAAATTTGTTGATTGATTTGTTTTTAATTTTCAACAACCACTTCCTCAAGTTTTCAATTTTCTCCCCCTCCCTCCCTAAAAGGGCATACAATCTTATATGAATTCTACACATACATTTTAATTAAACATAGTTTCATATTAGTCATGCTGTATAGAAGAATTAAAACAAATGGGGGAAAGCTTGAGTAAAACTAAATAAAACTAAACATAACAAAAGAGAAAATAGCCTGCCTAAATCTGCATTCTGACTCCATAGTTCTTTCTCTGGATGTAGAAAGCATTTTGCATCACAAGTCCTTTGCAAATGTTTAAGTCCTTTCCTTCTACAAGCTTCACAGATCTTTTAAAATCTATCCATAGATACATTAAGAATCTCTGGCTTTCACTTTTGGGAGCCAAGATGGTGGAATAAGCAGTAAATCACTGTAAGTGTTCTATATTGACCTTTGAACAAAACAGAAAATAGCACCCCAGGAAAAATCCTGGAACAGGGGAGCCAGTAGAAAGATGTGGGGGAAGCAGAATTTTAGGCTGGGAAACTTGGAGGATCAGCAAGAAAGTCTGATTTCATTTGGATAAAAGGGGAGCATATTCCAGGACAAGAAGTATCTCAGCTAGCCCTGCATCAGCAAGCCAGTGTGAGATCTTGGGCCCCAGTGTGTTGGAACAGGCAAAAACCAACATCAGAAAACTGCTTGTGCCTTAGCATAGCCAGGGGAACCAGTAAACTCTAGCACAGAGAAACACCTAATGTTTCAGTGAAACCCTGGACAGGCAGGTGTCCTCCAACAACCAGACCTCCACATACTTCAGTGTAGTTCCAGAGGAATACAGAAAAAGCCCAGCTAGTCTCAGCACATGCCAGACAACACTACTAGGACCTCAGCTCAACATCAGGTAAGCTTTCAGATTCCTACAGTTTCCAGGTGCCAGCACCTGAAGCCTCAGCACACAAAGCCAGTGACGAGGCTCCTGATTCTTAGCACAAGAAGCTTGAGAAAGTAACTTCTATCCTCCATCAGGAACGACCAGCTTTAAAAGTCAGAGAATAGATAAACAACATGAGCAAAAAGAAAAATGAAGACTGACCATAGACAGTTTTTATGGGGAAAAGGAAAATCAAAACCTAAACTCAGAAGAGGAAAATATTATCAGTATACCGAAATCCAAAAAGTCAAATGAGAATATGGATTTGTTTCTAGCCCAAAAAACCTTGAAGGATTTCAAGAAAAAAAAAATTAAAATAAGAGAGGTAGAAGAAAAATGGGGAAAGAAACAAAAAGTATGCAAGAGAAAGTCAACAGCTTGGAGAAGTAAGGGTACAAATTGGCTGAATAAAATAACTCCTTAAAAAATAAAATTGACTGAATGGAAAAGGAAGTACAAAAATGCACTGATGACAACTCTTTTAAAAATAGAAATGACTAAATGAAAAAGGAGATAGAAAAGTTAACTGAAGAAAATAATTGCTTTAAAATGAGAATTGGGCAAGTGGAAGCTTATGATTACATGAAACATCAAAAATGTCACATAAAATCAAAAGAATTAAAAAATAGAAGAAAATGTAAAATGTCTCATTGAAAAGCAACTGACCAGGAAAATGGATCCAGGATAGACAGTTTAAGAATTATTGGTTTACCTGAAAGACCTAATTGGAAAAGACCTTAGATGTCATCTTTCACAAAATTATTATTGGATTTTGCCCTGGGGTCTTAGAAACATAGGTTTTAATAGCTATTGATGGTTTTATTTTTTTTTAATTTTTAATTTTTTTATTTTTAATGTTTTACAATCACTATCATAAAACTTAGATTTTCCTCCCTCCCCAAGATGGCATGCAATTCTATATAGGATCTACCTATACACTCCTATTGAATATATTTTCACTATAGTCATGCTGTGTAGACAAACTAAAATTAATGGAAGAAATCATATAACAAATCAAAACATAATACACACACACACACACACACACACAAATAATCTGTTACATCCTGCGATTGAATTCCATAGTTCTTTCTTTGAGTTTGGAAGGCATTTTGCCTTAGAAGACCATTGTAAATTTTTTTTAATGACTTTGCATTGCTATGAAGATACAAGTCTACGAGAAAAAAACTCTTGCACACTGGGGTCGTTAATGTGCACAAAGTTCTCCTGGTTCTGCTCCTTTAATTCAGCATCAGATCATATAAGTCCTTGCAGACCTCTCTGAAGTCTTCTTGTTCATCATTTCCTATGGCACAATAGTACTCCATTACATCCACATACCGTAATTTATTCAGCCATTCCTCAACTGATGGGCATATCCTTGATTTCCAGTTTTTGGCAACTACAAATATTTTTGTTCATGTGGGATCCTTTCCCATTTTTATGATGTCTTGGGGATACAGTCCTAGAAGCAATATTGCTGGGTTGAAGGGTACGCACATTTTTATAGCCCTTTGGGCATGTTCCAAATTGCCCTTCAGAATGGTTGGGTCAGCTCACAGCTCCACCAACAAAGAATTAGTGTTCCAAATGTCCTGCATCTTCTCCAACATCTATCATTTTCCTGTTCTGTCATGTTTGCCAATCTCATAGGTGTGATGTGGTACCTCAGAGTGGTTTTGATTTGCATCTCTCTAATCAAAAGTGATTTAGAGCATTTTTTCATTTGACTATAGATATCTTTAATTTCTTCTTCTGAAAATTGCCTGTTCATATCCTTTGACCATTTTTCAATTGGGGAACGACTTATATTGTTGTACATTTGACTCAGTTCTCTATATGTTCCAGAAATGAGGCCTTTATCCCCGAGATTAGCTGCAAATATTCTTTCCCAATTTACTACATCCCTCCGAATTTTGGTTGCATTGGGTTTGGTTGTGCAAAACCTTTTCAGTTTAATGTAATCAAAATTATCCATCTTGCATTTCATAATGCTTGCTATCTATTCTTTAGTAAAAAATTCTTCCTTTCTCCATAAATCTGATAAATACACTATTCCTTGCTCCTTCAGTTTGTCCATGGTATCAATCTTTATACCTGGATCCTGCACCCATTTGGGCATTTTTCTTGTGTACGTGTCAGGCACAGATGTATGCCTAGTTTCTACCACGCTGTTATCCAGTTTTCCCAGCAATTTTTGTCAAACACCCAGAAGCTGGTTCCATGGGCTTATGAAACAGGAGTTTGCTATATTCTTTGCTGCTGTGTCTTGAGTGCCAAGTCTATTCTACTTGTCTACCCTTCTTTTTCTTAGCCAGTACCAAGTGATTTTGATAATTGCTGCTTTATA
Organism: Bettongia penicillata ogilbyi; assembly: GCA_023548195.1. Lineage (NCBI taxonomy): Eukaryota > Metazoa > Chordata > Mammalia > Diprotodontia > Potoroidae > Bettongia > Bettongia penicillata. The sequence goes on along the minus strand of JAJHZJ010000242.1, from coordinate 5,544,098 downwards.
ATACAATTTGAGATCTGGTAGTGGTAGGCCACCTTCCCTGGCATTTCTTTTCGTTAGTGCCTTTGATATTCTGGACCTTTTGTCCTTCAAGACATATTTTAATATTATGTTATCTAGCTCTAGAAAATAATTATCTGATAGTTTATTTGGTATGGCACTAAATAAGTAAATTAATTTAGGTAAAATTGTCATTTTTATCATATTAGCTTGGTCTACTCACGAGCAACTGATATTTTTCCACTTATTTAGATCTGACTTTATTTGTCCAAAAAGTGTCTTGTAATTGTGTTCATATAGTCCCTGGGTTTCTTTTGGCAGGTAAATGCCCAAGTATTTGATAGTGTCTACCTAAGCTTTAAATGGAATTTCTCTATCTCTTGCTGTTGGACTTTGTTACTAATATATAAGAATGCAGATGATTTGTGCGGATTTATTTTGTAACCTGCCACTTTGCCAAGGTAGTTTATAATTTCAAGTAGTTTTTTACTTTTACTTGAATCTCTGGGAGTCTCTAAGTACATCATCATATCATCTGCAAAGAGTGAAACTTAATTTCTTTTTTGCCTATTCTTATTCTTCAATTCCTTTATCTTGTCTAATTGCTTCAGCTAACATTTCTAGTGCCATATTGAATAATAGTGGTGATAATGGACATCCTTGTTTCACGCTCATCTTATTGGAAATGCATCTAGATTATCTCCATTGCATATAATGCTTGCTGAAGGTGTTAGGTAGACACTGCTTATTATTTTATGGAAAGATCCCTTTATTCCTATGTTCTCTGGTGTTTTAAATAGGAACAGGTGTTGTATCTTGTCAAAAGCTTTTTCTACATCTATTGAGATAATCACGTGGTTTTTGTTAGTTTTGTTGTTGATACGATAGATAATGCTAACAGTTTTCTGAATATTGAACCAGCCCTGAATTTCTGGTATGAATCCTACCTGATCATAGTGTATTATTCTTGTGATAAGATGCAATATTCATTTTGATAAAATTTTATTGAAATTTTTTGCATCTGAATTCATTAGAGCAATTGGTCTATAAATTTCTTTCTCTGTTTTGTCTCTTCCTGGTTTAGGTATCAAAACTAGATTTGTATCAAAGAAAGAATTTGAGAGGACTTCTTCTTTCCCAATTTTCAAATAGTCTATAGTATAGGAATGAACTGTACTTTATATGTTTGATAGAATTTATTTGTAAATCCATCTGGCCCAGGAAATTTTTTCCTTGGGAGTTCATTGATGGCTTGTTCAATTTCTTTTTCTGAGATGGAGTTGTTTAAGTTTTCAACTTCCTTTTCTGTTAATCTGGGCAATTTGTATTTTTTAAAATGCTCATCCATCTCATTTAGATTATTGAATTTATGTGCATAAAGTTGGACAAAGTAATTTCTAATTATTGTTTTAATTTCCTCCTCATTGGAGGTGAGTTCACCCCTTTCCTTTTTGATTTTAGTAATTTGATTTTCTTCTTTCTTTTTTTAATCAAATTGACCAACGATTTATCAATTTTATTAGTTTTTTTCATAAAATCAGCTCTTGGTTTTCTTTATTAATTCAATAGTTTTCTTAATTTCAGTTTTACTAATCTCTCCCTTGGTTTCCAGTATTTCTAATTTGGTATTTATTTAGGGATTTTAAATTGGTTTTTTTCCTAGCTTTTTCAGCTGCATGCCCAAGTTACTCTTCTCCTCTTTCTCTATTTTACTTATATAGGCATTAAAAGATATAAAACTTCACCTAAGAACTGCGTTTGCAGTATCACATAAGATTTGGTAGGTTGTCTTCTTTTTTCATTCTCTTGAATGAAGTTTTTGATTATTTCTATGATTTCTTCTTTAACCCACTCCTTCTTTAGGATTAGATTATTTAGTTTCCAATTGATTTTTGGTTTATGTTTCTATGGCCTTTTATAACATATAATTTTTATTGCATTATGATCCGAGAAGGATGCATTGATTATCTCTGCCTTTCTGCACTGCATTGTGAGGTTTGTATGTCCTTGTACATGATCAATTTTTGTACATATGCCATGTACTGCTGAGAAAAAGGAGTATTCCTTTCAATTCTAATTCAATTTTCTCCAGAAATCTATCATAAATAGCTTATCCAGAGTTTTATTTACCTCCTTAACCTCTTTCTTGTTTATTTTGAGGTTAGATTTATCAAGTTCAGAGAGGGGGAGGTTGAGGTCCCCCACTAGTATAGTTTGCTGTTAATTTCTTCCTTCAACTCTTCCAATCTCTCCTCTAAGAAGTTGCATGCTATACCACTTGGAGCATACATGATATTGCTTCATCGTCTATGGTGCCTTTTAGCAGGATATAGTTTCATTCCTTATCTCTTTTGATTAGAACTACTGCTTTTGCTTAGTCTGAGATTAAGATTGCTACTCCTGCTTTTCTTACATCAACTGAAGCACAATATATTCTGAGCCACCCTTTAACCTTTACCCTGTGTATATTCCCCCATTTCAAATATGTTTCTTGTAAACAACATATTGTTGAATTATGACTTTTAATCCATTCTGCTGTCTGTCTCTGTTTTATAGGAGATTTCATTCCATTCACATTCACAGTAATGATTACAAGAGGGCATTTCCCTCTATCCTTTTTCCCACCATTTGTGCTTTTAGTTCTCCTCTCTCCTTTCCCCTCCTCAATAGTCTTCATTTTTCACAACCACCTTCTGCAGCCTTCCCTTCGTTCTTTTAGCCCCCCTCCCTTTTATTCCCCTTTACCCTTACTGCTTCTTCCCTCCCTTTTAGCTTCCCTCCCCTTTCTTCCCCCTTCCCCTCCTACTTCCTATAGAACTAGTTTGGATTATATACATGTTTATTGTTCCCTCCTTGAACCAAATCAGATGAGAGTACCTCTCAAACAATGCTCATCTCCCTTCCCTCTTTCCTTCTACTATAATTTTGTACTTCTTCCTGTGATGTAATTTACCATTTTCTGCTTCCTCCTTTTCACAACTCCTGTTACATTCCCCTCATGTACTTAAATCATATTTTTAACATGACATTATTTACTTTATACATATTTCCTTTATGCATATCCCTATTTCATGATAGATGCACAATTCTCAAGATTAACAGGTATCATCTTCCCTTATAGGGAGGTAAAAAGTTTTCCTAAATTAAATAAAAAGTCTTTTCCCCTCTCTTTTGCCTTTTTATGCCTCTCTTGAGACCTAAGTTTGAAGATCAACTTGTCTAAAATGTCTGTAGCTTTTGTCAGGAAGGTCTAGATATCCCTTACTTCATTTAATGACCAACTCCTTGCATGAAATATTACACTGAACTTTTCTGGGTCCTTTGCTTGATCTTTGGTTGCAGTCCCAACTCCTTTGCCTTATGGAATATTGGATTCCAATTTCTTTGATCCTTTAATGTAGAAGCTTCAAGGTCCTGTGTGATCCTGACTGTAGCTCCTCGCTATTTGAATGGTTTCTTTCTGGTTGCCTGCAGTATTTTCTCCTTCATTTGATGGTTCTGGAATTCAGCAACGATATTTCTCAGGATTTTGAGTTTGGGATCCCTTTCAGGAGGTGAATGGTGGATTCTTTAGATAACTATCTTGTCCTCTGGATTTAGCACTTCTGGGCAGTTTTCCTTGATGATTTCCTGGAAGATATTGTCCAGACTCTTTTTCATCATGACTTTCTGGCAGACCAATAATTTTTAAATTTTCTCTCCTAGGTCTATTTTCCAGGTCAGTTGTTTTTCTAATTAGATATTTTACATTTTCTTCTATCTTTTCATCCTTTAGATTTTGTTTGACTAATTCTTGCTGTCTCAAAGAGTCATTAGTTTCTACTTGCCCAATTCTAATCTTTATCAAATTATTTTCTTCAGTTAACTTTTTCCATCTCCTTTTCCATCTGTCCAATTTTTCCTTTTTAGAAGCTATTTTCTCCAGTTAATTTTTGTACTTCCTTTTCCATTTGTTCAATTTTCCTATTCAAAGAGATGTTCTCATCAGTGATTTTTTTTTTATATATACTTTCAAAATCACTGGTCATTTTATCTTCTATTTCCTTCTTCAGCTGTTCCAGGAGAGAAGTTTTTGCATGTGAGCAGTTCATAGTTCCTTCTGAAGTTTCAGATGGAAGTACAGTCTCACTACTGACCTCTTTGGTATTTGTGTTTTGGTACTTGTCCCCATAGAAAGATTCTATGTTTTTTTCACCCTTCTTTTGCTTTTTCTTATTTGTGAGGGTGGTTGTGTGTGGTAGCTTCAGGTTCTTTCAGTTAGAAGTTGCAGAACTTGGTGTTGAGCTGATTTGTGTGAAAAAGCTGGGAGCAAGTGTCTTTTTATCTTTTTGTTTTGTGTTTCCCCAATCTGTCCTGGGCTCAGCTTGTTAAATGTGGGGGAGGAGATCTCCATAACTGACCTGAGGCAAAGGCAAGCTCAGGGGATGGTGATTCCAGCTGCCCTATTGGCTTCCTGTTTCCCCTGGAGTACTAAGGCACAACTATATCCTAGTGTGAGTTTCCACCCCTCCTGAGGCTCCTCTCCTGGTACTGAAGCTTTCCTGGATTCTAGTGTGAGTTGCCACTGCCCTAGGTCTCCTCTCCTTCTGCTTTGCCTATGCTACAGTAGGAGGAATCCCCTTAGCTATTTTCCTAGCCTCAGGTGTTATGAGACTATTTGCCCCCTCTGCTGTTTCCACTGATCCAGGATTTTTCTGAAAAAATATTTCATGGTTCTTTCAAGGTCGTCCAGGGGGGAAGGAAAGAGCATTTACTGATCACTCCTGGCTCCTGGAAGTTCAAGTAGGTGACTTACAGACTTTTAATCTACAGGCTGAAAATCTCAGGAGCTGATATCTATTGCTCGGTGACTGTCACTCACTTGGCTTTGCTGGTCTCTCACCCTGGGCTGCAATTCCCAATTCCACTAGTTCCACCTGCTACTGTCTCAGGTTTCCTGGGGCCCTCCCACTCTGCTCTTTAATAGCTATTGAAAGAATCTACTGATCACTTCCATAAAGATATCCCAAATTGAAAATGCTGAGGAATATGATAGCCAAATTCCAGAATTATTATAAGAATATATTCCTAAGTAGCCTGAAAGAAACAATTTCAATCCCACACAATCACAGCCAAGTTTACTCAGGATTTAGCTGCTTCTACATTAAAAGATCAGAGGGCTTGGAATATGATATACTGGAAGGCAAAAGAACTAGGATTACAACCAAGAATCACTGGCCCAGCAAAACTGAGCATAATCTTTCTGGGAAAGAGATGAACATTCAATGAAACAGGGGCCTTCCAAACTCTCCTGAAGAAAATAAAAATAGAGCTGAACAAAAAAATTGATTTTCAAAAACAATACTCAAGACAAGTATAAAAAGGTAAAAAGGAAAGGAAAAAAACACATGCTATTCAATAAGATTAAACTGCTTATATCCCTTCATGGGAAGATGATACTTACAACTCTTGAGAACTGTATCTTTATTATAACATTTAGAAGAGGTATACATAGATAGAGGATGTGGGCATAAGTTCACTTTGAAATGATGATTTAAAAAAATTAACAGGTTAAAAATAGATTACACTGGGAGAAGAGGAAAGGAGAAGGTAGAAAAGGGTAAATTATATTGCATGAAGTGGCACAAAGCCCTGTTACAGTACAGGGAAAGAAGGGAGGAGGGTGAGCATTGTTTGAACATTACTCTCATTGGATTTTGCATAAAGAAGGGAATAATAAACACACTCATTTGGTTATAGACATCGATTTTACCCTATAAAAATAAGAGGGGAAAGAAAAGAAGTGTGAGTAGAAGGGAGGTGAGAAGAGAGAAGAATTAGTAGGAAAAAAAAGAAAGAAAAGGGAAGAGATTGATAGAAAGGAAGTTAGATTCAGGGAGGCAGGGGTCAAAAGCAAAACTCTACTGCACAGGGAAAGGAAGAAAGGAGAGATAAAAACATAAACATGGGAGAAAAATACGACAGAATGATATGTCTAGTAAACATAATTGTGAATGGAATGAACTCTCCCATACAACAAAAAGAAGGTAACAATGTGGATTAAAAAATGGGAAGTTACAATATGCTGTTTACAAGCAACATATTTGGAGTAGAAATATACACACTAAAGGTAAAAGGCTGGAGCAGAATATATTTTGCTTCAAGTGAAATAAAAATAAATGAAAAGGCAGGGGTAGCAAGCCTGCTCTCACACAAAGTAAAAGAAAAATAGATGTATTTGAAAGAGACAAAGAAGAAAACCACATCCTGCTCAAATACACCATAGAAAATGTTGTAATATCAATACAAAACTCATATGAACCAAATAGTATGCCTTCCAAATTCTTAAAAGAGAAGCTAAATTAATTACAAGAGAAATAGACAGCAAAATTCTGCTAGTAGGGGACCTCAACTTTCCCCTGCCCCAGATCTACATAAAGCTAATGATAAAATAATCAAGAAAGGATTTAAAGAGGCAAATAGAATTTTAGAAAAGTTAGATATGATTGACCTCTGGAGAAACATGAATAGGTATATGAAAAATGTATATTTTTCTCAGTGGTACATGGTGCCTACACAAAAATTGACTATGCACTAGGGCATATAAACCTCACAATCCAGTGCAGAAAGGAAGTCATATTAACAACATGATGCAATAAAAGTTACATGGAATAAAATGAGATGGAAAGATAGACTAAAAATTATTTGGAAACTAAATAAGCTAATCCTAAACAATGAGTGGATCAAACAAAAAATCATAGTAATAGTCAATAACTTCAACAAAGAGAATGTTAGTAATGGCATAACATAATCAAACTATTGGGATGCAGCGAAAGCACTTCCTTAGAGGAAATTTTCTATCTCTCAATACATACACGAAAAAAATTGAGAAAGAGGAGATCAATTAATTCGTCTTGCAACCAAAAAAAACTAGATAAAGAACAAATTAAAAATCCCAATTAAATAACAAATTAGAAATTCTGAAAATCAAGAAGAGATTAATAAACATGAAGTTAAGAAAGCTATTGAACTAATAAATAAAAACTGGTTTTATAAAAAAAGGAAACAATAAATAAGCATGGCAGAAAATAGGACAGAGAAAGACACATTTAGTAATCATAATTGTGAATGTGAATGGGATGAACTCTCCTATACAACAAAAAGAGGGTAACAAAGTGGATTAAACAAAGGAAAGAAAACAAAATTATACACATCAAAAATGAAAAGGGTGAATTCAGATCCATTGAAAATGAAATTAAGGTAATTAAGAGGAACAAAATTGCCCACTTATATGATAATAAATCTGATTATCTAAGTGAAATTCATTAATATTTGCAAAAATATAAACTGTACTGCTTAGCTAAATAGTTAAATATTTAAATAATCTCATTTTGGAAAAAGAAAATGCACAAGTCATCAATGATCTCACTTACAAAAAAGTCTCTAGGCCCAAATGGATTTGCAATTGAATCCTATCAAACATTTAAACAACAATTAATACCAATACTATTTAAAATATTTGGAAAAATTGGTGGAGTCCTACAAATTCTTTTTATCATACAAATAAGATGCTGATACCTAAACCATTAAGAACCAAAACAGAGAAAGAAAATTATATATCAATTTTTCTAATGTAAATTGATGCAAAAATTTTAATAAAATAGTAATAAAGAGATAGCAGCATTATATCATGAGTTTAATACACTATGGAGAGGTGGGCTTTATACTAGGAATGCAGGACTGTTTTCAACAATGGGAAAAGTATCAGCATAATTTACCGTTATCAATAAAAAATTAACTGGAGTCATATGATTTTCTCAATTGACATAGAAAAAGCTTTTATCTAAATGCAACACCCATTTCTCTTAAGAACATTAGAAGAATAGGGATAAACAACATTTTCCTTGAAATGACAAGTAGCATCTACCTAAAACCATCAGCAAGCATTATATGTAATGGGGGAAATTTAGAAGCATTTGCAATAAGATTCGGGGTGAAATAAAGATATTCAACATCACCACTCTTATTCAATATTGTACTAGAAATGCTAGCATTAGCAATGGAAGAAGAAAAAGAGTTAGAATAGACTTCAAGGAAAGAAAAGTATCTCTTTGCAGATGACATAATTCTATATTTAAATAATCCTACAGAATCTTCTAATAATTACTTGGAATAATTGACTACTTTAAGAAAGTTGCAGGATATAAACTAAACCCACCTTAATTATTGACATTTTTACATATTACTAACAAAGTCCAGCAGCAAGAGATAGAGAAATTCCATTTAAAATAACTGTATACTATATTATATATTTAGGAGTCTACCTGCCAAGACAAACCCAGGAACTATATGAAGACAATTATGAAACACATTTCACACAAATAAATTGAAATGTAAATAATTGGGAAAATATCAGTTGCTTGTGGGCAACCGAAGTTAATACAATAAAAATGACAATTCTGTCTAAATTAATTTACTTATTCAGTGTCATACCAATCAAACTACCAAAAATTACTTTACAACTAGAAAAATATAATAACAAAATTCATATGGAAGACAAAAAGTTAAGAATATCAAGAGAATTAATGAAAATAAATGCAAAGCAAGTTGACCTAGCTGTACCAGATCTAAAACTACATGATTCAGCAGCAAGTATCAAAGCTAATTTGCACTGGTTAAGAAATACAGTGTTGGATCTGTGAAATAAGTTATACACTCAAAGCACAGTAGTCACTGACTATAATAATCTATCCTTGATAAACCTAAAGACTCCCATTTCTGAAATAACCAATCATTTTTGACAAAACTACTGGGAAAATTGGAAAATAATATGGTAGGAGCTAGGCATAGGCCAACATCTTACACTGTTTGCCAACTTCAGGTCCAAATGGGCACATGATTTAGACATAAATAGTTATACTACGAGGAAATTAAGATAACAACCAATAGTTTACCTGTCAGATCTGTGGACAAAGGAAGAATTTATAACCAAACAAGAGATAGAGAACATTTGGTGTTATCTACTTATTAACAATGTATTATAATATATTATCAGGTTATATATAGTGTATAAATGGAGAGGGAGGTGGTGGAACCAGGTCTATTAGATAAGTAACATTTGTTTTCCACAGTTTTTGTTACCCTTGACCATGAGCAACGATCATAGATTTAGAGCTGAGAAGGATCTTAAAGGTTATCTAATGCTACAATTTCATATTATAGATGAGAAAACTGAGGTCTAGGGAGGTTAAGTGATTTGTCTGAGCTCACATAATTAGTAGGTAACAGAGGCAGAATCTGAACATAGCCTCTTTAATTAAGTGCAGTGGTACCAAATTCATACTATTTATGCTCAATTTACAATGATTGATAGTTAAAGCCTAAGTGCTTCCATTTATAGCTCTAAACAGAGCTGTAATCAATCAACCATCGTTTATTAATCAACTTTTATATACCACCAACAAAGGCAGAAAACGAAATAGTCTCTAATCTCCAGAAGTTGACATTGTTTCCTTTCTTGGATACTGGGATTGCCTGAATTACACTCATAAAACATGGATAGAGCAGGACTTCTTAGTTGGTATTTATAGCCAAGTCATTCTTAATGTTGCCTCAGAGAAGAATGTCTTTGAAAGAAGGAAATAAAGGAAGCCCTCCCTCACTCAAAACAAAGTCAAGTGCAAGACATGTCATCATTTCTCTTATGGCATGGTCTTCATTGGCAATCAAGGATGAAGACACAAAGGAAGCCACAGCAGCATGATGGGGAGGAATTTCTGGCTTGAACATCAGTGGCCAGTAGTATTGAGTTGTCTATGGTCTTGAACACAGAGAAGGCTTTAGAAGTGCATCATTAATTCAGCAAATAAAATCATCCTTGACAGTGCCTTCTGAATTTATCATTGTTATCTTGAGGGTGGCCATGACTGAGACTGTGGGACCAGGAAGCTGACAGCTGAAGATTCTGACATTTGAATTCATTTCTTTTTTACTTTTTTTCCTCTTCTTTTCTCAACTTTTATCTCAGCATAATTCCCCGATTTAATTTAATTTTGAATCTCCCTTGTTCATAAACTAAGAAAACTCTAAATGTTATGCCCTTGAATTTACTTCATTCTTCTCTGAGCCATACTCAGTTGGACTAATTAGACAACCACATCAGATTCATGCTATTCAGATCTCTATATTTTATTGTTATGATGGGTTTATTGCTAATGGCTTTGAGTTATTTGTGAATTCTTAACATCTTATTTAAATAACTGTATTGGTTTATTTGTGAATTGTTAACACATTATTTAAATTGGCTAACTGTATTTAATTCTATGTCTGTCCATTTAATTATTACTCAGTAAATGCTTAAATATTCATGAATATCACTGTTGAGAAACCACGTGGGAAATCCATATTCATAGTAGACATGCTAAAACTTTGAAGTTAAGGGCTGAATCATACTGTTGTATATTCTTGACTAAATGTATATTTTCAGTAAGAATTCCATAACAACAAAAAAATCTTTATCTAAAATAAAGGATCTCTGCTAAAGGAGAGGATTTCTATTGACCAAATCAATTTGACAAGCCGCTTTGAGCTATGTGGCATAAGGGGAGAGGGAGAATTTGCAGCTTTAAATAATAATAATTTTGGCTTCTATCCATGTTTTCTATATATTAATGAATGAAATAAATTTTTAAAATGCTTACTATATGTAAAACACTCTATATGCAAATATGCAAGCTGTTAGTGCCTGCCATTAATGAGCGGAATTCTCATAGAAGGATGACAAAGTTGGCTAAGTTGGTGTATTATAGTTTGGGAAGTTACAGAATAATAAGAGGAGTAGTTTAACATAATATTTCTAGTAACACTGTCATCATTAGTGTGGCTGTAATTCTAGAAGTAGCACCTTTAATGAGACACAACTTGTTTTTGTAACTGGAGATACCAACTTAGTACCTGGGCAACTGACCATTTCTGTTGCATGTTGGCTATGTAATCATAGGCACATAATTTAAGGTCTCAATTTCCTAGACAGCTCTCTAAGAGTTTCAGAGAAAGGGCACATCTGTATTGGTAGACAAACATTGGTTCATTAGGCAGGAGTTCCCTAAACTAATGAAATAAAATTTCCAGTCTATCTCTATTTAGAAGCATGGTGGCATTGTGAGTGATAAAAATATAGTCTGTGAGTAAAATGAAACATGGCTAGCTCCTGCTTCAATGTAATGGGTCATATGTGTCTTCAACCTGAAAAATAAAGCCACAGAAAATAGTTCATAATCATTTAAAGGTTAAATCCCTTTAGACATATTTAGTTCTTATATTTCAGGGCAGCAAATGAGAAAATCATGGGGAATAAAATGGCTTATTATTATTGTCATTATTATATTAAAAATATTAATTCACTTATTTGCCTTGTCAGGGTATCTAATTAAGAATTTATAGTTTCCTTTTGCAAAGTGGTGGTAGCAAATGTAAATGACTTTTTTTTTTGCTATTATTTTGGCCAAGCAATGTTGACTAAGTGACCTGGCCATGAGTCGGCTAGTCTTTTCCTATATTTTAAAGCTTGTTTTGTTCTTTTTAAAAAGTAAAATAAATTACTCATATTTTATATTATTTTTCTCATTGTAGTGAAGTGAAATGTTGTGATATGGTCTTTTTATTTGTTTCTTTCTTTAGAAGCACCATGTGATTCAAATGTTTAATGTATAATAATAGCTGACAGAACAAATTTCAGGTGGAACATGACTTAAAGTACAAAATGTGATTTATTGAACCACAAAAAAGAAAAAGAAAAATACTGCTATATAAAGTTGAAAACTGAAGTAGAGCATCTAACTTGACCCCACACCATAATGTAACTATTATATTGTTAAGTACCTTAAGCATGGCCACTGTGATGTGAACAACGTTGTATTTCCCACAGTACCTAACACAGTCTATGGCACATAGTTTTTTCCTTATTAAATGAGAATGGGATGAAGAAGGAAGAGAAGAAAGGGTCTTCTTGGTTGAAGTCCCAAAGTAAAGAAAAGAATGAAAAATACAAAAGGCACACATGGCTTTTCTTTATTCAAAGAAAAAGATTCAAGTTTGGGATTTCTTAGCAGCTGTGGTAATAAGAATATATCACAATGATTAATGATAAAATATAGCCATCTAATTTAGTGAGGATATTAAGTATGAGAGGAAAACTTGAAAAATGTGGTATGTGCATATTGAAATGTTTATATTTTGATTTTAAGGAAAATGAATTCCAGTAGACCAATTTTGAGGGGAAGAGAGATTTGGAGAACCACCTTATTTACGTTCAAGAGGTGTTTAAAATTAAACATGTAGTAAGTTCCTAACTGTTAAGTCATTGCATTTTTTAAAGAAAAGACATCACATTCATGGCAAACCTTATTGTTTGACTGAAGTATTATACACAAAGTGAATTAGCCTTAATCATAGTCAGAATAGGTTTGTAATCTATGAGGAGACCCTAATAAGGAAATTCTACCCCCTCATGCCAAATCTATGCCAAGGTGCCTGAAGTTTTTCAATTAAACTACTCTTACTACTTGAAGTTCTATCTATAAGAGATTAATGTGAGTCATTATCCAGTCCTTTCTAAAAATGTGAATATTCCTGAATGGCCATATCTTTCTATATGCCTCAGTAGGATTTGATTTTATCATATTTCATACTTCCTTCATTTGGTTGATATTAATTGCCAGGAAGGAAGTCGTGTGTGTGTGTGTGTGTGTGTGTGTGTGTGTGTGTGTGTGTGTGTGTGTGTGTGTGTAACACTGAAAACAAATAAAATAATACTAAAAAAGAATAGAAGGTCCAGAATGTTAAGGGAGCTAATGAAAAGAAATGCTAGGGAATGTGATCTAGCCCTACCAGATCTCAAACTGTATTACAAAACAGCAGTCATCAAAACCACTTGACAATGGGTAAGAGCAGAAAAGATTAGGTACTCAAGACACAGTAGTCAATGAATATAGCGATCTACTATTTGAAAAAGCCAATGACTCCAGCTTCTAGGATAAGAACTCAGTATTTGATAAAAACTTCTGGAAAAATGGATAGTAGTGTGGTAGAAATTGTGCATAGACCAATGTCTTACACCGTACAGAAGAATAAAGTCCAGATGGAGACATGATCTAGGTATGAAGATTGATATTATAAGCAAATTAGGGGTGCAAGGAATAATGTATTGATTAGATTCATGGAGAATGAAGAAATTTTTGACCAAACAAGAGAGAGAGAACATTATGAAGTGAAAATTGGCTTCATTATCTATATATAAAAAAAGGTTTGGATAGATGTCAGGTAAAAATTTGTGTTACTTTTCACCACTGGTTTTAGTCATTGCTATCATAAAAACCAATAGGTAAGTTAAAATATACTCCAAAGAAAATATTGTATTACAGGTGGTGAAAGAAAAGTATATTATATCATTTGGGAAAATATATATTGTTTTGTACTTCTTTTTCTCAGTATATCTGCCCTGGAACTGAAAGTAGGATTTCCTCTCCACAGTTGTTACCAGCTCTGCCATGCCACCCTAGGACTGTCACTTAGAGTTTTGACCCACATCAGCTGCTAGATTCCCCCACCACCTGTAGTTGGAGAGCTCCAGAAGCATCCACTGTTGCAGCAGTGGACTCTGCTGACCTGGATCTGTTCTGGGTCCTGTCTTTGCCAGGTGACAGATCTTTCCCACTGACCTTTGCAGCTGTCTTTGGCATCTATGGGTTGAAAAATATGGAAAACACTATAACTGCCAGTGATTCAGTACCCATAGGTCTGCTCCAGTCCAGTCTGTGCAGGCACAGCTCATGTTGGGCTGTGCTCTGCTCTGAGTTCACTGCAATGGACCCTTTCTGTCAGCATTCAAAATTATCTTGGCACGAAAATTTGTTTCAGCCTGTCATTCTGTGGCTTTTGCTGCTCTCGAATTGGTTTAGAGTCATTTTTACAGGTATTTTGAGAGGTTTCGGGGGAGAGCTCAGGCAGGTCCCTTCTTTTACTTCCCCATCTTTGTTCCATCACCTCCCATAATGTTTGTAAAACATAATTTCTGAGGTACTATTTAAATATTTCAGTGTCCATCTGTTTTACTTCATTCTGAACATAAGATCAATCTCCTTACTCAGATATAAATGTGGTTGAAAATATGGTAAAAATATTTAAATATATTGAGTTCTCCCCATGTCTCTCCAGTGCCCTATAAATCTCAATCTCTCTCTTTCTCTCTTTCTCTCTCTCTCTCTCTCTCTCTCTCTCTCTCTCTCTCTCTCTCTCTCTCTCTCTCTTTCTCTCTCTGTCTGTGTGTGTATCTGTCTCTCTGTCTCTCTGTGCCTGTCTCTGTCTCTCTCTGTCTCTCTCTGTCTCTTTCTATCTCTCTCTCTCTCCCCCTCTCTCTATCTTTTACAGACATACACTCACAAACACTCACACACATAGTGATTCTTCTGAGGTAATGTTTATTTTTTTCAATGTTTTACCAATTGCATAGAATCAGGAAAATCCAGAGACTATGATGAAGAACTTTGCTCTCAGGAAGAAACTGGAAATCATGAAATATTGTAAAATTTCCCAAACATGAGTCAGTCTATTTTTTTCTATCTTACTCATTCCATCATTCCATTAACTCAATGAACTTTCACCATCCAACCATATGCCAACATCTGGGCATATGCATTCTTTATTCACTTCATTATCTTATATTTGGGTTGCTAGACTTTTCTAATCCCTCCTGCCCATCCTCGACTGTTGTTTTCCTTTATTACTAACCACTTTGTATTCAACTATTTTATTTTTTACATTCATTTTTCATTTATTATATATGTATATGCATGTGTGTTTGTGTGTATATGTACCTGTTGTCTCCTCTGATTAAACATAGATTCCTTCAGTGCAGGAAGTGTTTCTTTTATTTAGTATTTGTGTCATCAATATGTCCTTTCTTTTCTTCTGTCTCTCTACTGCTTCACTTGATGATCTTATAGCTCCCATGGATTTAAATACCATTTCTACAACAGATCAGTCTTAAATCTACCTATCCAACCCTAGTCTTCTTCTGAGCCCAAGTTTCTCATCCCCAATTCTTTTTCCTTCCTCTGTTACCTTCCCTGCTATCATGGAGGGCAAAAGCATCATCCTAGTCCCTTGGACTTACAGTCTGGGAATCATCTTCAGCTCCTCATTTTCAACACACATCTATATAAAATCTGTTGCCAAAGCCTGTCAATTTTATTTTTGTGGAATTTTTGACTTCCTCATTATCTTCTCTGCCACCCCTATAGCACAGACAAACATCATTTTACTGTTAAAATATTACACCTGCATTATTAGAATAGCCTTCTTGTAGATCTGCTTACCTAAAATCTCTCCTCATTCTGGTCTATTTTCCACTCACTCACCAGGTGAGTTTCATAAAGTACACATTTGTTTGTGTCATACTTACTCTCTACTCCATAAAATCTAGTGACTTCCTATTGCCTCCAGCACCAAATATGAAATATTCTCATTGATATACAAAGACCATAGTTTAGAACCCTCTACCTTACTAGTCTTCTTACATCTTGCTCTTCACCAAGAACTCTCATCCAGTGACACTGACCTCCTTACTTTTCTACAAATAAGGCCTCTTGGTTCTGGGAATTTTCTCTGATTGTCTTTGATGCTATAAATACTCTCCCCCTTAGCTCTTCCTATTGACTTGCTTAGCTTCCTTTAAGTCTCAATTAAAATTCCATCTTTTACAGGAAATCTTTTCTAAACTCTATTAATTCTAGGGCTTTCCCTCTGCCAAAGACTTCCTATTTGTTTAGTATATAACTTGATCTATGTACGTATACAAATGTGTGCTTGAGTTCTTACATCAAGGACTCCCTCAACGTGTACATTGACCAGTGTAGTAAAGATTTTATATATATGAAGAAATAGGCATAGGAATGAGTAATAAATGACATATTTCCATCAGTATTTTGGTTTCAATGCGGGAAAATATCTGCAATTTTCTTCTATGTGTTTGTGGGGGATTCCTATTAGGAATATTTGAAATCTGATCACTATATGCCTTTCAAATTATGTCACTTCCATCAAGTATTTCTCCTGCATGAATTTGTCCAGGATCACCTATTCCAACTTCATCTTCTAGTTCCTACGTCAATGACAATAACAATTCATTGCAATAGGAATATGAATAAGTAACATTCATGGAGGAGCCAAGATGGAAGAGTAGAAGCAGGGACCTGTTAGAGTTCTCCCCCCAAATCCCTCCAAGAACCTGTAAAATGACTCTAAACAAATTCTAGAGAAGTAGAAGTCAGAAAATGACAGACTGATGTAAAATTCTAGTCCAAGACAATCTAGAAGGTCTATCCTACCAGGCTCTGAGTATAGTGCAGTTCAGTGTAGGCCATGCTGGTGTGGATGGAGATGGAACAGACCTTAGGGGACTGAATTGCTGGGGAATGCTGTGGTATCCAGACATATCAACTGAGAGACTCCAAAGACAGCTTCGAAGGTCAGTGGGAATGGTCCCTAACCAGGATGAAAGGGAAGTGCTATCTGGCTCCAGCTCCAGTCCCAGCCCCAGGCAGCAACAGCTGCTGCTGAAGCTCAACAAGGATTTTAGAAATCAAGTAAAAGAAGTAGAGGAAAATTGGTAAGAGAAATGAGAATGTTGCAAGAAAATCATGAAAAATGAGTTACTAAGGAAACACCCCTAGAAAAAATAGTGGAAAAAATAACAGCCTTAAGATTAGACTAACCAAAATGGTAAAAGAGGTCCAGAAATCCAATGAGGTGAAGAATGCTTTAAAAAGCAGAATGGGCCAAATGGAAGTGGAGGTGCAAAAGTTCACTGAAGAAAATAATTCTTTCAATATCATAATGGAACAAATAAAAGATGATGGCTTCATGATAAATCAAGAAATTATAAAATAAAACTAAAAGGATGAACTAATGGAAGAAGACATGAAGTATCTTACTGGCAAAACAACTGCCCAGAAAATGGATCCAGGAGAGATAATTTTAAAATCATTGGACTACCTGAAAACCATGATTGAAAAAAGAGTTTACACATTATCTTTCAAGAAATTATCAAGGAAAATTGCCCTGATATTCTAGAATCAGAGGGTAAAATAGAAATGAAAAGAATCATCCTGATTACCTCCTGAAAGAAATCCCAAAAGGAAAACTCCTAGGAATACTGTAACCAAATTTCAGAGTTCCCAGGTCAAGGAGAAAACATTACAAAACAGCCAGAATAAAACAATTCGAATATTATCAAAAAACAATCAGGATAACACAAGATTTAGTATCTTCTACATTAAGGAATCACAAAACTTTGAATACGAAATTTGAGAAGTCAAAGGAACCAGGATTAAAACCAAGAATCACCTATTCAGCAAAATTGAGTATAATCTTTCAGGGGGAATAAATGGGATTTCAATGAAATGAGGACTTCCAAGTTATCATTTCAACTATCTATAATCTTCCAAAACTTAACTTTCAAATATAAGAATCAAGAGAAGCATGAGAAGGCAAACAGGAAAGAGAAACCATAAAAGACTTATTAAAGTTGAACTGTTTACATTCCTACATGTAAGATGATAATTGTTACTCATGACAGTTTTCTCAGCTTTTGGATAATTAGAAGGAATATTTATATATACAATTTTGAATGCTGTGGATAAGTTCACTTACCTTGGTAATGTACTGTTCAAGGATGTACACAGTGACAATGAGGTTGATGCACACATTGCCAGAGCTAGCTAAGTGTTTGGTAGGCTTTGAAGAAAAATTTGGGAGAGAAGAGGTATGAGACTGACTACCAAAGTGAAAGTCTACAGGGGTGTTGTGTTGACTTCATTGTTGTATGCCTGTGAAACTTGGACAGTTTACCAGTGCCATGCCAGGAAACTGAATCACTTTCATTTGAACTGTCTTAGAAAGATTCTGAGGATTACCTGACAGGATAAGGTACCAGAAATTGAAGTCCTTGCTCTAGCTGAACTGCCAAGCATTAGGACTATGGTTCAGAGAGCACAACGCCTATGAGTTGGCCATGTTGTTTGAATGCAAAATGTAAGATTGTCAAATAGACTTTTGTGGAGAACTCACATTGGGTAGGCAATCACAAAGTGGTGAGATGAAATGATACAAGAACACTCTCAAGGTCTCTCTCGAGAACTTTGAATTTGACTGTGTGACATGGGAGACACTGGCACAGGACTGCTCATCATGGTGTGCCCACATCAGGAAAGGTACTGTGCTCTATGAGCAAGGCAGAATTGAGACAACACAAAGGAAACATAGGATGTGCAAACTTGGAGTAACCATCCCAAGTATTTACATGGATTATCTGTGCCAAATCTGTTGGGAGAGCATTCTGAGCTTGTATTGGTCTGATCAGCCACAGTCAGACACACTGAAACTTAACTTTATAATGATGATGTCATTTTGGTCCTCCTCACGAGCGAAGGACAACAATCAACCAACCAACTGTATCTATATCTATATTTGTGTCTATATCTCTATCTAATCTATATCCATATTTATGTCTATACATATATATACACACATATATGTGTACCTGTGTGTGTGTATATATATATATATGTGTGTGTGTGTGTGTGTGTGTGTGTGTGTGTGTGTGCGTGTGTGTGTTTCTGTATAGATAGGGAGGGTGATATCTAAAAAGGAAAATTCAATATTGAGAGCAATGTAATAGGAGAAAGAGAAAGGGAGCTGTGAAATGTAGAAATTCATCTGACATAAAAGAAGCAACAAAGAGCTTTTACAACAGAGGGGAAAAGGTGGAAGATGAAAGGGAATAAATGAGTCTTCCTTTCATTGAATTTGGCTTCAGGAAGGAATAACATACACATTCAACTGGGTATGGAAGTTTATCTTACCCTACAGGAAAGCAGAGAGAAAGGGAACAAGAGAGGGGGGATAATAGAAGGGATGGCAGATTGAGGGGAGGGATAATTGCAAGCAAACAATTTGGGAGAGTGACAGGTCAAAGAAGAGAATAGAATAAGTGGAGGGTGGGAAAGGATAGAGGGAAATCCAGTTATTCTTTCACAACATGAATGTTATGGAATTGTTTTGCATAATTACACATTTATTACCTATGTGGATATACACGTATATTACCTAAATATTCTCAATGAGGCTGGATGTGCAGGGGAGAGGGAGAGAATGTGGAACTCAAAGCTTTAAAAATGAATGTTAAAACTGTCTTTAAATACAACTAGGAAATAAAATATATAGGCAATGGGGTATAGAAATGTAACTTGCCCTACAGGAAAATAGAAGGAACAGGGATAACAAGGAGGGAGTGATAGAAGGGAGGGAAGATTGGAGGAAAGAGTAACCAGAATACATACTGCCTTGGGGTGGGGGAAGGGGGGCTGATGGGCAGAAAAGCTGAAGCTCAAAATTTTGTGGAAGTGAATGCTGAAAACTTAAATTAATAAAAAAGAAGTAACATTCTGTTAGCACTGATTAGTCTCACAATAGTTGAAATAATTCAAACGAATTAAGATATTTCTGCTAAAAATTTCACTTTATAAAATTATTTCTTTTTTAAAAGGACACTTTGGCATATTTTTTACTTTGTTTTCAGGAGAAGAAAGAACACAGAATTTTATTTAGGTTAGATGAATAGATTGGATATAAGCTAAGAAGTTCACAAATCCATTGTTCTGTCACAAACTAATTACTAGAAAAGTCATCCTACTTTTCAAAGATATGGAAAACTGAAATTTCAGGCAATAATAAATATTCCAGACTATAGTTTTGAGCAAGACAATCCAACATCCTACACCCCCTGATCCAACTATTTGGCATCCACTCCCCTTTTCAACCAGTTTTCAAATATGTATTCATTTGCCTTTTACTCTCATATTTTTCTTAATCATAATTGATATTTCTTCATAA
This sequence comes from Bettongia penicillata ogilbyi, assembly GCA_023548195.1. Taxonomy (NCBI): domain Eukaryota; kingdom Metazoa; phylum Chordata; class Mammalia; order Diprotodontia; family Potoroidae; genus Bettongia; species Bettongia penicillata. The sequence continues at coordinate 5,524,172 of JAJHZJ010000242.1, read as the reverse complement.
AAATTTATGGGTTTTTTTCAGATTTTTCCTCTCAATGGTGCTGTGCAGTTGACAGTTTAAGTCTTGATGAGGAAACTAAAGCTCATGGAATTTAAGTGAATTTTTTGCAGTATCAACAATCAGTAAACAGCTTAGCCAAGATTTGATTTCATGGTCTCCAGATTCTAAGTTCAATGCTCTTTCTTCCATTTTGTACCCTTCATTTGTTGATCACATAATACCAATAGAGAATATACAAGCCTGCATGATGTGAAGTACCAAAATATTCATATAAATTGTATAAATTGTAGAGGCAATGGACACAGTACTTTAGCCCATGAAACAAAGTAAGTTCTATAACACTATTTACCATTTTTAAGAAAGATTGTCTTTTTTTAGTCCTCACTGTTTTTGAGTTCTCTCAGGCTATGACACTCTTGATCAAACTCTTCTAGATTTTCTTTCCTACATGCATGTTCATGCACTTCCCTCTCTTGTCTTTCCTCCCACTTGTTTGCCCCTTTGCAGTCTCCTTTCCTGGTTTTTTATCTAATTCATCCCTCAAATCAGGCATGTCCCTCAAGGCTCTGTTCTGAGCTCTCTTCTCTTCTCTCCCCGTGTACTATTTTCCATGGTGATCTCATCAATTTTGATGAGATCAATCATCTTTTTGAGGGAGATGATTCCCACATCTCTATATACAGCCTCAAATTCTCTCCTAAGCTCTTGTGTCCCAGCATCAACTACATGGTAGACATTCTCAAAGAGATGCCCAAAAGGCGTCTTAAAACCAATATTTCCAAAACAGAAGTCTCCCTTTTTTTTTTTTTTTAATTTCACTATTGCTATGAGGAAGGTGGGTGATATAGTATATAGAATGTCCAGGCTGAAGTCAAGAGTTCCTATCTGGCCTCAAACATTTTCTGATTATGTGTCCCTGGGCAAGCTACTTAATCTGACTTGCTTTCATACCTAATCTGTAAAATGAGTAGGGAAAAGAAATGGTAAATCATTCCAGTATCTATGCCAAGAAAACCTCAAATGGGGTTAGAGAAAGGTGGACATGACTGACAACAAGGACACTGAAAGAGTCCCATGTGTTAAAATTTTTCACTCTCCGCCTTTTGGCATCTTGGGGAAAAACTCCAGAATCTCGGCCAAGAAAACCCCAAATGAGGTCACAAAGAGTCAGACGTGATTGAACAACTGCTACTACAAATTACTGTTAAGAGTAGCATTATCCTCCCATTCGTACAAGCTCGCAGCGTCAGTGCCATCCTTGCTGGCTCTCACGCTGAATTCACATATTCAATTGTTGCCAAGCCTTATTTTCTTTCTTTATCCCATCTTTTATTGAACAATCCCTTTTCTTTACAGTCATTTAGTTACCCCTTCGTACTTGTACAGAAGCCCATCGCCACTTGCCTGTATTATTACAATAACTTGTTGATTGATTGCCTACCTCAAGTGTCTCCTCATCCTAGCCTGTCTTCTATCCTATTGCCAAAATTATTTCCCTAAAGATAGGTCTGACTTTGTTTTCTACTTAAATTCCAATGACTCCCTCTTACCTCCTGAATGAAAACTAAAATCTTCTGCCTGGCATTCAAAGCCTATCTCAGCCTTTTTCTTTTCTATTTTTCCATTCTTCTTACATTTTTTTTCTCTTCCTGGTACTTTGTAATCCAGTATCACTGGACTTCTTGAATACTGACATTCACAATGAAGACATGAGGAAAGATTAAATACATATATCTAAAAGTTTTCATGTATATGTGGAAGAAGAGGAAGAGTGCCTGATGGTTAGACAAGATAGTGGAGGGAAAGGAAAAAAGATTCTATTTAAGAAATACTTTACTTTTTCTAAGATTTACACCTTTATCAGTGTCTGAATTCTCCTTCTGACATAGTTAAACACCTTTCAATGTCCTTTTAGGTGGTCTAAGATTTATTTGGTTAAAAAATTTCACCATGTGATCAATCTAACAATAACCCTCTTATAACTCCAGTATTCTAATGCTTTACAAAATAATATAATATCCACACCTGAGCCCATACTTGAAACTTTTATAGTTTCAGTTATGCTGTTTATAAATAAACTTTACATACTCATTCCATACTGAATAGTTAACTTGCTGATCTTCTCTTAACCATATCACTTCTTGGGACACTAATTTATCACTAGAGTACCTTGAACTATAGCTATTTTTTGTGCATTTCCCAGTGTGTGTGTGTTTCTATATATTTGTATTTGTGCATATATACACATGTATGTATTACACAGAAGTACAGTGCTAGACATGGGGCAGGCATCAATAAACCTTTGCCAAATTTAAAGAAAAAATACTAGGAATTTGATTGCAAGAATTTTGTTCTAACACATAACTATGAAATGACATAGGAATCAAAAAGATAGATAGATAGATAGATAGATAGATAGATAGATAGATAGATAGATAGATAGATAGATAGGCAGGCAGGCAGACAGACAGATACAAAGAGAGACCATTTGGGGTTATGGTTAAAATATAGATAATGAATTATTAAACTTATGGAATGATCTTCAGAATTTAAACAAATAATTATAGCAGCATGCTTTAGCCTTGGATTTGCAATAAGGAAGTACAAAGGGAAGACCACAACTGGAATCTTAATTTTAACACTTAATTTAATGGCAACAAACTAGTTAATGTCTCTCAGCATCAATTCACTTAGCTGAAACATAGGGATTATGACAATATAGTATCTGTCTCAGTGGGTTGTTGGCTCTATTGATATGAGGTGTATAAAATGCTGTTTTAACCACAATTATTATTAACTGTGATTACTAGTAGTTTTATTCTATTGCCCCAAAATACTACATTCAAATATTAGTAGCAATAAAATAAACTTTATCAGAACATATATTTTACATTTTAAATTTTTTTTGACACCAACACTTATGCAGATATATTGATATAAGCATGTGTTTTGGGGATGTGTGTAATAAGATCCTAAGAATATAATGTAGTCATTGCTTTATACTAATTGGGGGTAGGCCATTCTAAATTAACTGAAAGTATAAATTGTTAATTTAATTTTTGACATTTAGATATAAAATTATTTTAAATCATCCAGCAGTGATAACTAGGTTGGTAAAGTATCATCTAATAGTGGAGATTTTATTTCATGATGGAAATATATTGAACCATGATTCATCTTTCATCATTAAGCTATATAAATACTCTGTCTTAAAAGAATAGAAAAAAATCTGACAGTCAAATTGCAGTTTTGTTTATGTGACTAAAGAAATTTTTACCTAGTGATATTAAAAAAAATAAACTCAAGTTTAATAGTTAGGATGGGATAGATAAATTAGCCTTCCTCCTTTTCTCCTTTAAAAAAGCATATTATTTTGATCAAGAATATTTTTCCTTAGTTGACTTTTGAACACTATTTTGAAACTTAATGAGTTTTAATTAGTAATTAATTAATTACTTAATTAATTAATTACTAATTAATTAATTACTAACAGATTAAATACTTAATGAGAGCTTTTCATAAACCATTTAGTGAATTTCAGGGAAAGCTAAAATCTTCAAAACTGGAAGGAACCTTAGATGCCATAGAATCACAAAGCATGCCAGATCTGGAAGTTATAGTTAAGATATAATAGTCTGGGGATGTCAAACACCAATCTTGCCATCTGTGTTGTGACCTGCAGTCTTCTCAAGTGCTTAAAGAGCTGATTTAAAATTTATTCAGGAAAAATTTAACAAAATAAATAAAATTAAATAGAACATAATAAGTTTATATATGATTTTGTAAGTCAATATGCAGTCTACAGGGATCTTTCTGTATAGGTTAGTGGCTGTTGTTTCTATTTGAATTTGATATTGCTGTTCTAGTACACCACATTTTTCAGATGAGGGAACTAAGGCAGAGAACAAGAAAATGATTTATTAAAGTCTGTACAGTTAGCTAGTGGCAAAACCCAGAATGTTTAGAACCCATGTTTCCTCATCCATATGCTGAAATATAGTTGTGCTGATGAGGACTGGCAGTGGGGTGTGCGACCCCCACAAAGACCAGAGTACTAGGGGCAGGTCATCTGGAGAAAAATTCATGGACTCAAGCATTACTGAAGTCAAGATAAAGATTTATTACCCTTTTCAGTGGGCAAGAGTTCTTAAGGAACCTGCAACCTTAAAGGGGTACAGGGAAAGTTTATATAGTATATTCTAAAGTATCACTTATGCCAAATATGTTAACTAGATGTTTTGGGGTGGAATTGAGGAGTAGTTAAGGAGTGGTCAGTTATTAAAGGAACATGCACTTTTGGTATCTACCACACTGGTATTTTACCCAAAATTCATAGGGAAATAGCCCAAGAGAGGACTATCTGGAGGTGTGGTTTTAGACCTGAAAAGTCACTAAGTCAACTGGCTGTAAGGACTGGCTCAGAAATACTAGAAATACCAGATACTCATCAATATCTTGTTAGACAAGATAAATGTAAGGGAGTATATGTATGTCCAAATCTAGGATATATATGATTGGTCAGTAAGTAGCAAATGTCATTATGATCCAGTACACAAGTTAAGCCATTAAGCCGGTATACAGATGGTTCAAACTAATGAGTTTTATAGGTGCAGCTGCCTACTATAGCAGGAAGGCAGATAACAGTTGTTGTTAGGGCAAGCTGTGTCCTTGGAATGGGGAGAAACTGCCTGGGATAGATTTTGAGTCTAGGGAGAAATACGACTTTTAAAGAGAAACATGATTTTAGAATTGGGTCCCAAGCACATGTATATGTGTACCCCATCATTACTGTGTTACCCACATTTTAGTAGTGATGTGGTGAACAAGGTTGTGAAATGAGGCATCTGTATCCATATGTGGTCATTGTGTGGATTTGTTTTGCTTGACTATCTCTTTCTTACAAGGGTTGTTATTGGTGGGGGAGAAAAGGAGAAGGCAGTGAAAAGTAACAATGACTTTTTAAGAACACTTTAAAAAAAAGATAAATGTAGTTGTAGATGAATCATTATTTTTCTGAAGAGATTTATTAATAAATACATTTAGCTATATCAAATAACTATAGATTTTTATATTCAGTATATATAAATTTTATTCAAAATATTTCTTCAGTATTTCTTGATATCTTTGCTATCATGTGACCATACATGAAGTATGTAAGATAAATTGAAAGTCTGAAAATATCATTAATCATATTTTTCTATGTTTCTGTCAACTTAGCCTGTGGACCAATTGGGTAAGAAATATGTAATTTCTGTGTTTTCCAGCATCTTTTCTTGATGATGTTGGTCACAGTAGGTGGGCACAGAGTGTAGGCACATGTGCCTACTTTATCTATGTACTTTTATGCGTTTCTTGGTTATGAAATGTGTAATGTGTATATTATTTTTGTGCAGTGCTATTTTAGTTCCACTTTTAAGAGACCCTTGAGTTGCTAAATATTGCAGGTGAATGGCACTTTTAGTGTATATATGTTATACCTCTCTAAGAGACAGACAACACTCTTTAGATTTGTATTACTTGACTGCTATTTACATTGAAAACAGAGACAGGAACCGAACCTCTTCTTTCACTGGTATAGGCAAATCCTGAGAAAACTCCCTCTGCACAGGTCTACCTCCTCTGCAAACTATAATCTTACAGAGTTACCTAGAGTATTTAAAAATAAATATTTATCATTTCTAATTGTATATATATATATATATATATATATATATATATATATATATGTTTATACACACCCACACACACACACACAATTTTACCATTCATTTTTTTAAAAAATTGAGTTCCAAATTCTCTCCATTCCTCCTTCATTCTCCTCACTCATTATTGAGAAGACAGGAAATTTGATACAGGTTATACTCATGTAGTTATGCAAAACATGCTTCCATATCAGTGATGGTATGAAGACAACAGGAACAAGAACATGAAAAAAATAAAGTGAAAAATAGTATGCTTTCATCTGTCTTCAGACATGATCAGTTCCTTTTCTGGAGGTAGATAGCATTTTTCATCATAAATCCTTTAAAACTATCTTGGATCTATGTTACTATCAACAATATTTCTTAGTTCTGCTCATTGCACTATGCTTTAGTTCATGTAAGTCTTTTTATATTTTTCTGAAAACATTCTGCTCATCATTTCTTATAGCACAATAGTGTTTTGTAACAGCTATATATTACAACTGGTTTAATCATTCCCAAATTGATCAGTTTCCAATTCATTGCTACCTCAAAAAGAGCTTCTATAGATAGTTTTTTGTACATATATAGTTTTTTTGTACATCCTTTCCCTTTTTTAAAATTTCTTTGGATTTCATACATAGTAGTGGTTTTACTCGGTCAAAGGGAATATACAATTTCATATCCCTTTGGATATAGTTTCAAACTGATCTTCAGAATGGTTGGAATCAGTTCACAACTCCACAAAGAGTGCATTACAGACCCAATTTTCCCATATCCCCTAGAATATTGGTCATTTTCATTTTATGCCGTATTAGCCAATCTGATAGGCATGAGGTGGTACCTTAGAGTTTTGTGCGCATTTCTCTAATCAATAGTGATGTAGAACACTTTTTAATATGGCTACAATAGACAGTTTTGATTTTTTTTAATCTGAAAACTGTCTGTTTATATCCTCTTACCATTTATCAGTTGGGGAATGACTTGAATTCTGATAAATTTGAATCAGTTCTCTATATACTTGCGAAATGAAACCTTTATCAGAGAAATTTGCTATAAAATTTTTCCTTCACTATGTTGCTTTCCTTTTAATCGTGTTTATATTGACTTTATTTGTGCAAAATCTTTTTTTTCAATTTGATGTAATCAAAATTATCAATTTTATATCCCGCAATCTTCTCTCTCTTGTTTGATTATAAATTATTCTCTTATCCATAGATCTGACATGTATATCCTACTCCCATAATTCTCTTATACTGTCATCAGTTATGTCTAAATCATATACCCCCTTTGGTCTTATTTAGGTATACAGTGTGAGATATTGCTATATACCTAGTTTCTGTAAATTCTTCCATTTTTTATTTGTATGTTTTGAGGTTCTTCCATTTTAATTTTGTTATAAATTTTCTAACCCTATAACATATTTTGGTAGTTTGATTGGTATGGCACAGTATAAGCAAATTAATTTAGGTAAAATTGTCATTTGTATTGCATTGACTTGGCCTACCCATTTCAGCTGAAGCATGAAATATTCTTCTCCAACTTTTATCTTTACTCTGTTTATGTATCTCTGCTTCAAATGTTTTTCTTATGAACAACATATTGTAGGATTCTGCTTTTTAATGCATCCTGTTATTCCTTTACATTTTAAGAATGAGTTCAGCCCATTAACAATTACAATTATATTTAATAGCTGTGTATTTCCTTCCATCCTATTTTCCTCATTTAGCCTTCTCTCTTTCTTTTTACCTTGTCCCTCCTTAAAATTACTTTGCTTCTGATCACTGCATCCCCCAATCTTCCCTCTCTACTAGCAGCCCCTGCTTCTCTAATTTCTTCTCACTTCTCTGTAGAGTTAGATAGATTTCTACATCCAACTGAATATGTATGTTATTCCCTCTTTGAGCCAATTCTTATGAAAGTTTCAAGCACTGCCACCCCCCTCCATTGTAAAAACTCTTTTGTGCCTTCTGTATGTGAGACAATTTATACCATATTAACTCTCCCTTCTCCTTTCTTCCAGAGCTTCCCTGGAATTGTGTCCAAGGTATCTACTCCGATGAGGCTTGGAACTATCGTTCCTATTACTTTTTATATTTTATTATGCCATTATTTTTTCCTTACCCTGAGATTGTGTCCTGAATCCTATAAAGGGAATGCACCAGAATCCTCCACCCAGTGCCAGCCAAGCTTCCCCTATAATGTCCTTCTGACTAGTCGTATAATCCCTTTATTATCTGTGGGCTGAGAGTTCCAAAAGTCATGACTGATTTAGTCACCCCCAAGGTATGCTGCTGGCTTCCTAGTAGGAGCAGCCTTCATTGGACTGCACTCCCTTACTCCCCTCTCACCTCAGTGAGCTAGGACTTTCTTTCTGACCTTCTAAGCTGTCTTGGGCTGGAAAACTCTTTCACCTAGTCCTTTTGTTAGTTCTACTGCTCTAGTATTCGTTTTAAGGCATCATTTTAGAGTTGTTTAGAAAGCTAGTGAGAGCTCAGATGAATCCCTGTCTATCGGCTATCTTGGCTCTGCCTTTCAAATTGACTAGAGTATTGAAAGATTGAATGACCTGCCAAGTGTCTCATAGTCATTATGTGGCAGGTTCTCTATCCATTTTATCACAGTATCTCTCAACACTGAGGATAAAAAAGTTAAAAATTTACTTAAAAAGTATGGTACCATTATTTTCATGTTCCACTTCTTGGAGTTCATCCAAATATACTAATTTATTGAATTTCCTCCTTGTGATAGAATTTAGTCCTTGTGCCACTTAAATTATAATAATTATTGAGACTGTTGCTTTTGAAAAATGTTAAGTATCATAAACCTAAGAGGCTTGAAAGGAGTAATAAAATTAAATGCAGAGAATATTTTGTGGGAGAAAATAATGGATGTCAGATTGTATTATCGCAGAATAATATTAAACAGTTTTTCCTAATGCATCTTACTACCAGTTTTTGAAAGCCTAGAAATTTACAATATTTCTCACTTTATTTCCTCTTTCTCATATTATGCCTATTTAGGGATTACAAAATATCAAGCCTTTGTGGAGGCCCCAACACATTTATAACATCAATGCCAATAGTCACCATCATTGTCCTGCTTTATTTAAAAAAATAAAGTCAAAAATTAAGAGACTAGGAAAACATAGAGGCATGGGGAGGATACAAATGGACAGATGGAGTATTTACCTTTTAGTCAGTCAGGCCTGGGAAGGCTCAAAAGAAAAGGGAAGGAGATGCAAATGAAGGATATTATATATATATATATATATATATATATATATATATATATATATTTGCCAGCTTCCTAGTGGATTCATTGTGTCAGTTCAAAGGCCAGGACTAGTGATGAATGTTAATTTTAATGTCAACATAAAACATGTGAAAGCTACTTATGTTGCCTCTCAGAGAAGGGATGAACAGTATTGAATTGAGGAAAGGTTCAGGTAAATAAGTATTCACACAAAATAAGATCCTATTAATCTAATGTTATTTGGAAAGATGCTCTGTTTGAATTTTCAAGATATTGTTAGCCCTTTAAATGCTAAAACTTCTTTTAAAAATAAAATCATAGATTTTTGATGGAGATTTTTTTTCTCAGATATATTTTACATTTCCTTGATGTCTTCAGGATAGTCATTACTCAGAAAAGTCTATAATTGCCTTCCTATTGATTACTTCATCCATTGACAATAAGGGTAAAAACAAAGCAAGCAGGCAAACAAACAAAAAAAAAAACACAACTAATAGCAATGACAACAAAAACTGGCTACTATCCTTCAAGTTACAAGCTGTCCAATGACAGTTATACAATTCATTATTAGGTCCATATTAAAATATTTTATGTATCATAAAAACATTTCACTTTTCTTGCACTTCCTCCAAAATCACTTTGTTTCTGTCTGTCATTCCATATAAGGTATCAGACTAGAACTTTAGCGAGGAAATACAGTATACTCAACCTAATGCCATTTTCTTAATGATTTTTTACATTTATCATCTTGGAATACAAAATGAACAATCTGGTCTAAATGGAAAAGTTCTTATGAAATTGCACAAATTAATCTGAAGGTATCTATAATGACTTTGCAATTTTGGTATTCTCCAAATGTTCTTTTATGATTAGATAGTCAGTGCAAACTTGCAATGCATTATTTAGAACTTAACTGTGGGTGAGAACATGTTTTTTAGAAATTAAGTGATTCATAGAAATTACAATGCTTAGGAATCCACTTGAAAATATATCTGGTCCTTACATAACATTATAAAGTAGTTTATATGTTGTTACATGAATAATTATTTTTTTAAATTTATTTTTCAACTTTTCACATTCACTTCCACAATAATATGAATTCCAATTTTTTTTCTAATCTCTCCCAACTCCCTACCACAGGACAGTTTGAACCCCATCCACCCCTTCCTCCAGTCTGTTCTCTCCTTCTTCTATACCCTTCCCTTCTATTTTGCTGTAGGGCAAAATAGATTTCTATACTCCATTTCCTGTACATCTTGTTTCCCAGTTGCATGCAAAAACAATTTTCAAAATCCATTTTCAAAGCTTTGAGCTCCATATCCTCTCCCTCCAACTCACCCTCTTGAGAATGCAAACAATTCAATGTAGATCATATATGTGAAGTCATGCAAAACACTACCACAATAGTTATGTTGCAAAAGAATAACCGTATTTCCCTCTGTCCTGTCCTACCCTCCATTTTTTCAATTCTCTCCCTTGCCCTGTCCTTCCAGAGTGGTGTTTGCTTCTGATTAACCCTTTCCAAAATTTCCTGTCCCTTCTATTATCTTCACTTTTCTGTCTCATTTTCCCTACCTTCCTGCATCATAAAATAGATAGACATACCCAATTGAGTGTGTGTTATTCCCTCCTTAAGCCAAATCCCATGAGACTAAGGATCATTTATTCCCCTTCAATTTCCCACTCTTCCCCTCCTTTGCAAAAGTTCTGTATTGCTTCTTTTATGATTTGGTACATACTATCTCTCGCTTTCTCTTACTCCTAATACATTTCACTCAACAGTAAATTTTATTTTTAGATACTCTTTCTTCATATTCAGCTTACCATATACCCTCGGCGTGTGTATATGTATCCCCTCAAACTACCCTAATCCTGAAAAAAGTTTCATGAGTTACAAATATCATCGTTGATGTAGGAATATAAACAGTTCAAATTTAGTGAGTTCCCTGTGGCTTCTCTTTCATGTATGCCTTTTCCTCTTTCTCGATTCTTGCATTTCAAAGTCAAACTTTCTATTCAACTCTTGTCTTTTCAACAAGAATGCTTGGAAGACCCCTATTTCAATGAAATTCCATTTTCCCCTGAAGTATTATACTCAGTTTTGCTGGGTAAATGATTCTTGGTTTTAATCCTGTCTCCTTTAACCTCTGAAATATCATATTCCAATCCCTACAGAAACTATTAAATCTTGTGTTATCCTGATTGTATTTCCACATCACTTGAATTGTTTCTTTCTGATTGCTTGTAATATTTTCTCCTTGACCTGGGTACTCTGGAACTTGACTACAATATTCCTAGGAGTTCTCCTTTTGGAAATTTTTTTTCTATTTCTCTTTTACCCTCTGGTTCTAGAATATCAGGGAAGTTTTCCTTGATAATTTCTTGGATGGCGATATCTAGGCTCTCTGTTTGATCATGGTTTTCAGGTACACCAACATATTTTTAATGTATCTCTCTTGGATCTATTTTCCCCATCAGTTGTTTTTTCAAGGTGATATTTCAAATTGTCTTCTATTTTTTCCATTCTTTTTTATAATTTATTTATTTCTCACAAAGTCATTAGCTTCTATCTGTTCCATTCTAATTTTTAAAGAATTATATTCTTCAGTGAACTTTTGCACCTCATTTTCCATTTGACCAATTCTGTTTTTTAAGATATTCTTCGCGTCATTGGCCTTTTGGTCCTCTTACACCATTTGGGTTAGTCTATTTTTAAAGATGTTATTTTCTTCAGCATTTTTTGAGCCTCCTTTAGCAAGCTATTGAATCGTTTTTCTTGATTTTCTTGCACCATGGTCATTCCTCTTCCCAATTTTTCCTCCACCTTTCTTACTTGATTTTCAAAACTCTTTTTGAGCTCTTCCATGACCTGAGACAATTCATATTTTTAGAAACTTTAGATGTAGGATTCTTGTTCTTGCTGTCTTCCTCCAATTGTATGCTTTGGTCTTCCTCATCTGAAGGGATGGAAGAAAATATCTTTTCACTAAGAAAGTCAGCTTCTATAATCTTGTTTTTCCCCTCTTTGGGGCATTTTGCCAACCAATTACTTGACTTTTGAATCCTTTGTCAAGTGTTTGGTATACTATACCAGGATTCTGAGGTTTTGTGCAGCTGTTCTCTGAGATATCTCTAGGGACCTGTAAGTTTTCAGTTCCTGCAAAGTGGTGCAGTCAAGGGAAAGGTGTTTTCTCCTCTACTGGCCTGCTCTCTATTCTGTGAACCATCACAAGCAGTCACTGCACTGGAACTGTTAGTAAGATTCCCTCTTCCCAGCCACCCAAGGACCACAACTCAGGACTGAGACCCAGACTAAGAACTCAATTTCCCCAGATCTGTAGGCTGAGAGGTTCAAAAGTGACCACTGATGTAGCCGTGGCCACAGTCACCGTGGACCTGGGACTGGGGCAGGACTACACTCCCCTCTTACTCAGGTGAAAGAGCTTTTCATTGACGTTTGAAGCTCTCTTTGGCATTTGTGGATTGAGAAATCTGGAAACCTCAACAACTGCCCATGATTCAGAGCCCGGAAGCCTGCTACAATCCATCTGTGCCCGTATGGTCCATGCTGGGCCGCTCTCTGCTCCAAGCCTGATGCAATGGACCCTTCCTGTCTGCCTTCCACTGGTAATCTCTTTCACTCTCATCTTGTGGCTTCTGCTGCTCTAGAATTTCTTTAGAGTCATTTTTATTGGTATTTTAAGGTCTTCGAGGAAGACCTTGAGCAGATCTCTGCTTCCATCTTGCTTGCACCCCCTGCATGAAATGGTGTTAAGCAGTAAGACATTTTAAGATAATGATCACTGTAGACCACATGATTTATTATGAAAGTTTTAGACCAACAGTTGGTAGTCTTTTTTGTTTCTGTTGTCAAGACTCTTTGTCAGACTGATGATACTTTCATGAAACAAATAATCTTTTTAAGCTAACTTATTTTTGTTTTCAACATTGAGTTCCTTAAGTTTTAAAATTTTCTCTCCTCTATCCCCTTCCCTCTCCCCAAGATGGCATGCAATCTGATATAGTTTCTACATGTACATTGCTATTAAACATATTTTCACATTATTCATATGGTATAGAAGAAGTAGAATGATTGGGAGGAACCTTGAGAAAGGAACTAACAAAACAAAAAGGAAATCTTCTGCTTCGCTCTGCCTTCAGACTCCATACTTCTCCGGATGTGGATGGCATTTTCTGTAATGAGTCCTTTGAAATTGTTTTAGATCCTTACATCACTGTGAAGGGCTAAGTATTAAAAACAATCTTCATACACTGTAGCTGATACTGCTTACAATGTTCTGGTTCAGCTCACTTCATTCAGTAACAGTACATATACGTTTATACAGTTTTTTTCTGGTCTGCCTGTTCATCATTTCTTATAGCTCAATATTATTCTGTTATGTTCATATACCACAAATTGTTTAGTCATTCCCCAATTGATGGACATCCCCTCAATTTCCAGTTCTTGATCACCACAAAAAGAATTGCTACAAATATTTTTCTACATGTGGGACCTTTTTCAATGTTTATGATCTCTTTAGGATACAGCCCTAGATGTAGTATTGCTAGCTCAAAGGGTATGAACATTTTTGTAGAGCTTTGTGCATAGTTCCAGTTTCTCAACAGAATGGTTGTATGCTTGTATTAACTCACAACTCCATCAACAATGATTTAGTATTCCAATTTTCCCACATCTTCCCCAAAGTTTATAATTTTCCTGTTTTGTCATGTTAGCCAATATGATGTGTCATGTGGTACCTCAGAGTTGTTTTGATTTGCATCTCTGAAATCAAAAGTGATTTAGAGAAGTTTTTCATGTCAATATGGATATTTTTAATGTCTTGCTCTGAAAATTACCTGTTCATATCCTTTGACTATTCATCAACTGAGGAATTAAGTGTATTCTTATAAATTCGACTCAATTCTCTATATAGTTTAGAAATGATGCTTTTATCAGAGGCACTGGTAGTAAAAATTGCAAAAGTGTTTTGCCAGTTTTCTGCTTCTCTCCTAATTTTGGTTGCATTGGGTGTGTTTTTGCAAATCTCTTCAATTTAATGTAATTGAAATTATCCATTTGTCACTTTATAAAGTTTTCTATATTTGGTAAAAAATTTCTCCATTCTCCATAAATCTGACAAATACACTATTCCTTGATCTCCTAATTTGTTTATAATATTAATCTTTATACCAAGATCATGTCTCTATTCAGATTTTATTCTTCTGCATGTTTTCAGGCATTGGTCTATGCCCAGTTTCTGCCACATCTTTATCCAGTTTTCCCAGTATTTTTTTATCAAACAATGAGTTCTTATCTCAGAAGCTGGAGCCCTTGGGTTTATCAAACAGTAGATTGCTATATTCATTGACTATTGTGTATTGAGTACCTAACACTGAGTACCTCCAGTGGTCTACCCCTCTACTTCTTAGACAGTACCAAGTATTTTTGATGATTGCTTCTTTGTAATGCAATTTGAGATCTGGTAAGGTTAGGCCACCTTCCCTAGCATTTCTTTTCATTAGTTCCCATGATATTCTGGACTTCTTGTTATTCCAGATGATTTTTGATATTATTTTTTTCTAGCTCTAAAAGCAATTATCTGGTATTCTGATTGGTATGTCACTTAATAAGTAAATTAATTTAGGGAGAATTGTCATTTTTTATGTATTACCTTAGTCTACCCGTGAACAACGGATGTGTTTCCATTTATTTAGATCTTACTTTATTTGTGCAAAATGTGTTTTGTAATTGTGTTCATATAGTCCCTGGCTTTGTTTTGGAAAGTAGACTCCCAGATATTTTATAGTGTCTACCATAGCTTTAAATGAGATTTCTCTTTCTATCTCTTGCTGTTGGGTTTTGTTAGCAATATATAGAAAAGCAGATGATCTGTCTTGGTTTACTTTTTAACCTACCACTTCGCCAAAGTTGCTTACTATTTCATGTAGTTTTTCATTGATTATCTGGTATTCTGTGAGTATATCATCATATCATGTACAAAGTGCAATAACTTAGTTTCTTCTTTGCCTGTTCTATTTCCTTAAATTTCTTTATCTTGTCTAATTACTACATCTAACATTTCTAGTACCATATTGAATAATAATGGTGATAATGGACATCCCTGTTTCTCCCCTGATCTTATTGGAAATGCATCTAACTCATCCTCATTGTACATAATATTTGCTGGTGGTTTTAGGTAGATACTGCTTATTATTTTATGGAATGTTCCATTTATTCCTGTGTTTTCCAGTGTTTTTAATAGGAATGAGTGATGTATTTAGTCAAAAGCTTTTTCTGCATCTATTGAGACAATCATATGGTTTCTGTTAGTTTTGTTGTTGATATGATCAATAATGCTGGTAGATTTCCTAATATTGCGCCAGTCATGCATTTCTAGTGTAAATCCTACCTGATCATAATGTGTTATTCTTTGACAATTTTCTGTATTTTTTGCTAGTATTTTATTTAACATTTTTTCATCTATATTCATTAGAGAAGTTGGTCTGTACTTTGCTTTCTCTGTTTTGGTTTGTCCTTGTTTAGGTATCAGAACCATATTTGTATCTTAAAAAGAATTTGGTATAACTCTTTCTTCTTCAATTTTCCCAAATAGTCTATATATTATTTGAATTAACTGTTCTTTAAATGTTTGATAGAATTCACTTGTGAATCCATCTGGCTCTGGAGATTTTTTCCTAGGTAGTTCATTGATAGCACACTCAAATTTTTTTTTTCTGAGGTGAAGTTATTTAGGTATTCAACTTCCTCTTCTGTTAATCTGAGTAATTTATATTATTTAAAATATTTATCCATTGCAATGGATCTCTAAAACTAAGCAATGGAAAAAGACAGCCAGCGGAGCAGAGAGATATTCTAGGGTAAAATGGATCCCAGGTGCAGAGGGAACTTCCAGTGTTACTTGGCAGGTAAAACATAATGGCAAAAGCTGGAATGTCAAAATCAGAAATACAATCACAAGACAGGTGACTAATAAGTACTTGCTTCTCTGTTATCTTCTGTTTTCATACTGGACTATAAATTACTTGAAAGCAGAGGATGCTTCATTTTTGTCACCGCCATCTACCAAAGTTCCTGGCACATAGTAAGTACTTAAATACTTATTGATTTATTGACTCTTTATTAGGAGATATTTGAATGAAGTCACCAAATTTCAGAACTTCATAACATATGTCCCCTCAATATTGATATTTTCCAAGTTATAGGACAAGGAAAAGCACATTATAAGCATAATTACGCCTTACCAAGACTTGTACTTATTCTTATGGAAAATACGAATGAAATGCTACATCAATTTTCATTAACTTAGAAGATAAAAACAACTGTTGTATTAATCAATATTTTCAGAAAAAATAAATTAAGCTGTCAAATGATCAATTAGTAAGAATTTATTAAATGTGTCAGCACTATTCTAGGCTCTGAAGATATGAAAAAAAAACACAAATGTCCCTGATTTCACAAGTTTATATTCTATCAAGATGAAATAACATATAAACATAAAAATGCATGGAAAATATATGCACAGTAAATACAAGGCTTTTTGATGTAGCAAGAAGGGGTTGGTAGTTGAAAGGATGAATAAATGAATGCAGCATGAAGTGGTACTTGACCTGAGCTTTTGAATGGAGGCGTTTTAAGAAACAGTAGTGAGAGGGAGACATGCTCTATGCGTTGGGGACTGGCTAATCAAATACATATAGAAAGGAAATGGGATGTGGTACATATAATGAACAAGAAGAAATTAAGTTTGACTGGCCCACAAAGTTTATAAAGGAGAGAAATATACTAGTAGTCTGAAATGTAAGTGGGGTCCAAGTTGTAAAAGCTCTTTGAGAGTAATTAAATTTATTCTAATTGGATGGATATTAATATAGATAAATGGTGCCATAGAATATGACATTTGCAAAACTTGAAATATAAAAATGATGATGATGATAATAAATAGTGACATCAACAAGAAAGTATTTGATGATAAGCCTGCCTCCCTCATTAGCTGCTAATCAAGATATTTTCCATTAGCACTAATAATATCTTGATTAAAAGTAATGGTATATGGTGAT
This sequence comes from Bettongia penicillata ogilbyi, assembly GCA_023548195.1. Taxonomy (NCBI): domain Eukaryota; kingdom Metazoa; phylum Chordata; class Mammalia; order Diprotodontia; family Potoroidae; genus Bettongia; species Bettongia penicillata. Next base: position 5,507,157 of record JAJHZJ010000242.1, on the reverse strand, counting down.
TGTGAAATTCAGATCTACCACAGGGAAGTAACCACACATATATTACTAGGTCTCAAACCTAAGGTGACTTTAGCATCTGATTGTAAAATCCATTTTCATTATTCATTGAAATACATTGGATACTGCAAAATTCTCATAAAATCTTCCCTGAAACTTTCTGAGCTCATTTTCGTACCATATGAGTTTGAAACAAATACCTCCTCTCCGATTTTCTGATTTAATTTATAATCATTACTACTTGTATCAAGAATTTGTTTGTAGTAAATGGGGGGAAGGAACCAAGATAGCAGAGGAGAAATATGGACCCATATGAGTTCTCCCTCCAAACCTCTCACAATACCTGTAGAAATAACTACAATATGCTCTACAATAACAAACTGTAGAGCAACAGGAAGCACAAAATGACAGGATGAAACAGATTTCCAATCCAAGAGTCTATTGGAAGGATGACAGGAGGAGTTTCTTGCACCAGGATCAGAACAGAGGCCAGCCCAGCTTGGGCTATACTTGCACAAACTGTACTAGAAGAGACCTCAGGGCACTGAATCACCAGCAGTTCTAGCGATTTCCAGATTTCTCAACCCACAGACAACAAAGACAACTTCAAAGGTCACCTGGGTGAGAGAGGAATGTAGTTGTGCCCCAGTTCCAGGGCAGCAGACACCACAGTTGGAGCTCTCCACCTACAAATGGTGGGGAAATCAAGCAGCTGATCTGTGTCACAGACCTGAGTGGAGGACCTGCAGTGAGAAGGAGCACTGCCATGGCAGAGTTGCTGGAAGTTGTGGAGAGGAAATCCTACTTGCAGTTGCAGGGCAGAAAAAGAGTGATCATGATTGCTCACAGACATGAGTGAAGGCCAGGAAAGGTATAAACAATTCTCATTTGATCATATCACTTTGGAGAAACTGAGAATGTACAGGTCCCTCAAGGTAACTCTGAAAACAGCTACACAAAACCCCTAAAACTTGGGTCAATAATTGTCCACTTAACAAAGAGATCAAAAGTCAGTTAATTGGTGGAGAAAATGATCAAACAAGGGGAAAAAAATAAGACCATAGATGATTACCTTCTTGGTGAAAAGGTATGTTCTTATGAGGAGGAAGATCAAAGCATACAAAGAGAGGAAGACAGCAAGATCAAGGCTCCTACATCCAAAGCTTCCAAGAAAAATGTGAAATGGTCTCAGGTCATGAAAGAGCTCAAATCTGTAATGGAAAATCTGTAATGGAAGTAAAGTAAAACTTGGGAAGAGAAATGAGAATGATGTAAGAAAACCAGGAAAAATCAGTCAATACTTTGGTAAAGGAGAACTAAAAATGTTCAAGGAAATTACTTCTTCAGTAATGGACTAACCTAAATGACAAAAGAGGTCCAAAAAGTCAATGAGGAGGAAAGTAGAGTTGGTAAAATGGAAAAGTAGATCCAGAAACTTGCTGAAGAAAATAAATCCTTAAAAATTAGAATGCAGCAAATGGAAGCTAATGACATTTTGAGAAATCAAGAAATTATAAAACAAAACCAAAAGAATGGAATAATAGAGGACAATGTGAAATATCTCAGTGGAAAAACAAATGACCTGGAAAATAGATCCAGAAGAGAGAATTTAAAAATTCTTGGTCTGCCTGAAAACCATAATCAAGAAAAAGGATCCCAGACATTATTTCTCAAGCAATTATAGAGGAAAACTGCTCTGACATGTTAGAATCAGAAGGTAAAATAGAAATGGAAAGAATCCAACAATCACTTCCTGAAGGAGATCCCACTATGAAAAGTCCTAGGAATATTATAGCCAAATTCCAGAGTTCCCAGGACAGACAGAAACAACTCCACTATTGAGGAAACAACCAAGACAACAAAGGACATATTAATTTCTACACTACAGGACTGGAGGGCTTGCAATATGATATTCCAGAGGGCAAAGAAATTAGGATTAAAACTAAGAATCACCTACATGGCAAAACTGAGTATAATCAGTCAAGGGGAAAATTGAATTTCAATGAAATAGAGGACTCTCAAGCATGTTTGTTGAAAAGATGAGATCTGAACAGAAAGTCTGACTTTGAAATACAAGAATTAAGTGAAACATAAAAAGAAAAACAGTAAAGAGAAGCCTTAAGGAACTCATTAAAGTAGAACTGTTTTGATTCCTACATTGAAAGATCATATATGTAATTCATGAGGGATTTTTCAGTACTAGGGAAGATAGAGGGATTATTTAAGTCAGGAAATAGTTGATGAACACAATTATGAATAAGACAAGATTTTAATAAATAGTATTTAAAATAAGATACGAAGTTCTGTGGCAGATCCACCTAGGATACTCTCCTTTCTTTTAACTGAGAATTTAGATTCTCTTTTTCTTTCATTTTGAATGTAACTGTAACTTGAGTGGAAAATTATATTAGCTTGAATATTGAGTAAGTAGCATTGCTTCTTGTTACTTATCCCTGGGTCATATTTTCTTTATTCACAAATTAAAGGAGTTAGACATGAAAATAGAAAAAAAAATAATGGTTCTTGAAAATTAAAAATGAGGCCTTAAATTGAGAAACTGTCTACTACTACTACTAAAGTTTAGTCATCATATGCTTTTATAGGTAAGTATAAATTAGCATCAAATGGTGTCTTTCTCTATTGTGGTATGAAAAGGTTGGGAAGAAGAGAGTTAGAAATTAAAAATGCAACAAAAAATAAAGGGAAGCACTGTCAAGAAAGAGAAGATAATGAGGCATTTTAATCCTGATTAAAATTCATATTGTCCCACTTTCTGGTATACTGGAACATTTGAGAAGCATTGATGAGAATACTATCTAGAGATATGTAGTAGAGTGTAACTTTTGAGGAAATTTGCCCTGCATTTTCTAACAGTTGTTCCTATCTTATCCCTTGCTGAGTATGTCCAACTGCCATTCCTGAGCTTAATAAAACTCTTTACACAAAGTGTTAGGGAGAATTATTAGTTAATATCATTTCATAATCTGTGAATTAAGGGAGGTCTAAGAGTGACCTGCAGTGTCATCATTAGGGTGACCTTAGTATGACTATAGAATAATTAAAAAAGACAGGATTATAACTGTGTGTGGGGGGGGGAGGTGTTTCATGGAACCCTTTGGCAGTAGGGAGGTCTATAGAGTCTTTAGAAAGATATTCTTAGATATATGAAAGGAAATAAGAAGTTAGTAAAAATAATGATGCAATCTTATTTTCAGTCCAAGTTTATAGACTCTTTGAAATCTATCAGTTGATACCATGGAGGTCTGTGAACCCCAGGTTAAGAAGTTCTGCATTAAAGAGTATAAGCCAATTAAGATGGAAGGCATTAAACTAATGTCCTTGAAATAGAAGGCCTATAAGGGACCAAAGGTAATTTATTCTCTTCTTGAGGTGAAAAAGAGAAAGAGAGAGAGAGATGCAAAGAGAGAGAAGCCCAAGGGAATGCTATCAAACATTTGAAGAACAGTTATTTCCAATAACATATAGATGGTTTAAGTAAATTGGGGAAGAAGGAATCCCCCCAAATTTTTTTAATGATACAAATATGGTTTTGATACCTGAACCAAGAAGAGTCAAAACCGAGAAATAAAATTATAGACCAATTTCTCTAATGACTATTGATGCAAAAGTTTTAAATAACATTTTATCAAAAAGAATAGACCAATTTATTGTGAGACTAAAACATTATGATCATGTAGGATTGATACCAGGAATGCAGGGCTGGTTCAATATTTGGAAAACTATTAGCATTATTAATCATATCAACAAAAAAACTGAAAGAAATCACATGATTATCTCAACAGCAGAAAAGCTTTGACAAAATTCAACATCCATTCCTATTGAAAACCCAGGAGAGCATAGAAGTAAATGGAATTTTCCATAAAATAATAAGCAGTATCTACCTAAAACCTTCATCAAGCATTATATACAGTGGGAATAAGTTAGATGCATTTCCAATAAGATCAGGGATGAAACAAGGATATCATTATCATCACTATTATTCTATATGGTACTAGAAGTGTTAGCTGCACCAATAGGAGAAGAAAAAGAAATTGAAGGAATTAGAAAAGTCATAGAAGAAACTAAGTTATCACTCTTTGCAGATGCTATGATGATATACTTAGAGAATCCCAGAGATTCAAGAAAAACTGCTTGAAACAACAAACAAATTTGACAAAGTTGCAGGTTACAGAATCAACCCACACAAATCATCTGCCTTTCTATATATTACTAACAAAACCCAACAGCAAGACATAGAAAGATAAATTGCATTTAAAGCTAGGGTAGACACTATAAAATATTTAGGAGTCTACCTGACAAAACAACCCAGGGGCTATATGAAACAATTACAAAACACTTTTCATACAAATAAAGTCAGAACTAAGTAAGTGGAAAAAAATCAGATACTCATGGGTAGCCCAAGCCAATATAATAAAAATGACAGTTCTACTTAAATTAATTACTTATTCAATGCCAGGGAAGGTGGCCTAACTCTACCACATCTGGAATTGCATTATAAAGAGGCAATTATCTAAACTACTTGGTACTGGCTAAGAAACAGAAGGGTAGACTGGTGGAATAAGTTAGGTACTGAAGACAGAGTAGTCAATGAATATAGCAATGTACTGTTTGATAAACCCAAGGACCCTAGACTCTGGGATAAGAACTCACTGTTCAACAAAAATTGCTGGGAAAGTTGGATGACAGGGTGGCAGAAAATAGGCATAGACCAGTTCCTGACACTGTACACAAGAATAAAGTCAAAATGGGTACATGATCTAGGTATAAAGATTGATGCTATAAACATTAGTGAGCCAAGGAAAAGTGTATTAATCAGATTTATGGAGAATGGAAGAAGTTTTGACTAAACATGAGAGGAAAAACATTATGAAGCGCAAAATAGATAATTTTGATTACATTAAATTGAGGAGTTTTTGCACAACCAAACCCAATGAAACCAAGATTAGGAGGGAATCAGAAAACTGGTAAAGAATTTTTCCAGCTAGTGTCTATGACGAAGGCCTCATTTCTAAACTATATAGAGAACTTGGTCAAATGTACAAGAATACAAGTCATTCCCCAGTTGATAAGTGGCCAGACAATAGGAACATACAGTTTTCAGAGGAAGAAATTAAAGCTATCTTTAGTCTTATGAAATAATTATCTAAATCACTGTTGACTAGAAAGATGCAAACCAAAGATCTTAATGAGCTCAGTGTCCAAGACTTTTCCAGTTCTAAGTGCACTTTATAGAGAATAAACAGACAATCCTAATAACAGCAGGATTGATTATAATGTCTTGAGAAGGGAAAGGAACTTATTCAGTAGAGTGTATGAGGCCTAGTCCAAAATATCTCAGAATATTTGAGCAGGACTTTTTTTTCCTCTAGAGGCATACATAACACTGTAACATCTTTTTTAAAGATGATCTGAATTTAGGAAAATAAAATTCTGTTTGTTGTTTTAATTTTTATAGGTTACAAAACACTTTTATAGGATTAATTTAAATATTTTAAGCTTTAATTAAAATTTAATTGCTCAAATTTTGTCTTTGTGCAAATTTGTGAAGTAATGGGAATCACAGGGTGGAAATTTTAGCCAAAATGAACAGTAAACTTAATCCTGAGTTGTTTATGTCAATGGGACACTGTCAATGAGAGATCCTACTTTGAGAAATAAGAGGGAAATCTCTTTCACAAAGCTTACAAGGAAATATATACAGAAAGTTCCCAAAGGCATTGAATATTGAAGAAAATTATAATTATTTATAAGATACTACCCCTTTTGTGCTTAAATAGTTTGGTTACTGAAAGGGACAGAAAAAGAACAACTGTGAAGAAAACTTGGTAATGTTAACTTGTGGGAAAAAAATCTCTCAGATGTTGAAGAGAGATATAGACAAGTCTGAGGAAGAGATTTGCTTTGGTACTTGAAATACTGAGAATGCTCCTTTGAAGGCATAACAATGACTGAGCTAAAGATGATCTACAGGGCATTGTGGTCCATCAACTTATTTGCATACAACTATTTGTCGGCTTTTAATATTTGTGATTGAAAAAATTATAAAACAAAATACTTTTTTGGAGACTATGGTTTTCAGATAGTAAATAAATGAATATAGCAGTTATATAAGTTTGCGTAAGAAATAATAAATTCCATTTTGTCTCAAATTTGTCAATGTGAATGTCTCCAGACAAATCTCATTTTAAGATATCCCATTATTGCTCTGATCCAACATCTCCTCCAACACTAGTCTTTTCTGGACCTCCAACCTTAATATTAATTTGTATATATTTCTTATATACCCTGTATTGACTTTCTGTATATGTGCTGGTTTCTTTAAATAGAACATTAGCTCCTTGGAAAAGGACCATTTCGTTTTTACCTTTATCCCTAGCACCTAGCTCAGTATTTTTCACATATTAGACTTTTGATAAATGTTTAAGAAGAAAATGAATGAATGAATGATATTATATAGGTTATCTTGGGTTCCCCATATTTACTGCCAGTGGAATATATAAACTGATTGGTGATATCAAGTTGGAATGGCTTTGTTCACAATTCTGTCAAAATAAACTCCATTCTAGGAGAAAACAGAACCATTCAATGCTGGATGTTTGGTTGAAAGGTCAAAATTTTTATGACTATGGCAGCTATTTTTCTGTCTACCTACTAGAATATAATGTCTTTGAGGGCACGGATTTATCTTTTTTATTCACGTGGTATATGTATATTAAGATATAGAGAGACATCTGTATCTGTTTCTAGAATAGAGAGATAATAAGTAGATCACTAATAAGCAATTATTAATAATATTACAAACATAAGTAATGTAATATTCTGTGCCTATGTAACTTCCCAGTGTGTATTATTTCTATCTTCTGCTATGCTAACCTGAATTTTAGTGTAAAGCAAGGAGTAATGCCTTCCTTTAACCATGAACCTTCTGTCTCATACTGTCATGTCCCTGGAAGAAAGGTTCCTAGGGGTCCTCAGTCAGACTTTCAGCTGTGCCAGCATAAAGCAACTTCTACCTCCTGCTGTACACCTGATAATTATCTCGAGATGTAAATAGCCTCCAGTGTAAAAAAGAATGGCCTTCCTTTTGATCTCAGGTCCTCAATTTCCTATTGCTCTGTCTCTTGAGGGAAAAACAAGAAAAAAGTAAGTGGAGTTTGGGACTTCTGCCTCCTGCCCTGCCTGATCTCAAGCCTCTTCTGGCAAGAGAAGTGGTGTCTTCATCTCAATGATGAACATTTTCACAATCAGCCTTTTGCATCCCAAAATTTCTGAATATCTGTAAGTCAAAATCTAAACCCTGCTCACTATCTACCACCACCTGAAAAATGTCACAACCAAAATCCCCACCCCTTCCACTTTTCACAGTCAACAAACTTTCTTTCATCCTAATTTTTTTCCTCTCTCATTCCTTCCTTATTTCAGAGATCACCAAAATCTTGATCCATGATCATGCACAGCCTTCTCAATGTTGTCTACCTTCTCCCATTTCTTTAGACTCATTGTTCAAGGTGGAGGAGATGGAATACTCCTTGATCTCCATTGTTACTTATAAGTACTCCTTCTAGCTCTATCATGCCTCTTCTTTTTTGAAATCCATATCTAACACCTAACTAAAATCCTACTAGCTTTCATCTGAAAACCTCCAGGTCACTTCCCTTACTTCCTCAATGAGTTCAGTACTTGTTCACTATTTTTCTCTCCTCCTCAATTCCTCATCTCATACTAGAGGACTTCAACATACATACTGACTCTTTATTGAAAACCCCAACCACTCAGTTCCACAACCTATTCACTTTTCATAATTTATTCCTCCACCCCATTGGAGCCATACACAAAGACAGTCATAGCATTGATCTTGCTATCATCCACAAATTCACTACCTTCATGTCCATGAATCATAAAATCCTTGCATCTGACCAAAATTTATTGGTTTTCCACCTGTCCCTCTGCTTTCCCTTACCAAACCACACACTTTTTTCCATGCTGTCACCTCCAGTCTCTTAACTCCTCAAGCCTTTCTTTTTATGTTTTCTCATTTTTGATGATTTGGTGAGTGAATTCATATTTTTCTTGGAGGCTTTGGACATACAAACTTTGACTTAGTTTTCTTCTTTTTAGTGTGTGTCTTGATCTTCCTTGTCATCATAGTAACTTTCTGTGGTCAGAATTTTGTTCTATTGTTTGCTCCTTTCCTCAGCCAGTGAATTGACTTTTAAGTCTTTGTTAAAGCAAGGCTCTGTTTCCAGAGTGGAAGGTGCACTGTCCTAAGTTTCAAGGGTTCTTTGTAGCTGCTTTCAGAGATGCTTCCAGGGACCTGTAAGTTTTAAGTTCTTCCACATAGATGTAATGTAAGGTACAATCTTGTGACGTGTGCTCTGGTCTGTGAGTGATGACAAACACTTTTTTCTGCCCTTCAAATGTGACCAAGTTCCCTGTTCCACTGTAGCCACAAACAGGTATGCTAGTAGTGCTCCTTCTTACCCTGATCCTGCCACTGAGGATTGCTACCTGGATCTGAGTATGGGCAAAGCAACAGAGCCCTTCCTCAGTTCCAACAAGGAGACCCCTAAAAATCTCCTTCTGGCTAGTTGTCTGACCCATTTACCATTGGTGAACTGAAAGCTGAGAAAGCAACTGCTGCTGCTGCTGATTCAATGACTGCCAAGGCTTGCTCTTGGTTTTCTGGTACCAGGTCTATGCTGATGTGGCCTGTGCTGGACTGTACTCTATTCTTTCCCTGGTGCATCATGCCTTTCCTACCAACTTTCCAAGTTGCCTTAGTGTGGAAAATTCTTCTATACCATATCTTGTGGGTTCTTCTACTCTACAATTTGTTGAAAGTCATTATTTGAAAGGCATTTGGAAGGGTTTGGGGAAGAGCTCAGTTGAGTCCCTACCTTTATTCTACCATCTTGACTTCACTTCTCTCCTATTCTTTAAAACAAAAAAAACCTTTTAGATTCTTGCATCCCTGCTAACTGTAATTGTACAACTTTTCTCCTAAACCCTTTATGGCTAAAGTAATATATAAATAATTTGAAAATAATCTGCTTGTGGGTTTGCCTGCCTCAAGTATCTCCTCACTACAATACAACCTCCATTCATCCATCAGTAAGTGACCATGAAGACCATGTTATTCCCTTACTCCAATGTCTCCTTTTCACTTCCAGAATCAAATAAAAAATCCTTTCTTTTTGATGTTCAAAGCCCTTCACAATCCCTCCCCCAGGTTATCAATATCAAAAATTAAAATGAAAATGCACCAACAGTGAAATTAAAGCAATTATTATAAGTTATTTTGCCAAATCATATGCTGTAAAATTGATGTTCTAAGTGAAATGGATGAATATTCACAAAAACATAGAAATTATTTGGATTAACAAAAGAGGAAATAAAATAATTAAATAAAAGTATCAAAAACAAATACCTCTCCATTTCTAGTCTTCTTGTAACCCACCCCTCACCACGTTCTTAAATAGTGATACTGGCCACTGTCCTGTTATGCAAAGGAGACAACCTGGGCTTCACGTACTTTGTCTGGCTATACTCCATGCCTGGAATACTCTTCTTCCCAAATCTCACCTATTAACTTTCTTGGCTTCCTCCAAGCCTCCACTAAAATGTCATCTTCTCTAGTAAGCTTATCTAGGTTATTACTACCCCTTTTTTGAGTACTCCTTATTTTATTCACCTTGTTTGTATATATTTGTTTGCTTATTATCTCCTTCCATTAGATTATGGGTTCCTAGAGACCAGTAACTACCATGTAACTGTATGTGTATCTTCAGGACTTTTTATGTAACCAGAATGACAATTCATTAATTGAGAGAAATAGATACAACTGTTGAGTGTTGGTATCAATTATTTTGACAGCTACAGTCTCAGGGTGAAAACATTCATTCAGAAGATCAAATTACAAAGAAATACAAGCTTGCTTATTGAGAAAAGATTTTGAAGAAATCTGTTCTCAAGGCATCTTTCCATCAAGATGGGATATACCTTAGCCATATCTGTGGTAAAGTTTTGCTGCAAAAATATTTCTACTCAAAGATATGGAACTTGTCATCTAGCAGCTATGACAAATCATGGCAAATTGGTTCTCCTTTAATATAAGAACTCCATGTGGATCACCACTTTTTTTTAATCTTATAATTAGTGAGGTATTAGTATTTAACATTTTATGTTTTCTCTCTCATATGAAATATCAGAACTTTGATGTTGACAATTATTTGTGTGGAGAGAATTCTGAAGATATGTTCTTTAAAGTGGTGATATTCTGTCACAACTCCCTAAACTTTTTAGTGGTCATCTCCTAGAGCTCTGTCTTGTTATACCACTTCATCTCTTGCCTTTGTAAAGTATTATTACTCTTTTAAAAGAAAGCTTTTCCAGATTACATGCTTTGGACTAGTCAATACATCTTCAGTTCTTTAGTTAAAAAGTTCCACTGTGTTTACCTCAGTGGTGCACAAAATTCTAGTTTGGGAAGTTGTAAAAGCAAAGTTCCCATTATACACAGGATTGACTGCTGTACACATTCTTAGATCTGCATTTCTAAAAGGAAAGCAACTTTTGAGGGGTCATTAATCTACTTTAATCAAGCACATATCCACTCAGTTCAGGGGAAAAACCATGAACCATGAACTTCAGGGAAAATACAAACAGAAACAAAGATCAACAGACAGGGCTTCCAACTGTCTGACTGTAAGCTATATATATATATATATATATATATATATATATATATATATATATATGTCACAGTCACAAATCAATAGACATATCCAACTATCTGATCATATACTTAGTTACCAGAGAGAGAAGTATCAACATCTGGGTTTTCAAAGCTGGGATGACTCTTTAACAGCTTCCCAAAGTTTCATCTAACATGCCAGCCTTCTTCCAAAAACAAAGTCCCAAAGTAAAACCTCACTTTGGAGTATTTATACACTTTTCAGAGCCAGAGTGCATCACAAACCTTGAGAACCAGTGACTCATTAGAAATTAACAAAAAGTTTGGGTCTCTCCTAATTAAGCTTCTCTTTATGGGCAGTCCCATCAATGGGTGGGGAAGATAGTTAACTCTCTAATTAATATTACAGAACCTCACCTACCCCTCCTAATAAAAGGTACCAACATTTAGTTCCAACTCAGGGAGGTCAAAAGATAGATTTCAATACTTCTGTACCTTAAAAAAAGGAGGTAGATTACTTCCCTTCTCTCATATGTTCAGTACTTTCCTATAGGTCTCTTTGAGGCTGGAGTAAAACACTCATAAATCTTATTTCTCCATCCAGTTCCTGGTTACCTTCCTTTTTACCCATGCCCAAATATTCAGATTTTCCCCCAACCTCTGAGAAGCTTTTAGAAAGCATTAGCAACAATGGAAGGGGAAGGGGAAGTGAGATATATCTCTTGATATTCCTGAAGTTTTAGGAAAAATTCTCAACTCCGTGCATAAATTATCATTTTTAGTTTGGGCGTCACATTGGAGCAAGGAATTAGAGAAGTTGGATCACATCAAGTAAAGGAAGAAAAGGGAGGTGTTATAACTATCGATGCTACATGAGGATCAGTTGAAGGCACAGGCAAAGTTTAGCTTTCAAGAGGATGTAAATGTATGTAAATAGTTTTCAAAAGAAGAAACAAAACAATGAAGAAAAATCTAAAGAGGTATCCCATTCACCAAAATTACAAAATGTACATTAAAATGATCCTGTGGTTTGCTTAAGATTGGTAAATTCATATTTAATAATGTGAGAAAGACAGGCTAGTGGACTTGTAAATTTGACCGTTCATTCTAGAAATCAATTTGGAATTCTGTAACAAATTATGTTTATACCTTTTGCTCTAAAGATTTCTCTGCACAGATCAAATGTTTATGCAAGTATTGATACCATGAATATTGCCTATATATAATTACATTCAAAGGAGCATTGTTTGTTATAAATCTAAATCTTAATGTACTTTCTTCACAAATGAATTGTTTACCCAAGTTCTTAAATGAATAGCCTTCAGGTTCTTTAATCATCTACTTCACCTTGTCATAAAATCAACTAGCTCCATTCTTCTGAATACAATGTAAATAAAAAGGTCTCTGCTTAATGGTGATTGTTCTTTTCTTCTTCCTAGTAGTGTCTCATCTCTACCCTATCCTCATATAGTAGTCAGATGCTGAAAACCCCATCACTTCCAAAACCAAGTGATCAATGAGACTTTTAAATCAAAGAAAACCAAGACATCACTATTCTAGTCTCAAGTAGTTATTGACAGCCCTTAACCTACATTTAAGAATTGCTGCCCTTACTTTCTCTTATTGCTCCTCTCAGCAAAGGCTACTTGTTGAATACACTTTAGCTACTCATTGGTCCAAAGTCTCTTTAATGGCTTCTTAATCTGAATCTTGGCAAATAGTCATAATAGTGCTCATAGCTTTCTACCTGAGAGACTCAACATTTCTTTCAAAATAGACCAGAATCCATTATGAGATTCCAAATTAAAGTTCATATGTCCACGGTTCTCTGTAGCATGCACAGCTAACCCATCTAATACTTTTATTTGATCTGGGTTTGGAAGCGTTTTGGAATTTTTTGTTGTAGTTTCAAGAAGAGAAGGTATAGGGAAGAGGTAAACCTGTTACCGAAGTCTTGCTGGGGTTCCTCTGGAAAGACTGAGGTAAAGTCTTTTCTTTGAGAAAAAAAAAAAGATTCTTGATCTTCTTCTTAATGTTTGTTTTCTTGCTCTTACCCCTGGTGGTCCTAAATCCACAGGATAGTCTTGTCTTACTGAATTAGACTCACATTTTCTTCATTTTTGTCCCAATTTTGCTAGGTACTACTTTATAATTTATTATATTTTTTAAGATTAGGAATTAAAGCTCTCTTTACCTCATTTTGAACATCTTATGTGAATTTCTCTAAACAGAGAAAATACTCTAGAAGGTCAAATAGTGGTAGTCAGCATCTGTTGCGATCATCCTATAGTGAATTATGAGCTCTGGTTGATTTCCCTTGAGGGACTGAGTATCTATAATTCTTCCATTTCCTAAAACCATTCTTTCAGTATGATCTCAGTACCTGATAAATGATGGATACACTTTGTGGAAGAGAATCTTCCCCCTATGGACCCCAGTTCCACTTCATAAATGTGAATCCTCTTCTTGATTGACACTGATTTGGCATCAGTCTCCCAAGGAATGATCCCAACCTTCATAGTTTCCACTAAATAGCAGATGCTTCTGATTTGATTTTTAGTCTTGGATCATGAAGAAATGTAAGAACAATAAGAAGAGGAGGAAGCCTTATTTTCCTGTTGTTTCCCAAAACTAGTCTTCCACTTGGAGTCATGATGCCTTCGAAGAACCCCTCAACCTCAAACCCTCTCCCTCTTGGACCTTCCATCTTTCTGACAAAAGGGGCCTCAAAGGCCCTGGGGCTACCATCAGCTCCCCCAGGACCTTTCAGGCCTGGAAGGCCCTGGAATATTTGCCCAGGAAAGCTCAGGCCTCAGATGAGGGCAAAAGAGAGCAAGCACCCAAGCCATCACTTTATTTTTAATTTTTTATATATATATTTGGAATTACATGTAAAAACAATCTTAACATTCATTTTTTGGAAATTTAGAATTCTAAATTTTCTCTGTCCCTTGGTTTCCTCTCCTTCTTTGAGAAGGCAAACAATGTTATATAACATACATGTCTCATCATGGAAAGCATATGTTGTGAAAACAAACACAGACTGACAAAAGCAAAAACCCAAGGAAAGCAAAGTTTTAAAAAAGTATGCTTCCATATGCTTTCATATTCCATCAGTTCTTTTTCTGGAGATGGATAGCAGTTTTCAAGATAAGTCTTTCAGAGCTGACAATAGAATAGTTTGATTTCAACATTGCCACTTTAAGATGACAATATGAAAAGCACTTGGAGTTATCAAGGTAATAAAAATTTAGCTGTTTGTCCTAATTTTATTCATGTTTATGTTCATGAGCAAATATATACCCATAAAGAAATGTAAACAAATCATTCATCAATCTGCAAGTATATGTAGGTACTTATATGATAGTTTTAGCCTGACTGGAAGAAAACCTAGGTACCAGCAGCAGTAATCTCTGAACTCTTTATATTTTATAAAGTGTTCAGAGAGGCAGCCTGAATTACATAAATTTTATATTTTGGATTATGTAAACACAATTCTTCCTTTGGTATTTATTTTAAAGAAATGGTAACACCTGTCTGACAAGAATGTTTGTTTAGGTGAGAAACAGTTTTTTCTTGTATTTTCGCAGACACCTGAGAAAAATAGATAATATTGTTGCCTAGGGGAATAAAAGTTGATGAAACATAACCTAATGATGTATATAGATAGCAATAAGTCTGAAATTAAGATGATAATGTGTTCTGCATGTGTTCCTTGATTCTTTACATGAAGGTGAATGTAGCTGATACTAAAAAACAAGCAGTCTGTCAGTTGCATTTGGTTTTATTATTCTCATGCTCAAGAAATAAAATGTGGAAACTTCTGGTTCAGTTTCCAAACTCTCTCAAGGCCTCTAGGGATTGATTCTTGGCCATGTGGAACAATAACTTTGAATTGTCCTATAATGATTTTCCTCCATCAATTGCCCACATTCTCCAGCTAAGTTTCTTCAACCTGTTCTCCATGTATCAGGAGTACAATGTCAGCATTCTCAAACCTCAGAGCAAAGGGTTGCAGAGCAGAAATCAGGAGAAGGCAAGTTAATAGAGGCCAGTAGTCTCCAGAGGTTAAGTACTATGAGTAGTAAAATTAACATTTTAAGAGACATTTTTACCTCTAAGGTATGACATGGACTGGAGAAAAGTCTCTGATATCTTTTAAGTAGGAATACTGACCTTTGACAAAAATATTCTAAGACATATAGTTTTACTTTTTTCTCAATTTTATTTTTAGTCCTTGATTTTTTGATTAATTTCAGGACATTGAGACATACTGTCTTATCCTTTACCTTAATCTCCTGATCACTTACATCATAGCCCTATGTTATAGCTCTCCATTCTGACCCAAATTCCAAATGAAGCTTTGTGCTAAAAATTTTGTAAATCTTGCTCTTCTTCCTCTAGAGGTTTTTTCATTTCATGAAGTTCAAGGTAAAATCTTTCCATGCTAGCTTGAGAGAAACTAGCCTTTCACTATCAGCTTTAATGTGAAGAAGGCTAGAGTATTTCTGGCCAGTCAACTTGACTTTGGAGGAAGACAGTAAAGAAGAGTTTCTATCTAGAGATTTCCTCAGTCAATAGTACTGTGGATTCAAACTTCTTAAGAAGAAGCAAGTGTTCTAAGGCAAGAGGTCATTCTAAAAGACTTTAGTGACTTCCAAGTTTCTCTTCATCTACTCTTCCAGAGCTAATTAATAGAAGGTTTCAAACATATAGGCTGCTATTTAAATGTATTCTGTATTAACTTTAAGTAGCAGGAATTGGCATATGTATATATACATATACACACACATATATGTATGTGTATATATATATATATTTATTCTTAGTACTCTACAATTTATTTTTGATGAAGTAAATGGGTATTGCTAGTTAAGATGAGAGTTTTATTAAATAAATGACTAATTTTACTCAGGTAGTACATAATGAGTAAAGGAGAGAGTACAAAGAAGAAAGAGGTTACTGGCCAAATGAATTGAGTTTTCTCATCAAGGAAACACTAATCAGAAAACATGAATAAGGTAACTGTAATACAAGAGCACTCAATAAACATTTCAAAATGTATTTCTTGGTATAGTAGAATAGTAAAATGACCAATTAAAATGACATTTTCTGCTAATTCCAAAAAAAAGCCATTTCAAAATGAAATTCCATGCCATTATGGCCGGTATTATAAAAATTTTGGTTCAAGTCAGTAAGCAATTATCAGTTTTCTGTTATGTGACAGAAGCAGGCACTGGTAGTATCAAAGACAAAATGAGCAAGTCTTACTTTGAGCAATGCTCACATTCTACTGGGTAAATAGTACAGCTCATCATGAACATATTGATTTAAACATCATACAATCATGAAACAAATTGTGGGGCTCTCATTAATAGTATCCAATGACTGTCTTGGTGTCCCCTAAATTTAGGAATTTTACAGACCAAGAAAAGCATGAAAAGTGGTTCAGATTTCACTAGAAGAAAGATGTCAGTGGCAACATTACAAAGTTCATTTCAATCTTTATTATAGTAACCCTTTCCAAGATGTTTTCTTTCTTGTCTTATTAATTATAATATAAAGTAAATCATTTAATTATTTCCCAGTATTTCAGAATATTAGACTGCTGAGGGTGTTATCCTCTATGTTAACTTGTGTTGTACAGTGATATGGGTTTATAGAAGTATTGACCCCAGGACACATGCTAGAAGTTTTGCTTTAAAATAAAATTATCAATTTCTTTCCTCCTGTTTTACCTCTACCCTAAAAGTTAAATATGTGAGTGCAAGTGTGCATGCTGGTTCCCTTTTGTGTGTGCACGTTGTGGGGCGGGAGGAAGTTCATTTAATTAGGAGTTCTAAATAATGTAGTTTTACATAACTGAGGTTGTATTGTGGCAATCAGTGATAAATTCAGAAGGGGAGAGCAAGAGGTATGTGATCCAGAAACAAGTTACTTTAAAAAAAATTCTTCAGCATCTTTTTGAAAATACTTTTCTAATCCTCTTCTTTCCCCTTGTAGTCTGCTCAGGTAAGAAACGTCAGGTTAACTTCTCTAAGTTTTAATGTAGAAATGGCTCTTACGTGTTCCTTTACCGCCCACCTCACCCCCAGAGATAATGCTGTTAGTTTAAATTGATTCCAAAGTGAATATGCTGTGCAAGGTGATAAAAACCTCTGCAGTTAAGAGGGCTGCAAAATAAGTCTTCAAAAGATGGAAATTTTAACTTGTTCAATTAAACTAACACTTATTAAGGGCCTATTATTTGGGATCTAATTAAATTTAAAAAAAAACAACAAAATCTATGACTTCATCCATGTAGACAACTTCCAGACAAGACATAGAGAAAGCTCCCCTCCTGAAAAAATTGCCTATGATAATGATAGGTTAAATGACTTGCCTAGTACGTTACAGCTTATGTTTCAAAGGTGGGATTTACACCTAGCTTTTCTGAGGCTGAGACTAGGGATCTATCTACATTATAATTATCTCTCAATATAATTCATTTAAACAAAGAGTCTATTAATCAAATATTATTTAAGCACCTTCCATGTATCTGAAAATGTACTTGTTCTGAGAAGTAGTGTGGCATTAATGGATGAAGGGATAATGGCCTTGAAGCCAACAACACCTGAGTTTAGTTTTGGCTGCTGACATATGGAGTCGGAGTGACTCTGGGAAAAACAAATAACTTCTTTGTGCTCTAGTCAACTTTCTAAAACTATAAGATACAGAGATGGTACCAACCTACATTGCTGCAAGGAGTTTCCTGTGCTAATGAAAATGTTATTCTTTCTCTTCCAACACCATTTAACATTTTTGTGTGCTTGATGCCAAAGTTGTTGTGGTGGTGTTTGTCCTTCATTTTCAAAGAGGACCACGATATCAAGATGATGACATACCTTGCAGTGGATTTTAATTTGAGTGAGAGAGGTGCTGTTCAAGGTCACCAATCTCACTTTCTTTTCCTGAGTCATCTGGGTCTGGTGGCCTGATATTTATCAGGAAGACTGGAGATGACCCAGGATGCAATGTGAGACCCTGGCCCTTTCAGGCTAAGGTACTATGGTATTCTCACTTTGAGTGAGATACACCCATTCAATGAATAGGTTTCTTTAAGTTACTCAAGGGAAGGGCCCTTTAATCAAAAAAAGAAAATCAAACTGTGAGGGGAAGACTCAGGTTTCCTGAGTAAAAGAGAAACAATTACTATGTAGATGCCAAAGTGAAGATAAATAGCAACACATACACACAGCAGCACACACATACGTGTGTATGTATGTGTTTATACAAAAAAGATGATATATACAGGGGTTATTATTTATATGTACATCTATATATATATGTATTTATATTTCTATATAGGGATAGATAGGCTGACAAACTAGTTCTTGATCTCTCTCCTCCTAGCAACTCCTCTGCAACATGTATACAATGAAATTTCTCATTTAGGTGGCAGTTTCAACCACAAGGATCAAGCACACAGTCCAGGTCAGCATTGTGGCCAGCAACATTCTGGACTAACAGTGTGGTCTAAATCTAATTAAAATATAATTGGGAAACATGTAACAAAGTAAGCAAAAATAAAATCAAATGCAGACACTGTTCATTGGTTTTCTAAGTATAAACCCACAGGAATCCTTATGTACTGTCTAATGATCCAATTTCTATTTGAGTTTGACCCCACTGGTCTCTACTAAGTTGATTTATCCATCAGGGCACCTAGGGAAAACGTACATACATGAAGTCAGTAACTCTTATGGTTTATTCTAGCACATGGATTCTCTGTTGTTCTTGTAGTACTCAATTTATTAATGTGTCAGCAACTAATATAGGAAATGGCCTTTTAACTGCTGAACAACAGAAAAACAGGTCTTTAAATGGATACATTTAATAACAGATTCAATGCGATAATGCTGCATTAGTGTCTCTGATGAATGAATGGAAATCAAACTTTGACTATGCACAACTATAACACTCTCTATTGTAACCCTGAGAGTGCTTGCGAAAGGGAACTAGAACCTCAGGCATGGATGGCCCTTAGCACAGATGACTATCAAAGGTAGAGTCACAAAAAAAATTCAAGTAGAGGGAAGCAATAGAGGGTAGGCATGAAACTAGGGATAATTCAAGTTATCTCCCTACCTTGACATAAAATTCTATAAATATTATTTTGTGTGTGTGTGTGTAAAAGCATACACACATATACACAGATATGTATATATGTATTGTATATATACAGATATTTATATATGTATGTATATGTGTATGTGTGTATGTGTGCATATACATATATATACTCATATATATGTATATACACACACATACACACATTCCTGTGTATGTGTTTTTAAAGCATTATCCCAACTGGACTTGTGAGCTGATCTGACAATTTGTTCCTGTCATTTTGAGAAACAAGTTAATGGTGCTGTGGGGGATACAAAGACTTGAAATATTTAGTGCTTACACAATACTGAGACTATTACTCTGTTGGAGTCATTTTCACTGGACCTCCCCATTCTGGCCTTGGGTACCTGTATTCCCTGGGAGAGGAGGAATCTCAAATCAAGAACCTATTTGTCTGTGTATTAATAAAGTAGGGAGCAAGTCCAGTCACTCATATTAGAAAAGGTTCTGATAAAGACTGGCTCCAGATAAGCCTAGGTTATACTTTGTCTGACAGCATTTCTGAGGTATGCCCTAGCTCTTTTTTCTGTGTGAAATCCAGGAAAAGTAAGAACCCTCATGTAGGAGTTAAAACTTTTCTAATATTTATGCAAGTATTATTTTTAAAATAAATCATTACTGAAGATTACATGTGATGGTTACTAATTAAGATATCATCTACCTAAGGTATCTAGTATCCTAAATACTAAATTTAGATAAAATCTGTATCTCAGACCCCTTGGGCAGTTAGGAAAATCCTTCTCAAAGTAATGTTTTTAAATGCATAAGATAAAGTACAGAACATTAAAAACAAAACCAATAATGTCAAAATGTGGTTATCAAAAAATTTAATGCTCAGAAGTTTACAGACCTATGCTTAGATGATCAATTAAGTAATAGGCAAGAGCATGGTATTAGGGAAAGAAAGTAGTTTAGGAGTCAGAAGGCATGGATTCAAAAGTTGCCTTAGATGCCTCTGCGACCTTTGGCAATTTGCTTAACCTTTCCCAGTCTCAATTTCTTTACCTGTAAAATTAAGAGGTTGGATTTGGTGCCCCCTAAGATCCCTTCTTGTCTAAAGAGAAAAACAAATAGTATTATTTTGAATGTATACTAGATGTTTAAGACTTTCAATGGTACTCTATACTAAAATTTGAAAAATAGGCTTTCATTTTTTTAAAGGCAAAGGTGGGCATTATATACTACATTCTATGCTATCATAAATATTATTACATAAAAGCACCAATGTGCTTAGAATACATATTCAGATGCTAATATCTTGGTAATCCTACTAATACAGACAGGGTGATTCTCTTTTTAAATAAGATCTAATAATTAACTCTCTTAGAGTTCCTTAAATATAGAATTATAGAAACCATGAGGAATATAAATAGTACTAATTTCCTTGACTAAAACTTATAGTTGAAATTGTGATCAACAATACAGAAGCAAAGGATGACTCCCTTGGAACTATAATCGTGTGCATTAGATGTAGTGGCAAGAGCCCAAAATGTTAAATTGTAATTGATTACATGATGTTTTACAAAAAAATACTTCATTTTCAGGATTAATAAAGCAGCTTGAGAAAGTTTACCTTTTCCAGACAACTGGAGATAGTGATATTCATTTTATTATGTTAAAATAAATATTAGAATCAGGTGCAAAAATATATACATATATTATAATCATACATATATGCATATGTGTATGTTTTCACACACACATGCACTTAACACAAATCACTATTCTTCAACCATGTGGACAAAGATATTGTGTCTCAGGAAAAAATAATCATAGTAATATTTTGGTGGGGAAGGGGGTGACCAAGCACCAAAATAAGACTGAGAACAAATGAAGGAGTCTACAGACAAAGCTTTGACACTAAAAGTCATTGACTCAAATGCCTACTGAGTAATGTGCTTTCTGGATTCTTTTTGCTTTGTTTTGTTTGTTTTCGTGGCAATCAATTTATCATCATTACACTTTGAATAAAATTATTACAACCAGTGTCAATATTTTTTATGATTATTACCAAAAGGTAAATACACAAAACTTTTGGGAGTCAAGCACTAAAAACAGAGGAAAATATTCTCGAAAGAAGTGGCTTATCAGCAGAACCTTGAAGAGATCTAGGCTGTTGAAGAGGCAGAGGTGATAGGAAAATTAGTACAGACACAGCAGACAATGTACAAAAAGCACAGAGATAACAGATTGAATGCTGTATATGAGAATTGGCAAATAGGTCGGGTTGGCCAGAAAATAGAGTGCTCTAATTAGTCATATAAAACTTATGGTTGTTGTACTTCATCTTCGAAGAGAATCAAAGGGATATCACCATGATAAAGTGAAATTTCAGTGTGTCCAACTGTGGCTGATCAGACCAATATGAGCTTGGCATGCTCTACAACAGGTTGGGCACAGACAGTACATGTGAATCTTTGGGGTGGATATCCCAAATTTGTGCATCCTGTGTTTACTTTGTGCTGTCTCAATTCCGCTTTGCTCAAAGAGCACAGTACCCTTTCTGATGTAGGCATGCCATGCTGAGCAGTTCTGTGAGAGTGTCTCTCATGTGGCACGGTCACATCCAAAGTTCTTGAGGGAGATCTTGAGTGTCCTTGTATCATTTCTTCTGGCTTGTCTCATGTGAGTTCTCCATTAAATAATCTTTTCAGATCATACATTTGGATTAGAGCAATGTGGGCAGTCCATTGGAATTGCACTCTCTGAAACAGTTTGAATACTTCGCAGTTCAACTGGAGCAAGGATGGCAGTGTCTGGCACCTTATCCTGCCAGGTGATCCTCAGAATCTTTCAAAGACAGTTCAAATGGAAGCCGTTCAGTTTCCTGGCATGGCCCTGGTAGTCTGTCCATGTTTCACAAGCATATAACAATGAAGTCAACACAACAGCTCTGTAGAATTTCAGTTTGGTAGTCAGTCTAATACCTCTTCTCTCCCAAACTTTTCTTTGGAGCCTCCCAAAAACTGAGCTAGCTCTGGCAATTGTAAGGACTTATAATATGAAATCAGTCTACAAAGATAAATTGGAGCCAGACTATAAAGGAATTTAGATGACTTCCAGAGGAGTTTGTATTTTTATTTTCCTGAAGACAATAGGGATCCATTGAAACTTCTCCAACTTTGGACTGACACACTGAGGTCTGAGTTTAGGAAAATCAATTAGGCAGCTTTGGAAGATAAAATAGGAAGAAAATAGTTAGGTTCAGAGAGACTAATTAGGAGGGCATTATAGTAGTCCAAAAAAGAAGCAATAAGGAATTGGAATAAAGGATTATTATGTGTGGACAAAAAAGTAGGAGCATGAAAAACATTGAGGAGATAGAATTGATAAAACTTGACAATTGTTTGGGTATATGGTATGTGCAGGGAAGGAGATTTAGGAGAGTGAAGAGAAGAAATAACTACTCTATTGTGAATCTGGGATTCTGAAAGAACTACTCTCAATAGAAACAAAGAAGTAGGAGGAGGGGAGAATTTAAAGGAAAAGATAATAAGAAAAGTCTTTTATGTGTGCACTTCCAAATACTGATAGCACACTCAGGTAGAGATGTCTAGTAGATAGTTAGGGCTATGTTACTGGAATTCAGGAGAGGCATAAGAGGAGGGTGCATATTTAAGAGTCATACTTCCGTGATAGTTGAATCAATGTGAGGTTTTTACCAGTTCGGAAAGTTTATAGTTAAGAAAAAAGAACTCAGAACAGAGCTCTGCGGCACACCTAAACAGGGATGAAATTTTATTAAACAAGAAAATTAAAGGATTAGTTTGTTTGGTGGGATGAAAACTTTTCTTGATAAAGCAGGATAAAGGAAACCTGAAGAGGAGGAGACATTCTACAGTACTAAAGGGAGTGGTCAACAGTTTCAAATTCTATTGAGAAATAAGACAAATCAGGACAAAAAAAAGCACTGGATTTGGTCATTAAAAAAATATCTTCACTGTCTTTGGAAGCAGCAATTTGAGTGAAGTGATGAGATCAGAAGGCAATTGTAAAGGGTTGAGAATAAATGAGAGGTGAGAAAGTAGAAGCATGCCCCAGGGATGAGTGCTTCTTATGGTCCATTTTATCTGGGCCCTCTCCAGCCATGCTTTACTTTATTCTCTTTCCATTTTCTCCAAAACCACCTTGATGGCCAGACCAGAGAGCATGTCAGGAAAGACTTCAACTTTTCTGTTTTTCCCCACTTACCTTGATAAAAAGTATATATTTTGTCCCCTGTCCACCAAAACACCTCCAGCTTCCAGTCCTGGAAGAATAATCAACCAAATTAATACTATAGTATTTTACTCAGTAAAAAGAATATAATTATGGCAAAAAAATAACATTCACTGTAGGAAGTCAGTGAGTGTGTAAAAGAGATGCCCTTCCACATGATTATCTCAATTGATGCAGAAAAAGCTTTTGACAAAATGCAACACCCATTCCTATTAAAAACACTGGAGAATATAGGAATAAAGGGAACTTTCCATAAAATAATAAGCAGTATCTACCTAAAACCTTCAGCAAGCATTGTATGCAATGGAGATAAGCTAGAGGCATTTCCAATAAGGTCAGGGGTGAAACAAGGATGCCCATTATCACCATTATTATTCAATATGGTACTAGAAATGTTAGCGGTAGCAATTAGACAAGATAAAGAAATTGAAGGAATAAAAATAGCCAAAGAAGAAACTAAGTTATCACTCTTTGCAGATGATATGATGATATATTTAGAGAATCCCAGAGATTCAAGTAAAAAACTACTTGAAATAATAAACAACTTTGGCAAAGTTGCAGGTTACAAAATAAACCCACACAAATCTTCTGCATTCCTATATATTAGCAACAAAGTCCAACACCAAGAGATAGAAAGAGAAATCCCATTTAAAGCTAGAGTAGACACTATAAAATACTTAGGAGTTTGCCTGCCAAAACAAACCCAGGGATTATATGAACACAATTACAAGACACTTTTTGCACAAATAAAGTCAGATTTAAGTAAGTGGAAAAACATCAGTTGTTCATGGGTAGACCGAGCTAATATAATAAAAATGACAATTCTACCTAAATTAATCTACTTATTTAGTGCCATACCAATTAAACTATCAGATAATTATTTTCTAGAGCTGGATAAAATAATATCAAAATTCATTTGGAAAAACAAAAGGTCCAGAATATCAAAGGGACTAATGAAAAGAAATGCTTGGGAAGGTGGCCTAGCGCTACCAGACCTCAAATTGTATTATAAAGCAGCAATTATCAAAACCACTTGGTATTGGCTAAGAAACAGAGGGGTAGACAAATGGAATAGGCTTGGCACTCAAGACACAGTAGGCAAGGAATATAGCAACCTCCTGTTTGATAAACCCAAAGATCCCAGCTTCTGGGATAAGAACTCATTGTTCGACAAAAATTGCTGGGGAAACTGGTTAACTGTGTGGCGGAAATTAGGCATAGACCCATGCCTGACACCGTACACAAGAATAAAGTCCAAATGGGCACATGATTTAGGTATAAAGATTGATACCATGAATAAACTGGAGAAGCAAGGTATAGTGTATTTATCAGATTTATGGAGAGGGGAAGAAGTTTTTTCTAAAGAAACGATAGAAAGCATTATGAAATGCAAGATGGATAATTTTGATTACTTTAAACTGAAAAGTTTTTGCACAACCAAACCCAATGCAACCAAAATTCGGAGGGATGTAGTAAATTGGGAAAAAATTTTTACAGCTAAGCTCGGGGATAAAGGCCTCATTTCTAGAATATATAGAGAACTGACTCAAATATATAACCATCCAAGTCATTCCCCAATTGATAAATGGTCCAAGGATATGAACAAGCAATTTTCAGGGGAAGAAATCAAAGATATCTATAATCATATGAAAAAGTGTTCTAAATCACTATTGATTAGAGAGATGCAAATCAAAACAACTCTGAGGTACCACATCACACCTGTAAGATTGGCAAACATGACAGAACAAGAAAATTATAAATGCTGGAGAGGATGTGGGAGAGTTGGAACACTAATTCATTGTTGGTGGAGCTGTGAGATCATCCAACCCTTCTGGAGAATGGTTTGGAACTATGCCCAAAGGGCTACAAAAATGTGCATACCCTTTGACCCAGAAATATTGCTACTAGGATTGTATCCCCAAGAGATTATAAAAACGGGAAAGGGTCCCACGTGTACAAAAATATTTATAGCAGCACTCTTTGTGGTAGCCAAAAACTGGAAGTCAAGGGGATGCCCATCAATTGGGGAATGGCTGAATATATTATGGTATATGAATGTAATGGAGTACTATTGTGCCATAAGAAATGATGAACAAGAAGACTTCAGGGAGGCCTGGAAGGACCTATATGATCTGATGCTGATCGAAAGGAGCAGAACCAGGAGAACTTTGTGCACAGCAACGACCACAGTGTGTGAGAGTTTTTTCTGGTAGACTTGGAACTTTGTAATAACACAAGAACTTACTGAGAAAAAAAAAAATCCTAATGTCGGTCTTCTAAGGCAAAATACCTTCCACACTCAGAGAAAGAAATGTGGAAGTCACTTGCAGAATGTAGCAGATCATGTTTGTGTGTGGGTGGGTTTCAGTGTATTATGTGTTGATTTGTTATATGATTTCTTCCATTTATTTTAGTTCGACTACATAGCATGAATATAGTGAAAATGTGCTCAGTAGGAAAGTATATGTAGAACCTAAACAGAATTTTATGCTGTCATGGGTAGGGAGGGGGGTATTGGGGGAAGGGTGGGGGGATAAAATCTTAACTTTAAGGAAATGATTGTAAAACATTAAAAAAAAAAATAAAATTAAAAAAAAAAAAGAGATGCCCTTTTTTAAAATGTTAGGTGCAATGGGTCAAAGGTCCTAGTAGGATACAATGATGAGTAGTCGGTGATGTGTGATATAATGAGATATTGTGTGTGATATAATGAGAAGGTAAAACAGATTCATTATTATGTCATAATTTCATTTTTGAGAAAGATAGCACTACCCTCTTTCAGTCTCCCAGGTCCATAACATCAACATTATCATCTAGTCTTCACTTTCTCTTACCCTGCATATCCAGGCAGTTGTCAAATCTAGTCATTCTTGCCTTTAAAATAATTCTTGCTTCTGATTCCATCTCTCTACTTATAGAGTTACCAGATTTACTGAGGCTTTCAGCACCTTTTATTGCTGCATTGCAAGCTCCTTGATGGTGGGGGCTATCTTTTACTTCTTTTGTTTCCCTTTTGTTCAGCATAGTGCCTAACACATTGTTGCTCAGTTCATGCACAGTCTTGTACAACTCTCTGTGGTCCCACGGACCATACTGTGGGTGGGGCTTTCTTGACAAAGATATGAAAATAGCTTGCAATTTCCTTCTTGAGTAGATTAAGGTAAACAGGTTAAGTGACTTTCCAAGGGTCATACAGCTAGTAATTGGTCTGAGGTTGGATTTGAATTCAGGTCTTCCTGTCTCCAGGTCCAACACTGTATCTACTGAATTATCTATCTGCTTGCCTAGCACATAGTAGGCACTTAATAAATGTTCAGTGACTGATAGATTGTCTCCACAGCCTTCTAATTTGTCTCCTTGCATCAAATTTCTCACCACTACATTCTACACCCTGCTGTGAAGCCCCTTAAATCTGACATGTCATTCACCTATTCAGTTAACTCCAGTAGTCTCTTGCTACCTTTCATATAAAATATAGATGCTTCTATTTGCCTTATTTGCTAAAATGAGTTGTTGAATGGAAAGGAATCTTGTCAATTACTGCATCCAGGTAATCTCCTACATTTTAAGAATAAGGAAATTGAAGTCAGAAATAATAGAATGAGTTGCCTATGGTCACTGAGTACCTCTCTTGACACTCACTCCAGTGCTTTTTTTCCCCCATTTTATCTGGCACTAGCTATTTATCATTCAGTACTCCTGCGATGGTACCTGAAATTTCTGCCATTCAGTACTTCTTTGGTTTAAGATAATAAGCACAAAATAGAACAAATATTGATGCATTGGATTTGAAAGCATTCAAATAAATGTGTAGGATGAAACTTGAGAATGTTCTGTATTAATGGGATCTACACTGCTCACTTTTACCAGATTCACAATGCTAATTCATTGCTCAATAAACACTTGACCTCAATCTTTTCCCTTCATCAGTGTGCATTGTAATCAACTTAGATTATGTCAAACAATGCAATACTTACCTTTGTTCACTCACTGATCCTTCCCAGGGCAATCAATGTAACAAATGCTAACATATTTCACACAAAAAAGTCTTTGTCAATGTAGTTTGTGAAAGTCTGTTTCAGTCAGGATTTAAATTGGAGTCAGTTGACCAGGGATTGAATACTGGCTTTTATACTTATCAAAATTTGAAACCAGGGTTGAATCCCTTAACCTCTAAAAGTCTCATTTTGCCACTTCTAAAATAGATATAATAATTGCGTCATTTATTTCCTAGACCTATTGTGAAAAAAGTATTTTGTAACATGAAAACATTATATGTGTTTGCGTATGCATATATAAAATATCAATCTAGGGGTTGAATGGATTCATAAAGCAGTCAGCCAGTAAGAATTTATTATGAAGCTGCTCTATTTCAGGCTAGTTGCTGTGGATAAAAAGACAAAAATGAAAATCTCTGCTCTCAAGGAATTAACACTTTAGATAGGGAGACATTCATAATGCAATTAACTTCACATCTATTTCGAGGTAAATGTTTTGTTTCATGAAAGCATTGCATAGATGTAAAATATCATTCTGGGAGTTGAATGGATTCATAAAGCAATAAATCAATAAGTGATTATTAAGCACCCACTATGTGCCAGGCATGATGGTAGGTCCTGAGGAAATAAAGACAAAAATCAAACAGGCAAGTAGTGTAAACTCTATAAATGGAGATATGGATTACTGCTAAATTTACAAGACAAGTGATATAACACTCTACTAGTAGGTTTGTGACATGGATTCAAAAAAATTTTAGTCTCTATGAACTCTGCAAAATCAAGTATTACTTACAGTCTTGCAGTAAGTCTCTCTCATTCTCCAGTGTTGACCTCTAAAAACCCAGAAAATAATGTCCCAGAAAAATCCAGGAATAGTAGAGCCAGGAGAAATATGAGGTACAGCAATATTTTAGTCCAGGAGGCTTGAGGCATTAACAGGAAATTTACCCTTCACTCTGTTAGAGAGAGAGTGGTACAGAACTGGAGGTGTCCTGACAAGCCAGTGGCAAACTCTACTTCGGCCAACTGGCAGGAGATACTTAGCCCCAGAGTGGTGGAGTAGGCAAGTGCCAACACCAAAACCCACCAGTATGCCATGGTATAGGCAGGGAAACTGATAAGACTCCAACTCAGAAAACCATTATATGTGCTGGGAGTTGGGGGTGGGGGTTGGAGGGTTGACAGGAGTTCTCCTGCAGTGAAACCTTTTTATGCTTCAGCACAACTCCAGAAGGGAGACATCCTCCAGTAACTGAATACCTGAGTGAGAAGGCATCTTCCAGGGGCCAGACCACACACTCTTCTTTTGTGTAGCCCCAAAGAAAAGCAGAAATATACCACCTGGACTCAGCATATGCCAGCTACCACTACTAAGAGCCCAGCTTAACACCATGGAAGCTGCCAGATCGTTACAACCTCCAACTGCTAACACTTGATGTCCTGGCATTCAAAGCTGGTGACCAGACCATGGAACCCACAGCACAAGAAACTGAGGACATAACCCTCTGTATTTCATCAGGAGAGTTCAATTTTAAAAGGCAGGGCACAGCAAATATCATAAGCAAAAAAACCAGAAATGGACAATCTTTCTATGGGAACAGGGAAGATCAAAATATAAATTCAGATGAGATCACACTGTCAATATACACATGTCTGAGAACTCAAAGGGCAATATGAACTGGTCTCAAGATCAAAAAGCTTTCTTAGAAGGGCTCAAGAACAATTTTAAACGTCATATAAGACAGGTAGAAGTAAAATTGAGAAAAGACATGCAAGGGATGCAAGAAAGAATAAATAGCTTGGAAAAGGAAGGGCAAAAATTGACTATAGAAAACAGTTACTTAAGTAGAATTGGCCAAATAGAAAAGGAGGTACAAAAGCTAAACGAAGAAAACAATTTGTTAAAAATTAGAATAGGGCAAATGAAAAATCAAAAGAATGAAAAAATTGGAGAAAAAGGAAAATACCTCATTGGAAAAACACCTGAACTGGCAAATACATCCAGGAGAGACAATTTAAGAATTATTGGTCTACCTAAAAAGCCACGATCAAAAAAAAAAAAAAAAGATTCTGGAAAGCATCTTCAATAAATCTTCAAGGAAAATCACCCTGATATCCTAGAACCAGAGAGTAAAATAGTCATCAAAATAATCCATTGATCACCCTCCTGAAAGAAATCTCAAATTGAAAATGCCAAGGAATAGGATAGTCAAAAATCCAGAATTATTAGAGCAAGTAAAATACTGGAAACAGCCAGAAAGAAACAATTTAAATATCATGGAAGCACAGTAAGAGTTAAGCAAGACTTTCCAATTTCAACATTAAAAGACCAGAAGTCTTGGTATATTCATCTGTAAGGCAGAAGAGCATAGATTACAATCAAGGATCAACTACCCAGTAAAATTAAATATCATCTTTCAGGGGAAGAGATTGACACAATGAAATAAAGGACTTCCAAACATTTCTGATGCAAATACCACAGAATATTTGATCTTCAAACACAAGACTCAAGACCATAAAAAGGGAAACAGGAAAGAAATAAAAAATAAACACGTTATTCAATAATGCCAAAGTTTTTACATTCCTACATGGGAAGATGATGCTTGCAATTCTTAACAGTGCCCTTATTATCATATTTAGAAGTGCTATAAATAGACCAAGAGTGTGGATATAAGTTGATTTTAATGGGATTATAAATCTAATTGAGTGGTGAAAAGAAATTGAACTGGGAGAAGAGGAAAAAAGGAGGAAGAAAAGGATAAATTACATCACATGAAGAGGCACAAAGACCTCTTAGAGTAGAGGGAAAGAAGAGAAGGAGATAGAATTGTTTGTACCTTGCTCTCATTGGATTTAGCTCAAAGGGGGAATAATAACATATTCAATTAAGTATAAGAACACAGCTTAATGTATAGAAATTGTTAGGGGAAAAGGAAAAGAAAAGGGAAAAGGTGAGAAAGAAGGCAGGGAAGTTTGAGGGAGGCAGAAGTCAAAAGCAAAACTCCATGGAGAAGGAAAGGACAGAAAGTAGAGAGGAATGCATAAAGGGGAGAAAGAGGATAGAGAGAAAGAAACAGTTTATAATCATAATTGTGAATGTGAATGGTATGAACTCTAGTAAAATGGAAGAGCAAAGTGGATTAAAAGCCAGAATCACTTCAATATGTTTTTTTTTCTTTTTTCTTTTTTTTTTCAAGAAACACATTTGAAGCTGAAAGATGCGTATAGAACAAAAGTAAAAAGCTGGAGTAGAATGCATTATAATTCACTCAAAGCAAAAAATAAAAGAAAGAGCAAGGATAGCAATCTTGCTCTAAGACAAAGCACAAGAAAATATAGAACAAATCAAAAGGTATAAAGTATGCTAAAAGATACCACAGTAATATCTGAATGCATATTGAAGTATAGTATTTGCATGAAAATGTAAACAGGAGATATCATAAGGGACTTACTTTCATACATGGAAAGACAATATTTTTAACTCTTGAACCTTTTCTTAGTATTTTAGGTAGTTGAAGGGATCATACATACATAAATACATACATATATATATACATATACATATATATATATACATACACATATGAGGGCACAGGATGAGTTGAATAGGAAGGGATGATATCTAAAAAGTAATATTTGTGAGAGAGAAATATATTGGGAGGAGAAAGGGAGAAATAGAATTGGTAAAATTATCTCTCATAAAGGGTGCAAGAAAAAGTTTTTTCAACGGAGTGGAAAAGAGAGGAGATGAGAGGGAAAAAATGAAGCTTACTCTCATCACATTATACTTCAGGAGGGAATAACATGCACACTCAATTTGGTATGAAAATCTATTTGATACTACAGGAAAGTAGGGGAGGAGGGACTAAGTGGGGGGGGAGATAGAAGAGAGGACAAATGAAAGGAGGGATTAATAAGAAGTAATCCCTTTAGGGGAAGGACAAGGTCAAAAGAAAGAACAGAATAAATAGGTGGTAGAATAGGATGGAGGGAAGTATAATTAGTTTTTTGCAACATAACTATTATGGAAGTCTTTAGCAAAACTACACATATTCTACATATATAGCTTATATTGAGTTGCTTGCCTTCTCAGTGGGGATGGGAGGGGAGGGAGGATTGGAGAGAATTTGGAGCTCAAAGTTTGAGGAATGAATGTTGAGAATCATTTTTGCATACAACTTGGAAACAAGAAATACAGATATAGAATATATAGGGATATAGAAATCTTTCTTGCCCTACAAGAAAAAAGAGAAGCCATGGATAAGGGAAAGGAGAGGTGTGATACAAGGGAGGGCAGATTGGGGAAAGGGGTAATCAGAATGCACCATGTTTACAGGTGGGCAAGGGGAGAGATGGGGAGAAAATTTGGAACTCAAAGTATTGTGGAAATGAATGTGGAATACTAAAAAGAAATAAATTTCAACAAAAAAATTTCTAGTTTAAGTGCATATTCTGTTTTAGTTTGCACTTCATTGTAATAGTATACAATTTGTTCTCAGTGATCTGTGATTCTTTTGAATGCATCATTTAAAATATAACCACTATGTTATTCAAATTATGTCATGTGGTATTTATTAAAAACCTATTGAATTGAATTGAATTGACATGTCAGGAGTTTTAGTACTAATGAATTCAGGGACTCAGAGAGGAGAGACTAATGAAATCTTATGCCTTGCAGAATACAAATAGTTCATAAAATTCATAGAAAGTATTTTTGGCATAGTACATAGTGTCCTAGAATAATATTATATATAAGCCTATGTGGATCGACCTATATTATATCTAATGGTCCACTACACAGTGAAAGTGAAAATTATTAATTTATCTTTTTAAAAAAATATGGAGTAAAACAATCCTTTTCATAACATGGTTCAATAAATAAACAAGATGATTGCACATGAAACTCAAATCTACTGTGCACATCTTGCTAATTCTTTCAAATATACAGCAAAATTATCACACAAATTTCTTTCCTTCCCTCCTTCCAACCCTAGGGATGGCTACCATTAGACGCAAATAGGTCTGTGTGTGTATAAACATATGTACACATACACATACATGTGTGTGTATAATTATCCTATATATGCTTCTATTTATTGGCTATTTCTCTGGATGCAGGTGATGTCTTTCTCCATATGTCTTTTATAATTAATTTGGGTATTTGTAATAGTCAAAATAACTTATTCACTCAAAGTCATACTTAAAATGTTCTGTTAGTTGGTACAATGTTCTCTTGATTCTGCTCACTTCTTTATTATTTCATTCAAGTCTTTCTATGTTTTGTAGTTTTGCATCACAATCACACACCACAACTTGTCAGCCATTTCCAAATTGCTGGGCATCTCTGCAATTTCCAGTTTTTTACTATCACAAAGAAAGCTGCTATATATATTTTGAAACATCTCGGTTCTTTTCCTTTCTCCTTAATCATCTTTCTAATGTATTTTTAAGAAGCAAATGGTTGTTGCCTGTATACTAGTAACCTTAATGTCTTGAGAGAGACTATTAGGATCAGAAAGGACTTTCCTGAGAGACAGGGAAAATTAACTGTCATGCTTAAGAAAAACAAAAACAAAACAAAATCCAAATTGATGATATTGCTTAGGATCAGAGGTGTCAGACTCTCTGTGCTGCAGCAAGTGTCATCTAGACTAGGTTAAAATTTATACAAGAAATTTTTAACCAAATAAGCTTTAAATATTTTGTAAGTGAATATCCAGTTGAAGGGATCTTTTTATTTTAATTTGATATCATACCATTAGTAGGTTTTGAAGGTTTTCCTTTTCAGAATTCTTGAGAGACTTTTAATATCCTGAGACAGCTGAATAGTATCATTGTATTTTTAGAGTAGAATAGCAGCTGCAGTCAATGTTTAGAGATAATATTACAATATTGCTCACCGTGATCAACTGATAGAATATTTAAATATGTCTTTGTATTATTTGGTACATTCTTACCAAATTGTATAGCCAGTAACATCAAAACTTAAAAAAAAAATCCATTGAGACCAAAGAGTTTGAATACAGAGAAAAGCTAACTTATACGAAAGAAAATTTTTTCTCTGTTTTATTTTATAAGCTGTGATAGATGTGGGAATGTATGTTTTAATTAATTTTTGAGAGTATATAAGATCATATCCTTGGTTGTCTTCAAACCAAGGTAGATACCATTTAAGAAATAATAATTGCAATTCAAGTGACTTGCTGATGGGTAGAGTTTGGTATGGTACAGCTTACCAGACACCACTATCACCTCAGCAACAATGTATGACACGGCTCTGACCTAACAATGTTACTTGGTCACTGTATGGACTCTTAGAAATTAAGAAATAGAACCCAAGTCCTTCAAAGTCAAATAGTTCCATCCTTACCAGGGCCTATGAATTTCACTCATAACGTGTCTTAAAATCTATCAAACACATTCAACATCTAAAATGATAAAGGATTTATTTTCTTACGAAACAGCACTTTAAACATTCACATATTTAAAGGTTGTTAATAATGTTTTTTATATTAACCTGAATAGCATCGTCTTCTATTTCTATTTATTGAACTCAGTTCTATCCTCTAGATGGAGCAGAAAAAAGATCAGAATCCCTCTTCCACATGAGAGTACTTAATACAACTTAAAAATAGCTATAACTCTCCCTTTTTCCACTCCTCAGCCATTCTTCTTTTTTAGTTTCCCCAACCTTATTTATGCTGTCATTTATTGACAATTTAACCTTGCATTTTTCCTGGTAAGGTTTTTATAGCCAGAAGGGGAAGAGTTGAAAGAGATTCCCGATGACAAATATTTTATATTGGTTTTATTGACCTCCTAATGGTTCAATAATTTGATTTCTCTTCAAAGGAGAGATTCCAAATCCTCAGAAAGTTTGAAACTCAGCACATTTTTGAAAGTCTATGAATTTTATGCCATGGATTATAAATATTGTAGACATAGGAATAGAGACATGTTAGCATACCTTTTACTTCTACTGCTTGAATTATTGAATTCTCACCTGTAACAGAGAACCATAACTAAACTAGAATCATAAAGTTTAGGAGAATCAAGGGATACTTTGAACTAAAGCAAAGAACATATCCATAAAATAAAACAGTGTTTATTTCAAGCATTCTTCCCTTGATTCTCCTCCATAGTAAAGTAGCCTAATTCTAGAAACTTCTCATTAGTCAGATTATTCTCTATGGTACGTTGACCCAGCGGTGAAGTAAATGGGATTTCAAACTCCTGGGTAGAGTATCATCAACAAGGAAAACTACAATTCTTGTTTTATTTCTCCCCTAAACTTGTCATATGCATCGCCCCCCTTCATGGACAGTTTCATGCATTTTGATTAATTCTGGAAAACCATATGGATGTTGGCCATGGAATGTTTTATAACACTGTGTGATTTACTCAGCAATTACTCCATATATTGCTTTCTGCATTGTACTTATTAATTGTCACTTCTATTGATAGGCAATTTGGTACTGGAACAATAGGTCCATTAGATTGTAAGCTTCTTAAGGGCAAGGACTCTTTTTTGATGCTTTTCCTATCTTCAATGCTTACCACAATACCTGACATTTAGTGGGGACATAATAAAATTTAGTTGATTAAATGATTATAAAGACTCTGAAAACTGGGGAACTACACTAAAATTCCAATCCCAGTGGCTTTGAAGTTAGCCCTGGTGTAGTATTTAGCAGTATGGTAGCTTTTCATTACGATCTGGAAATCCATTAACATAAAATTCAGTGTAAAGTCAGGGTTGGTTTCTGTCTTTTTTTTTTTTTAATTGATCAAGGTAAACATAATAGAGACATATTGATAGTTGACTTCATTAAAACTCAGTCTTTTAGAGGCTTGTGGAGAAATCCCTAAATCTATTTTCCATGAGATTGATTCTCAATTTCTCCAACAATTCTATGAAACAATACATAGTTTGGGTTATTGGCCTAATCAAGCACTTTACTATTAATTTTATTTTCTTCTCTATGCTGTGCATCTAATTTATTCCACTGATTGCATTTTCAAATTATAGCAAATTTTCTTGATTATTGCTTTGTAGTATAGTGTATATCTGGTACTGAAGAGTTATCTTCCTTCCCATTAGTTTTCATTATTTCCTTTAGAATTCTTGATCATTTCTTTCTTCAGATGTAGAAAAGTACCATAGCCAGTAAAGAAATGTTCTATTTAGGAAGATGAAGAAAGGCCTTTTACTGGAGGTGGGACTTTAGCCAATACTTCATTGAGGCCTGGGAGCAGTGGTAGAGATCAAAGAGAAAATTCCAGGCATGGGGAACTTCTAGTAAAAATGCTTGGAACAGTAAGGAGGGTTAAAGGGCACATACCCTTTATGAGGGAAGTGAGGTGTAAGAAGGGGCCTGGTTATGAAGGGCTTTAAAAGCTAAACAGAGGATCTTATATATGATCATAAAGGTGATAGGGAACCACTTCAATTTATTGAATAAGAAAGCATGGTCAGACTTGTAGATCACTTTGACAGTTGAAAGGAAGATGAACTGAAGTAGAGGGAGATTAAACAGGGAGACCTACCACACTTCTAGAAAAGGCTGTAAATCATCCATCCAGTCCAGGACCATACATGAAAGGTGCCAGAAACTTGTGGAGCTCTTAGCAGAGAACTTTCAAGGTAAGATGAGTTCCCAGTGCATCAATAGCTAGAACTTATATAGAAGAAAGTGCTAGACTAGCACCTGACAAAGTAGGCAGGCTTCACACACCTCTCCCTCAGAAATAGAAAGGTCTATATAGCCCACAGTTTTATCCTGCACTTCAGCTAAAGGGAAAGAGAAGATCAGACAGAGACCAGGAAATATATCACCAAGATATATCCAAAACAGTTACTATAGGTGGGAACAAGCTAGTGAAACATAGGGAAAGCAAAGTTCCTGAAGGATTTCAGGAGACCTTCTCCTAATGCAATCTATAACTTCTGTTTGGGGAATTCTGGGCAAGGTAGAGAACCATCTCCTAGTCCAAGACTGTTCAAAAAGTAGACATAAAAGGGTTCAAGACCAAAACCTAAGGTAAGGCACCAGGTGACAAAGTTGAAAGCTAGGGATTCCTGTAGAAACTGGGGCCTTGTCTTAATCAGGAACAAGCATGATCTGATTAGTCCATTTATGAGCATAGGTGGGAGTAGAGTCTTATTCAAGAATAGTGTCTCAATTCTCAATCTATAAAATAAAAGATATATATATATATATATATGTGTGTGTATTATATATGCATATATGTTATGTATATTTACAAACATACCTATATACACATATGTGTATATGTTCATGCATTTGTAGAGACACATATATGAATATATAAACAGAAAAAATATCTGAAAACAATGAAAAATACTATGGACTGAGAAAAACCCAAAAGGTAAAATCAGCAGAAAAGATTAACTCCAAATGAGTCCAAGTAGGTCCCCAGAGAAAAGATTTACTTAGCCAAAAGGTCTACATATCTACCTGGATGAAATGAAGAAGATAATACTGTATATATATATATATATATATATATATATATATATATATATATATATACATATATACATATATGTGTGTGTATTATTTATAATATAATATGTATGTTTTACATATATACATATATAGTTTAAATAAGAGGTATGGAAGAAATAATGGTAATAAAATTAATAGCTTAGAATATAATACGATAAACCTCATCCAAGAAATAGATTCCATGAAAATTAGAGTGGACTGAATAGAAAAAAAAAGACAGGAAATATTATAGAAAATTAAAAGATTGGGAAAAAATATAAAGTACACAATATAAAAAATCTGACCCCAAAAACAAATAAAGAGAGCTTATCTAAGAATAATTAGACTGCCTAGAAAACAAAACAAAATTAAAAAAAAAAACCAAAATTTGGTTTTTCACTGTACATATTTTCTCTTTGTCCCTACCCTAGGAACCAAGTAGATTTCTGGTGGCTTTTCTGCCCACTGCCACCATCCTTCCATCCCATATCCATGTTTGAACTTGGGCTATTCCACATAATTAAATGTAAAATATTTTCATTAGACTAATTGGCATTCAGAGGACTGAGAAAAAAATATTTCTTGATTAGGTTGGAGGAGGTGAGGATTATAATTCTGAGGGAAAAAATAGTGTTCAGAGAATCCTATTCCCCATTAGAAGTCTGCATGATGCTGCCCAAGAGAAGATAGGGTTATTTCAGTCCAGTATTTAAATCATAGACAATTTGTGTGTGAGGGTATGTGAGGGCGGAGGAGGTAGAAAAGCAAGGTGGGGAAGAGAAGACATAGGAGAGGTTCTAACCTTTTATGCATTATAAATACCTTTGGCAGTCTAGTGAGACCTATATACCCATTCGCCACATACATATATAAAATACAGAGGAAAACAAGAATCAGTGAACATAAAAATAGAGGTGTCCATTAACTCTGTGTGAGACCCTGAATTTAAGAACATACGACTTACAGGTTTCCCTTCTTTCTGTGTGTCTATCTCTCTCTGTTTCTGAGTCTGAGTCTGTCTCTCTTACCTCTTCTCTTTCTCTGCTTCTGTCGCTTTGTCGCTCAGTCTCTGTCTCTGCCTTTCTCTGCATGTATCTCTCTGTCTCTTTCTCATTACCTGATTCTTTTCCTTCTTACTTTATCTCTTCTGCTTGGCATTTCTCTGGTTCATTTAGTCCCTTTTTCCATTTTTTTTTTTTGATGGACTCAGAGGACTGGGCTTTGATGGAAACTTTCATAGCTCCATCGTTGTGATGATTTTCCCTTGGTCACAGGGCTGATAAACATTAGAATCAATACTGAGATCCCAATCCTCTGAATCTGTATTCTTTCCAATAGTCATGCTGGTTAGTTAATGTTTCAACAAGATCTGCTTGCATGTGTTATAATAATTAGGAGAAAATAGAGTCAATTGAGATATGACATAGGAAAT
This sequence comes from Bettongia penicillata ogilbyi, assembly GCA_023548195.1. NCBI lineage: Eukaryota > Metazoa > Chordata > Mammalia > Diprotodontia > Potoroidae > Bettongia > Bettongia penicillata. Next base: position 5,469,120 of record JAJHZJ010000242.1, on the reverse strand, counting down.
TTTAAATGATCACAGTTTAAAAGGGCTAAGATGTTTTTTCTTTTCCTTTTTGCTTGTTACTTTTCTTTAGGAAATCCTTTACAGTTGGCTTCAAGATTTATAATTGCCTTACTTGGATCCTAGACATAATTTGGGATTATCACTGAAACAGGCCAACTGATACTGCGGTAAGACAAATGGTTTCTAATGTTTATTTCACTGCTTAGTGGTGGGAGAAGTGAACCGTTTTAGTTATTGTTTTATGCTGTAACTTTTATGTGTAGTTTATTTCTCATGAAAATTATTATAATTATGTGCATAGGATCATAAGAGTTTATCAAGTTCTTGATTTCAAAATAAGAAGGTGAGGGAAAATCCCCTTCCTTTCTAAAATGTGATTATTTTTCTTTGTGTCCAGAAAATAATTTAGGTTAACTTCAATTAAGGCTAAATATATATTTTGTCTAGACTTAAGAAAATGAAGGTGAAAATAAAAATGCAAGGTAAAGTTAAACTTGTGGTCTTGCTTCCTTTCTTAAAAAAATTCAGAAAGTGGATGGCTAATTTTTACTAGAACACCACTGGTTCCTTCCATATTAATCCTACCTCTAATTAAAAATTGTTTTTTTTCCTGTATATAAAGCTTTAGGATGAAAGTTATTTAATTGGACAATTTTAATTGACTTATAGTGACTTGACATCTCATGAACCCCTCTGCGTTATCCCAAAATATGTGTTTAATTAAAAAAAAATTAGGCAACTTTACTAAGGTGAAAAAATGGCACTTATGAATCGATGGCGTTGTCCATGTATTTATATAAGACATTAAGATATTTGTATATGCATGTACATATACACATGTTATGAATTTGATGCACATGGATATGTACATATACATGTAAGTTCATATATAATATACACACATGAATTATATATAATATAAAAATATATGTATATGTGTATATCTACGTGTGTATAGAATGAGAGAGACAAAGACAATAGAGAGGAAAGAAAAAAAGGAGTGATGGAATGAGATAAGGAAGGAAGAAGGAATTTTATTGGTTGGACTTCTGCTTCCAGCAATAGATATTTTAAATTTATAATATTTCTTTTTTCCCTTTTTTCATTTGAGCCTACAAATATTTTTTGTCTGCTTGCTAGTTTTTCCAAAAGAATGTTATGTAGCAGCCTGGGTGGGAATGGGCTGTGTTATTGCTTTTAGCATGTTTGGGCTGCATTTGTCAGCTGGAGGCTTGTCAGTTGGGAACTATCTACATTATTGTTATTATCATTATTGTTACTCTGTAGATGAGGACATGATATTAGAATGCTTATCTGAGATATTGTCATTCATGAAATGTTATGGACATTTATTCTTAACTATACATTAGAAACAGATTAAGCAATATTCCAAGTTAGTTACTACAAATTTCAGCAAGTGCCATCTGATTTAAGGAGTTAATTTTAAAATTTCTGGATAGAGACTCCTTGCATTTTCACCGGCTGTTCCCCATATCACTTCCGAATGTAGATTTTTCTCATTTTGTTCTCCCCATCTTAAAACAGAACAAACCCGTATCCCCACTGCACTTCTAGACCTAATGAGAATAGTGAAGCAATATGTTTCTAAGGGACAAATTCTCATCTCCTCTAAAACTCAGGTTATCTTTTTTTCAAACAATTTTTTGTAATGAAGATGATGATGATAGTGATGAAGACAACTTGAGCTTTAATAGTTTTTTGTTGTAGTTTTGTTTAACATACAGGAAAGAAATATGTAAATTGTCAATTATTATTTTGTTCTTTATTCTGTTTTCCATGTGAATACCAAAGAAAGCATCCCCCCTTTGTTACTTCTATATTTCTTACTTGGCTATAGGAGCAATTTATGTGAATTTCTCATTGACATCTTAACTAAACATTGGAAAACCTATCTGAGACTTTCCCTTAGCACTGAAGTGGTTGTAATATCAATAAGAGCCCTGAGCATTAGGGAAACCAAATTTGCCTATTACTGCATGAACTGGGCATTCTATTGTCCCATCTTCATTCTTTCCATAGGCTTTTTGCCCTTCAATTCTCTAACTATTTTCATGGTCAGTACTAAGATCCCTGTTTTAAAAATATTTACTACCTTCCCTTGTTTTTAGTGATTTCTCTTTCCTTAAATAACCATATATGTATGCATGTATATATGTATATGTAAGTATATAAAATTTCTTATGTTACATTTTCTCTCATCCTGTAGAATATAAACTTCTGGCAGATGATAGTATTTCTTGATAGTTTACAAATTGAAAATGCTCAAATCAATGATACTGGAATATTAATTGCTAGAAATAAGCAACTCACCACATTTTAATCAAATGGTTCTCAGAATATCAGCATCATAAAATATTACATAGAATGTGATATGTAGAAGTAATCTTTTCCATTCAGTGACATTCATATATATATATATAGTTTATTTATCCCCCATCCCATATATATATGTATAAAATTTGAATTCATATTTCAGAAAGTAGAAATGAAGTATAGTGCCAAAAAAAATCACATGAATATTTAGTTTTCTGGTATACTTGTGGAATAATGCATTCTGGAGAAATTTATCCTCCCAGTAACAAGTATCAAACCTAATGATAAATAAATAAAATAATCATTTTATTGAAAATATTCTGCAATTGTGGCTATATAAAACTTTCATTAAAAGAGTATATCAAAGATAATTTGAAATTTCTTTATTCTTTTTTAAATTTGTTTATTTATCTTTAGTTTTCAACATTCATTTCCACAAGATTTTAAGTCCAAATTTTCTCCCCATCTCTCTACTCCCCCTGCCCCAAGACACCATGCACTGTGATTGCCCTTTCCCCCAATCGGCCTTCCCTTCTATCACACCCATTCCTTTCCTCATGCTCATCTTCTCTCTTTTCTTCTAGGGCCATATAGAATTCCATACATCATTATCTGTATTTCTATTCCCAGTTGCATGCAAAAACAACTCTCAACATTCATTCTAAAAACTCTGAGTTCCAACTTCTCTCCCTTCCTCTCTACCCACCCATCCCCACTGAGAAGGCAAGCAATTCAATATAAGCCATATATGTGTAGTTATGCAAAAGACTTCCATAATAATCATGTTGTGAAAGACCAACTACATTTCCCTCCATCCTATCCTGCCCCCATTTATTTTATTTTCTCTTTTGATCTTATGTCCCTCCAAAAATGTTTACATCTAATTACTCCCTCCTCCCATTTGTCCTCCTTTCTATCATTCCCCCATCCCACTTAGCCCTTCTCATCTACTTTCCTGCAGTGTAGGATAAATTTTCATATAAAATTGAGTGTGTATGTTACTCCTTCCTTAAGTAAAATGTGATAAGAGTAAGCTTCACCTTTTCCCTCTCACATTCTCCCTTTTCCCCTCCATTGAAAATATTTTTTCTTGCCTCTTTTTTGAGAGATAATTTACCCCCTTCCATTTCTGCCTTTGACCTCCAATATATTTCTCTCTCACCCCTTAATTTTATTTCTTAGGCATCATCCTTTCCTATTGAACTCACCCTGTGCCCTCTATCTATCTATCTATCTATCTATCTATCTATCTATCTATCTATCTATCATCTATCTATCTATCTATAATTCCTCCAACTACCCAAATACTGAGAAAAGTTTCAAGAGTTACAAATATTGTCTTTCCATGTAGAAATGTAAACAGTTCAAGTTTAGTAAGACCCTTATGATTTCTCTTTCCTGTTTACCTTCTCATGCTTGTCTTGATTCTTGTGTTTGAAAAGTTGAATTTTATATTCAGCTCTGGTCTTTTCATGAAAAATGCTTGAAAGTCCTCTATTTGATTGAATGACCACTTTTTCCTCTGAAGTATTATATTCAGTTTTGCTGGGTAGATGATTCTTGGTTTTAATCCTAATTCCTTTGACTTCTGGAATATCATATTCCAACCCCTTGGATCCCTAAATGTAGAAACTGCCAGAACCTGTGTTATCCTGATTGTATTTCTACAATAATCAAATTGTTTCTTTCTGTCTGCTTGAAATATTTTCTTCTTGATCTGAGAACTCTGATATTTGGCTACATTGTTCCTAGAAATTTTTATATTCAGATGTCTTTCAAGAGGTGACTGGTGGATTTTTCAATATTTATTTTACCCTCTAGCTCTGCCTTGATAATTTCTTCAAAGATGATGTCTAGGCTTGTTTTTTGATCATGCCTTTCAGGTAGTCTGTAATTTTTAAATTTTCTCTCCTGGATATATTTCGCCCATCAGTTGTTTTTTCAATGAGACATTTCACTTTGTCTTCTATTTTTTTATTCTTCTTTTATAATTTCTTGATTTCTCACAAAGTCATTACCTTCCAACTACTCCATTCCAATTTTTAAAGATCTTCTTCAGTGAACTTTTAAACCTCCTTTTCCATATGAATAATTCTGCTTTTTAAAAGCATTCTTCTCCTCATTGATTTTTTGGGCCTCTTTTGCCATTTGAGTTTGCCTATTTTTAAAGGTGTTATTTTCTGCAGCATTTTTTTCAGATCTCCTTTAGCAAGCTGTTGATTCACTTTTCATGATTTTCTTGCATTGCTCTCATTTCACTTCTCAGTTTTTCTTCCACCTCTCTTACTTGATTTTCAAAATCCTTTTCTTTAATTTTTTTAAGGGTTTTGGATGCAAAAGCCTTGACCAAGATGCAGAAGCATCCTCTGATGGTATGCTTGGTTCTTCCTCATCTGAAATGATGGAAGAAAATACCTTTTCACCAAGAAAGTAAACTTCTGTAGTTTTATTTTTCCATTTTGGGGGCATTTTGCCAGCCTGTTACTTGACCTTTGAGTCCTTTGTCAAGTGGAGGGTATATTTTAGGGTCCTGTAAGTTCTCAGCTCCTCCAAGGTGATACAATCAAGGGAAAGGAGTTTATTCCTCTCCTGACCTCTGCTCTGATCTGGAAGCAACCATAAGTTTTTCTGCCCAGGAGCCTTTCCAGAGCCTCCACCAGCTCCACCATGCCAGTGCTCTTCCTCACTCCAGGACCACCACCCAGTACTGAGACCCAGATCAGTGGCTGAATTCCCCCAGGGTCTTTAGGCCTCGAGCTCCTAAAATGAGTGTTGTGCTGCAGTGGCTGGGCTGCCCTGGGGTCGGGGCTGCTCCCTTCTCACCCAGGTGAAAGAGCTTTCTCACTGATGTCTGAAGCTGTCTTTGGTGTTTATCAGATGAGAAATCTGGGAACTGTTGTTGCTGCCCAGGATCCATTCCCTAAAACCAACTCCAGTCGTGCTGCACCATGCAGCCAAGATTAGGATGTGCTCTGAGCCCAGTGTGATGGACCTTTACTTATCAGCCTTCCAGGCCGCCTTGGGCTGGAAATCTCTTTTACTCTGTCATTTTATGGCTTCTGCTGCTCTGGAACTTGTTTTTAGAGTCATTTGTACAGGTATTTTATGGATTATTGGAGTAGAGCTAGAGCAGGTCGGTCCTTCTACTCTGTCATCTTGGATCTGACCCGCTGAACTTTTCTTTAAGACTCAGAATTACCTTTTATGACTCATTTTCCTGTGTTTATATGTAGTTGTAGATGTAGACTATGAAGGGCAGTGCTGTTAAACTCAAATAGAAATGGATTCCTGAAGGTTATATATTGACTTAAGAAAAACAAACAAAATTATCTGTAATGTTTTTTTTTATTTTTTTTTAAATATTTCCCAAATAAATTTTAATCTGTTTGGAGTGGTGACAATAGTGGGGTCTTTGGAGCTGCAAGTTTTGCACCTCTAGTACAGTGATTTGAAGGCATTGTCTAGTTTGCTTACTTGGGAGGGAAAGAACCAAATATTATCTTTCCTTAGGATTGCTTGCATTTTTCTAATATAATTGATGTTTATGGTATAGAAGAACCTCATGACCAAAAGAAGAATTGTGTCATGAATGACTTCTTTAATGATTTAGTCAGAGAGTGAAGCAGCCGTATCTCAAGAGATTGTTTTCATTCTCTGGATAATTATCTTATCTTCTTTATTTTCGTTCTCTCCTTAAAGCCTAGCAAATTCTAAGTAAGATTTTTCCTTTTTGTCACAGATCTCTTCTTCCTGTCTCTCTACATTTCTTCCTTCCTCCTCCTCCTTCTCCTTCTCCTCCTTCCCTTCTTCTTCTTCCTCTTCTTCTCATTCCTCTTCTTCATCCTCTTCTTACTCTCCTCCTTTTCCTTTCCTCTTTCTCTTCTGTTCATTCTTCATATTCATCTCCTTTTCTTCTGTTGTGGACTTTTATATTCATATGGCATAAGTTTTTTGTTAATTTATAATATGAATAACATATTAGTCTAAATCTAATTTCAGCAAAAGCTTTCTATTTTTCTCAGCAGCAGTTATTCATTCTTAATTAATTTTTTTCTCTTTTTTTCTTCTTAATTTGTAATGCAGTGAATAGAGTGTTGGCCCTTGAGTCACGAAGATTTGAGTTCAGACCTATCCTCAGACACATTAACTGAGTGACTGTGGATGAATAACTCAACCTCTATTTACTCCAGTTTCCTCAGCTGTAAAGTGGGGATAATAATAGCACCTGTTTGCGAGTTTTTGTGAGGTTCAATGGGATAATATTATTAAGAGCCCTTAGTGAATACTTGGTCCACAGTAGGTACAGTATAGTATTAAGCATATAAAAAAGCACAGTAATTCCTTTGATTCTTTTCATCAGTTTCACTTATATTCATATTTCTTTTTCTTAACTAAGACATAAATGACTTTCTTTGGTTATTCTTTTATGACATAATTTATGAACTGATATATACCACTTCAATCAAAATGAATTCTTTTATGATATTCTTTGCTTTGATGAAGGATTGCCTTGGGAATTCAATTTTATGACAAAATCTATAAATTAATTTAAAACTATTCTCATTTTAGGGCCAATGAGCTTGACTTTGACTACTGGGAAAAATGTAAAATTGGTATTAAAGAGATAGCTGGTGGACATCTAGACAGCGAATGATAATTACACAGAGGCAAGGCAACTTCATCAAAAACAGGTCATGCCCACAGGAATCACACTTGTTGTTTTGTCCTGATCTTTACCTAGCAAATTAGGACAATGTTGTGGATATTTTACTGATTTTTAAAGAAAGCTTTTGATAAAATGCCTCATACTATTTTTACAGAGGACATTGAGGGATATGTATTAGATAGTAATACAAATTAGATTTTAAGCTAGTTGGATAAATGGACAAAAGATAGATAATATCTCAACGTCATTATTGTATGAAGTCCCCAGGAGAATACTCTGGGGTTCAATACTTGGCCCTGTGCTGTTTATTTATTTATGTATTTATTTTATTAAATTACTTGGATAAAGCCATAGGTGTCATGCTCATCAAATTTGCAAATGGCACAAAGTTGGAAACAAAGTCAGAAATCCAGATAACATCTGAATCTAATATGATGAAATTCAATTGGGATAAATGTAAAATGTTATACTTGGGTACAAAGGCTTCAGGTACAACAGCTTCATTAAAAGAGGCATAATTTCAGAGTTTAAGAAGGGTATTTATATGCTATAGATTCCAGTGGACATCTAAGACAGTGGAGGGTCTTGAGTTCACAGCTTACAAGATCAGTTGAAAGGGCATGGAATACTGAGCTTGGAGAAGATGAGACTCAGAATGTATGATGTGTAGGGCTATATCAACGTTGCCACTGCCCCCTAAAGTCCTCAAGGTTTTACTGTATGACATTTCTATTTCCCTGCATTTGCCCTGTCTGCACTCACCCTTCTCATTTCATCTGCCCTCTCAATTTAATGACTCCTAAGACATACCTTATGTTTCATGGCTGCATCTTTAGGGTTTAGGACAGCTATTCCAAAGCTGCCCTTTCTTTATATGTTATGCCGTGCATTATAGAGCAACATCTTGACAGCAGTGCCTGTCCGGCTCTTTCAATTTTTACATAGAACACAGTATAGTGTTTGATACATAGGTGCTTAATAAGTGCTTTTTTTCATTTCATTTCATTCATTACATCAGATACATTTTTCACTTCTTCATATAGTACATTAAGTGCTGGTGTATTATAATCATTGATGATGAGAATGGATCTCTGTAGAAATCCCGGCAAATCAGTTCCATTTTCTAGCAATTTATTCTCCTCTTTCCATTTTGCTCTCAAGGTGCTCTGAGAATTATCATGCTTACTTGGATCCTGAAAACTTTTCTGCTGGCTAATTTTACCCTTCACTGCCTTTCACTGTTTCATGAGAAAATGTTGCTCATATTCTTTCCCCCCCTTTCCATGAATTTTATTGATACTCTTTTCATTTTTATACTTTAACTCTTACTTTCCTATAACTTCTTCCTGTCCCCCAATAGAAAATAGAACCCTCTCTTGTAACAAATAGGTACAATCATGAAAAACAATTCAATCATATTGAAAAGTGCTTACCAAACTCAGAAGGAAAAGGGCTATAAATGGTAAAGCTCAATAAAAATAGGCAACATTTCTCCTTCCTTCTTCCTTCATCCCTAACCCTCATCTCTTTTCTCTCTCCTTCCTTCCCCTTTCCCTTTTCTCCTTTCCTTCTCCCCTCCTCTCCTCTCTTCCCTTCCCTGGTCTGCATAGGGTATCATACCCTTCCCTGAGGGTGTTCTGCTCAAAAATGTCAATTTTGGTGACGGAAACCTAGCAAGATATTTTGAGGTTTACTGGCCAACTTTCCTTTTTTAGACCATGTCTTAAATCCAATTCACTCTGGCTTTCACAGATGGTCAACCATAGGTCCCCCAGCCCAAACTCCACTTTGTGGTCATTGTTTTGTCCTGATGGATCAAAGTCAATGTAAATAGTAATTGTTTCTATTTTGGCCAGAAACCCTGAGGATCTTCCTCTCCTAAAATGACTTTTTTTTTGATTAGGTAAAAGGAGAAATTCCTTGGCTCATTTCTTACCTAACCTTAATCAATGAATGAGTATTTATTCAGTCAAAGTGAGAACTTAGCTTAAACAGGTCAAGGTCTCCCACTGCATCCTGTGCCATGTCCAGTCATCCTGATCTTGCCATTGGACCCAGATGACTCCAGAGGTGAAGGTGAGGCTAGTGATTTTGCACAGCTTTCCTTCCCTTAAATCCAATTCACATGCAAGTTGTGCATCACCTTGCTGATGTCTTGGCCCTCTTTGAGAACAAAGGAAAAACAAATCATAGCATTCCACAACTATTGTTCTCTACCTCTCTGCAAAGAAATAAAAAAGAAGTGCATTTTACCATCAAGTCCTTGGAAATCAACTGTCACTTCAATGAGCAGAGTTCTGAAATCTTTCAGTTATGCTTCACATTTTAATGATCATCATGCAAATGGTTCACTAAGTTCTATTTTCTTTACTCTGCTCAACTCACCTTCTCCAAGAGTACTTCTATAGGAAGCCAGCTTTACTGATCCTCTCAGATGCTACTTTCTTCTCCAAACTTTATGTATGTATGTGTATGTCTCTCTCTATCTCTCTCTCTCTCTCTATATATATATATATATAGAGAGAGAGAGAGAGATATGCACATACACACAGCTATGTACATATTGCATGTATCTATACATGCATATATATGTATACACACATAAATGTGTATTAATACATATTATACTACACTTCATATGTTAATGTTGTCTCTCATTAGAATGTAAGTTGATTGATGACAAGGCCTGTTTGATTCTTTCTTTCGTACTCGCAGTGCTTAAAGGAGGGATTGGAAGATAGGAGGTACTTAATCAATGCTTGTTCATTTATTGATTATGATAGAAGATAGATGTAAGTTATTAATGTAATACATTGCATTTATAAGTCTTGATGGTTTATATCAACTCTTTGATGCCAATCATGTAAACATTATCTTCCTGATTTTACATATTTGATAAGTTTAAAAAAGTCAGGATTTGAACTAGGTCTTTTGACATAAAATCTAATGGTTTTTCTATTATGCTAATTTGACTTTTATTCTATTGTTTTATAGTTTAGCTTACCATTGTACTGCAATGAATATATTTTAAGGTACTAGATTACACTCTCCACTATAATGTCTTCAGTATAGCATTACCTAAAAGTCCTTTCAGTCAATATAGATTCAAATAGTTCCTCTTTCAATTAGATTCGAGTATCTTACCACCGATGTCTTTAATGTTTATGTTCTTGCAAGTTACAAACATTTAAACAGTATTTTGGATATGTTCCCTAGTACTACTGCCTCCTTCTTTACCTTTTCAAGACTGTTTTTGCCTCTTATATTAGAATGTCACATGCTTATCAAATTCTTCACCAATTCTATATCTCAACAATAATTTCTATCATGTTTCTAAGCCCCAATACTACATTTGCTCTCTACTTCCTTTTGCAGTTAATTGCTCTACCTTTTTCCCCCTGTTTTATTTCTTCTCTCTTCTTCCTCTCCCTGTCTTTGTCTGAACTTTTAATCTTTCCTGTTCAAGTATGTTGCCTTTTATAGCCATCAAGAGGCAATAGAAGAATTCTTTTCCTTCTGGAACAGGGCCTTGTGTCAAATAGTTGCTTAAATGTTTAGCAACGACTGAATTAATGCATAGTTGGAAAAAATCAACCAATTACAATGACTGACTAATTCTTGGTTTCTCTCAGCTAGACTTCTTGCTTGCTGTTCAGGGTCTACTACTTCATTGCTAAATATTTATTTTTCTCTCTCACTTTCTTTTCTTTTTCTTTTTGCTCCCTTCCTTTCTTTTCCATCCTCTCCTCTTTTTGTATTGAGTTTTACATCTTTCTAGATTCTTGAATTTTGCATAAGTGTTTCCTCTCATTACCTCCCTTGTGGTATTGACTAGTTTGAACCTGAAGGTTATGTTACTCTTTTTCTTAAATATGATGGGTAATATTTTCTGTTACCCTGTTTATCTTCTTTATGTTTTGTTATCAACATTTCTACGTTCATTGCTATTGACTTTTGTCCCAAGAATCTTTTCATTTTTATTAATTAATTAATTTGTTTTTTAGTTTTCAATATTCACTTTCACAAGATTTTGAGTTCCAAATTTTCTCCCCATCTCACACTTTAGTCTACTCCAAGACAGTGTGCATTCGGTTTACTCTTCCTCCCAATCTGCTCTCCCTTCTATCATACCCATCCCTTCTTCTATCCCCTTCCCTTCTACTTTCCCGTAGGGCAAGATAGATTTCTGTATCCCATTGTCTGTATGTATTATTTCCAAGTTTCATAGAAAATAAATTTTTAACATTTGTTCTTAAAATTTTGACTTCCAACTTCTCACCCTTCCTCCTTGCCCATCCAATACCAGGGAGAAAGCATGCAATTTAATGTAGTTTGCACATGTGTAGTCATGCAAATGACTTCCATACCACTCATGTTGTGAAAGACTGATCATATTTTCCTCCCTCTTATTCTGCCCTCATTTATGCTATTCTCTCTTTTTTGACCCTGTCCCTCCTCAAAAGTGTTTAATTCAAATTGCCCCCTCTTTCCATTTGTGTTTCTTTCTGTCATCCCCCAACCAAAGTTTAACCTCTTCCCTCTACTTTCCCTTAGGGTTACACAGGTTTCCATACAAATTTAGTGTGTATGGTATTCCTTTCTCAAGCCAAATTCTAGGAGAGTAAGACTCATTCTTTCCCTCTTACCTCCCCGCCCCTTTCCCCTCTACTGAAAAAGCTTCTTCTTGCCTCTTTAATGCGAGAGATTATTTACCTCCATGATATTTCTCCTTTTCCCTTTCTCCTACTATATTCCTCTCTCACCCATTAATTTCTTTTGTAGGTATCATCCTTTTATATTCAACTCACCCTGTGATATCTCTCTCTCTCTCTCTCTCTCTCTCTTTCTCTCTCTCTGTCTCTCTCTGTCTCTCTCTCTCTCTGCATGCATATATATACATACACATATATATGCACATACATGTATACATATAAATATTTACACATGTGTCTGTATATATTTATACACACATATGCATGCACACACATATACATGTATATATTATATATGTGTGTGTGCACATATGAGTGTATATATGTATATAAAATACCTTATCTACCCTAATACTGAGAAAAGTCTCATAGGAATGTAAACAGTTCAACTTTAGTATATTCCTTATGATCTCTCTTTTCTGTTTACCTTTTCATGATTCTCTTGATTCTTTTGTTTAAAAGCCAAATTTTCTATTCTGCTCTGGTCTTTCTATCAAAAATATTTCAAAGTCTTCTATTTCATTGAATGACCAATTTTCCCGCTGAATTATTATACTGAGTTTTTCTGAGTAAGTGATTCTTGGTTTTAATATTAGCTTCTTTGTCCTCTAGAATATCATATTCCAAGCTCTCTGACCCCTCAATTTAGAAACTGTTAGATCGTATTTTATCCTATGTTTCCAAAAAACTGAAATTGTTTTTTTTTTCCTACTGCTTGTGATAGTTTCTCCATGATCTGGGAATTCTGGAATTTGACTACAATATTCCTAGAAATTTTCTTTTTGAGATCTCTTTCAGGAGGCAAGTGGTGAATTCTTTCAATACATATTTTATCCTCTGGTTCTACAATATCAGGACAATTTTCCTTGATAATTTTCTTGCAATATGATGTCCAGGCTATTTTTTGATCATGGCTTTCAAGTAGCCTAATAATTTTCACATTTTTCTTCCTGGATCTGTTTTCCACATCAGTTGTTTTTTCCAATGAGTTATTTCACATTGCCTGCTATTTTTTTTCATTCCTTTTGTTTGTTTTATAATTTCTTGATTTTTCATACAGTCCTTAGCTTCTGTTTGCTCATTCTAATCTTTAGGGAATTATTTTCTTTAATGAGCTTTTGACCTCCTTTTCCATCTGGTCAATTCTGCTTTTTAAGGCATTCTCCTCATTGACTATTTGGATCTCTCTTATCATTTAAATTAGTTTATTTTTTATAGTGTTATTTCCTTCAACATTTTTTGGGTCCCCCTCTCTTCCCAATTGTTCCTCTTCTTCTCTTACTTGATTTTCAAAATCCTTTTTGAGTTCTTCCATGGCCTGAGACCAATTCATATTTTTCTTGAAGGCTTTGGATGTAGGAGCTTTGACTTTATTGTCCTTTTCTGTTTGTTTATTTTGGTCTTCCCTGTCACCAAAGTAAGATTATATAGTCTGATTCTTTTTTCCAGTTTTTGCTCCTTTCACCAGCAATTTACTCAGCTCTTTATCAAAGTAGTTCTCTGTTTCCATTTGGGGCATGGTGGGGGGGGGGTGTTTTGTCAGCAATTTGATACCTCCACAGTTTGTGAGTTTAGAGCTCCAAAAAAAGCTACTGCTGCCTCTGCTCTGAGGCTGCTGCTGGGGCAGGCTCTTCAACCCACATCCTCTGTGCTGCTGCTACTTCTGGACCACTCTAATCTTTCTCACAGGTCAGACAATATGTTTTTCCACTGACTTTCCAGTTTTTCCTTGACCTTTTGAGGTTTTGAAGTCCAGAATACACTCCAGGTGCCAGAGATTCAGTCCTCCTCTGAGTCCTGCTCAGGTTCTGTCTGTGCCAATGCAGCCCACAGTAGACTACACTCTTCTCCTATCCTGGAGTAATAGGCTCTTTGCATCAAATTTTCAGGCTCTGGCTGGAAATTTGCTTCACTTCATCATTGTGTGGGTTTTGTAGCTCCAGAATTTGTCCAGAGTCATTTTTATGAGTATTTGGCTGGGCTTGGAAGGAGAGCTTTAGGAAGTCCATGTTTTTACTCTTACATCTTGTCTCTGCCCCCTCCATTATTATATTAAAATTTTAATATATTGGTAATATAATTTAATTGTTTATTTACATGAAATATAACTTCTCCTTTAATTGATAGCCATTTTTAGCAATCATTGTTTGTCACCATTTTAGTCATTACCAGAAGTTATATGACTTACAAGTTGATTCACAAAAGAATCAGATGAACCAATAATACTCAATGAAATTGTCTCATTTTACTATATGGCATAGTTTTATTCACAAAAAGAGAGTAGTATGGAGTAGTGGATAGGACATTCTAACAAAGGTGGGTTCAAACTCAGCTTCTGACTTATAATAGCTATGACCTTGTGTGGATCATTTAAGCTTTTGGGCCTCAGATCAGTGGTTTCAAATTCAATCAGAAGTGGTGGTCACTAGTCCATACATAAGAAACACTGTGGGCCACATATTTATTTACCTTTTTAAAAATGATATTATCAATATTTATTGTATTTTATTTGTTTTATTAAATATTTCTTGATTACTTTAAAATCTATTTTGGCCTTCCAGAGAGCCCTCAGGCTGTAGGTAGGACAAATATGCTGAGTTTTTGAAAAAGTGGTAATTTTTATCATTAAGAGAATATTTTCCTCTGTAAAAATGAAATCACATGTTTAATTTAAAAAAAAAGGTGGGTATAAAAAAGAAAAACACAAGGCCAAAAACAAGCAACTGAAGGCCAGGAGCATGAGGAATCAGTCATAAAGGAGCAAAACAGTTTTAGAGTAAAGTCTGCAAATGTCTATTGCAGGTGGATTCAGTCTCAGGAAATTCAAGTGCTATGATATTGAAGCCATGGCAAGGGGAATAAGGAATCAGATATTGTTCAGTGAAAACTCCCCTGGTCTTGGCTCATGTAGCTCTGTCAGGTTCTCTCTCTCTCTCTCTCTCTCTCTCTCTCTCTCTCTCTCTCTCTCTCTCTCTCTAATTTTCCTATTTATTTCTCCTAGACAGTGTGGAATACTTTAGTTGTAATCAACTCAATACTAAGAAAGTCTAATGTGTCAACAAATATTGAGTTTATATATAGGGAGATTCTTGCTTAGTGAAGTGTTGTTGGCTTCCTGTCTCTGATATAGCATTAAAATAGATCATTTGAGGAGGAAATATTGCAGCTTCCTGAAAATGGCATAGCAAGTCATACAAGGTGGGAAGAAGGGACATGACCAACCTCTGAAGGTCTGACAACCTGCCAAAAATGAGTATTATGGGTCTCTGAGAAGCCCATGATCTCCAAGTATTTTTGAATGATTTACATAGGAGTGTTCCTATGTATTCACCATCATTTCATTTTGTTAAGGAATATATAAAGAATAAGATAAACAACCATATTGCTTTTTATAAAATAATAGATATAAAATAATTTTAGCATACCTTAACTATAAAGGTATAAAACACCTAAGTTTGTACCAAAAGCAAATATTCAGTAATGAAGAAAATTTGATGCAGAATGCATGAAATGAAATTTGATGTAGATTGCATGAAATGTATCTGGACTCAAAAGTGCTGATAGCTATTTACATTCTTGTACACATATGTGTATACCTATTTAAGCAATTTTTGTCTGAGGTAGATTGGATTTAAATGGATATATGTACTATGAGCATAAATATATAATGATATATGCTCAAATGATGCAGGAAAAGTGGTAAAGGAGAGGTAGAGAATAGGAAAGGATAAGGAGGGAAGATGAAGTAATGGGGGAA
Organism: Bettongia penicillata ogilbyi; assembly: GCA_023548195.1. Taxonomy (NCBI): domain Eukaryota; kingdom Metazoa; phylum Chordata; class Mammalia; order Diprotodontia; family Potoroidae; genus Bettongia; species Bettongia penicillata. The sequence goes on along the minus strand of JAJHZJ010000242.1, from coordinate 5,453,651 downwards.
TGTTGGTTAAGGAGTATTTATAGGACCTATCAATGAAAAAAAAAAAACAAGAAAAAAACTAAAAATTAGGCTAACTTAAAGCTTCTGAACCTTGAGGATAGGCAGCCCTTTGTTATGACTGGACCATTCTTTTTTGTTAGTTATATATTCTACATTTTAGTCCAATTTAAGATTCCTAATGGGCTAACCAGGTGGTATAAATAAGGTGGGGCCAGACACAAGGCAAACGAAAAGTCTCACCATTTCTTAAGGACATTTGCCTTCCTACACTTGTTGGTATAATTATATACCACTAGATTTCTGCTTCACTTACTTTTTGTCATTTTCCTTTTCTTTCATAGTATCTGCTGAATATTTACAATTTTAATTTCTTCTTTTATCCTAATTATTTGACCATCCTAGACTTGTTTATTTCATGGTCATTTTTGTAATGTATTTCATAAGTTGGAGATATAATGTGGCATAAATTATATAAAAAGTTAGAAATACCTTGCAAATGCTGAATCTAGATACTGTTCAGCTGTGTGACTATGGGCAAATCAATTAACCTCTGAATCTCAGAGAATTATGCATTATATGCGAGAAGCAATTTGCCCATGGAGACAAAATCGAAGGCACTTGATAGATTTTATTGTAGTATATATACACATATATATCATATAAATAACACTTCTAACCTTACATTTACATTAATTCCAGCTAATGTAGATTATCCACTTCTGATTGTAACAAAATAAAGCTCATGTGATGAAAGGGTACCATTAGGATACTAACTTCTGATTGTCGAAAAGAAAATGGAATGTTTCCTTTTGGATTGTTTGTGCAAGCACTAGTTTCTTATCTGTGTGACCTTAGGTAAGTCACTTAACATTTCTGTCTCATTTTCTTTATCCATAAAATAAAAGCATTTCTCAGAGTTATTTTCATCATCCATAAAGTAAAGGCATTTAGATGACCTTTGAAACTAAATGTATTGCTGTATGTGTGTAGTGTCAGAAAAGTGATTTATATGGTATATATGCTATAATTAGAAAGTATGTCAAGACTTTCATCTGCATGGGAGTATTTTCTACCTTTCAAAATCACTTTCTGATTATGTATATAGTCTTAAGGAGCTCTCTGAGCTTCAGAGAGGTTAATTGACTTGCTTACAGTCACACAGTCAATACATATGCTAAAAAATAATGCTCATAGAAAAATAGGTTGATATATATTTTTATAATATTATTTGCATGAACTGCAATAATAATTCTATCATGCACTATTATCATTTTAATTTTACTTTGGAAGAGTAATTTATTCAGATATGTAAGAAAAGTATATTTGTCCAGTTACTATGTAAAACATAAAAGATAAATAAATCTGTTTTGTGTGGACAAAATGAATGAAGGATGAATTGTGAGCAAGTTATTAAGTGTTGCTAATGTGCTAGACAATGTGGAAAGTTCTGGATATAGACATTCACACAAGCAAAATGGTAAGTGTTCAAGGAGAGTGGGGCAATATAACAAATGAAGAGAAAGAAAAGGAAGATATATCATCGTATAGTTTGAAAATGGTTAGAAAGTGACGTGGAAGCCTGGTTCTGGTTAGAATAAAGCAAATATTTACTCATTGGGGGAGAGGAACTGAGTCCAAATTTAAGAATAAGATATAGAGAGTGGCTTCTAAATGTGTCTAGTTTTCTACAGTGTGTTTGCTAGTCTGAATTATGGTCTATTACTTTAAAGCAGTATTAGTATTTTATCATTTATATAAAATATTATTAAAGATATATGTATATATATATATATAAAACCATTAAAGACAGTAGGAGAATTATGGATGCATGTGAAGTGACTTAAGTATTTCTGAATAGTCTGGCCTTAAAAAAACAGCTTTCTGAGACCTCTTTATCAAGTTGTTATCTGATTTGTTTCAATTATATTTTATGCCTCTGAAAATAGAAAAAAGGCAAGGATACTTAAGGGAAAAAACACTTCCTCAGACACTTAGGGGAAGCAATTAAATGAAAGTTTAGGATGTTCATTCAAAGTTATAGTCAAAAAACTTTAAAAAATCTCAAATGTATTTCATTTTCACAGTAACTAACTGCAAACCTAATGCAGAAAGTAAAATGACAAAGTATTTTTTTTCATTGCTTAAGAATGTTAAGAGCACAAGCCCTCTTACTTGAATTGGTGTCTACATGTTGAGCATCACTGACTTTGTCTTATCTTATAATAACACAGTTATCTCATAATATTATTATAGAGAATGTCTACATAATGTGTGCATGATAGTGGGATGGTGACTGTGAAATTTGAAGCTTTTTAAAGCCCTGTTTCTAGCCTTATTTCATGATCACTGGGGGAGAAATAAGAACCTAATCTCTCCCCTATAACTTTGACAGTGGTGAAGGAAACTGTGATTATAGCATAACTAAATCTGAATATTGAAATATTAATAATGTACTTCTCTGAAATTCAAAGAACTCATCAAGCCTCTAAGCTTACCCTGATAATGGTCACAAATCTTTCTACTTTTTGCAACTTAGCACTACTAATGACTACCTTGAAAACTTTCAATATTTTTTCCGCTTCACATTTTATGCTGAACTCCTTTACCAAATCAACTTGTTTTATTTTTATAGGATGTGGGGGTTGAGAGTTAAGAAAGAGGTGTTTCTTTTAAGATGTATTAGTCAACTTTTTTTTCTAGTTTCAAGGGCACTTAAAGCAGAAAATACATTAATAAAATTAATTGCAAAACTCACTAGACACCTGTCAAAAATCTGAAGAGTTCTGACCCTCTAATTGACATTGTATATTCAAAGAAAGCTTTGCAAACTCTTGAGGGCCAGAGTCCACTGCAGGTGATTGTTAAATACGGGCAATCTGCATAAATGAAATGTCTGTCAGCAGCCCTTCACAATTTTCTGAGCAACTGGCTTCAGTCTCCTAACTCTCCTTTTTATTACACCCTCTCTTTTTGGAGTGTGTAGATAGAGATTATGGTGTCAGCAGCCAGTGCAGCATATTTAAGTATCCTAATACAGGGCCAAATTATAATAATACTATATGGTTTAAAAAACATTGTAATCAAGCAAAACAAATTCCCACATTGGTCATGTTCTGAAATATATTGCTCTATTTTTTTTTTATATAGCCAATAAGGAAATCCATTTTGTTTGACTGCATATTTGCTTCAAAACTTTAGCTTTTCATTTTCAGTGGGAGGATCAGAGGAAGGAGAGATAGAACTGTCTTGTTAATTTGAAAAAAAAACCTAGGATTTCTAAATACAAAATAAATTAGATTTAAAAAAAAAAACAAAAAAAAAATAGATGCTTCACTATGCATCTTGAGCCCATAAAGCATGTGCTTCTTTTCTTCTCTTTTTTCCTCAAATAAGGCAAGACAGTGGAGGGAGGTAAGTCTCCCTAAGATATGAGGCATGATATTAAAAAAAAGAGAGAAAAATAGATGAATGAATGAAAATTCTTGTTATTTGAAAAAAAAGTGAATAAAGTAGGGAACCTGGAGTCAGGAAGTGATGAATTCAAGTTCAGACTTAGGCACTTACTAGATTTATAACCCTAGATTTATAACCCTAGTCATTTAACCTCCCCCTTGTCCCATTTTTGTTATCTAGAAAATAAGGTTAGTAATAGCACAAACCTTCCAGAGATTTGGGGAGGCTAAAATGAAGTATCTTTGTGAAGAACTTTGCAAACCTTAAAGCACTATTTAAATGCCAGTTATTATTATTTTAATTATTATTCCATATTGATATATATAGTAGGTTTTTTTTATTTAATTCATTAGGAAAGGAATGAGATAAGTGGAGAGGCAAGAAAGAAGGAGGTAAACATGAAGCTAGATTTAGACTAGGAGTTGATAACCTAGGGCCCTTGAATCCTCTAAGTGACCTTGGAAAGATTTCAAGGATTCTACAAAATTTGATGGGGAAAAATTTACATTTATTACTCAAGGAAGAGGTTTTTAGGTTTTCACTGACTGACAGACAGGCACAAAGTTAAGAAGCTGTGATTTAGATGGATGAATTGGAAGAAACTTGAGAGATACAATTTTCCTCACACCTGTTACAGCCTTGCCTTTTAAGGTTGGCTTCATTTACATTAATTTATATCTATCACAGGTACCTATTTATGATATGTCCCTCACATTAGAATTCAAAATTCTTGAGAAGAGGGATTATTTCTGTGCTTTTTTTGTATGTTCTGTCCCTGCTGTGTAGTGAGGATTTAATGTATTCAATAATTGCTTGATTGATTTTCATATGTGACTTGTGAAATCTTTCTGTATTTTATGATTTTTATTAATTGCATTTCTTCAATCACAGTCACTAATCCTATAGATACAGATCAACCAGTTACTTAGGAGATGTTATGATTAATAAAGTTTTTTTTAAAAATATATATCATTCAACCACTTATAGCTTCATAAGACAACGGTTTCATGCATGTTGTGTAATTTTACTCAGTCAGAAAGCATATATAATGAATGCTTATTATGTGACAGATATTGTTAAGACCTGGGAATACAAAGAAAAATAAAAGGCAGTCTCTGATCTCAAGGAGCTCATAGTCTAACAGGAGAGAAATAGAGAAATATACAATTAGATATGTAAAGACAAAATACACACAAGATATATGGGAGATAATCAAGAAAAATCCAGATAATCAAGAGAACGAAGGCACTAGCATTCATGAAAATTAGGAAAGACTTCTCCTTTAGTACCAGAACTTTTGTGTGCTATCATTGGTATTGATGTGTTTCAGTCTTCTATTTTTAATAGAAAAGATTGTTTTTCTCCAATTACATGTTAAAACAATTTCAACTTTTTAAAAGTTTGTATGTGTCAATTCTATTTGTGAAATGTAGCTACCATAGAGTTCCATTCTTTCAAACAAACTCACCCACCAATGTAAGCATCCTTTGAAAGTTACATCATAAAAAAACAAAATTGAAAATATATCAAATAACTTTAAGCAGAACATATCAAAAACCATAGTTTTTTAAAGCTTCATGTAGAAAGAGACCTAGGAAATTTAGAATTGCAACTGATATTATAGTTGTTACAATACCAACTTTGATTCCTAATTTGATTCCAAATATAAGATGCTTGGAAAACAATGGAAAGGGAAAGTTTACATATAAAAAGCATTCAATTAATCAGATTTCATTAAAAAAAAGATTAAACATACAAATTTCCAGTTGTCTCTGGATCTTTCGTAGGTAGAAAAATAAAAACTATTTTATAACTTTTCTCCCCACTCCTTTACAAATATACTTCAGAAACTCCTAAGAAATGGCAAGTTAATGGACTTAAAAGTCCTAACAATTGATAATTTGTCCTACTTTTCCCTTTTCCTCATCATAAACTTTGACACCTTTATGGTTTATCTCTCTTCGAGATTGTGTTTGTTTTTTCTTAGTCAATTTATTCATAAATAAATACATATGTAGTATACATATATATTATATAGTTTGTTTTTATTTATTGATATATAAATACATATATAGTATAACTTATATTCAATTTATGTATGTGTATTTGATTAATACAATTATATGTATATATGTGTGTGTGTGTGTGTGTGTGAATACTAGGAGTCAGAAAGAAATGAGTTCAACTCCTTCCTCAAATACTTACTGTGTGACCCTGAGGAAACATTGCCTTTCCTCATACTTTAGTTTTCTTATTTGTAAAATGAGGACATTCAACCTCATAGCCTTTAAGGTGCCATCCTTCTCTAAATTCTTCTCTAAATATGATGCTCTCATATCTCAATCTCATTTTTTTAAATATATTCAATAATTGTTCATCAATTTGTTGTGCTTGGTAATACAACTTAGCTCTCAAATTTTATTGTGTAGACTGCCACTAGAATTGTCACATGTACTTTATTGTAATTTGTTATCATAATTAATGATAACATAAGTCATGACAAAGAATCTTAGTCTTGGAAGGAAACTTATGGTTTCTTCAGGCTAAACTTCATCCCATCTTTTTTCATACTTTTCACAACTTTTTTTGGATTAGTTTCATATAATTATGGGTTATCAGGTCTTTGAGATTGAAGAATTTTCTGTTTTTTATTTATGACTTCAAGGATCTAGTTACAGTAAAAATTGTATTAAATACCTAGACTTTTTTCTGCCTAGCTGGAGCTAGGAGATATTGAGTCAATAATCATAGTGAAGATCAGAGAAGTCAAGTACAGAGATGCCTGTACAACATCCAAATATAATGGGAAATATTTAGCAAAATAAATAAAAATATAACAAAGCATAGGAAATGAGAGGAAGAATATCCATAATTTGAAAGAAATGACTGCTGCAGGAAAAGACTGGAAGGGTAAAATTGGTTTTCATTTAATTTAAGAAATAGAAAAAAGGATATGAGAAAGACAAAGACGGAAGGAATCTACTTCCAACAGAATGGTATTTCCAAAGTGCCCAGTGGGAGTGGGGGAACAAACTAGAAGAGGGTTGAGTATTAGTCAATCTGTCCTAGAAAGGAATTAAAGATGAAAGTGGGAATGGGGGATGAGGGAAGAGTATGAAAGAAAAAATTGCTCAAGATAGTAATCTTAAGAGACACTTTAGAGATAAGTGAGAATTGAAGTGATTAGACATGATTAGTTAATGATGTTTAGAATATAGTTAAGATAGATTATTAATGGTACCTTATTTCCACACACTAAGTGCCCATGAATTTCTTCTGCCTTGGTGGCCTGGCTTCTTTTATTGTCCATTCCATTTCTGATGGAAGAAGGGAGGCTATGCTCAAAAATAGTTCTACAGTCTACTACTTATGTTAATTTCTCTCTTTTCCCTTGCCATAATCTATTAAGAATTATGGAATCTTTTCATGGATAGCATTAATATTAGCTTTAAACTCTATTTATTAGCTAGCAGAACTAATACTTCTTTTTAGACAATTTCTTCAAGAAAACATGACTACCTTTGTTTTCTGAATCTTCAAGCCTTTTTTTTTTTACTTAAAAATGTGACAACACTGCTTATTCCTTTACTTTAAGGCTAGGATCAAAGACTTCACTCTTAAAATTCTGGCAACATCCTAAATTTTAATGTTATTGGGTGAGCTTAATAATGCATTAGTTTGGAGCCAAGATGCTGGAGTAGAAAGGCACACATATGCTAGCTCCGAACCCACAGCCTATAAAATATCTATAAAGAAGAACTCCCAACAAATTCTGGAGCAGTGGGAGCCACAGAACAATGGAGTGGAGGAGATTTCTTTTCCAGAGAGACCAGAAAAACCAACACCAAAGGTCCATCACACAGGATCCGGAGCAGAGCCCAGCCCTGCCCTGGTCACACGGCCCCAAGAGGAGCAGATCCCAGCAGGCTTCAGAGGTGGAATCTCCAGCGGCCACACAGGTCCTCCACTCACAGGCCCAAAGGTTAGTGAGAAAGGGGAGCGTGGTGTCTCCATAACTCAGGTCCCATCAAGAGGCAGCAGAGGAGGCAGCAGCTGACTGGGACACCCAAAAAAGACAGGAGCTCGGGTCCATTGTTGAAGATCTCCACATAAACCCCTTGAAGGAACTGAGCCCTGTGTGGTAGCTCTGCCCCCACCTGAGCAGATGAACTTAATCTCACATTGAATAGCAGCCTTGACCCTACCTGAGCACCTGAATTTAATCTTACATTGACTAGCAGCCCTGCCCCAGCTGAAAGCCCTGAGGCTGGGAAGCAGCATTTGAATCTCAGACCCCAAGCACTAGCTGGGTGGATATGGAGGCAAGGTGGTTGTGGAAAGGAATCTCAGAAGTCAAGTAATTGACTTGGAAAATGCCCAGAAAAGGGAAAAAAATATAAGACCAAAGAAGGTTACTTTCTTGGTGAACACATATTTCCTCCCTTCCTTTCAGATGAAGAAGAACAATGCTTACCATCAGGGAAAGACATAGAAGTCAAGGCTTCTGTATCCCAAACATCCGAAATAAATATTCAATGGGTTCAGGCCATGGAAGAGCCCAAAAAGGATTTTGAAAATCAAGTTAGACAGGTGGAGGGAAAACTGGGAAGAATGAGAGAAATGCAAGAAAAGTATGAAGTGCAGGTCAACACCTTGATAAAGGAGAACCAAAAAAATGCTGAAGAAAATAACACCTTGAAAAATAGGCTAACTCAGTTGGCAAAAGAGGTTCAAAAAGTAAATGAGGAGAATGCTTTAAAAAGCAGAATTAGTCAAATGGAAAAGGGAGGTTCAAAAGCTCACTGAAGAAAATAGTTCTTTCAAAATTAGAGTGGAACAGATGGAGGCTAATGACTTTATGAGAAACCAAAAAAATCACAAAACAAAACCAAAAGAATGAAAAAATGGAACATAATGTGAAATATCTCATTGGAAAAACAACTGACCTGGAAAATAGATCCAGGAGAGACAGTTTAAAAATTATGGGACTACCTGAAAGCCATGATCAAAAAAAGAGCCTAGACATCACCTTTCCTGAAATTATAAAGGAAAACTCCCCTGATATACTAGAACCAGAGGGCACAATAAGTGTTCAAGGAATTCACCAATCACCACCTGAAAGAGATCCAAAAAGAGAAACTCCTAGGAACATTGTGGCCAAATTCCAGAATTCCCAGGTCAAGGAGAAAATATTGCAAGCAGCTAGAAAGAATCGATTCAAGTATCGTGGAAATACAATCAGGATAACATAAGATCTAGCAGCTTCTACATTAAGGGATCAAAGGGCATGGAATAGGATATTCCAGAAGTCAAAGGAACTAGGATTAAAACCAAGAATCACTTACCCAGCAAAACTGAGTATAATACTTCAGGGGGAAAAATGGTCTTTTAATGAAATAGAGGACATTCAAACATTCTTGATGAAAAGACCAGAGCTAAAAAGAAAATTTGACTTTCAAACACAAGAATGAGAAGAAGCATGAAAAAGTAAACAGCAAAGAGAAGTCATAAGGGACTTACTAAAGTTGAACTGTTTACATTTCTACATGGAAAGACAATATTTGTAACTCTTGAAACTTTTCATTATCTGGGTAGTTGGTGGGATTACACACACACACACACACACACACACACACACACACATGCACATGTGCACACACAGAGACAGAGAGCACACAGTGAATTGAATAGGATGGGATCATATCTTTAAAAAAATGAAGGTAAACGGTGAGAGAGAATTGTATTGGGAGGAGAGAGAGAAAAATGGAATGGGGCAAATTATCTCTCATAGAAAAGGCAGGCAGGAGACATTTTAGTGGAGGGAAAAAGAGGAGAGCTGAGAGAGAAACATGAAGTGTACTTTTATCACATTTGACTAAAGGAAGGAATAAAATGCACACTCATTTTGGTATGAAAACCTATCTTACAATACAGGAAAGTGGGAGAGAAGGGGATAAGCAGGATGGGGGAATGATGGAAGGAAGGGCAATGGGAGGAGGAAGCAATTTGAAGTAAACACTCAGGGAGGGACAGTATCAAAAGACAGAATAGGAACAATGGGGGGCAGGATAGGATGGAGTGAAATATAGTTAGTCTTACACAACACGACTATTATAGAAGTCATTTTCAAAACTACACAGATATGGCCTATATTGAATTGCCTGCATTCCCAAAGGGAATGGGTGGGGAGGGAAGGATGGGGAGAATTTGAAACTCAAAGTTTTAGGAACAACTGTTGAGTATTGTTCTTGCTACTAGAAAATAAGAAATACAGGTAATGGGTAACAGAAAGTTATCTGTCCCTAAAGGACAAAAGCGAAGATGGGGACAAGGGAAGGGAGGGATGATAGAAGCGAAGGCAGATTGGTGATAGGGGAAATTAGAATGCTTGGTGTACTGGGGTGGGGGAGGGGACAAATGGGGGAAAATTTGGAATGCAAAATTTTGTAAAAATGAATGTAAAAAGTTAAATAAGTAAATTTATTAAAAAAATAATAATGCATTAGATCCATCAAAATTTTGAAACCTGTATGCATGAAGAAATGAGTTCATTAAATTTAACCTACTTATGTCCCCAGAACATGTTTTCATTGGATATCTCAGTTTGGATGTTATTGTAGTATCTGGTTATTATCTGAATAAATAACCCATCTAGCAGTATTTGCATTGAAAGAATGGTCATTACCTATATTAGCGATGGCTACCAATTTCAAATATATCTTCATTTTGAAATATTTTATTTTTACTGAAAATCAATCAACAAACTTTATACTAGGCACATAGTAGATACTTTATTATTATTAGTTTCAATCTTGCATCCAAAATTCTATAAATCCTTCTAATTCAAGCTGAATTAAGGCAGGAGAGACATTCGTTTCTCCTAGATGAAATAGGGTGTCATTGGCGTTTTTTAAGTAGTGCAGTCATTCATATGGTCACACTGATGTTTTAAGAAATTAACTTTTGCAGTATGTGGAGGATGGATTAGAGGGGAGAAATGAGACAGAAGATTACTTTGGAGCCTTCTGCAAAAATACAGAGGTGATGAGTACCTTAACTAGAATGGTGATTGTGTGAGAGAATAGAATAGATATAGAGACATGTGAAAGTAAAAACAATATTGGACAGTTGATTGAATATTTGTAATGAGGGAAAATGAGGATTCCAGGAAGGCACAAGGTTACAAATCGGGGTGATTGAAATGAATGTGATGTCAATCGGGGGTCTACACAATTCTAGCAGTTTCAAACTGAACTTCATTATCTGACTTACAAGCAAGCATTTGAGGTATGGAGTCTGAGGTATGGAGACCTCAGACTGAACCAGCCAGACACAATGATAACATGACATCTAAATATGTCTCTTGGAATTTCAGAACCAGTATTGCTCTCAGATCACTGAAAAAAAAAAATTGGGAACATTCTATCTCAAATGAACAAGATAGGTACAATGATGGATTTATTCACAATAGAGTAGACATGCTATTAAGAGAGCTTGAATTATCTGAAATTCAGTCACTCTACACAAACATGTTTGAAATTGAAGAAGTTTTGTATTAAAATGTGCAAACAGCTATGACAAGTAATTTCAAGCATGTTCAGAATAAATTGAAAGTATTTTTGTTATTGATTTTTATAAATATGCTTTTTTATCACTACTTAAAGTGCTAAGTATGAAGCAGTGAGGGATTTTTGAATGTATTAAAGCCTATGTTTAAATAACAGATATCTAGGACAATGAGTTAACTTTATCGCTTAGCCTTTTCAAGAGCTTCTAACTTGGAGGGTGGAACCAAGATGGCAGAGTAAAGACAAGGATTCAATTGAGCTTTCCTCCAAATCCCTCCAAATACCTGGAAAATTACTCTAAACAAAATCTATACCTGCAGAACCCCCCAAGAGTGAAATAAATTTTCAGCCCAGGACAACCTGAAAGGTTGACAAGAAGTGTCCATTGCACTGGGCTGGAAGAGGAGTGCAGGTCAACACAAGCCATGCCACCACAGACTGGACCCCAGCGAACCTGGAACCAGCCTCAGGGGACTAAATCATAGGTGGCTGTAGGAATTTCCAGATTTCTCAACCCACCAATAAAAAGGACAGCTTAGTAGGCCAGTAGGACTACTGTCTGTCGGACTTGGATGAGAGAGAATCACAGTCTAGGCCAGGCCTCAGCACAGCTCCAGGTAAGCAGCAGCAGCAACAGTAGCATGAATAGCTGCAGCTATTTCCAGAGCTCTCAGCCCATAGACAATAGGAGATCAAACCACCAGTTAGAAGATTACAGGGTCTCTTTGCTGACACTGAAGCCGGTTGATGTTGCTTTATCCATTCTTTGATCTGGGTGGCAGTCCTGGGGTGAGGAGGAGCACTGGCATAGCAGAGCTTGTGGCAGTAGTGGAGAGGGAATCCACCTCACAGTTTTAGGGCAGAAAGGAGTGTTTGTGGTCACTCACAGATCAGAGCACATCCCAGGAGAGTAGTAAATACTTCTCCTTAGATTATACCACCTTGGAACAATTGAAAACTTATAGATCCCTAGGATTATCTCTGAAAATACCTGTACAAAACCCTTGAAGCTTGAGACAATACCACATCACACTGGAAGTGAATGAGAAAACTAAAAATAAACATTTTTTAAAAGGACTCCTCACTTGGTTTTAATAAAGAATTGGCTTTAATGTTTCACATATGAAGTGTTCACTCTGAAATTGTTTCATGTTTCTGAAAGAATGCAAGGATTCCTGCTTTTCTGATATTAAGTGCAAGTTAAGTGGACAGACATAGCCAATTAGAAGAGATTAAATAAAGAAGCCATGAATTTAATGAGCCCTCTTGGTAGTAAGGAGAAAGGGAAGGATTTGTTTGTTTCTAATTTAGGGGTTTTTTGTAAACTATCTATATCAATCATTCTTCAACTTCACAACACTGACAGATTCCATTTTTCTAAAGTCAAACATTCAAGTTGAAGCTAGCCATTGAGGATCTTTCCTTCTTTCTTTCCTTCAGTTTGTGTGCTTTTTAGCTTTTTAGCACAATGTTTTTAGCCATGTCGTCAAATGCTTTCAGTGAGGATGAATATGGAGTCAAGGTCATCTACCATACTGATGTCAGATTCTTCAATTTGAAGACTACAAGCCACTGCCAAAGTAGAGGAAGTATTGTGCATGATTTTCTGTTTGCAGATGATTGTGCACTCAGTGCAGCCTCTGATGCTGAGATGCAACAAAGTGTGGATTGATTCTCTGCTGTTTGTGTTAATTTTGGTCTAAGAATTAACACCAAGAAAACACAAGTGTTCCATCAGCCACCACCACACCATCCATCTGTGAAACAATTTGTTACAGCAAATGGAGAAATTCTGAATGCTGTGGAAAAGTTCATTTACCTTGGTAGTGTACTTTCCAGGGATGTACACGTTGATAATGAGGTTGACACATCCATTACCAGAGCTAGTTCATTGTTTGGGAAGCTCCAAAGGAAAGTATGGGAGAGAAGAGATATTAGACTGATTATCCCACTGAAGGTCTACAGAGCTATTTTGCTGACTTCATTGTTGTATGCCTGAGAAACCTAAATGGTCTACCAGTGCCATGCCAGGACACTGAATAGCTTCCATTTGAATTATCTTAGGAAGATTCTGAAGATCACCCAGCAGGATAAGGTAACAGATTCTGAAATCCTTATTTGAGCTTAACTGCCAGACATTCAACTGATGCTTCAGAGAGAGCAACTCCAATGGCCTGGCCATGTTGTTTGAATGCAAAACGCATGCTTGCCAAAAAGACTATTTTATGGAGAACTCACATGACAGGTGATGAAATCATGATCAGAAGAAGTAATATAAGGACATTCTCAAGGTCTCTCTTAAGAACTTTGGAATTAATTGTGCAAGGAGAAGATGCTGTGCTCTTTGAGTAAAACAGAAATGAAACGGCTAAAAGGAAACACAGGATCACAAATTTAGAGTAGCCACCCCAGATGTCCACATAGACTATTTGTGCCCAATCTGTGGTAGAGCATTCTGAGTTCATATTGGTTTGATCACTCACAGTCATAAACATTGATACTTGACCTTATCATAGTGATATCATCTTGGTCTTCTTCAAAAGTGAAGGACAGCAATCAACAAGCCATTGAGGATTCTTCCTTCCTTCCTTCCTTCCTTCCTTCCTTCCTTCCTTCCTTCCTTCCTTCCTTCCTTCCTTCCTTCCTTCCTTCCTTCCTTCCTTCCCTCCTTCCTTGCTTCCTTCCTTTGTGATAAGTCTTTCCTGGTAGCACAATAGCTAGAGCTTTGATTGAATCAGGAAAACCTGAGTGCAAAACCAAAGTTAGACATTGGATATATAACCCTGGCCAAGTCACTTAACTTTTCTTATTCGTAATTTCCTGATCTGTAAACTGTGGACTCTGACAACTTTTACTTTATATGATTGTTGAGAGGAAAGAATGTGATATTCAGGTAAAGGACCTTTAAACAGTATATAAGTATTAGTTATTGTTATTTTTAATATCATATTGACTAATTTTCTTAATACCTCAAAAAATAACTCTTAAGCAGCTATAGTAAACTCCAGCAATTTTATTCTGTCAAAATAATCTTCATTATTTTCTGAGACCAGAGCAGAAAGATTCAATATGTGTATCATTCTACTTGTGTTTGTGGAAAGTGGAGAAGATTCCTTGCATTCTGGCACAGTTTTGGTGAGTTCAGAGAGAATTGGAATACAACCAAATAGTGACAGGCTGGGTTAATGCCAATGGTAAGCTGTGGTTTAAAAAGATGTAGTCAAAATTCAGAAAGCCGAATTGTCTAGACAAGATTTACATATCTCAGGAGTTAAGAGCATAGTATTTGAAGTTGACAGGGATCTTGCAGATCTGATGGATCCACTCCTCTGTTTTGCAAAAAGAGAAATTTGATGTTAAAGGAGGAGAAGTGACTTTCCCGTGGTCACAGAAATGTCATACCTACTACTTGAACCCAGATTCTATTCCTCTTTCAATCACATTGTCATGGAATCAAAAAAAAAAAAAACCTAATGTAGAAAGATTCCTAAAATACCATCTTTTCTATCCTAACCCCATTCCTTCATTTTAGGTAAGAGAATGGGAGCCCAGGAAAATCAAGAGATTTGACCAGGTCAAAAGAAGTGATCAGTAGCAGGCACGGCACTAGATTTGAAGCAGATTCATTAAGATTCTTTGGAAAGTATTGGATTAAAATGTCGCATCAATATTCTCAAAAGCCCAACCATAACCCCTTATTTTATTAAGAGTATAATGTGCTTCCTATAGACAGATTTTCTAAAACTACCCAATATAAATATTAGCAGCAAACCACAGCCTACTGGATGGATTGGAAATATGTGGGTACAGAAATGGGGCGTTGCCACCTATTATAAAGTGGAATTCTGTCTGATGATGACAAATCAGGTGTACAGAAGGAGAATGAGAGTAAACCAAGGTCTTGGTAGCTGAGAAAATTTTCTGCCTCATATCTAAAAACTTTTATATCCTACTTTTTTATTTAGGAAACTTTTTAACAGAAAATTTTCCCTTGTTGACTACATGAAACAAAATACCCAGCTGGAGTGCAATGGGAAGGCAAAGAATAGTACGTAAAGTCATGTTGACCACAACCCATTATTGTTTCATGGCAACAAGGGAGACAGATCTTTTTTCCTCTAGTATTTATAATACTTACTGAGTTATAGGTGCTTCATTTCTTCTCTCACCTTGAAATGAATTCAATTCATTTTCTGTTTCATTTGATGACTTCATTTGTTCTGATGGATTCAATAATTATTTTTATGTTGTTTATTTTTAAATCTATGTATTGTTACTCCTGAGTAGCTTGTTGACTTTCAGTTTTGCATCTCCAAATTCCTATTACACATTTTACACTGGGTATTGTTTAGACATCTTAAACTCAACATATTCAAAACTATATTCAGTATCTTTTCCCCTAAAGTCTCTCCCTCTTCTAAACTTCCTTTTACTGTTGAGGCCACCACCATCTTCCCAATTACCCAGTTTCATAACTCATGTGTCATCTTTTCTCTAATTTTGTGTATTAGCCAATCTTTTGCTAAAGGCTGTCAATCAGACCTTCAAAGGGTATCTTGTGTATGTCACTTTCTCCTTTCTGACACTTCTGCCGTTGTAGTAGAGGGTCTCACTTCCTCATATACTGCTTGGTGGATTGTCTGCCACAAGTCTTTTTCCACTCCAGTCTGTCCTCTGCTCATCTGACAAAGGTTCCTAAAGCATAAGTTTGACCATATCACCAGCTCCCATCCCCCTACACACACACATACACACACATACACACACACACACATACACACACACTCAGCAAACTTCAGTGGCTCCCTTTCACTTTCAGGAAAAAATATAAAATCTCTATGGCATTAAAAAAACCTTCATAACTTGCCCCTCCCTTCACCTTTCAATTTTTATACCTGAGGTCCCACTGTATACTCTGTAATCTGGTGAAATTGGTGTCTTTGCTGTTCTTTTAAAAGGAACTTTATGCTGAAGGGTGGGCATTTTTACTGGCTGTCTCCCATACCTAGCAAACTGTCACATCACATCTCTACCTCCTGGTTTCTTTCAAACCCCTACCAAAAGCTCATCTTCTACAGGAAGATTTTGCTGTAAAGCATAGGGAAATATTTCCAATTTATATGGCATGCAGCTTGTTTGTACTTATTTATTTTTATGTTATCTTTCTCCCATTAGATTGTGAGCTCTTCAAAGACAGGATTTTTTTTTATTTTTGTCTCCCCATGATTTAGCATAATGCCTTGCACTTGGAAGATGTTTAGTAAAAGTTTCTTAACTGTTTTCTCTGTGTTTCTGTCTGCTTCTCTCTGTTTCCCTCTTCTTGATGTTTCTCCCTCTCTCCTCTATTCTTTCTTCTTTCTCTAATATAGTTAATCCCTGATGATGAAACTGTTTCTAATTATGCTAATTATCTTTTTTTTTTTTTGCAATTTATGACCTAAGAGAAATTCCCAGATTACTGAGAGGAGGTTAAATAACTTTTCCAGGGTCACATAGGGTTGTGTATCTTTTTATGTGAGGTGTGATAAGTTTCATTATTCTTTGTTTCGCCTGCATCAATGATAGCAAATGAAAGCAATCACCTACTTACCATATTTTATATGGAGGTGAATTTGGGACTACAAAACCCAAAAGCTAAACCATCATGTATCATCTCAACCAGGAAGGTAGCCAGGAGGCCTAAATGCCATTTCCCTGAGAAGCAACTTTGAATGATAAGTAACTTACAATTCCAGATGAAATGGAATGAATTTGACTGAATAGAAGGAGAAATGCCCATGAAGGTATCATAGAGCAAGTAACTAAACAGTAAAAAGACACTAAGTGATCTGTGGGGGAAAAGGAAGTGCAAATTAAGCATGTTATAGTTATTCACTATTTTATATTAGTGTCTCTAACTGCTATAAATATTGTTTAGAGCATTCATGTTCTCAGGATTGTCATTTTATTTGGTGTATGGCTATGTATATGCTAGTTATTTGAAAAATCACAAAGGAGAAACCTAGTATTTATGCCACTGAGAATATATCTGGGGGAAAATAACATTTTACTTCCTCCTGAATAATCTGAATCAGCAAAAAATCTCATGGATTACAGTGTTTCCTATTTTTGGAGGAGGGTTTATTATTAAATAGTAATTGACAACAGAGAGGCTCATGATAAGACTATTGTCTTGCCATTGGAAACTTGGACATTCAGGGTCAACTAAAAAGCATCAATGAGAACATCTGGAACCAGAAGCGATAGCTGGCTACATATGTAGTGAGATGGAAAGAGAAAAACTGGCCTATACTTAAAATAAAAGAATAGTTTATTAGAATGGAATTAAATCACCACCTTTGCCAATCAAGTTGAATTAACTCTTAATGACCTCATGTTAGCTGCAAAGGCTTTAGGGAAATTAAATGCCTATTTACTTAGTAGGTTATAAATTTTGCTCCTTTAAAAATCATCTACTATTCACTTTAATGAGTTATAATACATCATTGTTGAATTTTTGGCTGCTAATTCCTTATTTTATGTCCCACTTACACACATATAGGTTGTAAAAATGCCTTCTGATCATTTGCTAATTAATATTTATTCCAATATTTAAAATAGGGTCTTCTTACAAATACTATAGTAAGACTAAATGTTTTATACATGGATTTTAGTCTTTTATTTATGCAACTTAGTAAATTTTAACTGATGACTCCAAAGTGGGAGAAATTTTTCCCTATGCTTTCCAAATACAGTTGTCCCTTTTGAGCATCTATACTTTCCAATACAGTGAAAAACCATTCATGTATTCTGAGAGATTTTCTCTTAAAACAGACCAAGGCATATCCTGAACAGATATCCCTTTTGAGATGGTATCCAGAGTGTCTTTAAATGAACACTTTTAGTGGCCCATAGGGCCTCAAAAGAAAATGTATTTTATTTTTTTTTTGTTTTTTATTTTATTATTTTTTTTGGTTTTAAACCCCTAAATATGAATGTTTAATGTGTGAAATATACAAGGATAAAAGCAAATGAGCTTATGCTTATCCAAAAGCAGTATTAAGGACCTCTGAAATGTTTGCCTAAAATTCTTGAAAAAGAATTCAAAATTTTATTCATACTTTATATTAATATATATGAGTCAATATGTTGGTTCAATTTATAATTTATTCCGAAGTTGATCATCATCACAAAATTTGTTATATGCCCTTGTGTCTATAACAATAAAAATCTTTGTGTTTTCTTGTTCCTAAGAACTTCTAAAGCAGACAACACTAAGATGATCACAATATAAGTATAGAAAGTGACCCCCAAAGAGCATTTTTGTCTTATTATGTCCAGCATTATGATTGACACCTAGTAGGTACTCAATGATCATTCATTGAAAGGAAATATCATTGATTGACTTCAAAGCACAAATCTTTACATAGAACAATATTATAAGGACCTAATCAACAACTCAGGAATCTGGCACACAATATTTAAAATAGAATTTTGCTGATGATAATGCTACTGTTTGTGGTGGTGGTGATGTTAATGTTATTAAGGTTGTTTATGGTCTTTTGTTTAGATCTATGATTTCAACCATGAAGAGAACTCCATATGATACATTGACTATAGCATAATTTTAGAGTCATGGGGAAGGCTAAAAGATTTTTATGTGATGACATGTCTAGTTTATGTCATAATCAGTATTTAAACTCATGATCATATGATTTTGGAATAAGAGTTAAAAAAGAACTAGAAGCTAATCTGCTCCAACCACTTAATTTTACTAAGATTAAGTGATTTCGCTAGACTCTCATAAATAGTAAATGGTAAAGCAATGATGCCAAGTCAGCTTATTTTACTCCAAATCCAATACTCTGTACTGTGCTGTCTTACCACTCTTATTAATGATCATTATGTGAAATGGTGCTATTTGAGTCATAATAGGTTCCTTCACAGTTATAACTGTATTTATTTGGTAGAGACAAACAGATGTATGAGAGAGAGAGAGAGACAGAGAGACAGAGAGACAGAGAGACAGAGAGAGAAACTTCAAGTACCTTCCCAGTTATATGTAGACAAACATTTTCAGTTACCATAGAGTATGAACTGCAATACAAAGCACAAATATACTAGAATTGGATGGCAGAGGGGCTCAAATTAATCCAATATTTCCACACCTGATGTTATAATGAGCCAAATCAAGTCAAGAAAATAAATAATTATCTTTAATTTCTTCCCCTGAAAATTGCTTCTTCATATCCTTTGACCATTTATCAATTGGGGAATGATTTGTATGGTTATATATTTGAGTCAGTTCTCTATATAGTCTAGAAATGAGGCCTTTATCCCCGAGATTAGCTGTAAAATTTTTTTTTCCTCAATTTACTACATCCCTCCGAATTTTGGTTGCATTGGGTTTGATTGTGCAAAAACTTTTCAGTTTAAAGTAATCAAAATTATTCATCTTGCATTTCATAATGCTTTCTATCGTTTCTTTAGAAAAAAATTCTTCCCCTCTCCATAAATTTGATAAATACACTATTCCTTGCTTCTCCAATTTATTCATGGTATCAATCTTTATACTTAAATCATGTACCCATTTGGACTTTATTCTTGTGTACGGTGTCAGGCATGAGTCTATACCTAATTTCCGCCACACAGTTAACCAGTTTTCCCAGCATTTTTTGTCAACCAGTGAGTTCTTATCCCAGAACCTGGGATCTTTGGGTTTATCAAACAGGAGGTTGCTATATTCCTTGCCTACTGTGTCTTGAGTGCCAAGTCTATTCCATTTGTCTACCCCTCTGTTTCTTAGCCAATACCAAATGGTTTTGATAATTGCTGCTTTATAATACAATTTGAGGTCTGGTAGCACTAGGCCACCTTCCCAAGCATTTCTTTTCATTAGTCACTTTGAGTGCTCTAAATCACTATTGATTGGAGAGATGCAAATCAAAACAACTCTGAGGTACAACATCAGGCCTATGAGATTGGCAAACATGACAGAACAAGAAAATGATAAATGCTGGAGAGGATGTGGGAGAGTTGGAACACTAATTCATTGCTGGTGGAGCTATGAGATCATCCAACCCTTCTGGAGAACAGTTTGGAACTATGCCCAAAGGGCTACAAAAATGGGCATACCCTTTGACCCAGAAATATCGCTACTAAGACTGTATCCCCAAAAGATTATAAAAATGGGAAAGGGTCCCACGTGTACAAAAATATTTATAGCAACACTCTTTGTGGTAGCCAAAAACTGGAAGTCAAGGGGATGCCCATCAATTGGGGAATGGCTGAATAAATTATGGTATATGAATGTAATGGAGTACTATTGCACCATAAGAAATGATGAACAAGAAGACTTCAAAGAGGCCTGGAAGGACTTGTATGATCTGATGCTGAATGAAAGGAGCAGAACCAGGAGAACTTTGTGCACAGCAATGACCACAGTGTGCGAGAGTTTTTTCTGAAAGACTTGGAACTTTGTAATAACACAAGAACTTACTGAGAAAAAAACAATCCCAACGTTGGTCTTCTAAGGCAAAATGCCTTACACACTCAGAGAAAGAAATATGGAAGTCATTTGCAGAATGTAATAGATAGTGTTTGTATGTGAGTGGGTTTCAGTGTATTATGTTTTGATTTGTTATATGATTTCTTCCATTTATTTTAGTTCGACTACATAGCATGACTATAGTGAAAATGTGCTCAATAGGAAAGTATATGTAGAACCTATACAGAATTGTATACTGTCATGTGGAGGGAGGGGGGTAGTGGGGGGAAGGTGTGGGGGGGATAAAATCTTAATTTTAAGGAAGTGATTGTAGAACATTAAAAAAAATAAAAATAAATAAATAAAAGAAAAAAAGAAAAAAGGAAATAAGTACTTTTTAAGTGCTTATCATGTGATGGATGTTGTGCTAAGGATGAGACACTGTAGTTGACTTGGGATATTTTGAGCTCACCTTGTACCCATTGGCTTAACTTTTCACCCAGGATGAATTCATAATTAATTTATGAAATTATGAAATGAGTCAGGCATGCTCAGTTCTTTTTACTAGTCAAGAAAGACCATCATATTTTAATAAGGCACAGATGGTGTTGTGGCCCAGTAAGTACAGAGAAGAATAGTAGAAGGGGTTTAGAGGCAGATGACATGGAGGGAATGGAGCAGGCAGGCAGGGAAGAAGGTAAGGAAGGGGAGAGGCATAGATAAGCACTCAAATAACTACAGTTTAGAGTTGGGAACACTAACCTTGAGGTTAGTCTTTTAAAATACCAAATAATCTCAAGAGTTTTCAGTAAAACCTTAAATTATCAGCAGCATTTAGCAACCTGCTGATCTTCTGGAACTGGTCTGAAATTTACATAACACAGAACCAAAAGTCCCTGACAGCAAAGTCTAGATGGCTTCCCTTGATTAAGCATGTATTACCAGGATGGGATTTTTGATTAATATATGATATATTTGTAAATTATGCTCCTTTGCTCTTTGGAATGTTTTTTATGTGACTTCTAGGTTACCAATATGGCTTCTCATTATTGCTACTTTTTACTGGCTACTAATTAACTTACTATACTGACTAAAAAGCAGGAATGGTGATTGGGGGACCATAACAAGCTACAATTTTAACACACAGGTGTGGATCCTGTACCAAAGAGTACGAGAGAGAGAGAGAGAGAGAGAGAGAGAGAGAGAGAGAGAGAGAGAGAGAGAGAGAGAGTATCTGATTCCTAGGAATTTTCTTGACCTCGTTGGCTTTGACATGTTTTTGCCTTCCTTGAGTGTTTTGTTTTTTTTTTTAAATCTTCCTTCCTTTGTATTGTGAGTTGTGGAAAATGGAAATATTTACCTGCCCGTCAAGTATGAGTTTAATCAGTCTGCTCCCATAGTTTTTGGAGTCAGGTATATTTAAGTATAGTTTAGGATTAAGAAGGAAGTAAGGAAGGTTGGTTTGATGGACAGATAATAAAGTGCTTATTATGTGCCAGGCAGGGCACTAATATAGATTTGGAAGAGAATTAAGAGGGCACTTAGATCAATTATATCAAGACCATGAAGGTACATATTTACTCAGGAAACCACTAATTGATATTAACTATGTTTCTTGTATTTCTGTTTATTTTGTTAAATATTTCCTGACTATACTTTAATCTGTTCTGGCAAAAGTCTTGGGCCAGGTGTGTTTGACACCTCTGATCCATACAAAGTCCTACAAGATAAAAGACTTTCTTTTACAGTATCACCAACAGCCTGATCATCAAGCCTCTGTTTTAACACCTGCATTGAAAAGGAGTTCACTAACCAATAAGGCAACCTATTCCATCTTAAGACAACTGAAGATGTTAGAATGTTTTCCCTGATTTTGAACTTTAATCTGTTTATAACATGGACACATTGTATATTATGGATACACCAAACTATTTCCCAATATGGGGATACATGTTTCCTACATATAATAATGATAATAATAGGTCTAAATTTCAGATTTGCAAAGTTGAAGGGTATTTACACAAAGCTGATTTATATATTCATCCTTTGTGGAACTGGTATTAGTATAACTTTTGTTAGGATGCAGCTGAATTGGCAGTTTCCAGATAACCATCAGGTTTATAATGCCTGAAAAGATTTGTGATTAAGTTGTGTGGTTGAGTTTGTGTGTGTGTGTGTATACGCGTGTATTTGTGTGTATGCATGCAAGTTGATAGATGAACCCTTTTTCTCTCACTATCCACAGACTTATGTTCTCTATAGACTTAATAATTTATATCAATTTCTATCTTCAAATAAAACATTTTCATGTATGCCAGTTATATATTGTGATTCTGAAGGTTGGGAGGAAAGCAACAGCTTATATTTAAAAAAAATATATAGAACAAAACAACAGCTATGATGACTGTATTTTAGATTTTCATGTAGACTTTCAGACAATATAGGAGGAAAATTTAAGGCTACAAGTATCCCTTGATGCTAAGATCGTCACCATTACCCCTATCATTATCATTCAAATTTATATTTGAATATTCAAATACAACTGAAAAAAATCCACGGCATTGTGTTTGCTGTGCATTATTGCATCTCTTCATTGGGAAATTCAGGCAATAGACTATATCATCTGATCCTTTTCCTGAGGTCTATAAAACTTTTGGTACAGAAGAATCAAAACCCTGAAAACATTCACAGCTTTTGTGAATTAGAAGATAAATGTTCTTTACAAATGGTAGTTTTTCACTTTCCTTTATTCCTTCTCATGGGTAAAGGTACTATAACCTAGATTATAAAAAATAAATTTATCTAAAAGTTGTATTTGGCATAATTATTTTTATATATACAAACTCACTTTATCCACCTAACTATATATCTTGTACGATAATATTTTTTTCTCACCACCCTTGTAGAGAAAAAGCAATATCTGAAAGAATTTGTAATACTTGATTACATGCAGTTATTGAGTTAGGCATAAGCATAGTACTTTTATGTAATACTACAATGAAAGGAGACCCTTCTAGGTAATGTAGCAGTTGACAACAGGAGATTTACTTTGTGTATGAGGAGAATTATATTTAATATGGTTACATATTGAGGACATAGTGAGTCAATTTAGCTGACTGAAACTCCCCTGTTTCTAAGGTGTCCTTACTAGTCCATCAACCAAACATCAGAAATGATGACATGGTCTGACATAAAGTTTATGAATATCAATTTCAGAGCAATGTAGAATATTGATTGAAGAAGGGAGACATTGGAGACAGAGAGACTAAGTCAGATAGGAGATGAAAGACTGAAAATGGGTTGATAGCCATGTGAATGAACAAAACAGTATGATTGGGAGAAATGTTATGGAGTAGAGTTGACAAGACATCGATACTGGATATGGTGGGGGGAGTTGAGGGATAGTCTAAGACAACTGTCCTTGCAATTGTGAATAATATACAAGATAGCGACAACCTATCCATATGGTAGTTAGGAAGAAGAGTGAATTGAGAGGCCTTTAGGTATGTTGACTGAAGATTAAAATGTGACTTCTAGTTGAAGATGTTCTACAGGTAGTTGTTGATAGGAGCCTGGTGATGTATATTTAGATTTGGGATTCATATGCATGGAAATAGAAATGGAACTCACTGGAACTTATGAGTTCACTGAAATGGAGATAAATAAATTCAAAACAGAGTCCTGGGATGCACCTACTTGTATAGGCTGGGTGCATTATGTGATGAGGGACATTATTGACAATCCAGCAATGAGAAAAATAGGGTAGAAAGGGAGAATAAGAATTTAGGAGACAATAGTTTCCAGAAAACCCAGAGAAGAGACAGTCTACAGTATCAAATTCAGAAAGGTTATATGAGAGTAGGTTTTTTAAAGGCAATTGGATTTAACACTTATGAGACTATTGCTATCTTTGATTAGAGTTTTTTGTTTTATATATAATCTACTAGTAACTATAGAACTCAGGATGCAAAGAGGTGAGAAGTAAGTCAAAAAGTAAGAAATACAGGTAATAAGTGTATATATCCATGCTACAGTATTTTTCTGTGTCATTATTGTTCATCTCTCTTTGATAAACCCTCTACCTCAAGTAGTGGAGTCTTCCTGTCATATTTCAATGTCTGACAAGTATGGTTGTGGCATTCAGGAAGCCAATCTATTCTTCATTTTTTCCCTACATGACTACTCACTTCCTCCTTTTTTTGACCATGTAGCTTTATGCTAGTTTTTGCACTCAATTCATCATTAATATGTTTTCAAACTGCTCACTTCCACTCTATGTCTGAACGTTTCTCTTCGAGATTTTTATAATTTTAGCTTTTCTAAGATTGTTATATTCCATGACTTAAAGTCTAGTAGCATCATTAGGTAAATACTAAAGTTAAAAATGGACTTCTTGTTCTTGTCTGCTCAATATGTACCTTTCAATCACTTTGTTTTTCCAGTGTGGATGATTGATTTATATATTTCACCTTGCTATGGATTTCATAGAGTTGACTTTATGATGTCTTAAGATTAGTAAAATTAGTGAAGGGTCTTTTATGAATATCAGACTTTGGAAAATTTTAAAAACGTATTTGATTTTTTTCATAGGAGACCTTCCATGAATGTCAAACACCTTTGGAAAACACATCCCTTAGACTTAATGACAATACTCAGCAGGTCTTTGTGTGTGTTCATAGATATCATGGTTTCTAATGCAATTTTGAGAGATCAATGAGAGATAACTTCCCAGAGAGAAAAGCATTTAAGGCTGCAATGTCAAATGCCTTCTTAAAAATCAAATGCCATTAAGTGGAGAGACATTGTATTTTCCCTATTTATCTCTACCAACTTCATGACCCTGAATGATGTGATCTACACATTGTGTGTTTTATTTAGAATTCCCTTGAGAGTCTACACTCTAGGTCATTTTCATAAAGATTCAATACAAACGGAAAATAGCATATGTGTCAACAGTTACTAATAAATTCTCAGTCACCTATTATCTTTGGGATATTGGTAGTGTTAAAAAAAATACCGTTAACGATTGTCTTCATTCTAACATACACTTGATTCTATATTTACTTTTACAACCTCATGTACTCAAGAAGAGTGTCAAATATCGCTTGCTGAGAGGTTAAGAAAGATGTGTACTGGAGAATAAAAACACCAAAGCTTTCAATTTAGGAAAGCTCATTTTGAAGTAGCAGTTTTAGTCAAATTAGAGCAAAGAAAGGAAGAACGAAGGAAATGAAGAAACATTTAATAGGCACTATCTCACAAGGTTCGAAGGACTTAACACATGTAAAGTGCTTTGTAAACTTAAAGGACTGTATAAATTATAAAAATGTGATTTTAATTAGAGGCTGCTAGAAAACACAGTAGACTAAGCCTCAGACATTTACTAGTTGCATGACCCTGGGCAAGTTACTTTTGTCTACTTCCGTTGTTGTGAAGATCAAATGACATATTACTTGTAAAGCACTTAGAGTAGAACCTGACACAGACACTTACAAAATGTTTCTTAATACATTCTTTCCTTCTTTCTTCAATGCCTACTATGTACCACAATTTTGTTGATAACTTTATCAAGATGTGGATGCTATTATTATCCCAATTGACAATCAAGGAAATTAGAGTTCAAGCGATTTGGCTCAGGGTCATACAGTTAGTAAGTGATGCCATGTCTGAAATCAGGTCTTCCTGACTGCCAGTCCAGCACTTTATCCACTGTACCAGCTAGCTGCCCAGAAAGAAAATTGAAATGGGGTGAGGAGTGAAAAGAGAGGGGAAAAAATTGCAAAGAAGATTGCAAAGAAAAATTAAACATGCCACTGATCATCAAGAAGTAGAGCAGACCTTAGAGGCTATCTCCTCTAACATGCTCATACTCTAATATATATATAGCTAATACAACTGAATACAAGAGAAAGTAAATGCCTTGCTTAGTGTCACCCAGGTAATAATAAGCAGAAATAAGATCCAAAGTCAAGGACCAATATTTCAAAGTTCAGCACTCATTATGCTGCACCATGTTAAATTCCAGGAAGATTTCAGTATAGCCGAGTCAATTGGACTCCAGTATATTATTTTCTGCAGAGAAGAATCTAACATGAGAGAATATAAACACATAAATAACCTTACATTCCAGATTTATCTTACTCGGCCTTGGAAAAGGCTAACTTTTTTATGTTGCATTCTATTTATATTTATTTTAAATTTTGTTTAAAATTTGCATTTTCATTTCCAAGTTCTCTCCCTCCTTCTACCCTTCACCTATTCATTGAGAAGGAAAGAAATACAACACACATTATATATATATATATATATATATATATATATATATATATCATACAACATACAATTTCATATTTGTCACAACATAATTTCATTAATTTCCCTCCTAATACAATCAGATTTTATGCAATTTCTAAGTTCAGTTAATGATACTACCTCAGCACTTGTTGCTTTTCTTTCTTTTATAAGCTACTTATTGGCAGCCTCAGAATAAGAAAGGCCAGCATGCTTCTCAGAGGAACTGTCACCAGTCACTGTCTGCCTTTTCTTATATCTCATTATCTGTTATGATTATGATATCAATGACACTGAAACAAACGAGAGGTTGCTGCTATAGAATGATTGGTTTTGGTACAGTATAGTTAGTTTTGTTGTCACCAAGGACTGTTGGTGTTGTTTACTTTTGTTTGTTTGCTGTGGTTTTTGCTGTTTGCATCCCCAGAACCTTAAATAATACTTTCATTTTTGTTAAATAAGAAGTATTTCTAAAATTGAATCATTTATTTTACATATTGGAAGACTGAAGGAAATGAAACTGTCACTTAGTTAAACCAATGACTATTTAATTTGACTCTCCATCTTTTGTCTTTCCCTTAAGCTGAGATTTCCATAGCATCAATAATTTCAGTAAAAGAAATGTCCTAGTTTTATTGATATTAGGAGAGTGAATCAGGATAGGACCCTGTGAGATTGAGATTAGAATGTAAGACTTAGGTTTTATTTTGTTTTGGCGAGTAGGTGGCACAGTGGCTAGAGTGTATGCCCTGGAGGCAGGAAGACCCGGGTTCAAATCTAGCATTAGACAATTAATAGCTGTGTGACCCTGGATAAGTAACTTAACTTTGTTCGTCACAGTTTCCTCATCTGCAAAATAAGGTACAGAAAGAAATGGCAAATCTCTCAAGTATCTTTGCCAAAAACAAAACAAAAAGGGACAGGGAGAGCGATCCATGACTGAAAAAGAACCAAACAGTTCAGTTCTGTGTCTCAAGACTGCTGAGAAGAGGGAACTGCCTCTGGGCTATAGGTGCTTGCATTGTGATCTTACTGACAGGATTCAAGTTTTTTCTACAATGTTGGAGGACAGACTTTTAAGAGTCATCTCTCTGTTGTCTCTAAAAAGTAAGCTGGGGTGTATGGGGTGTTCAAGAAGGACTAATAATTCATTGTGAAGGCTTGCTGAGCCCTTTTCAGGGCTATTCATCCACCTTTTTAGATAACACAACTGAGGTTCAGAGAACTTAAGTAAGGCACACAGTTTCACCCAGGTACCAAGCAGCAGGGATAAAATCCAAAGTCAGAGAACTCCGACTCTCACTCGTGACTCCAAGAAGTTGTAGCATGTGTAGTGACCATATTCTGGTAAACCATCTCAGTAAACATACTAAAGCAGGTTGAGGGTAAACAAGAGGTCTCATACCCATTGGTAAGTTACGGGGGTGTCTACACCAGGCACGTAAAGATGGAACCAAGAAGAATGTGTGCATGAGAACTTTTTTTTTTTTCCCAATGACCATGAAAATAGCTGAAGTAGGCTCTACGAAGCACCTAGAACTTGGTCAGATATAAAAGAATCCAATATCATCCACTGCATACCAGGGCATTACTAGTTACCTTGACTTTTATCGGGTTACTAGACTTACATGACTCTGGAAGAGAGAGTGAAGCTGACAACTCTATGCAACTGTACCTCACTTAAATTTAATTTATGCTAAAGTCAAGACATCACCTCATGATGTCATTGGTCTACCTGGAAAAGAAGGACAATCAATAAAAACAAAGTGAACACAATATCACTCTCTCTATTTTAGACTCTGGAAAGTTAGATCCATAGTCAAAAGAGTAGACCTGCTGATGTGATCTGATATTTTGAAGATGTACTTAGTACAATTAATGTGCAAATAATGCCATTCCTTTTACTAATGAACCCTGTCTTTCAGAAGGACAATCCACAATAAGAATTACTTCTCTCTGCCTAGGAATAACTGTTGATGCATTGTGTCAGCAACACATGGTAGAGATAGATCTGGAAGATAGACTATGGGAAATATTTTTGGCCTTTTGACTATTTTGGATCTATGTATATGTGCACTGTGATCTTCAGATCTTAACTTTCTAGCCAGAGAAAGGCAATATCCTGGGATATGCCAGCTTTGGGAGCCAACTCCTATGTAACCACAGGTTTTAAAGTTCTCAAAGTTCAAGGATCAGACTTTCTAAAGAGAGAATATCTGAATAGTTCCTATGCTTTTGTCCTACTTGGAAAGCAAAATTTCATGGCTTTTGAACAGTAAAGTCCTGATGGGAAGGAAATTTCTTGGTCAGAAGCCCCAAAAGAGCTTCATTTCAAATTCAGTGAAGCTTAAGTAGATCACTATGCATGTAAAAGCAAATATGAAAAAAAATGCATACTAACTCCTAAGAGTGTTTTCTAACTATTTGGTTATATAAAGTTAACCAACATGTTTAGAAGTATTTCATCAATGTATGCACTGCTTTCATCCACAAAGATCACAATCCACACACTTCTTAGTGGGAAGATTATATGAGCTATAACCAAAAATGACTGCTATGCAGACCAAGATTCCTTGGTGATCTTCTTTATAGCAGCAAAGTAGAAATTTATTCCCTAAACAGGCAAAGGGAGGGGGCCGTTGGTGAGTCAAAAATTATTGACTATAAATTATTTCATGTCGTACCTGTCAAATCAAAGAGACTAACCTATTTTTAAGTAAAATTGTTTTTAACAAGTATTTTGACTTGATATAGATCTGGCAGTAAGCTATAAATCCCAGAAACATAATATATGCTTTTTGAAATATGGCAAAATGGGAGACAAGAGTTACTAGAAGTAAACACTTTTGGGAATAGATAAGGTCAAGTGAGAGAATAGAGTAAAGAGGGGACAGCGTAGGATAGAGGGAAATATAGTTAGTCTTACACAACATGACTATTATGGAAGTCTTTTGCAAAATGACACATATATAGCCTGTATTGATTTGCTTGCCTTCTCAGTGGGGATGGGTGGGGAGTGAGGAAGGGAAAGAAGTTGGAATTCAAAGTACTAGAAATGAATGTTGAGAATTTTTATTGCATATAACTGGGAAATAAGAAATACAGGTAATGGGTTATAGAAATCTGTCTTCCCTACAAAAAAAGAGAGAAGACGGGGATAAGTGAAGGGTTGGGGGGGGTGAGAGAAGGGAGGGAACAATGAGGGAAGAGGTAATCAGAATGCAAGGTGTTATGTGGGGGGGAAGGAGAGATAAGGAGAAAAATTGAATCTCAAAATTTTATGGGAATGAATGTCACTCTAAAAACAAGTAAATAAATAAAGATGATGCAGAGGAAATCTCACAACTTCATCAAAAATAATTTGCTAATACAAAATTGTTTTATGACAGAGTAGATCTAAAAAATTTCCCCTTTCCGTTTTCATCGCATATTCATTTTAACATAAATTTTAGCTGTCTATAAAGTATATTTTCCAGGAAAAACAAAATGCTTCCTAAAAAATGCCAATTTATATTAACATTTGATGATTTTGGTCTTCATTATCAATTCATCTATTAACAAGTAATCCATTTTCTCTAAGGTATATCAAAGAGAATAAAGCATCTTCCTGAGAAGTCATGGTAACAAGAATTGTAGTTCCCAAAGCAATCCTATTTGAAAAAAAAATCAAACCATGAGTCAGATATTCCTCACCCATAATCATACAGATAGTGAATATTGGAACTGGGACTTAACCTTGCTTTTCATTATACCTACTTTTTTTCCACTACATTATGTAGTCTCCTAGGAAAATTATGTTTTCCAGCACATAGTGGGTTCTATTTATATGATTTTTTTTTTTAAATCACATAAAGTGTGACTTGAAGTTCTTTTCCAAACTCTTCTTCCAGAGGTCAATGGTGTAAACTCTGGTGAACAACACACTACCCAATGGCAGCATATCCCCGCAATGCTCCTAAGGTCATCTTGCATCAAATTAAAATTTAATTGGGAAATATTTAAACACAACAAATAAAATACAACAGAATATTCATGATATTAATTTGTGCTTTTATTATATCTTTGTGCTTCCCACAGAGATCCTTAGGTATGGTTTAGTGGACTTCAATTCTTCTTTTATCTTGATACTTTAAGAGTACAAGTAATAGAGAAAGTACCTTTGGTAGAGAGTGTCCTTATCAAGTATTCTCTATTGTAGAAGACTCACAGGTCCAAATTTGACTTCTATTCTAGAGGCAGCTGGATGAAACGTGAATAGAACATGGGGTCAGGAAGACAAGTTTGACTTCTGTCTCATCAATTTACCAGACACCCAGAGTCACTGCCCCTCTCTTAGATTTTTGTCATCTATAAAATAAGGAAAATAGCAGCACCTACCTTCCCAGGATTTTTGAGAAGACCAAATGACATTAAATATTTAAAGTCCTTGGGAAACATTAAAGCACTACATGAATGATAGTCATTATTCTGTGCAAAGTCCTATTGTCCCTGTGGAAAAATATAAAAAAAAAAAAAAAGAAATAATCCATTCTTTCAAGCATCTTATGTTCTACAGGGGTAATGTGGCAAATATGCCTTGTATAATAAGATGTATTTACAAAATAATTAAGAGGTGAACAGTATATTTTGTAAAGTATTAACTCTTAATGAGAGATGGTAACAGTGTTTAATCAACATGGAAATGATCAGTGTAGAAGACAATAATAGGGTACAGGCAAGGTAGCCATAATGTCCATCCTCTTGAAACAATACTTTCAGGATATGATCTATACCTTAGCAGTTCCTTAGTAGTAGTATTCAGCTACTTATAAAGCACCTCCAGTACAATGTGTAGATGAAGAATTTTTCTCAGTGGCACCAAAGAAGCTATTTGACTCTAAGAAGTATATGAGAAGAAGGCTTCTGGAGACTAGCACTTTAAGTGCATTTAATAGTTGTCATATTGCATAATATCCATTCCTTTATTTAATTTGGATTAAATGTTTTCTACTGAAAGAGAATTTTGTATTATTGTTTTGATTTCAATTGTATTTATTGTTTTGTTTGAATTTTAACAAATTGAAAATTGTGGCCTGATTGGAGGGATGTTATTTTTTTAAATTTTACCTATTCTGGATTTAATAAATAAAGCAAAAATTTCCGTAACATAGTAGAATAGAAGAAAAGATGATTTTAGATGAAACTGCAAAGCTTAAAGTATTCCTTTTAAATATTTAATAAAATTATCATATAACTTTCTTTTATTTTTCTTCTTTTGTTCTTCCTTCTCCCTTCCCATTCTTGGAAGGATAACTTTAATAATGAACAGCCACATATTCTATTAATTCATTACCTGAAAAGATGCCAGCAGATGATGATAATTATTTATACGCTTTTATTCTTTGTTTATTAAATTCTAAAACTTAAAGAAATGATGCTTATGCTAGAATTGTTTTCTTTAAAAAAACCCAACAGACTATGTTTATGATAGATACCATACTGTGATGAGAACAAACTTGGAAAGTGAGTTGTCTTATCTCTCTTGAAGGAGATAAGATAAAACCACATTCCCTCATCCCATCCTAACCTGTCTGGTCATGTTTTAAGGTTCATTATCTAGACAGTTTGAGCTTCACCAAGTTCTGCTACATTGCTGTGAAACTCATTGTTCCTTTGCCTTTCTGTTTCATACAAAATTATAAGTTTTATAGAACTAAATTCCAGGGGAAATGTGCAAGTCGGTTTTGTTGATCACATTGAATGTGTGATTCATGTATGTCATATCCAAATATATCATTTATTCTATAAAATGCATTAAATATGTGAATACCCCTCCTCTAGTTACAGTATAGTTGCAAATTGATGATACTACAAGATATATGCTTGCAGAAATAGAGTTACTATATTCCTTTCATGCATGTCACTGACAGGACCAATATTAGTTAATATTGTCTTATAAAGTAGTGACTTGTTGTGTATAACTGTTTTTTATCTCAATTTTAAGATCCTTTTATTATGTTGTTTTTGACTCCATTGTGTTAAAGCAGTTTAATTGATCATATTAATGTCCATTTATAAGTGGAGGTTATATTACTTCCAAATGAAGATCCAAGAAGTTCTCTTCTTTCTTAGGAGTTGCTCAACACTTAGCGAGGTGCATTAACTGTCCCAGTTCACTAGATACATAGTTCTGGTTGCTCTTCTTATTCTTGTTGCTGTTGACATTCATAGTGGTTCTGTCCAATCCAGATGTTGTTCAAATTATGGTACAAAGATATCTTGTACTTCTATTGTGGGGATACATTCTCTCTTTCACTCATTAAGTCATTCAATAAGCTTATTAATATGTGGACCATTTTGTCAGGCACTAGGTGGGAGTTGAGGGAAAGAGGGAAACTATTATTGATTGTAAAATAAATAGGAGATGAGCTACCTGGCTTTCAATAATTCATAATCTACAATTTTGGAATATAATCTTCATCATCATCATCAATCACTCATCATTTCTATAGCACAATAAAAAATTCAAAATTTTCCACTATTATTCACTCCCATTTTCCCTACATCTTGGACCATCACATCATTTGAATGAAAAAGAAAATGAGTTTAGAGAGATTAAGTAACTTGCCTAAGGTCCAGGCTAGATGCGAATCAACCTGACATGGTTAGGTAAGTATTACAATTTCTAGTGCCATGCACTTTATTTTACAGAAAGGTTACATATGAACACTTATGTGAAAAATAATTTAAGAACACACAAAAACAACACAATAGATAAAGGTATCATATATATATGTACATATATATATACATATATATGTACATATATATATATGTTGGAAAGTATCTCAAAGAGTATGTATTCCAACTTTCTAGGTGACAAACTTCGTTGACAAGACTTGAGGTCCTCTGATTTCAGAGCTAGTGATATTCCCACTATATCATCCAGATAAAAATTGCAAGTGAGTAAGTGAGAAAAAATTATAGGTCATAAAGATGAGGATGGTGGTCATTTAAGGTTCTAGAAGAAGAGGTTCTTTGTTGTACATAATGAAATTAATCTACTATAGATCCCAAATCTAAAATAGTTCTAGGAGAATTTTGGAAAATTTATGATTGATTGATAATATATTGAGTTAGTCCTGAATGATTAATGTACATGCAGACAGAGAGACAGATATTCTAAGTCAGTATCTTGGACCATAACTACCTAGTCTGTCTCATTAAACATATGCTGCGTCACTGCTTATGGTATAAAATTGGGTTTTGCATGTCATCATTCTGGCTTAATGAGGGATTGCATATATTTGCATTTATGTTTTTATTCTATGCTTCCATACTGTAGTCTTTAATTTTTGTATGACTGTCTTTGTGACTACTAAATGAATATTAATAAGACAATTCCTTATTGAGGAGAAGAATACTCTTTGGAGTTTGAATACACTGCCCTAGGTGTCCTGTTACTACTTTGCTGTAAATTAAATTAAGTAAGTCTATGAAGTTTTTATCTTCATACTTTTTGATGTTAGAAATGGGAAATGACAGATCAAAGGCAATTTTGCAATCAAGATTCAATTTTATACTTAGGTCAGGGCAGTTAAATCTGTATAGTATTGATTGAAGCCAACCTCTCCACATTTCATATTACAGAAGGGAGAATAAATATATTACTATTGATCAAAGGTATAGAATATTTTTCATGTTCTATAAATTACATTCCATGTAACTGTGAAATTATATGAACACATTAATTCACTTCAAATGCATGCATCTATTAAAAATTAAAAATATAATAATATACACAAACAGATTTGAATTTCCTTAACAAGAAAAAATGATTTTAAATATTAAACTTTTCTGCATATAAATTTTTGTATATATATATATATAAATGTATATGTGTACATGTATACATTCACATATTTATACATGTATGCATGCATTTACTTATGATATACATACATGTTCCTTAATATTTTGAAAGCACATCCTTAAGCAATTTAATATTTTATAATATATTATTTTCTGTTATACAAACAAAGCCATGCACACACTGTGAAAAGGTATACATAATCAAATATGCTGTTAAAAGATTACACTGTTTTATTGATGAGCTTAAGGAACATCAGAATCTCAGAACTGGAAAGCACTTCAGGGGCTACCTAGGATGAACAGTTACTGACCAAAAAGTTCTCACTTTCACATTCTCAATAAATGGATTTATAATATTTATTGGAATCTATTGCCACTCCAGAGAACACATTCCATTTTTTGGAGAATTATTTCTAGTAAAGTTGATTTTTGTTTGTTTGCTAGTTCATTAGTCTGTTTTTCCTGATCTCAAACCACAATCTGTCATTTTCACCCATTGCCTGTAGTTTTGACTTCTGGAAAACCAGAGTAATTATAATTTATTTTCTAACAATAGATAATTAATTGAAAATAAATATAAATCTCCTTTTCTCCTGGTGCAACATCCAAACTCCTCCTTAATGAATTTTCCCTATGCCTTGAGTTTTCAAGGCTCTTCATCACCCTGGTCTCTGTTCTCTGTCTACTCTACACATGGTGAAGTCCCTTCCTAAAATGTGGTGACCGTAATTGACCAGGGCAAAGTAAGTGACATGATTACCTTTCTATTCCTTGATATTGCATTTTCTTGAGTATACCAGATAATCGTATTTGTTTGTTTGACTGTCATAGTGCTCTGTCGATTTTCATAAAGTTTGGAGTCTTCTAAAATCTCCAGATCTTTTACATATGTACTATTATGTCTAATTATGCCCTCCCTATATTGTATTTGTGCAGTTTATTTCCTTTAAATGAAGTATAAGACATTATATTCATCTCTATTAAATTTCACCCAGGACTCCACCTTGTTATGTTTTTTTTTTTTTTAAATTTAATGTTGTCTAACATTTTGGTTATTGCTGTTCACTTTCAGTTATATTCAAATTTGATAAATATGCCATCTATGCCTTTATTTAAGAAAATAGTCAGAAAACGTTAAAAAGCACAGTCAAACACAGATCTAATTTTGAAATAATATTAAACCATTCATAGAATTGCTCTTTACCTGGTCAGTTGACCAATTAAAACACACATAACTGCACTCTCATATAGCCCACTCCTCTCCATCTTGTCCATATGAATACAAGACTGTCAATGTTTTGCTAAAATCTAGGCAAACTATATAACCTTTATCTGAACAGCCTAGTAACACACACACACACATGCACACACACATACACACACACACATACACACCAATGGTTAGTTTGATGCGATCTTTGTGAATGAAGTTATTTTTCCCTTTCTAATTATACTTTCTATTCTCTTATATTTTAATTTTTAATTTATAAAATAAAAAAAAATATAACAGAATAAAAAAGATGATTGCAAATGCAACTGCAAATCTATTATGTACAACTTACTATTTGTATTAAATACATGATAAGGATATCAGGCAAATTTCTTTTTTTCCCTTTTCCCCTTTTTTCTTTTTTCTCTCCCCACCACAGAGATGAATATCACAAATATGTGACATGTGATATGTGACACAAATATGTGTATGTATATAAATATATGTAAAAATTCCACATTTGCTAGTAACTCCATTAATAAAATTATCTAGGTTTCTACAAGGAATTAAAGTTAAACACAATGACCTACAATATGTGGATTATGGTACTCTTTCTTTTTGGAAGTAGTATGTGAGGGGTGAGGAAAAAGCTAAATTAGGATGGAAGATAAAGGCATCAAGAATATATGACTAGTAATAAAATGAATATCACACATAATAGTTTTCTTTATTAGAATTTAAGTAATCTTAGAACCTAAGGAAATCTAATAGCACCAGATCCTAAGTGCTTTCAAAACAGATGGAGAACAGGTAGAATTCTAAAGGGACCTACAAAGAATGTTACTTTCTAATTTGGCCAAAACATTATTATCTATGTTCAAAGTTATATCTCATCTCTCTCATAAGAGAAGGAAAAAAGGGCAATAAAAGTGCAAGTGTAATTTAATTAAAATGAAAACATTTATTTAACACTTATTCCAAGCAATTTTTTTTTTGAAACAGGAAAAACAGTTCCTGTCTTCATGGAGTGTTCATTCTCCTGGAACAGTCTTCAAAGAAAGAGCTTTTGAATCAATGTGGATTGTCACCAAATCACCAGACATATGATGCTTCACTTGCTCCCTTCTCTAATACCTTCTTACTATCTCCCTATTCCTTAAAAAGTACACATTGAGCTGGTACATGTTATCTACCTTGGTCAGTGTAATTGATTAGAGTATCTAGAACTGCTGGGTAGAGACATAGAAAGGAAAGGAAAGTTAAAAACAGGAATATTTTTTGGAAATAAATGCTGAGGGAAAAAAAGAGCTATTTCACTGTTTAAATGGAACCAACACATTTCTCTTCTTCAGAAAAGGTGAAAATAAAATATCTATCATTGTACTTTACCATAGTTCCATGCTTATATCTCATCTTTCTAGAAAAAAAAATTAGGGGAGTTTATCTGAGGATTACTTTGGATGTGTAAATGAAAGGGTCTTGGAATACTGGTATTTCTTTACCTGGGAGAAACAACTGAACTTAACACCTAGGTAACAAGAATAATGAGTTTTTAAAATAAAATTGGAAGCCACTCAAAGAATTGACATCAAAGTAGAAATCCATGGATAGGGGAATGACTAAATAAATTGTGATATCAACGAGTACAATTGTATATAAGCATGCTGTAGGAAAGGAAAAATAGGGTGACTACAGAGAAAAATGAAAAATTTATATAAACTGATGAAAGTGAAATAAACAAGAGTCAATAAAATATTCCCAGTGACTACAAAGGACATTATAATAATATAAATGGAAAGAACAAGCAGAAAGCAATTGATAGAGAACATTGCTGAATTACAAAGAAGAAGCACCACCACAAAGGAGTGTGTAAGAAGAAATCACCCCTTCCTCTGTAGACTCGGGAAGTCCACAGGTTTGAAACATTGTATATATTTCCAAATATTTATTAAAAATTATTTATTTATTTTGAGTTTTCACCATTCACTTTTATAAGATTTTGATTTTTAAATTTCCCCAATCCACACCCTCCACCTAAAATCATCATCCAATCTGTTATAAACTTACGCATATGATCATATAAAACATTTCTACATTAACCATATTTTAAAAGAATGAGAAACAAAGGAAAAATTGTGAGAAAGAAAACAACAACAAAACAGAGAATACTACATTTTGACCTGCCTTCAGACTCCAGCTCTTTCTCTGGATGTGGATAGTATTTTCCATCACGAGTATTTTGGAGGTGTTTTAGATCTTTGTATTGCTTCAAAGAGCAGTCTGTTAAAGTTGATGACTGCACAATGATCAAAGTTGATCATTGCTATTGCTGTGTACAATGTTCTCCTGTTTCTACTCACTTCACTCAGCAACAGTTCATGCAAGTCTTTTCAGGTTTTTCTAAAGTCTGCCAACTCACTATTTCTTAAGGAACAATTGTGCTCCACTACATTTATATACCACAATTTGCTCAGCCACTTTCTAATTAATGGGTATCCCCTCATTGTCATTGTTCACCACAGAAGAGTTGCTATCAATATTTTTGCACATGTACATTTTCTCACTTGTATGATCTCTTCGGGATACATATGTACTAGTAGCATATGCACAATTTGTAGCCCTTTGATCATAGTTCCAAATTCCTCTCCAGAATAGTTGGATCAGTTCACAACTCCACCAAAAATGCATTGATGTTCCAATTTTTCTACATCTCCAATATTTATCATTTCCCTATTTTGTAGTGTTAGTCAAACTGATAGATGTGATGTGGTACCTCAGAGTTGTTTTGATTTTCATTTCTCTAATCAATAGTGATTTAGAGCATTTCATATATGGATATAAATAACTTCAATTTCTTTCTCTGAAAACTGCCAATTAATATCCTTTGACCATTTATCAACTGGGGAATGACTTGCATTCTTAAAAAAATTAGCTCAATTCTGTATATATTTGAGAAATGAGACCTTTATCAGAGACAGTGGTGGTAAAAATTCTTTCCCATCCTTCTTATCTTGGTTGCAGTGGCTTTGTGTGTATAAAAACTTTTCAATTTAATGTAATAAAACTTATCCATTTTGCATTTCATTGGTCATAAATTCTTCCCTTCTCCACAGATATGAGAGGTAAACTATTCCTTGCTCTCCTAATTTGCTTTTATTCTCACTGTTTATGTCTGCATCTTGTACCCATTTTGCCTTCATCTTGAAATATTGTGTAAGATATTCTATGGCTACTTTCTGCCATACTGTTTTCAAGTTTTCCCAGCAGTTATTGTCAAATAGTTCCTGTCCCAGAAGTAGAAATCTTTGGGCATAACAGACAATGGATAAATGTAGTCATTGAATAATATGTCGTTTGAAACTACATAACCAATTCTACTGATCCACCACTCTATTTCTTAGCCAGTGCCTAGTTGTGTCTTTCCTCTTTTTTTCTTTTTATATTAATTTATCTTTAGTTTTCAATGTTCATTCCCATAAAATTTTTGAGTTCAAAATTTTATCGCTCTTCTTCCTCTCCCCTCTCCTAAGATACTGATCTGACATAAACTCTACATGTGTGTTCATATTAAATATAGTTTCACATTAGTCATGTTGTAAAGAAGAATTAGAACCAATGGAAGGAACTACAAGAAAGAAGAAACAGATATTTTCCATCATGAGTCTTTTGGAATTTTCTTAGATCCTTGCATTGCTAAGAAGAAGTAAGTCTACCAAAGTTATACATCACAAAATGTGGATGTCATTCTGTACAATGTTCTCTCGCTCCTATTCATTTCACAAAGCATCTGGTTATGCTAGTCTTTTTAAGTTTTTATAAAGTACACCTGCTCATCATTTGTTAAAATTAATTTACTTATTTATTTTTAGTTTTCAACATTCACTTCCATAGATTTTGAGTTTTAAATTTTCTCCTGCTCCTTTCTCTTCCCATTTCCTAAGATGGCATGCAATCTTATGTAGATAATACACGTTCACATAAAATAGTTATGCATTAGTCATATTGTAAAAAGAATTGGAACCAATGGGAAAAACCATGAAAAAAGAAACAAAGCAAAATAACTAAAAAATAAGAGAACAAATAGTGTGCTTATATCTGTATTCAGATTCCAAATTCTTTCTCTGGGTGTGAATAGCATTTTCCATCATGAGTGTTTTGGAGCTGTCTTAGATCTTTGTGTTACTGACAGGAGCAAACTCTATCAAAGTTAGTCATCACACTAAGTGTTGCTGTTGCAACATACTAACAAGGCCGTTTCTGTTCATGATCTTCTGGTTCTTCTCCCTTTACTCACTTGCAAGTCTTTCTAGGTTTTTCTGAAGTCTACCTGCTCATCATTTCTTAGAGCATAATAATATTGAATTATAGTTATACACCACATTTTGTTCAGCCATTCCCCAATAGATGAGCATCCCCTCAATTTCCAATTATTGGTCACCACAAACAGAGCTTCTATAAACATTTTTGAATATGTGGGTCCTTTTCTCATTTGTATGATCTCTTTGGGATACAGATCTAGAATTGTTATTGCAGGGTCAAAAGGTATGAGCAGTTTTATAGCCATTTGAAGATAATTCTATATGGCTCTCTAGAATTGTTGCATCAGTTCACACCTCCACCAACACTGGTATTCCCATTTTCCCATATCTTCAACATTTATCATTTTCCTATAGCCAATCTGATAGTGGTACTTCAGAGTTATTTTAATTTGCATTTCTCTAAACAAAAGTGATTTAAAGTATTTTGTCATGTGAAAATAAATAGCTTAATTTCTTCATCTTAAAATTGCCTATTCATATCCTTTGATCATTTTTCCTTTGAGAAATGACTTGTATTTTTTTATAAATTTAAATCAATTCTCTATATATTTGAGAAAAAAACCTTTATTCAACTCACTGATGATAAAAATTATTTCCCAGTTTCCTACTTTCCTTCCAATCATAGTTACATTGGCTTTGTCTCTGCAAAATTGTTGATTGAAATTGTTCATTTGCATATCATCATGTTTTCTCTTTCTTGTTTTGTCAAAAAAATTCTTCTACTCTCCATAAGTCTGACAGGTAAACTATTACTTGCTTTCCTAGTTTGCTTATAGTGTCTTTATATCAAGCTTTATAGTACTTTATATAAAAATTGTGTACCCATTTTGACTTTATCTTCATATAAAGTATAAGATGTTGGTCTGTGTCTACTTTCTGCCATCCTGTTTTCCAGGTTTCCCAGTAGATTTGTCAAATAGTGAGTTCTTATCCCAGAAGTTGGTATCTTTGGGTTTTTCAAACAGTAGATTAAAAAAGTCATTGATTATTATGTCTTACGTACCTAAAATCCCACTTATTCACCACTCTATTTGTTAGCCAGTAGCACATAGTTTTGATGATTGCTGTTTCATAACGTAATTTTAGATCTTGGTACAATTGACCATATTGATTGATTTTCACTAATTCCCTTGATAATGTGGACCCCTTGTTCTTCCAGATGAATTTCATTACTTTTTTCCAGTTCTATAAATATTTTTGGTAGTTTGATTGGTATGGCACTGAACAGGTAAAGTAATTTTGGTATAATTGCCATTATATCTACCCATGAGCAATTGATATTTTTCCAATTATTTAGATCTGACTTTATATTTGTGGAAACATATTTTGGAATTGGATTCACATAGTTCCTGGCTTGGTCTTGGCAGATAGACTTCTAAATATTTTCTGTTTTTTACAGTTAATTTAAATGAAATTTCTCTTTCTATGTCTTGTTGCTGGGCTTTATTACTAATATATAGAAATGTCAGTGACTTGTGTGGGTTTATTTTATATCCTGCAACTTTGCTAACGTTGCTATTTATTTCAGGTAGCTTTTAGATGATCCTTTAGGATTCTGTAAGTATAGCATCTTGTCATCTGAAAAGAGTGATAATTTTGTTTTCTCATAACCTGTTATGATTCCTTCAATTTCTTTTTCTTCTCTTACTGCTAAAGTTAACATTTCTAGTACAGAGGTGAATAACAATGGTGACAATGAACATCCTTGTTTCACCCCTGATTTATGGGAAATGTTTTTTTTGTTTATCCCCATTACATATAATATTTTTTTCTGATGCTTTTCATAAGATACCATTTACCATTTTAAGAAAAGTTCTATTAATTCTTATGCTATCCAGTATTTTAATAGGAATGGGTATAATATTTTGTAAAAAAATCTTTATTTCATCTATTGAAATAATCATAGGTTTCCTCTTTATTTTGCTATTGATATGGTAAATTATACAGGTAATTGTCCTAATATTGAACCAGACCTGCATTCTTGGAATAAATCCCACTGAGTCATAGGTTATTATCCTCATGACAAGTTAAATGCAATCACTTTACTAACATTTTATTTAAATT
This sequence comes from Bettongia penicillata ogilbyi, assembly GCA_023548195.1. Taxonomy (NCBI): domain Eukaryota; kingdom Metazoa; phylum Chordata; class Mammalia; order Diprotodontia; family Potoroidae; genus Bettongia; species Bettongia penicillata. Next base: position 5,411,429 of record JAJHZJ010000242.1, on the reverse strand, counting down.
TTTTGCATATATGTTAATTAGGGGAAATTTGTTTATAAATTTCTTCCTCTAATTTGACTTTTCTTGCTTTAGGTATCAGCATCATATTTATACTATAAAAATAACTTCATAGAACTTTTTTGCCTATTTTTTCTAAATACTTTATATAGTATTGGAATTAATTCTTTCCATGTTCAGTACAATACACTTGTGAATCCATCTGGTTCTGGAGAATTTTCCATCAGGAGTTCGTTGATAACTTGTTCAATTTCTTTTTTTTCTGAAATGGGTTCATTTAAATATTTTATTTCCTCTTCTGTTAACATGGGCAATTCATATTTTTGAAATATTCATCCATTTCATTAAGATTGTCAGATTTATGGCTGTAATGCCAATGTGATACCTATAACAACTGCTATATGCATGTGTATTTCCTGGGTAAATTTGCAAAAATATAATAAACTCTCTTCCTCAAAGGCAATTGGAACATCATTAAAATATGAGGACATAAGATTTAACAGGATACTTATCACCAATCCAGGGACCACCAACATCTTAAACCTTCTTTCTGTCAAGCCTTCCAACAAAAACAGAGAAAATTCCTCCCTCCACCCATTCACAGTTTACTTCTCTCTGCTCTGCCTGCTCTCACCAGGGAGAAAATAGGTAAATCCTCCCATTCTGGGATACCCATTTCCTTCCCTACAGCCTTCCTGTCTCCAAGTAGAGGTTTTATATTTTGTAGTGTCACCCTCATCACCATTTGTAATGTGAATGTGATACCTATAACAGCTACTATGAATATCCATGTGTATTTCCAGGATAAATTCACGAATTATAATAAACTTTCTTTTTCAAATGGAAAGCCAAAATATTTATTCAGGACATCACTAGAAAACCAAGAGATGCTATTTAACAGGGCACTTATCACTAATTCTGGGAATACCAGCATCTTAAACTTTCTTTCTGTCAGGCTTCCCCACAAAAATAAGTTCCTGCACACAAATTTCTCCCTCTACCCTCTCACAGCTTGCTTCTCTCTCTCTCTCTGTTCCTTGGGTCAAATGTTCCCACTCATGACTTGCTTCTCTCTCTGCTTTGTCTGCTCTTGTTCTCTGCCCATACTCTTTTTCGCCTGCTTGGGTGAGTCTGAACTCCAAGTGACCCAGGCTCCATGTGATCACAGACCTATTAATGGGCTGGGAATATATTTCTATTTTATTAACATAACATTTGCCTAGAGTAGGCAAATTGTTCATCATAATTGCCTTAATTTGCTCTTCATTTGATGATGAATTCACTCTTTTCATTTTTGATACAAGCACTTTGGTTTTCTTCTTTCTTTTCGTTAATCAAATTAAACAAAGGATTATCAGTTTTGTTGTTTTTTCCCCATGGGTCAGCTCTTAGTTTTATTTATTAGTTCAATAGTGTTCATAATTTCAATTGTATTGTTTTTCCTTTGATTTTCACAATTTCTAATTTAGTATTAAATTGGAAATTTTTAATTTTCCTCTTTTTCTAGCTTTTTTAAGTTACATGCCTGATTCATTGATCTCTTCTTTCTCTATTTCATTCATGTACACATTTAGAGAAATAAAATTTCCTGTAAGAACCTCTTGCACTGTATCCCATAAATTTTGGTATGTTGTCACATTATTGTCATTCTCTTGGTTGAGGTTATCAACTGTTTCTATCATTTTGTTTTTTGACCCACTCATTCTCTAAGATTAGATTATTTTGTTTCCAATTATTTTTCAGTGTGTCTTTCCATGGTCCGTTATTACATATAATTTTTAATGCATCATAATCTGAAGAGGATATATTTAATATTTCTGCCTTCCTGCATTGGATTGTGATGATTTTTGTGCCCTAGTACTTGGTTAATTTTTGCATAGGTGACATGTACTTCTGATAAAAAGGTATATTTCTTTCTAGTCCTCATTCAGTTTTTTCTAGAGGTCTGCCATGCATAAATTTCCTAAAATTCTATTCATCTCCTTAACTTCTTTCTATTTTTTTTTATTTTCTGGTTATATTTATCTATTTCGGGGTAAGGGGGGACATTGAGGTCCACAGTTAGTAGAGTTTTGCTGTTTATTTCTTCTCATAACTCCCTTAAATTCTCCTCTAAAAATATGGATCCTATAACACTTGGTGCATATATGTTTAGTATTGATATTATATCATTGTCTATGGTACCTTTTAGGAAGATATAGTTTCATTCTTTATTTCTTTTCATTCAATTTATTTTTGCTTTTACTTTTTGGAGATCAGGACTGATATTCCTGCTTTTTTTTTATTCAACTGGCACATAATATATTCTGTGTCAGTCTCTTTTCCTTTACTCTTTGTGTATCTCTGCTTCAGATGTGTTTATTGTAAACAACACATTGTAGCATTCTGGTTTTTAACTGACTCTTCTATTCATTTATGTTTTACGTAAGTTCAATCCATTAACATTCACAGTTATGAGTACTGTCTCTTTCTCTCCATCTTATCCTCCCATTTATACTTTTCTCTCTGTTTTCACCCTTTCCCTCCTTACAATTTTTTTTTAAATCAGGAATGATTGAAAGTCCCTTATTTCATTGAATTTCCATCTTTTCCCCTGAAAGATTATAGTAAGTTTTGCTGAATAGTTGATTCTTGGTTGTAATCCAATTTCCTTTGCCTTCTGGAATGTAGTGTTCCATGCCCTGAAGTACTTTAATGTAGAAGCTGCTAACTCCTGTATAATCCTGACTGTGATCTCACAATATTTAAATTGTTTATTTGTGACTGCTTGCAATATATTCACCTTGAGCTGATAATTCTGGAATTTGGCTACAATATTCCTTGGAGCTTATGTTTTGAGGTCTCTTTCAGGAGGTGATTGGTGGATTCTTTCAATGGCTATTGTACCTTCTGGTTGTAGAATATCAGGGCAGTTTTTCTTGATAATTTCTTGAAAGATGCTCTTCTGTCCAGGTTCTTCTTTTTATCTTGTCTTTCAGGTAGAACAATAATTCTTAAATTATGTTTTCTGGATATATTTTCCAGGTTAGTTGTTGTCCCAATGAGGTATTTTCCTTTTTCATTATTTTGCTTTTTTGAGTGAATCTTGATGTCTCATAATGTCATTAGATTCCATTTGCACAATCCTAGTTTTTAATCAATTGTTTTCTTCAGTTAACTTTTGTACCTCCTTTTCTATTTGGTCAATTCTTCCTTTCAAGGAACTCTCTTCAGTGAATTTTTGAACCTCCTTTTCCACTTTGCGAATTATATTTTTAAGGAGTTATTTTCTTCATTGTTTTTTTTTTCATTTGGCACTCCTTTTTTATCTGAATGACATGGACTTTAACTGTCATCCTTTAAGTCTCTTGGATCGAAAGACTGATCTATCCCATCTTCCCACTGGCTCTACTGTTCTAGAACCTGTTCTGGGATGTTATTTTATGGGTGCTCAGGGACAGGAGTGGGAGAAGAACTGCCATCTTGACTCCCAAAAATCATCTCCAGAATTCTTCAGTGTATTGATTGGTGTCCCTGATTCTTTATTATTTTTCTTTAAAATATTCTTTGTAATATGGAAAAATAAATCAAGGTATGCTAAAATCAGAATATATGAATAAAGTCTATTTTTAAAAAGAAAATGAATATTATAAACTTCCAAAGCATTACTCTGTCATCTATAAAGAGATATTAGGGCACACTTCCCAGTTTTTTCCTAAATGGGTGTGGAGATCCATGGGTATTGAACATATTGTAAAATATTAGTTTTCTTTTTTGTTCAGCATATGATTATTTTTTTAAAAAATTTTCTCTCCTTCCTCTCTTTCTTTTTCATTTAAATTTAAAGAATGGCTCCTTGAGAAGGAAGAACATAAGGATACAGTGGGGTGGGAGTATTCCTCCTCTAACTCCATCCAATTCACTTCCATACAGAAATAATATCCCAGTTTCTCACCACATAATTGTTTAGTCAAGCATTCACCAACTGAGGGGCTGTTGAGGCCACTTGCCTCAAGTCTGGTTTGCTATAATTTCCCTACGTACATAAATTCCCATTTAAGGTACTGTTGAATTGTTCATAGCAAACTATGCAAGTTTCCTTTTCCTACTTTCCTTTGTGACACTTAAAAACCACCATCAAAGTCTATTGCATTATCTTATTTTTTGGTCTCCGATCAAAACATCCAATCATACTGCTTAAAAGTCTTTTTCCAAAGCAGATTCCAATTCTTTTCCATTCAATATTTCATTTCTTTCTCATTCTTTTTCTTTTTAAATTGTCTCACTGAGACCAGGAGAGATTGACATATGAGAATGTCCACAATGGATATCAGTTCCTTTTATAAATAATGCCATTAAAGGGTAAGCCACTGACTTACCTTTATTGTTACTCCTATTGAATTATAAAATTAGGAATCATGCTAATTTAGAAACTCTGCTTGTTCTCTGATAATACAAACTATTGGCAATTACATAATTAGTATTCAGTAACCACTGCATCTTCAATTCAAATACCTTTTTAGGATGTGATAAACAGGAATGGAGAGAGATTAGAAAATTGAATTGCACAATTATTTTACATTATTTTTATCATAGTAACACTATAAATGCTAGCCTGATGAACAGTAAGTTTATTTTGTTTAAGCCCAACTAGGCCTTGCTATATAAAACAGGATGTGCTCTTGGTATGCTGCTACATAAATGTTAGTATTGGCAAGAATCATTTGTCTTCATTAAAATAAGCATCCTATTTGCATCTCTTGTTCTGAAAAGATTTCTATGTAGAACAATCAATCAAGTGGAATAGAGTAGCACAATCAGCTTTATTTTCTTTGAACAGTTACAAAGACCAAAATAAAACCACACCTGGACACAGCATCTGAGAGGGACAATTATCCAGGTAGAAGTATATAATTCTAACAGAGTCAATTATGTTAATTACCCATACATATTGTTTTGTCACATTTAGTTTCACTCATATTCCAAACACAATGCTTTTCTAATTCTTTGAATGTGCAATACCTTGCGACTTGTCTCATAAGGGACTTTTGGCTATTTGGATTATCTGCAGATCACTAATACTATATCCTTCACACGAGGAGTGAAACAAAAGTCAGTGGAATTAAGCGACAAGGAACAAGGGCTTCTTCTACCTAATTTTATTGTGCTTTTTCCTGGAAATAACGATTAATGAAAGAGTGAACAAATGAAATAGCATTAAGTTCCTATTGTGTTCCAAGCACTATATGAAGCCCTAGAGATACAAATATCAAATGAGTCCCTGCACTCAAGGTGCTTACATTTCAATAGAGAGTTTTGTCATTATAAGAGCGAGGGGCAACTGCAACTCAGTGGCTCAGTAGACAGACAGCCACGCCTGGAGTCAGAAAGATGAGCTCAAATTCAACCTCAAACACTTGCTGCTGGTAAACCTGAACAAGCCACTTAACCCTGTTTGCCTCATTTCCTCATCTGTAAAATGAGATGGAGAAGGAAATGTCAAACCATTCCAGTTTATTTGCCAAAAAAAAAACCCAAAAGCAGTTAAAGAAGAGTCAAATGTGACTGAAAACAACTAAATACCCAGAACGACTACAATCCATTCAGAGATCCTAAGGGAATAGTCACAGAAAGACCAAGACTTGGTCTTCTGCAGAGTTCCGGAGCAGAATTTTCAACAGTATGCTACTTCACAGCTAATAGCACATGGAATGAATTACTGCTAACTTTGGCTGTTGCTAATAGAACTAGTTCTTAATGAGTAACATCCTCTATAATGCAGATGGAAAACTTTTCTGCAAAGTGAAGTCTTAGATAACAAAGAGATTTTGCTGAAGATAACAGACATTTCATTGAGTCAATTAGGACTTCTTGCTGATTTATTTACAACTAAATAACATTTTAAAAAATCTTGTTACCTTTAACACTTGCTTTTTCTGGACATCCAACTTCTTGTTAATCAATTCTACTTATTCACAACTGCACTCGAATTAATTTTTTTCTTTGCTACTATCTACTGCAACCAACCTGGTCTAGGCCTTCATTACTTTCTGCCTAAACCAGTGTGATTCAATGATTAAGGGAGTTCTGAAGGAAGGAATGTTGTGAATCTAGCAGGTTTATAAGAAAGTGAGATATTTAGAGGAAATTTCAGAAAGGTGTATTCCAAATGGGGGTAGGCCTGAGTGGGGTGCCTTTGCATCATGAAGTTGGGTGAGCCAGTTTGCTATAATCAAATCTCACCTTTGATGCAAACTATTTACTTCCCAGAGGACCGGGGTTGAGGCATGATGGTGAGAACTTCGTTAAGTTTCTTCACAATAAGTATATGGATTTTACAGCTTCGCCTCTCTTCTCCTCTACCTAGAACTAGATGAATACCTAAAGAAAAGTGAAATGGAGTCACTCAACACTATGCAGATAGTAGTTTATTAGCTGTCACTTTAATCTAGGTCACAGATTGAGAAATAGAAGTTATCATTGCAGTCATGATACTCAGTTCCCTCCTTTTCCAAATGAGGAAAATAAGATCCAGAGAAGTGAAATGACTTGCCCAAGGCCTCACAGGTGCCACTTGGCATTGGCAGGGTCAGGATCCACTAGTATATCTGACTTTAAATGCAGAGCTTATTGTTATGAAACATCATGCCTTCCTCTTTAGGAAGAATATAAAATTGTGTTGGCTTCCCTCATGCTTAAAATATTCAGTGATGTTTCATTACATAGTCTATCAGATTTCTTAGAAGTACTGGCATGTGCAAAATCTTAGAATCCCCTAATTATAAAATTATTTCTCTTTCCATTGCATATTCTTTTCCCTCAAATTGATTCCTTTTCTTGAGGAACCCAGACTATTTCCAAAAAATGGCATTTTCATTCCTTTAATCACATAGGCTCACAATTCCCTAAGTCATGTATTTCTCTCCTCTTATTTCATCCCCCATATCCACTCTAAGTCAAATGATTTCATTTGCCTTTTAATTTTTTTGTTTTGGACTTATCTTTCCTATCCCTTTTCCTCTATAATAATTTGGAAACATTTACATTACAATCTTATTCTTACAGTTATTTCCTGACTGGTTTCTCCTATCTCCTGTGTTTTCTACTTCCAATTGATGAAATGTTGACAGATTGACATTCCTAAATTTCTCGTACTTTCCTTCTGTTCCCTTTTTAAAAGTTTCTAATGACTCTATATTGTAAAGACAAGTAAGTTTAAACTCTTCATTCTGATCTACATGGCCCTTTAGTTTGGACTCATGCTGTCCTATCTTATCATCTATTCCAATATGGTAACCGTACTTCAGTTAGGTCAGTCTTCCTATCATCTTCAAATCACTATGCTTAATTTTTCCCCCCTCCCTGTTAATGCTGTTCTAAATGCTTTAAATATCTTTCTCTTTACTCTGTATTTTTTCCTAAATTCTACTGTGCTCCAGACCCCGGATAAGATCCATCTCCATGAGTCCTTTCTGAGAGTCTATATCAGACCTGCACAACTCAGCAGTAGGTAGGGGCCAAAATTAAAACAGGCTAAACTTTTTACAACCACACATGGGTTGGATTACAGACAGACCAATAATGTTTGGTTGCTGTGGGTCACATGAAAAATGTGAAAGAGTGTGCGGTGGAAACCCTACATTTTTGTGGGCTGCCTGAGATCCTTGGGCAGCCACAAGCAGCCCATGGTCCATATGTTGTGCAGGTCTGGTCTATATAAACTGCTTTCTGAATGTCCAAATAAATTACATTCAATAATTCACCAACATGCTTATTTTCTTTTCTGAAGAACTCTAATATTTAGGAATGATCTTTATTTGTAGAAATAATGTTATCTTTTCTTGAATAATAATAATGGAAATTTCTATAGTGCTTTAAAATTTTCACAGTTATTTATAAACATCATTTTCTTCGAGCCTGACAACAACACTGTGATTTAGCCACTACAAATGTTATTATCCCTATCTACAGAGAAGAAATGTTTAGTTAAGAGAAAGGAAGTAATTTGTTCATGATAATGCAGGTAGTAACTGTCAGAGGCTGGATTTGAACCAAGATGTTCCTAACTTGAAATCTAGAATTCTACTATACTATAATGCCACTCATAAGTAAAGTGTGCTTTAATATTCACTGATTGGATTTACCTTCATCATCATCATCATCATCATCATCATCATCATTTCATGCATAGAAGCCTCTATGACAATTTACTAATCCTTAAGAACTATGCGGTTTGAGTGGGAGATTATCTTTATACTCTTTTAAAATGTTTCCATTTCTATACTCTGATGATGCAGCTAAATCTACTTTATTTTTTGTTAGCAATTAATTTTGTGCTTGGACCAGATGCCAACTAAATTCCCTTCCTTCTCCAATATTGTGAGTCCATGATTCTGTAATAGTATGTTGCTTAGAGCTAAGATGTCCTGTAAATTGAATACCACTAGATAAAATGACAATAATTATAATTATACTAATGTTCTTAATTAATAATAATAATCTGCATTTGTATTGCTTTAATATTTGTAAAGTCTTTTAAAATATGATCCCACTTTATGCTCACAACAACCCTGAGATGTAGGTGTTATAATTATCCTCATTTTACTGATGTGGAATCTAAGTTAAATAAAGTTGAAAGATTTGCTCAAAGTTAATATCTGAGATTGTATTTGAATTCAGAATGCACTGATTTCACATCCAGTACTCTACCTACTTTACTGCCTAGCTGCCTGATTTCATAATTTCAAGTTACATTGTTGAAAAAATGATTTAGTAATAGAATCTCCCTAATGAATCCATTATCAACACTCTCTCCCAAAACAACAATTTTCAAATGAAGGATTACCAAACTGAAATTAATATATTCTTCTTATGATACCATTTTTTCAAGAGACAAAAATTTTATTAACATTCCATATGTCTTAAGTTCATATTATCTCCTGTGTGTGTCATTTGACATAACTGTTATAAGAATAATATAGATTAAAAAAGAAGGCCAATCCTTGAAATTGCATAATAATTACAATCTTAAATCAGTTTCAATCTCAAAATTAGTTTGAGGAGCTAAAATGTGCTTTTGAAAGCCACTCTCATTGTAAATCACTAACCACATCATATTATTATAATCCTTTCCTTAATTTAAAATAATTTTCACAAACTGAAAAAAATTAATTAACAAAATCAAAAACCTTAGTATAACACCCAAAGCAATTTTGGATTTTTAAGTCAGCTAGGCTTGTACTTATTATTGCATATCTTATCTGAGAACTACACTGTTTCTCAATTATTTTTGATGATAACTATTACAGGAAGTTCCACAAACTATCTCTCTGGTACATAGATGATTTGGCCTATTGTATCATCACTCAAGGTTGATGAATTATTTAAGAGTTATTCAAAATAATTTCTCAGTCATTACAAGATAATTGTATTCCCCTGAAAAGTAGCTTTTAAAAGATACCTTTGCAGTAGTACAAACATGCAAAGATACATGCTTAGAGCCAAAGAATGTATAACTGAAAGTGACCTTTGCATCCATTGTCCTCATTCATGTCAATCTTTATCATTAACAGTTCAGAATATTTCATAAATATAAAATATATCTGTTGTGTTGAAAGCAGTATGAGCAGAGTGGTACAAAGAACAAATTATATGAGGGGCATTTGAAGCAGCTGGGACTGTTTGGAGAATAATGTGTAAAGGGAGAGCATTATAGATGTCTTCAAGAAGAAGAAACGCTGTCAGGAAGAAAAGGGTTTTGACTTGTTCTACTTGACTGCCAATTAAGAACTAGAATCAATGAACTAAGAGCCAAAATGAAGAACTGAACTAGGATCAATGAACATCTTCCTCTAATTTCCAAGGAAGTTAAAGAAGGCAGTGGTCACTTACAGTAGTTTATGAGGATAAAGATAACAGAACCAGCCTTCACATGGCTGGACATTTTTGAGGATAGCAGCATTATCAATAAATTAAAAATTATTTTTAAGCATTTATGATCTATCAAGATCAGAGCTAAGCAATGGCAACACAAAGAAGTCAAAACAGTCCCTGACCTCAAGGAGATTCCATTACTATGATGAAAAAAGACCTTGTAGAAATATGTACATGCAAGAGAGATAGCAATTATGTGGAATTTAACTTCAGATGAGAAAACACCAGCAACTGTAGGGGACCAGAAAAGGCCTTATAACCAAGGTGGACTTCAAGCTGGGTCTTGAAGGAAGTCAGGTGTTCTAAGAGGCAGAATTGAGAAGGGAGAAACATCCAGACAGGAGATAGCCACTACAAAGACATGGAGAAGGGAGTGGAGGGGTGATAAGTGGGCCAGCATGGTTGAACTAAAGAGTGTTGGGAAGGAGAGCGGGATGGGTGAGAAGACTGAAAAGGAAAGATGAAGCCAGGTCGTGAAAAGTTAAATGCCAGAGTGCATGTTTAATCCAAAGGTAATAGACAGTCACTGGAGTATACTGAATACAGCATTTTAAAAAAGTAGATCAGTCAAATGTAATCTTCAACAGAAAGAATACACTTAAAATGGGTCACACAGCTGAAGTAAGGCAGGGAAAGACAATAAGAATTTCTAATCCCTCCATATATTTTTCTCAGTTTTTCAGCAACCTGAGCAAACATCCACAAAAGAAAACAAAACAAAACATCAGCAATGCAAGTAGCAACAAAAACGGTCTTGCACATGGGTGATTAACCCATTAGTTTTCATTTCTCTCTGGCTCCCACCAAGGTATAAGTCTGAGTAGAGGAACTGCTAATGTCTTCACTGATAATGTGATGTTCCATGTAATAGAATGAGAGGTAATGAACACCCATCACCTCATTCCTATTTATGTATTCTCCTCTCTTCTTTCTCTCGAGAATTTTCCATAAACCCAACCAAAGTAGAAAACTTCATTCTATTTTTTCTGGTTTCACTTTATCTTCCTCTCTCACTTAGATGCTAAGAAATGCAGCTCAGTGGGCTTTATTGAATTAAGCACTTTTAGAAGGCAGCCAGTTCAAACCTTTCTAGTGGGACTATTTTACTATATTAGAAAAATCATTTGTCAGCTATATAAAAGATAGATTACAGCAGAGAGAGAACTGAGGCAGGAAGGATAATTAGAAGTCTATTGCAGTGGTGCAAAAAAAGAATAATAAGGCTTTCAAAGTAGTAGTTATATGAATAGAGAAAAGGGTACGTATGCTACAGATGTTGTAGAGAAAGAAATGATAAGATTTGTTAATTTATTGAAAAGGGGGAGAGGGAGAGAAAATGAAGAGCAAAGGATAACATCAAGGTTGCAAATGTGTCTGGTTTGGAGAATGTTGGAGCCTTCTACTGAAGTAGAGAAGTTCTGAGAATTGGTGAGATTTAGAGAAAAGATAATTCTTTGTATTTCAGACATTGAGTTTTAGATAGTTATGATATATCTAGTGTGAAATTTCCAATAGGAAATTGGTAATATAACTTGGGGATGAGAAGGGAAACTAGGACTGAATAGTTAGATCTAGGGATCAACTGCTTAATGATGATAATTGAACCTATTGATAAGCTGAATTAAGTCAGAGAAGTAGAGAAAGTGAAGAGAACTAAGCATAGAGTCTTGGAGGCATCCACAGTTAATGGCCATGAAATGAGTGGATTTAATTTTTCCTTGACATGGCTTCCTCTTTTGTCATCTTTCCCCGTCCCTCATTTTTCTAAAATTTATGCTGCATCCTCATCATGTTTTTGAATTTTTCCATATAATGGTACATTCCCAGGCTCTGGTCCCATTTCTCTCCCTTTCTGTTATTATTTCCATTATTATCAGCTATAGACTGTCCCTGTATGTTGCCTTGCTTTATTGTCTAATCATCACTCACCCATTTCAAAATACCCACCCATGGTGACTCTTGCCATCTGTTTTCTCACACTTTCTTCGTGTGGCACTGAACTGTAGAACAGGAAATCACACAAACTATATTGACCAAGTTATGCTATCTAATATCAACTCAGCCTTCACTGCTGCAAGGCAATCCCCTTTTCTTTAATTGACTATATTACACTCTCTAAAATGATTATTTTAAACTTTTTCTTCTCTTCTTAAATGTATCACACCATCTTCTCCCTCTTTCCTCTCAGCAGAAGATCTCATAAGATATTTTATTTATAAAATAGAGAGCCTTTACCATATTCTCCTATTATTCTACTCCACATCGCAAATTCCTTCAATTTTTCCTCCTCTGTTTCAGCATTTTATGAATAATAAGTAGACTTTCTCATCATGGAACTTAATCCCTCTATTTGTGCCCTTGATTCCCTTCCCTCCTGTAGCAATTTCTATTTTATTTTGTTTCTGTCTCTGTGAGAATGTGTTTCTGTATTTCTCTGTCTGAATCTTTCTGTCTCCCTCTGTCTCTTGACTCTTTCTCATTCTGTTCTGTCTACTGCTGTGTATGTGGGAAGAAAGGAGGGAATCTATGCCCATGCTTATTCTTCTTTTCCTAGGAATAACTAATAGTGACTCATTTACTTGCTTTGTATTATACTTCATCATGATCACTTTTTACTCTTTGAGAATTTGCTAATTTGATGTTTTAAAGTTTACTTGTTGTAATCCTCCGCCTTTCCCCATTAAATATTTTCTGACATTTCTATCTTTGCTAGTGAATATGCCACACAGAGACTGAATAGCAAAGTTGCCTCATTTTCCTTATGTTATGGGGTTATAGAATTCTTCTAACTGGGTTCCCATCCTTAGTACACTTAAGGGGTTGAGGTTACATATCTGATTTCAGATAAGTTTCAGTTACTTTTACATCAGTGTGACTCAACTGAAAATCCAAAGCCATTGCCCTATTTCCTCTCTTGGCTCTATTCCTTTCTTTCTCATGCCTTCTACTAAGAGAGCAAAGTCAGTAAATTATTCAGACAGTACAGGTCTTATGGGAAAGGGTTTGCTTGTTCAGCAACCCTCAAAATATGTTTACTTTTCAGAGAGGAGTATAAGTCCTAGGGAAAAGGGACTTGGGGTATTGTGAAAAATAGTCTTGATAGCAACATCAACTTCAGTCGCCTTCTTGGGGAAGCTGATAAACTATCCTAATGACTAGAGGCAATAGACCAGACAAGTATTCCAGTTTGGAGAGAGATCAAAATGAGCAAAGATTTTCCGCTAACTGGAATTATTCCTGCCCTAAGTAACTTTCTCTTGTGTTTTATGGTAATCATGAAACAGATGATAAACTTCCATATGAATCTGTAGTTTAATTTTATTGTATTTATTTACATAAATAGAATAATAATGTGAGCACTGGCACACCCTTGAAGAAAATGTCTTCCTGACATGATTTGTGTCCTTCTTTACCACACTCTATAAAGATTCCCCCTGCAGTGTGATTCAGAGTGAATGGATATGCTTCTCTTAATTGGATTAAACAAAAATTGCATTTCCATTTTAAGTTTGATCATTAAAAATAAAACTAAATCTCAGTTTCAGGGAATCAAGATCCTACCTCGAAATTATCTTCTATTTGAGGAGAATGAATTATGTCTTTGATTCAATTGAGAAAAAAAAAAAAGCCAAACTTTGAGCCAAGACACTATCAAATCATTTTTCCTTAGTATTTTGTAATATAACTGAAATTTGGGTGACTATGCTTCCATAGCTGTTTTGTATATTTGCCTCTAGACTCTTACGAACTTCTGCAGTTTCTATTAGGTGAAAAAGGTTAATTTGCATTTGCTACATATAGAGGCAGCTGAGGAATTTACTTGAAGCTTATTTGGGAGAAAACCAAAACCAAACTCGGGCTCTACCATAAATATACTAGGGCATTTTTCTAGAATCTCTCTAAGTGAGAAAATGATTCTGAGATAAAAATTACCCTCTTGAGTTCAGTCTTTCTATTCTCCCCCGCAAAAAAATATATGTATGTATGTATGTATATATATATATGTATGTATGTACATGCACACATATATACACACATGCATATATACACATACACATACATATACATACACACACATATATAAAATCAGGTTTGTGAGTCTGAAGCATTAGAAGGTGAGGAGTCAGAAGGAGTACACTGATATTATCTCTGTTTCTTTTACTGATACCACCATGTATCTCTGGTCCTTTCTTGCACATTGCCCCATACCCCACATTCCTTCGTGTATATTAATATGATCAAGTGTAAAAAATTTATACTTTTTTATCAGATTAAGCCAGGGGTAGGCGACCCACAGTCTCAAGGTCACATATGGCCTTCTATGTCCTTGGATCCAGTCTCCTGATTGAGTCTCTGTTTTAATTTTTTTTAATTTATTTATTTTTAGTTTTCAACATTCATTTCCAAAAGAGTTCCAAATTTCCTCCCCATCTCTCCCTTACCCTACATGAAGACACTTTGCTCTGATTACCCCTTCCCACAAACTACTCTCACTTCCATCACACCCCTCCCTTCTCTTATCCTTGTCTCCTCTATTTTCTGGTAGGGCAAGCTAGATTTCTATACCCCATTACCTGTATTTCTTATTTCTCAGTTGCATGTTAAAACCATTTTTAACATTTATTTTTAAAACTTTGAGCTTCAACTTCACTAGCATCCTCCCTCCTCACCCATCCCAAATAAAAAAGCAAACAATTCAATGTAGTTTGTACATGTGTAGTTATGCAAAGAACTTCCATAAAAGTTATATTGTGAAAAACTAAATTTATTTCCTTCCTTCCTATCCTGTCCACTATTTATTCATTTGATAGTGTCCCTTCCCAAAAGTGTTTACTTCTAATTACCCTCTCCTACCTTTTGCCTTTCCTTCTATCATGCCCCCACAGAGTTATCCCCTTATCCCCTACTGTCCTGTATTATCCCCTTATCCCCTACTGTCCTGTATTATAAGAGAGATTTTCATACCCCATTGAGTGTGTATGTTATTCTCTCCTTAAAACAAATTAGAGTAACCTTGACTTTTTTACTCTCACCTCTCACACACCCCCCGTTTCTCACTCCCCTTAAAAAATGTTTTCTTGCCTCTTTTATGAGAGATATTTGCCCCATACCATTTCTCCCTTTCTCCTTCCGATGATTCCTCTCTCACCTCTTAATTATATATTTTTAGATATAATCCCTTTCTATTCCACTCACCTTGTGCCCTCTGTCTATACATATGTATATGATTCCCTTCAACTACCCAAATACTGAGAAAAGTCTCAAGAGTTACAAATATTGTCTTTCCATATAGGAATGTAAACAGTTCAACTTTAGTAAGACACTTATGTCTCTTTCCTCTTTTCCTTTTCATGCTTCTCTTGATTCTTTTGTTTGAAAGTCAAATTTCCTATTCAGGTCTGTTCTTTTCATCAAGAAGACTGGAAAGTCCTCTATTTCATTGAATGACCAGTTTTTCTCCTAAAGTATTATAGTCAGTTTGGCTGGATTGGTGATTCTTGGTTTTAATCCTAGCACCTTTGACTTCTGGAATATCGTAATCCAAGCCCATCTACCCCTTAATGTAGAAGATGTTAGATATTGGATTACCCTGATTGTATTTCCATAGTCCTCGAATTGCTTTCTTCTCACTACTTGCATTATTTTCTCCTTGACCTGGGAACTCAGGAATTTGGCTACAATATTCATAATAGTTTTTTTCTTTTTGGATCTCATTCAGGAGATGATCTGGGAATTCTTTCAATATTTATTTATTTTTCCCTCTGGTTTGAGAATGTCAGGGCAGGTTTCCGTGATAATTTCATGAAAGATGATGTCTAGGTTCTTTTTTTATCATGACTTCCAGGTAGTTTCATACTTTAAAATTCTTCCTCCTGGATTTACTTGTCAGGTCAGTTGTCTTTTCCAATGAGATATTTCATGTTGCCTGCTATTTTTTCATTCCTTTGGTTTCATTTTATAATTTCTTGATTTTTCATAAAGTCATTAGCTTCCATCTGCTCTATTCTAATCGTTAAGGAATTATTTTCTTTAGTGAGCTTTTGAATCTCCCTTTCCATCTGGTCAATTCTGCTTTTTAGGGCATTCTTCTCCTCGTTGACTTTTTGGATCCCTTTTGCCATCTGGGTTAGTCTATTTTTTTAGGAGTTATTTTCTTCAGCATTTTTTGGGTCTCCATTAGCAAGCAGTTGACTAGTTTTTCATGATTTTCTTGCATCACACTTATTTCTCTCCCCAATTTTTGTTCTAATTCTCTTACTTGATTTTCAAAATCCTTTTTGAACTTTTCATATTTTTATTGGAGGTTTTGGGTAGAGGAGTTTTTCACTTTGTATTCTTCTGTTTTCATATTCTGATTTTCCTTCTCACCAAAGCAACATTCTATAGTTTGATTCTTTTTTCCAGTTTTTGCTCATTTTCTCAGCCATCTACTTGACTTTTGAGTTCTTTGTCAAGGTAATTCTCTGCTTCCAGTGAGAGTGGGGTGTGTATTGTCAGCCACTCAATTGCCCTACAATCTGTAGGTCTTGAACTCCTGAAATATTTGTGCAGTTTCCCCTCCTGCTGCTGTGGCTGCCATGGGTTCCTCTGCCCCCTCTCTCCTAACCTGTCCTGGGACTGAGGCCTGACCGCTCCAATCTCCTGCACCAGTCCCACAGACTTTTCCCACCGACCTTCCACTTTATCCTCAGTGTTTTGGGATCATGAAGATTGGAAACCACCACAGGTGTGAGGGATTCAGTCTCCCCAAGGCCTGCTCAGGTCTTGTCTGTGTTGGCATGATCCACACTGGACTGTGCCCTGCTCCCAGCAAGGCATGATAAACACTTCCTGGAGACCTTCCAGGCTATATTGGGCTTGAGATTTGGTTCACTCTGTTATTCTATGTGTTCTGTAGCTCCAGAATTTGTTTAGAGCCATTTTTCACAAATATTTGATTGGGTTTAGTGAGAGTGCTCTAGAAAATCCATGCTCTTACTCTGCCATCTTGACTCTGACCCCAAGTCTAAATTTTCAGGAATAAATCCTTTTATTAAGGGGATTTGTTCTGTGAAGTTTGGATTTAGTCAAAGGGCTGCACTTGAGGACATAGAGGATACATGTAGACTCAAGGAAGTGTGTTCCCCACCTCTGGAAAAATAAACCACTCCCACTCTTAGTTTGGTGACCATTAACTTCTGACTTTTATCTGTTCTGAAACTCCCCTGAAACTCTTTCACACTAGTTTCTAAAGTGGGGAGTTTGGTCAGCAACATGAACTCCACCTAACCATGTTTTTTGGCAAATGTTGCCCCAGTTCAGTTAAAGAATATATAGAAACCACTGCAATATTTTGCAAAAGGGCAGATTCTTAATACAAGGGAAAATATTCTGAAAACTAAAATTTTATGAAAATGAATCCCTAGTGTTTAGTACAGTTCCTGGCACATAGTAAATACTTAATGAAAACGTTGATTGTTTGCAATGTGTTGTCACAAGTCACTGTGGGTTCTCAGATTGTTAAATGGAAGATTGATGACAAGGTGTCAAGGATATTATAGAAAAATGAATTATTTAGTAAATGTAGTAAAATAAATTGATGAGGCCTTCTAATTTTGATATTTGGTGATTCTGTGACTCCAGACTCATTTATCATCACTCTTCATATTCAGGGATCACTGAGTTCTCCTATCCATTGATGTCATTCACATAAATCTGTCTATAGTGAGGAAGGTAGTAGCTTTATAGTGCTCTATATTTGTCAAATCACATCTGGAGTTTTGTTTTCCATTCTGCATGTGATGTTTTATATAGAATAATAAAAAAATGAAATATTTCCATAGAAACCTGAGGAGTAATTGATGTAACTAAGGATTTTTAGGTCAGTGAAGAGTTGGTGAGTAGCTAGTGGCACATGATAACTGTCTTGAAATATTTTCGTCTGTCATATGCAAAAGAAATTACATTTTTGTGCATATTCAATGTATAAAAACTAAGAACAATGGATGTAAACTGCTGAGAATTAACAGGTAAATATGAGGAAGACTTCCTAATAATTGAAATTGACTCAAAAATGTGCTCAGATCTAATTTGTGTGACTTCTTTTCAGGTTTGTTATAGGCATAGGAGGTACCCATCAGGTAGACATAGATCTGCACAATGGATCTTTCAGGTTCCTTCCACCTCTAAGATTTACAAGTCTATGAATTTCTGCCAACTCAGGGATTCTATGGTTGTGGACTACGAGTCTGGGTGAGCATGACCTTAAATCATAGTCTCTTTTATCCCACTTTGTTTTCTACTATTCCATAGGCTTCATTCCTAAATCTCACAGTTTTTGTGCCTTCAGGCCACGTTGCCTACCAATGCCATATTAGGAGAGCAATAGTTTTGTCTAATTCCTTAAAGGTTCTTCTTAAAAAGAAAAAAAAATGTGACATATTCTAACAAATTGAAAAGACTGTTCATATGGACCTAATGATAGACTGAATTTCTGTTCTCTGAGGATAAGCTAATTTCAATTTAGAGACACTTATGACCAGATTGACTAGAGGGTAAGGAATTTTATGGCTAAACTCTGAAAGACTATACTATCTATATAGAGGGACTGTGGTGTGTGTTGAACAAGGAGGATTTACACAGAAAACAAAGTGATCCTAGACATACTGTGACATGATAAATGGAGACATTCATGATGGTTCTACTTAACTAAGTAACTTAGTGTTAATGCTCAATAAATAAATGTTCGGTAGGTGTTAACTGATTGATGACACCAAGTAACAAATCACATTTATATAATATTTTAAGGTTTATAAAGTGTTTCACTTAAAACAACAAGCTTACTTGGTTACTTTATAGGTTTTCTTCCTCATATTTTTTTTTAAAGTGGGACTCTACTTCTTTCAGAGTGTTTAGCCTCAGTTTATTCCTTTCACTTCAATAGACACTGAATATCTCATATGTGCAAGGTATTGTAAAGAATGGATTTTATTCAAATATATAAATGGTGGTATTTAGTATGAGTTCAGATGAAGAGCACCAAGGGAAAAAGTGCTGTTAAGCCACTATCCTGACATTTTGTTGACAGTTATCGGAGCAATTTACACTTCATTGGGAAGCCATAAAACAATTACTGGACCATTAGCACTTTTAGAAGGGGGCTTAAGAACATATCTCATAGAATTGCTAAGACAAGCATAAGACACAATCCTGACTCTGCATGTAGTGGTATCTTTCGATGAATTAAAATGGCAGCAAGTCAAGCTGGGAAGTACAGGGACTGCCTAAGACATAGGAGAATGATATGAAAATTGTGTCTTTTAAATCAATTCCTCTCTAGAATCAGAGATCAAAGGAGTGCTACTGTAGTGCTCTATAACCGAGGCAAAATCAGCCAGTTAGCATGCATTTATTAAGTATCTATTATGTACTAGGCACTGTGATAAGTACTTAGAAGTCAAAGCAAATATTTTACATACATGTGTGTATGTATATATATAAAAACACAAACATATATGTATTCTCGTTTATATATGTATATAGATAGATTGATCGATAGATTCATTTATCAGTAGTGTCTGATATTTTGTAACTCCATTTTTGGGGTTTTCTTGGAAAATTTACTGTAGTGGTTTGCTGTTTCCTACTCCAGCTCATTTTACAAATGAGGAAAATGAGGTAAACAGGGTTAAGTCACTTGCCCAGGTCACATAATTAGTAAGTGATTGAAGCTGTATTTGAATTCAGAAAGATTAATCTTCCTGACTCCAGGGCCAGCACTCTATCCACTGCACCACATAATTGATATGTATGTATGTATGTATGTATGTATGTATGTATCTATCTATCTATCTATCTATCATCTATCTATCTTCTTGATACCAAGGAACTCACGAGCTAAAGGGAAAGACAATATGCAAAGAATTATATATAAGAGGATCAAATGGGAGCAATTTAACAGGACATTAGGTTAAGGAGAATGAAGAAAGGTTTTTTTGCTGAAGGTGGGACTTTAGCTGAGACTTGAAGGAAGCCAGGAGGTAAAGTTGAGGAGTAAGAGGAAGCACATTTACACATGGAGAATACCCGGTAACAATAACCAGAATCAGGAGTAAAGTCTAAGAATAGTAGACAGATAGGAATGGGCCAAGTTATAAAGGTCTTTGAAAGCCAAATAGAGGATATTTTATTTGATCCTGGGGGTAGTTAGGAAAAACGGAGTTTATGGAACTGGGGGATGATAGTGGTTGATTGACTCATTAAATTTTAGGGAGATGTGATGGTAAGTAAAATAGGATTTTTTGCTATTTTTGCTTTAATATAATCAAGTATCTCAGATTGAATATTGCCTTTATCAATCACAAGTCTTTACTAGACATACAGAAACAAGAGTTTCTTTAACTAGAAATAGCATATGTATTTGTATTGCTAGTTATTGTAATGTGGTTAAAGATCTTCATCCATTATGCATGTGCTCATTAATTGATTAGGGAAGATTTGTAGTAAGGCCCAAGTCTTTTGATAATGAGAAACTGGTTCTCAAGGGTTATGATGTCCTCTGGCTCTAAAAAAGGCATAAATACTCTGAGTAAAGGTTTTACTTTGGGGTGTACTGACTGGAAGTGTTTGTTCAGAAAACAACTCTGGAAAGCCTCTAAGGAACACCTTGGCTTGAAAAACTGAGATGTCAGTGTTTCCCTTTCTGGTAACTATGTTCACACAGTTGGACCTACTGTGGATGGTCAGGCTGAGGAAGCCATGTCTTTTGATCTTTTATTTCTCTGTATTTTCTTTGAAGTTCAGGGTGCTGACTCCGCTGAACTTGGTAAATGGTGTATGTGCTTGGTTAAAGGAATGATACATGTGCTTTTCCTTGAAGATGTAAAAACCTGTGGTAGCAACAAACCCTGTGTGTATTGGGGTGCTTGCTGTTACAGGAGATTAGTTTCACAGTTGAGTTGAAGATGGATTAGGAAGAGAATCGCAGTAGGGAGAGCACCTAGTGGCTTATTACAATAAACCAAGTATGAGGTATTAAGAACCTGCAACACTATGATGGCAGTATCCAAGAAGAAAGTGGGGCTTATATAAAGGTTGAAATGTAAAGACTACATGATTGGATATTGGCAGTGGAAAAGAGTGAGGAATGGAAGATGACACTTAGGTTGAATTTCTGACTAGTCTTGATAGTTAATAGGGGAGTTTTAGAGGGAAAAAGAAAGTTTGAGAATATTTTGGGAAAAAGGTGATTCATTCAGTTTTTTGCATATGTTGAATTTAAGATGTCTATTGCATATCTAATTTGAGATGTTTTAAAGGTAGTTGGATACACGAGATTGGGACAGAGGATAGAGCTATTCAAGAAGATCTAAGAAAAATCTGCATAGAGCTGATAACTTAAACCATGAATACTGATGATGCCAGCAAGTGAAATAATAGAGGAGAGAGAAGAGAGGTCAGGAGAGAGTTTTTGGAATGCTCCCCACACACTCACAGGCAATTCTGATATTGATGAAGATGTTGAAAACAAGACTGAGAAGGAGCAGACAAATAGGAGGAGAGTTAAGAGACAGTATTACTTTAAAATAAAAATCAGCAATTCATTATTTTAAATAAATTATTATTTACTTATTTAAACAATTTTTCTTCTGAAATTGAATTCCAAATTCCCTCCCTTTCTCCTATCCCTCCTCCATTCACTGAACGGGCAAGAAAAATGATATCAATTATGAATGTGTAATCATACAAAATGTATTTCTGTATTAGCCATGTTGCAAAAAAAAAGTGGAAAGGAAAAAGGATAGAAGGAAGGGAGGGAAGAAGGAAGGAAGAAGAGGAGGGAAGGAAGGGAGGAAGGAAGGAGGGAAGGAAGAAAAAGTGATATTTCAGTTTGTACTACAGGCTCATCAGGTCTATCTATGGAGATGGATTGCATTTTTTTAAGAATTATTTTCTTCAGTGAATTTTACCTATTTTCCCATTTTGCCAATTCTTCTTTTTAAGGAGTTCTTTTCTTCAATGAATTTCTGTACCTCTTTCACCATTAGTTCTACATTCTTAAAGTGTAGTTTTTTTCAGTATTTTTTCTGACTCTTTTACTAAGCTGTTAATTCTCTTTTCATAAATTTATTACATCACTCTCATTTCACATATCCCTCCCATTTTTCCTCTACCAGTTTTATTTCTTTCTTTAACTCTCCCAGGAATTCTTTTGGGGATTTTTTTCCACTGACTATTTTTCTTTGAGGTTTTGGTTGAGATTGTCTTCACATTGTTTTCTTCTTCTGAGTTTATGCCTTGGCTTTCCCTCCTTCTGCAACTTTTATGGTCAAGTTCCTTTGTTGTTATTTGCTCGTTTTCCTAGTCTACTACTTGACTCTGAATTTCATATTAAAGCTGTGCTCCACTTACTTGTGGGATGAGTGACATTGTTCCAAGCTTCAGACTTTTTCTTGTTGCTGTTTCAGAGCTATGGCTAGCATTTTTAAATTTTAGGTGTTTCCAAGGTATGGGAAGAGGCGTGCTCACTGCTCCCTTGGTCTATGTTTTGGTATTTATCCAAGAAAAATCTCTTCTCCCTTATAGTTACAAGTTCTACCATTCCTTTTGGTTCTGTAAGTGTCACCAGGTCCCTTCTACTTCTGCCATAAGCTCGAGTTCTCCTCTTTGCCTTGGAACTGCAAACTGAGCCCTTCCTGCCTTGTGATTCACCAGAAATACTCCTCTCCTCTCTACAACTGTGACCCAGAATTGTTTATTAGTAGTGGAGCTACCAGTCAGAACTGTCTACACATCCAGTGCTGACAAATGGTTCCCTGGTATCTCTGATCAGTTTTCTGACCCTGGGCTCAGAGCTGCAAAAGTTGTACTGCTACTGGTTCAGAAACCTTGATCTGGACTGGTACCCACTCAAGTGTCATAGACATTTTTGGCTGGAAAAATGTCCCACTTGACCTTTTGTTGGCTTTGCTATGCCAAGATTTCATTTGAAGTACTATTTTAAAGTTGAGAGTTAAGCTAGGTTGGTACCTGTACTCCACCACAACCCTCAAGATACTATTGAGGAGAAAAAAATAACCCTCAGATGAGAGGTAGGGGGAGTAGAAATTGAGCTTTAATGTGAACAAATATAGCATGTAAGAGAAACTAAGCCATATGTTTCTTATAGGAAAAGGGAACTCAGTATTTCCAAATTATATGGAAGGAGAATTTCCTGAAGGCATCAGTTCAATGTTACGCTTCAAGGGAAAAATGTTTTCCCAAATGCTGGAAATCATGACAGTGGAGCATTTTCTTCTCAATATTTATTTTATCATGCAGAAAGTCATTGCACATTCATACATAAGACTCTGCTTATAATTCTTACTTCACTTCAAAAATTATATAACCCAACAAGGAGGGTAAAATGTTGAATTTACTCCTTTAGGAGAGCACAGTTAAAAGTTTAGATCTGTATTTCTTCACTAGAAGTGTAGAGAGGAAAGAGGGTAAATGAATCATAAAGACTCAGAATTTTAGAGTTGGAAAGGTATAGGTTATTTTAATTCCTTCATTTCCAAGATGGGAAAATTAAAGCCTAGAGATTTTAAAAAGTGAGCTCAGTTCACATATTAAATAGTGACAAAACCAGGACTAAATTAAGGATTCCTAGGTTGGATATTGACTCTAATCTTATAGTTTTTATTTCAAGTGAGAGAGCATATGTAAAGTGATAGCTATTATTATTTATGTGGTGAATAGAGAGTGGTATATAAATGTAGTTCAGAAGAATTATAGTTTTTATATAGCCTGTTGTTTTTTAATAAATTCCATAAAATCTTAAATGAATTTGTAGATAGTAGTCTCATAAAGAGAAACTAGCATATGCTGGTGGGATATCCCTTAATATGTAATGATGGTGTCAAGGAGGATAGCTGAGACATCAAAAGATATTGATGCATTGCCCAAAGACAAGATAGTGTGATATGTACAGTCATAATTAGAGTGAGATGATCATCGTTTTTCCCAGAGCATAGAAATTTAGAGGCTGCTGTTAACCTAACAAGTAGAATACACTTATCTTCAAAAATAATTAGTTAAAACATTGTTTTTCAAAAATCACATGCCTCAATGTTTCTTCCTCCACCTAACCCTTCCTTTCTGATGTGAGTCTCCCAATAAGTGATATTTCAATGCCCATGGTTCTCTGACCATGGAGGACAGCATCCTATAATCTCTATTTCCAATCTCTCTGGCATAGGGTCTTATCACTTCATCTCCCCTAACTTTACAGGTCATTGTGAACTGAAGTCCATTGTCTTTCACCTCAGTTAATTGCATTTGTCTTTTAAAAAGCTGAATTGAAGTCACCTTTCATATAGTTTGCACTAGGAATTTTTTTTTTTTTTGTGATACTTAAGCCTGGGGCAGCAAAAGTGACAATTAAGGATCTAGAGGTATATACCATTGTTTTGACTCCAGTTAACCATTCATACATTCTAAAACAAGAGCTGTCAGTGTCTTACCAAAAATAGCACATGGAATGACACTTAGTTGGCATGCCATTACTATTGAATAAAACATATGAATGGCAAACAGAATTATGAAAACTAAAATAATTTGATTTAGGGGAAACAAGTGGCTACAAATTCATTCTTCTATCTCTATTTTTCTTTCTCCTTCTTTCCCCTGACCACTCCCCCCATATCTACCTGTCCTGGAACCCATAATTGCTAATCCATGATAATTAAATTATTATTTCAATTAAATTATTAATTTGATTCAGACTACTAAGGTAAACTTTGTTTTCTACCATTAGAAATGTTTTTTTGGGGGGGGCACATTGAAATGTAAATTCACATTTGAATCAGAAATTTCTCATACTGATTGCCTAGAATCCTGAAAAACACTAAAGAATTCCTCAACTTCTGTGTATGGTAGTGCTATGCTAAGGCTTCAGGCCACTATATAAGGTTGATAAAGCATTCTTTGGGTTATAATTCTGCCAATGAAGTGGAAAATGAGAGATTTCCTATGCAAAAGAGTGAATTAAAAAAGAAAGATTGAAAGGACATATTACAAATAAGCATATTAAGGAGGAGGTGTGAAATTATTGGAGATATCTTTGTAGAGACATTTAGGTTTAATGTCTGCTCAGTATAATGACAAAATTAACCATTGGCCCTCATAGAACTTCTTTATGTCCACCTCCTTTGAAGAAATACACACCCTATCCATTCTTCAAGTCTATGACAAAAGTCCATCCTCTCAACTTCTTTTGGAAAAACACACAGGTAATTGAATTTTCATAATAATCTATTCACTAATATAGTTATATAAATTGAAGTCGAGACCAGTTGACTGACATTAGCGAATTAACAAATGCCATACTGCTTCAATTGCAATGATATTCTCAGTGGAGAGCGTAATGCCTGCCACAGAGTGAGCCCTTCATAAGTATTGGTAGGTATATTAGTATAATGTGTACAGCTCAACTTAACAAATATTTGTTAAGTGCCCACCCTAAACCAAGCATTGTGCTAGTGTGGAGTACAAAGGGAGGAAAAGTTCAAAATAAGACCAAAATAAAAGATCCTCCCTATTTGTCGACATGGCTGAAAACATCATGGTAAGAAGCATGGGAGCAAGCACACAGTCCTGTTTCACTCCATTGGTGACTGGGAAGACACAAGAGCTTTATCCATTATCTAGAATCAGGGCAAACACACCGTCATGAAACTGATGTACAATATTGATGAACTTCTCCAGGAAACCATATTTTGACACAATTTTTCATAAGCCCTCATGACTAACAGGGTCAAAGGCCTTGATTTGATCCACAAATGTTGTGTACAGCCCTCTGTTCTTCTGACATTTCTCCTGGAGTTGTTGGCATATGTATGTGTGTGTGTATACATACATACACACACACACACACATATATATATATAATATACACACATATGCATATATATAAGTACTAAAATGTTTAACTGTTTTATGTTGTTATTTCCTTTAGTATGTTTTTTAATCCCTTTTAGCCAGCTGTTTTTCAAGATTTTCTTCCATCTCTTTCTTTTCTCTTCACAGTTTTTGCTCTACTTCTCTTACTTGATTTTCAAAATCCTTTTTAAGCTCTTCCATGACCCAAGATCAATTCATATTTTTCTTAGAGGCTTTGGATGAAGTCTTTGTTAAAGTAGGACCGTGCTTCCAGTGTGGAAGAAGCAGTGTTTCAAAGTTCAGGGGTTTTGTGCAGCTGTTTTCAGATGACTCTAGGGACCTGTAAATTTTCAGTTCTTCCAGGATGTTATGATCAAAGAATTGTTTAGTACTCTCCTGATCTGTACTCTGGTTTGTGAGCAAGCACAAGGACTCTTTTCTGTCCCAGAACTATGAGAAGGGTCCCCCTTTCACTATAACTACAAGCTGTGACATATTAGTGCTCCTCCTTACTCTTGGACTACTACCCCAGACTATGACCCCAATCTGAATATGGGCAAAGACCCCTGTAATCTCCTTATGACCAGTTGTTCGACCCCCTTACTGTCTCTGGACTGAGGGCTCCAGAAGCAGCCACTGTGACTGCTGACTCAGTCACTCCCAAGGACAGCTCTTGGTTTGCTGGGACCAGAGTTGTGCTAACTTAGCCTACCCTGAACTGCTCTCCAAACTCAACCAAGTACTACAGACTTTTCCTGCTTACCTTCCAAGTTGCCTTTGGTCCTTGTGGGCTGAAAGGTCTGGAAACTGGCACTGCTGCCAGAAATTCAGTCACCCTGAGGCTTTCTCTGGTTATGCTATGGCCTGCTCTGTGCTGATACAGACTGTACTGGACTTCACTCCTCTCCCTGCCCTGTGCAACAAACCTTTTTTGCTGATTTTCCAAGTTGTCTTCAGTTTGAAATTAGTTTCACTCCATTTTTTTTGTTTTTTCCTGCACTAGAATTTGTTTACAGTCATTTTTAATTTGGTGTTTGGAGGATCTGAGGGACAGCTCAGACAAGTCCTTTCCTTTACCGTAGGTTCCATCTCACAGTTGTCATTTTTTAAAAAAATTAATAACATTGTCCTTTCTTCTTTGGTATGATTAAATATTTTTTATCCTAAGCTTGAATCAGTCTTGAAATGCTTTATTTTCTCCAAACCATAGGTGGGAAACCTGAGGACTTAAGGTCACATATGAACTTTTAGGTCTTTAAGTGCAGCCTTTTGACTGAATTCAAATTTTACAGAACAAATATTTTTTTTTATTTTTATTAATACATTTTTGCTCATTTATTTTTTATTTCTCTTTTAAAATGAATATATTTAAAATACTGCGGAATAAAATAAGCTTCAATGAAATAATCATCCCCAACAGACTGGCACAATTAAAACATTAGTAAGTCATAAAGGCTAAATTGAGAGCTGCTAAACTCATTATTTAGTCCTAACTTTCCTAGCCTGGCTGACCGCACTACTGCATGAGGCTGCTTAGTGAGAGTTTATGGAGGTGGAGTAAGGCAATCTGTTATCTGCTTTTGAAAATGGTGCACAGCCTTTCTGTTTGAAGTTGAATTTGTGAATAATTATACAGATCAACAGTATTTTTTTTAGTTCTGTCTGTTTAGCAGAAATCATATCAAGGAAGACCAAGAAAATGCTGAGGGAAGAAAACAGAATTTTTAATCAGGATTGAAAATGGCAATATTATCTTTTTTCCACTAAAGATGAGATTTGCTTGCTTTGTGATAATGCAATATGAACATTAAAGAAATTCAATGCTCATCAGCATTATACCACTCATAAGGACCACACGTAGTTTAAAGTAGCAGAAGAGGAACAGTTACATTACAGAAACTAAAAACTGAAAAGAAAGGCAAAGATAATTCTTTCAAGCAGCAATAATGGCACTGAAGGAACTTATAAAGTGCCTTATTTACTTGGGGAAAAGGGAAGTCATTCAGCGATGTAGAAATTGTGAAAAAAATGCATTGTCAAGTATGTGGGATTCATAGACCCTGGAAATGTTTGAAAGAACAAAAATCTGCCTCTTTCAAGGAAAGCCCTAACTGATTGGCAGGGTGAATTAGTCTCCAATTTAACAGAACAACATCATGTAATACTTCAATAGGAAAATAAATATTATTCAATCACTTTGGATGGATCAACTGATACGACTGACTGGGTGCAGATTTCACACTTCATTCAGGTCACAACAGAAGATTTTCTTCGCTACAGAGTTATTCTCTTTGGGCATTATTTTGAACAGAACAGGGGAGATAGCTTCAGCAACTTTCAACATAAATGTGAACTTGGACTGAATTTGTTGAATTTAGTAAGTGTATGTACAGATGGTATACCTTCCATAAAATAGGAAGAGATTATTGCATAGATTTAAAAAAAATAGTATTAACAGATCCAGATGCTCCCATTTCTTTTCATTGTATCTTGCATCAGCAAAATCTCTGTGCTAAAGCTGCTATTCCATGACACTTTGCAACAAGTTTTATGTATTGCTAATTGCATTCATGAAAATGCAACAAGGCATCATGAGTTTCATAGCATACTATAGTTGAATGATGAGACATTCAGTACAGATTTGTCATATCATTCTAAAACATATTAGCTATTGCAAAAACAAATATTAGATACAATTTTTTATCTGTGTAAGAACAGATAGTTAAATTTTATGAAGAACAGAATCAGCAATGTGAATTACTGAAAGAAATTTCTATAGGAATGCTGCATTTCTATGTGATATCATGTCAGTTCAAAATGATCAGAATATTTCTTTGGAAGGTAAAGCTTTCTCTATATAATATATGGCAAAGAATCCAAGCATTTCAAAGAAAGCTATCTTTTTCAAAACACTTCTTTTTTTTTTTTTTTTTTTTAGTGGCTATCTGTTTTTTTTTTTTAAATTTATTTAATTATTTAAATTTTTACATTCATTTTCACAAAATTTTGGGTTCCAAATTTTCTCCCCTTTTATCCCATCCCCACATCCCAATAACCCGAGCAATCTAATTTTCCCTATCTCCAATTTGCCCTCTCTTCTGTCATCCCTCCCTTCTCTTGTCCCCATCTTCTCTTTTGTCCTGTAGGGCCAGATGACTTTCTATTCCTCATTAACTGTATGTCTTCTTTCCTAGTAGCAACAACAATACTCAACAGTTGTTCCTAAAACTTGAGTTCCAAATTCTCCCCATCCCTCACTCCCCACCCATTCCCTTTGGGAAGGCAGGCAATTCAATGTAGGCACTATCTGTGTAGTTTTGCAAATGACTTCCATAATAGTCGTGTTGTGTAGGTCTAACTAAATTACCCTCCATCCTATCCTGCCCCTCATTGTTTCTATCCTGTCTTTTGATCCTGTCCCTCCCTGAGTGTTGACTTCAAATTGCTCCCTCCTCCCATTGCCCTTCCTTCCATCATCCTCCCCGCCCTTGCTCATCTCCTTCTCCCCCACTTTCCTGTACTGTAAGATAGGTTTTCATACCAAAATGAGTGTGGATTTTATTTCTTCCTTTAGTCAAATGTGATGAGGATAAACTTCTTGTTTTTTTTTTTTCCCTCAGCTCTCCTCTTTTTCCCTCCACTAAAAAGTCTCCTGCTTGCCTCTTAAATGACATATAATTTACCCCATTCCAATTCACCCTCTTTCCTCCCCCTACCTTTCTCTCTCACCATTTACCTTAATTTCTTTTAAGATATGGTCCCATCCTATTCAATTCACTCTATGCTCTCTGTCTCTGTAGGTGCGTGCATGTGTGTATGTGTGTGTGCATGCATGCGTCTACATGTGTGTGTGTATGTGTGTGTGTGGTCCCACCGACTACCCAGATACTGAAAAGTTTTAAGAGTTACAAATATTGTCTTTCCATGTAGGAATGTAAACAGTTCACTTTTGGTAAGTCCCTTCTGACTTCTCTTTGCTTTTTCCTTTTTCATGCTTCTGCTCATTCTTGTGTTTGAAAGTCAAATTTTCTTTTCAGCTCTGGTCTTTTCATCAAGAATGCTTGAAAGTCCTCTGTTTCATTGAAAGATCATATTTTCCCCTGAAGTATTATACTCAGTTTTTCTGGGTAGGTGATTCTTGGTTTGAGTCCTAGTTCCTTTGACTTCTGGAATATCCTATTCCATGCCCTTTGATCCCTTAAAGTAGAAGCTGCTAGATCTTGAGTTATCCTGATTTTATTTCCACAATACTGGAATTGTTTCTTTCTAGCTGCTTGCAAGATTTTCTCCTTGACCTGGGAGTTCTGGAATTTGGCCACAGTGTTCCTAGCAGTTTCTCTTTTTGGATCTCTTTCAGGTGGTGGTCAATGGATACTTTCAATACTTATTTTGCCCTCTGGTTGTAGAAAGTCAGGGCAGTTTTCCTCGATAATTTCATGGAAGATGATGTCTAGGCTCTTTTTGATCATGACTTTCAGGTAGTCCCATAATTTTTAAATTGTCTCTCCTGGATCTATTTTCCAGGTCAGTTGTTTTTCCCATGAGATATTTCACATTCTTTTCCATTTTTTCATTCTTTTGGTTTTGTTTGGTGATTTCTTGGTTTCTCAGAAAGTCATTAGACTTTATCTGTGCCATTCTAATTTTGAGAGAACTATTCTCTTCAGTGAGCTCTTGAACCTCTTTTTCCATTTGGCTAATTCTGCTTTTGAAAGCATTCTCCTCATTGGCTTTTTGAACCTCTTTTGCCAATTGAGTGAGCCTATTTTCCAAGGTGTTATTTTCTTCAGCATTTTTTTGGGTCTCCTTTACCAAGGTATTGACCCATTTTTCATACTTTTTTTGCATCTCTCTCATTTCTCTTCCCAGTTTTTCCTGCACCTGTCTCACTTGCTTTTCGAAATCCTTTTTGAGCTCTTCCAAGGCCTGAGCCCATCTGACATTCCCCTGCGGTGTCTGGGATACAGAGGCCCCGACCTCCACGTCTTTCCCTGATGGCAAGAATATTTCCTCGTCATCAGAACCGAATGGCGGGAACATTTGCACCTGCTCAAAAAAGCTCTCTATAGTCTTATTTTTCTTCCCTTTTCTGGGCATTTTCCCAGCCAGTTACTTGACTTCTGAGATTCCTGTCCACCCCCACCTAGATCCGCCCAGCTAGTGCTTGGGGTCTGAGATTCAAATGGGCTCTCCGCGGCAGGCGCGGCTGCTATTCAATATGAGCTTCAGTTCTGGTGCTTGGGTGGGGGCAGGGCCGCCTCCCAGGCTCAGTTCCCTCAGGGGCTTTATGCAGAGACCTTCAGTAATGGAGCGGGTGGGGGCAGGGCCACCTCCCAGTCTCAGCTCCTTCAGGTGGTTTATGCAGAGACCTCCAGTAATGAAGATCCTGCCTGCTGCTCGGGGAGTCCCGGGGGCATCGCTGCCTCCACCCCTTCCTGCCCCTGCCTCTGCTTCCACAGCTTCCTCCCGAGGGGCCCCAAGCCACCCCGCTCCCCTCTCGGCCAGCCCAGCCATCTCTCTCACTGACCTGTAGCGTCTGTGGGCGGAGGGACCTTCCCAGCCACCAGAGGTTCCGTCCCTGAAGCCTGCTTGGATCTGCCCCTCTCGGCCACGCAGCCAGGGCAAGGCAGGGGTGGAATCCATTTTCTGGGGCACGACAGACCCTGGGGATGGCTCTCCAGGGTTCTCTGGAAGGGAACTCTCTTCCACTGTGTTTCTGCACACCCTGCAGTGATCCAGAACTTGTGGGGAGCTCTTCTTACATTAAATCCATGGGCTGTGGGTTCGGAGCTGTCATATGTGAGTCTTTCTACTCCACCATCTTGACTCCGCCCCCAAAACACTTCTTCTAAAGAAGATTTGAGATGGACATTTTCCATTGATGAGTAGGAGGATACATATGAGTTATCTGAAGACTATGCAGGTGTTATAGACCTATTGATTAGAGAATATAATAAAAGATTTGCTGACTTTGAGAATCATAACATCACACTCAAATTAGCATTTCAGCCTCACCTAGGGACCTAAAGAACTACAGGTATAATTGATTGAGCTCTCAAGAGATAACATTTTAAAGTCATTCTTGGATGCTAAGAAAGATCCAATTGAAATCCGGAAAAAATGTAGTAGAATACCCATGCCTTTGGCAACATGCCCCCAAAATGCTTTCTTGCTTCTCAATCACATATTGCTACGAATCTATGTTCTTCTACCAACCCCAAATCAGGATGCCCTTAAGGTCACAAACAAGTGATAGCCATCTAGAGAATCAACTGAAATTGCAGACCTCTACACTGAAAACAAATATTCAAATGCTTTTCAACAAAAAGCAGATAACAACAAAGTCATTAAAAGAGTAGTTAACTTTAAAATTAGTAGTTTCCATTTTTTTATATTATTAAATATATAGTAGTTGAAATTTTACAAAATAGTGTGCATTTTTAAGTATATCTAATTGAAGTTTCTTGAGTGCAGCCTTATTGAATTAAAGGTAAATATAAAAGTGACCTTCTAACATGAAAAGGTTTCCCCATCCTTTCCCAAACCAACAGTTGCAATAATAACTCCAATAGTTAAAGAATCATACTTTTTTAAGAGTCACAACTATTTCCCTATTCCTTGAAGTACTGTATTTTTTTGTTTAAAACCATATAATTTAAAACACAAAAAGAGAGAATATAAAATGAATCTATTTCAAAAAATCCAGAATTCAACTAATAGAAAATTAATTAATGGAGGGGAAGCCAGCTCCATCTGGTTTCACCTAGAAAAGGTCCACTGTTTCAAATCATCTTAGTGTCAGTAGAAATACAAACGCTGCTGTCACAAACTGAAAACATCTCAGAAATTATTTCTCATTTCAAATAATGCATACAGAATTATAAGAAGAAATTAAATGGGGAGAAACATAAAATGCATACATAATGTAAATAGAGATAAGTGTACAATAAACTTAGCACAAAAAGAAAATTTCATGAGTACAAGATGGATGAGATTAGAAGGCAGTTTTCTGAAAAGCATCTGAGGGATTTTGTGGACTGCAAATTCAATATTGGCCATCAGTGTAATACAGAAGCCAAACACAAACACTGCCCCCCCCACACATACAGACATAAGTAAATAAATAAATGGATAAATAGATAAATAAATGAATGAATGGATAAATAAACAAATAAATGGATGGCTGAATGGGTAAATGAATGAATGAATTAATTAATTAATTAATGATTGGATGGATAAATAAATAGATGAATGAATGAATGAATGAATGAATGAATGAATGAATGAATGAATGAATGAATGAAAGCTAATTCTATCTTGAGCTGCATTAAGAGGATCAAAACTTCCAGGAACAGGGAAGTAATCCATTCGGTTCTGCTCAGAGTTGATCATTCTGGACCGTTAGTTGTAGGTACTACAGTTTAAGAAGGACATTGGTAAACTAGAGAATATGCACAGGAAGGAAACAAAGATACTTTGAGTCATGCTATATGAGGACATGTTAAAGAAACTTGGCATGTTTGAGTTGGAGAGGAGAAGTCTCAGGGAAACATGAGAGTCATCTCCAAGTATTTGAAAGGTTGTCTTATGGAGGAGGGTTAGATTTGTGCTGTTTGGCCCCAGAGAGCAGAACTAGGAAGCAGTGGGTAGAAATAATAAAAAAAAAAAAAGCCAATTCAGTCTTGATATCAGGAAAACATTCCATTAGAGATATTCAAAAAGTGAATGGACTTCCTCAAAAGACCCCACCTGATGTCTTCAAGCAGAGGTTGGAAAATAATTTGCCTGACATGTTATAAATGACTATGGAGTTCCCTTTCAAATCTCAAATTCTTTGACTCTATAATTCTTTCAGATTCTGAGGAGATTTGGGTAAATGATCACACCATTATTAGTTTGAGTCATTTAAGTGAGATATTTGATGTTACAAGTTAGCAGCATTAAAAGTATTAATTCACTAAAAGTGGTTTAATGAAAAATAATAAGGGTTGATAAATATTGGAGGTATAAAATACACTTGAAATGCATTATCAGAATCTTTAATATCTTTCTGGCCTTACTTCAGAAGTCTTGACAGAGGAGTACTTTCCTGTTACTCCAGTTGTGAATGATCCCTTCCTTTTCAAATTATCTGTTATGTTTTTCCTTATTGTGTACCCCCAGCAGAATGTAAGCTCACTAAAGCAATTTCTTTATTTCTGTCTTTGTCTCAGAAGTACTTTAAATAGATCCATTTAAACAGTAAATGCTTAATAAGTGATTTATTTTACCTGAACCTCATGCCAGCCCTACAACTTGAATACTGCAAGCATTATTATCCTTATTTTACAATTGAGGGAATGGAATCTGAGAGAAATTAGTAAGCTGTCTTTGGTCACATAGCTAAAAGGTAACATAAATTAGATGTGAACCTAAGTTTCTTCTGATTTCAAGTCTAGTCTCTCTATGGTATTGATACTAGCAAACACATTTAATTTCTTTGCACATTTCATCATTTTTCTTTCTTGTAGTGCTTATATGTAAGGACTCTAATTACTCATGATCACAAATAGAATGCAGACTTATAAGTATCTTGTTACTTAGGTGTGTGTTGATATTTTCATTATATTGCTTCCTCACTTTTTGGCTGACTTTTTTTCTTATAAACAATGACATATGTCTTGGCTCTTCTGATAATATTCATAACAGGCTTCAATGAAACACTCCTTATTACAATACCTGGAAAATATCCAGGAAATCAATGCTGCCACCCAGGTACCCTATGGGAAGTATTTCTAATTTACTATATTAGTGAACCACAAGGAAGAACAATATTGCCATTCATGCATATTTAAATAAATGATATCATGAACCTCAGGACCAGAAAAACATTCCCAGAGACAAAATCCCAACACCAGAGCTCCATTTTCTCATCAAAAAAGAATCTAACTCAATGTGGCTATTTTATCTTGTTTCTCATAGTGGTTTTGTCCCCAAAAATGTACTAACAAATTATCATGAACTCTAAAAATATTTATTAAGGATAAGTAGGAGGAAAGATTTTTAGCTCCAACATATAAGTAATTATAGTCATTCCTATTCTGTTTCAGTGTTTGAGCCTTTGTAATTCCTCACTCCGGCTTTTGACTACCCTTTACACACTCAGGTTAACATAAGCATTCAATAGAATGCAGAAATTGTTTTCTCAAAGCAACACAATAAGAACTTCTTCACAATTACTTAGACAGTTGAAAAATCCTCTTAATTTTCCTATAAGAATCAAGTTATTCCTGCTTTACTTTCTGTGTCTTGGGATTGCTAGAGAACTGAACTTCCTACTTCCCTCAACATTGAAATAGAATTAATATGTACATAATCTAAATCTTAGGAAAAGAAAAGTTCTGGGTTTGTTTAGTATTATCAGTTCTTGGTTTCAAGTCCTCTCCTCTGGTCCTCAGTTTTCTTTATTCTTTTATAGACTGCAATAGTGTATGATTCCACTGCCATTTAACATTACTGTCAGTTGACCACAGCATGTCATTATAAATCACATGAACGCAGCATCATTCAGTGTACTTTCCTCTGTGTGTCTACACGTATCTCCATATATGTCTGCCAAACATGATCTTTGTTATCCCTTTTATGTTTAAATATACATCTTCGCATATCTGCATGTTGGGAACTTGCCACATATAAGAGTGGGGAGAAATAACTTTATTTCTCTTACTATGTTCCCCACTACATGTATTATATGTTGTATATGTTATATGTAATATATCTATAATATATGATGGGAATATATATGAACACATATAAATATGAATTAAATAATAAAATCAAATAAAATGATATTCTACCATCTATTTTTCATAGGAATTTGGAAAGAAATACTACTGATATTTAATGTTTTATTGCACCAAAGTGATTTACATACACTAGCTCATCTGATGTACACAAAGTAAGGTGAATAATACCAATGTTATTTTCCTATTTCTAGATGAAGGAACTTGGAATCTCACAATTTAAGGCATTTCTCAAAAGTAAAAGAGCCAAGCAATGTCAGAGTCAGGACTCAAAGCAAAAACTGGCAAGACCAAGACAACATTTTTTTTCATTGCTTTCTGTTTATTTGTTTTTTTCTTTACTACATTATGTTACACAACCTCTGGTGATTTTATAATTCAAATGAGTTTTTCTAATTTAAAAAGAAAGTGCCTTGGAATTCCTTTGCAAATGAATATTTTGATGTCTTACTCTTTTTTCTTTTTGCTAATTAATATTTAGATTTCAATATTCACTTCTATAAAATTTTGAGCTCCAAATCTCTCCATCTCTCCAATCCCTCTACCCCAAGATAGCATGCATTCTGATTGCCCCTTTCCCCAAATCTGCTCTCTCTTCTATCAGACTCCTCCCTGCTCTTATCCCTTTCCCCTCCATTTTCTTGTAGGGCAAAATTGATTTCTATACCCCATTGCCTCCATATTTAAAACAACTTTCAACTTTTGTTTTTAAAACTTTGAATTTTTCCATTCTCTCTCTTCCTCCCTCCCCACCTACCCCCATTGAAAAGGAAAGCCAATCAGTATAGGTTATGCATATGTAATCATGCAAAACCCTTCCATAATAATCATGTTGCGAAAGACTAACTATATTTCCCTCCATCTTATCCTGCCCCTCATTTATTCTATCCTCTCTTTTGATCCTGTACCTCCTCAAAAGTGTTTACTTCTAACTACTCCTTCCTCCCATTTGCACTCCCTTCTATCATCTCCCCACTTCCGCTTATCCCCTTAACCTACTTTCCTGTAGGGTAAGAGATATTTTCATACTCAATTTACTGTGCATGTTATTCCTTCCTTAAGCCAAGAGTAAGTTTCACTTTTCCCTCTTACCTATCCCATCTTCCCCTCCATTAAAAATGTTTTGTCTTGTCTCTTTAACAAGAGAGATAATTTAGCCCATTTTATTTCCCTCTTTCTCCTTCTCCCAATAGATTCCTCTCTCACCCTTTAATTTTAATTTTTTCAGATATCATCCCCTTATATTTACCTCACCTTTTGCCATCAAATTTTCTACTCAGCTCTGGTCTTCCTATCAAGAATACTTGAAAGTCCTCCATCTCTTTGAATGACCATTTTTCCCCAGGAAGTATTATACTCAGTTTTGCTGGGTAAGTCATTCTTGTTTTTACTCCTAGTTCCTTTGAACTCTGAAGTATCATATTCCAAGCCCTCTGTATTGTCCAGGCAATATTCACAGCATCAAGGGTGTCTGTGATCATGCCAGTGTAGTTTGGAATCTCAAAGTATGACTTTCCATATAGAAGGCAGAAGAAAAACATTTATTCAAATACCAGAAAGCCAAATCCATCATAGCAGTCAAGAAGTCAATACACATTATAACTGCAGGAGAAAAAGTCACTCCCAAATCTCCCTCTGCCACCCACTGGGGCCTTCCCACAAACATGCACTCAGGAGCCCATCTGTGCCTGCTTGCCTGTGTCCTCTCTCTCCCTCTCTGTCTTAACTGCTGTCAATAACTTCCTCTCAGTTCTGCTCCACCTTTCCTGTTCCACCCATTCAGCAAGCTCCTATCACCACATGTGACTTAGGCTTCCATGTGATTTAAGCAGGTCACATAGGCCTATTAACAAATGGGAAAGACCTTCCCATTTAAATTGCCACCCTCCAATCCATAATGCAGTAGCTACTTGATCTTGTGTTTTTCTAATTGCATTTCCACAATACTCAAAATGTTTCTTTCTGGCTACTTTCAATATTTTCTCCTTGATCTGAGAGCTCTGAAATTTGGCTACAATATTCCTAGGAGTTTTCTTTTGGGGATTTCTTTCAGGAGGTGATCAGTGGATTCTTTCATTATCTATTTTACCCTCTGGTTCCAGAATATCAGGGCATTTTTCTTTGATAATTTCTTGAAAGTTGGTGTCTAGTCTTTTTTGATCATGACTTTTAGGTAGTCCAATAATTTTAAATTGTCTCTCCTGGATTTATTTTTCAGGTCAATTTTTTTTTCAAAGACACATTTTGCACTGTTTGCTACTTTTTCATTTTTTTGGTTTTGTTTTATAATTTATTTTTCATAAAGTCATTATGCTCCATTCTAATGTTTAAGAAATTATTTTCTTCAGTGAGATTGTGGAACTCCTTTTCCATCTGACCAATTCTGCTTGCAAAGGCATTCTTCTCCTCATTGCCTTTTTGGCCATTTGGATTTGTCTGTTTTAAAGTGTTATTTTCTTTGTATTGTTGATTCTCCTTTAGCAAATAGTTGACTTGTTTTTGTTGTGATTTTCTTGCATCATTCTCATTTCTCTTCCCATTTTTCCTCTAATTTTCTTATTGATTTTCAAAATCCAATAAAAAATAGGATTGAGATCAATTCATATAT
Organism: Bettongia penicillata ogilbyi; assembly: GCA_023548195.1. Lineage (NCBI taxonomy): Eukaryota > Metazoa > Chordata > Mammalia > Diprotodontia > Potoroidae > Bettongia > Bettongia penicillata. Next base: position 5,373,230 of record JAJHZJ010000242.1, on the reverse strand, counting down.
TTCTTGGAGGCTTTGGATGTAGGAACTTTCATATTTTTTTCTCCTTCTGGTTGTGTATGGCAGCAAAGTAAGATTCTATAGTCTGATTTTTTTCCTGTTTTTGCTCATTTCCCCAGTCATTTACTTGCCTTTTGAGGTTTTATCAAGGTACTTCTCCATTTTCCAGTGGGGGTGAAAGGTTGTAATGTCAGCTGCTCAATCCCCCCACAATCTTTAGGCCTAGACCTCCAGAACCAGCTGCTGCCCCTGCTGCTACTGTGGCTGCAAGAGGCTCCTCTTCCCCCTTCACAAGCTTCTAATTGTTGCTGGACAGCTCTTGTCTCTCACACAGGTCTGATAGGTTTTTTTCCCCTTACCTTCTAATTTGTCCTCAGCATTTTGGAGTCATGAAGTCTGTCAACCATCCAAGCAGTCTTTGGCTAGAGATTTGTTTCACTTTGTCATTCTATGAGTTCTGGTGCTCTGGAATTTGTTTAGAGTCATTTTTGCAGGTATTTGGGTGTTTTTGAAGATCAATAGCAAGTTCCAATTTTGCTCCACCATCTTGACTCTGTCCCCAGAAGTCTTACTTTTGAAAGTGCTTGGAATTTGTTTGTTTAAAGAAAGATAGAGTATATGCATGTAGGAGCGAAGCTGGCTCAAAAAAAATGGTGGTTGAAGGAAAGATTCCTTTGACAACATGGTATTAATAATAGAAAACACATGTGAAGAGCAGTGACTTAGCATCAAACCTTCCAGGCACCACATATCATTTATTTAAGAGCCTGAGTGGTGGGGGATGAGGGAGAGCAAACTGGCAAACTATGCCAAAAGATGAGATTGAACTGCTCTAAAAGGTTGCTATATTTAATTTCCAATACTTATTTAAGACCTCACAAATCAAATGAGATGTCTTGTAGACAATTTCTACCAAGTTCCCCAAGGCTGAAGAGAAAAGGGGATTTATAGTCATAAAGATGATGGGCCATTTCAATTTAGTGTTATATCTGTTTCTTTGCCCTAACTTTTAGTTTTTCATAGGACTTGGTTATTAGCTAACAATAGCTAGTATTTATATAGTGCTTTAAGATTTGCAAAGGTTTCATATAGTTTCTCATCCAATCTTCACAACAACTTTATGAGTTAGGTCTTATCATTACTCCCATTATCCAGAAGAGGAAATTGAAGCTAACTGAGGTTAAATAATTTGCAGTGGGTCACACAAATTTTGAGTACCTGAGGAAGAATGTGAATTCATATATATTTCTTGAATCCATGTCTGGAACTCTGCACAATGTGACCTAGCTACCTACAAATCTAATTTTCCATGATCACAAAGAAAATTGAGACCAGAATTAATTTGATTACTTAATTCTACATAAATTTCTTCATGAATATGTTTCTTTCAGTTTATCCATCATCTTGTTGTGTCTTACCCCACTTCCATTGCCTATAAGCTCTGTCTTTAAGTGGTTTTTAGAGGTGTTTAATTAAACATAAGATACAGGACACACATTTACACTGTCCAAAGATAGACCCACCCAAAATAATTAATGCTAAAACATGATTAAATTATCCTTAAAGAAACTGGAAAACCAACAATGGTACAAATTTGACCTGAAGACTTAGCCTATATGATTATCTCCTGTGCAGCTGATTTTTCTTTCCACCTGGGTGATTATGAGACTAGGATTAATGAAGTGAATCTATCAGTGCTTTTGAATAATTCCATAAGCAGCTATGACTTGAATGGAAAGACAAGATCACAAATGATGATGTTGCAGAATATTTCTTGATTGGAAACAAGAATTGCTACAGTGGAGCTAACATTCCACCATAGTGTGAAAGTGGATGTCATCACATGACTTTATAAACAGGTGTTAATTTCAAGGATGTAGCATTGCTATAGAATGCTTCAAAAAGAGTTTCAAACTGCCTAAGGTAGCATAAAGACTTTGGAAATGAATTGGTTCAATCTCTGAGGTACAGAAGGCAGGTTTCAAATACCAGAGTTCAACCAAACTAATCATTAAATGAAAGACTAATCTTCAAGCATAACAAGAAGAGAAGGCTATATGGTACAGTGGAATGAGGACTGGCTCTGGAGTATCATAAACCTGAGATTAAAAAAATAATAATAACTATGCTATAAGTAATAATGATATTCCTAATTTGGAAACCCACCATTTTTATATATATATATATATATATATATATATATATATATATATATATGTATGTATATATATATATACATATATATGTGTGTGTCTGTGTGTGTCTGTGTATGTGTGTCTGTGTGTGTTTGTATGTGTATGTGTATGTATGTATGTATGTATATATAAACTCATATGATCCTCAAAACAGTTCAGGGAGGTAGATGCTATTATTCTTTCAATTCTTACATGAGGAAATAGACAAATCTCACTTATCTTCTAGAGCTGCTGTGAGGATTAAATGAGAGAATATTTCCATAGTACTTAGCCTAGTATTTTGAAAATAGCAGATACTTAAATGCTTGCTCTTTCCCCTCCCCTGATCCTCTTTCCTTTCCCTTTAAATTGCTTGCCTAAGGTCACAGATAATGTGTCTGAGGCAGGATTCAAACTTAGATTTTCCTAATTTTAAATTTCCCTCTTTATCTTCTACACCACCTAAGTGGCTTATATACCTTTCTTTCATGCCGTCTTTGTGACTTTGGGCAACAAATTTGACCTCCCTGAGACTAATTTGCATCATTTTTAACATATGTGTTGGACTAGATTACTTTCCTTTCATCTCACAAATCTATGATCAGATGAACCTGTGCCCATGCATGAGCCTTTTTATGTACATATGAATAGTGATTATTATTATCAATGCTTTCTATTTATCTATTTATACATATATACCCATTCATTCTCTTGTTTCATACCTTTAAGACCATATTAACCCAAGTAATATTTAAACAGACATTTCAAATATTGGTAAACTCAGAGATACAGTGTAGTAAATAATAGTTTTTCCTGATTATTGCATCTCTTCTAATTTTGAATCATAACATTAATTTGAATATGTAGGTGTTAGAAAATACTTAAATGTCTAAATAGACATTTATTATTTTATCACCCAACTAACATTTCATAAAAGATTTCCATGTGCCAGTCACTGTGTTCAGCTCTGCAAACACAAAGAGAAAAGAGAGATAGGACCTGCCCTCAAATGGAAGAGATAACTTACACACATATACAGATAACTTATACACATATAGAGGTATATACAAAACACAAATGGAGCAGATAAAATACAGTCTTTGGGCTAAGGACTGAGGATGGGGAAAGATCATTAGCAGATGTAGGTTCAGGACAGGCTTCATATGGAACATAACCACCCCATAAACTAAATCTTGAAGGAAACCAGGTATTTCAAGAGAAAGAGATGATGAGGGAGAGGATTTCAGACTTGGGGTACAGCCAGTGCAGACAAAGGAATAGCCTAGAGGCAAACATGAGCATATGATAGACTATTTAAAAAGGAGTTATACAAGAAAAAAAAAAAATATGTATATATATATATATATATATATATATATATATATATATATATATATATATATGTTCTTCTCATTACTACTTCTGTCCTCAATAAAATTAGGTTTTCATTAGGTGATATACCAGACCCTTTAAAATTTGTCTCAACTTAGTCATTCTGAACTTATTTCCTACAATGTCTCAACACAAACACTACCCTTTTTCGAAACTGCTTTACTCACTCTCCCTAGGAAACATCTTGTATATTATCATCTCCACATCTTTGCGTATAACTTCCCTCTTCTGAAATATCTTCAACTTCCTCTTCCGTGAATACATGAATTGGTTTTTTGGACCCAACTCAAATTTCACCTTCTTTCTGAAAACTTCTCTGCCCAGTTAGGAATATAAAGAGCAAAATACATTAGAGTAGGAAGGGATACTGAAAAACATTTCCTCATTTTTATATATGAGTAACCTGAGGCTCAGCGACATGAAGGGACTCCCCTACAGTCCCATAGCTTCAATAGGTAGCAGCAAAACTGAGCACGAAGTCTAGTTCTTCTGACTCACAATCTAGGATTCTTCTCCACTATCTTGCTTCCCTCAACAACTCCCTTGTTTCCAATGATTATTCCCTCTTTTGAGGGTCTATAATACTTATGATACACAGCAATCATTTTTGACTTAGAATATATAAACATAATATAATATAATACAATATAATTAATGTAATGTAATATTATATTTATATCATTATTATCATATATTATATGTTATAATTAATATATTGTGTATTTGTATATGTCATATTATGTAATTAATATAACATAACAGTATAGTACAGTACAATATAGTATTGTGCTGTATTGTATTGTATTATATTACATTACATTACATTGTATTATATTATATTACTTACTTTTAAAAATCTGTATTTATTTTGCCTCCTCAGTTACAATGAAAACTCCTTGATGATAACCTGCTAGGATTTCTTTATTTTCCCCATTTTACCCATCAGGGGTCTATTCATCATAGTAGTAATGATAGCTGACATTTGTATAATGTTTGAAAGTTTGTGAACAGCTTTACATAAATTATCTTATTTGAGCCTTACAACAACATTATGAAAATATTTAAGTTATCGCCATTATTAAACCCCCTAGCACTCTATCCACTATGCTATACAGTTTCCTATATAGGTGTACCAGTCAGATTCATTGATTTATTGAAGGATTTCTTAAATTTAAAAATATTTTGCCATATTCTGTGCTGCTATGGTAGTTGATGCTAGTGAAGTCCTAATACCATTTAACATCTTAAATACCCCTATGTGGGACCTGAAAGGGAAACTTATGTTCATATCTGTGGAACCATCCCTTAATTAAGTTCATATTTTTAGAGGTTTCTAGGGTGGTATTTTATTATTTGTTGCAGGTTAACATATCCTTGGAGGAAAAGAAAATCAATTTGTCTACATTTTGATACCATGGTCACTGCACAATTGTTTTGTGGCAGTTTTCTGGCATAAGGGAATCCCTCCTGGAAGGATATGGAGTTTCCCTATAGAGTCTTGGTTCCTATAATCTAGTTCATAGTCATAGTCTGCTAGTGGAGGTGTAGCTGTCAATAGGTTAAGATGTTGCCTCAGTACCCAGTTTATGTCTAAGGAAAGGTCTGTGATGTAGGTAAAACAACTCCTTAATGAGTTCAGGAACTGAGAATAACAGGGAACCAATGAGAGTTTGTTCAACCCAAAACTTTATTGCAAGCAAAATGAAAGAGGGGAAAAGAGAGACAGGAAGAGGGTACTAACATATAATGCAGGCATACAAATGTAGACCGAAATCCTGGCTTTGTTATTTACCACCTATGTGTTTTCAATCAGTCATTTAAGTTGTATCCAACTCTTCATGACCCCATGTGGGGTTTTCTTGGCAAAAAATACTGCAGTTGTTTGCTGTTTCTTTCTTCAACACATTTTACAGATGAGGAAATTGGGGCAAACAGGGTCAAGTGACTTACCCAAGGTCATACTGCTAGATTTGAACTCAGGAAGATGAGTCTTCCTGACACCAAGCCCTGTGCTCTACCCACTGCACCACCTAAATGCCTACCACCTCTACGGCCTTGGACAAATCACTTAATTCTCCAAGTTTGAGTCACTAAATCTCAACTGTATTATTTTTAAGATAATGGGTTGGATTAGATGATTAGATTAGGAGCTTCCTGGTTTCTCTGGCTTCCAGCAAAATATTTCTCCTTCTACAGGAATTTTTTTTCCCAATCCCTCTTAATTCTAATATCTTCTCTTTGTTAATTATTTTTAAATTATCATGTAAGTATTTGTTTTCATGTTGTCTCCCCTATTAGACTGTGAGTACTTTGAGATCAAGGACTATGTTTTTGTCTGTGCTTGTGTGTTGTATGTGTATGTCTGTGTGTGAGAGAGTGTGTGTGTGTGTGTTCCCAACTGCTTAGATCTTCTAATTCTAAATAATATGGTTTATCTGAAGGAAGCACCATCCAGTCAACTGTGTAATTGCCAGATGTGAAAATAATTATAGCCTCTCTATATTGTTTCTCCCAATTCCAATCTTGATATATGTACAACTAAGTGGCAACATGACCATCGTATCATGTATACTTTATTTGATAGCTAAAGCTAATAACAATAATTCTTTCCATTCTGGCAAAGCAAGAATGAGGGTAGATAAAATTCATCTGAGATAAAAACTCTGAGAAAATGAAATACACAATATTTTTGAGGAATGAAAGTAGCAACCGTAAGCTAGAGGAACATTGCAAAATATTTCATATCCCTACAAAAATTTCCTACTCTACTGTCTCCCAAGTAAGAGAATTGAAACATGTATCATTTACCATAAACTCATATTGAACTGTTGACACTGTGGACTATGTCTAGGGAAGGCTGGTAGCTCACATTTATAGAGGGAGGAGACAGTGGGAATGGAGGATAATAGCATCATAGATTTGTAACTGGAAGAGACTTTTGAGTTCATCTTTTAATGCTCATCTTTTGAGTTCAGTCTTTTGCTGGATAGCCCCAGCTTTCCATCACTTTCCAAAAAGGAAAGATTTTTCTACTTATACTAATGCTATAGGCTGGGCATCAGAGTATGTTTTATCTGCCCCTAGTTAGTTTTCTTTCGTGCTTTCTTTTCTTATTGCCCTCTCCATATTTTTACCCCTGATTTAGGGAGGCATATTGGATCCTACGGAAATAAAAAGAAAGAATTGATCTGATTTTTAAAATTATTGAGGTGGAGGATGTAATTATTTTAAAATTGCTAATAAAATTCTACCATAGAATGGGATGTTAGACCAAGATGGGTTTTTAAAGGTATACTAGCCCAAACTACTCATTTCACAGATGATGAAACAAGAGTCCAGAGAGAATGGCATATTTTCCAAGACCAGTATGCCACAAAACAAGCCATTTAGGAAGCAATATAGTGTGTTGACAAACAAGAAAAAAACATTGATCATAAATTATATAACTTTGATTTCTGAATTTCTAGAATTTTTTATAGAAAGGCTAATTTCAAGTCTTATATCAGTAACTTTCATCATTTTTTCTAGTTATTCTCTTATAGAATCAGATAAGTTTAACTTTTGAATAGATCGTAGAAATCATGGTTTCTTGTCCCTACATTTTCAAAATGAGGCCACTGAGTCCCAGAGAGGTTAAATGATTTACCAAGGTATTATAGAAGATTAATGACAGAACCCAGACAAGAACTAGGTCTTCTGACTTCCAGTGCAGTGCCTTGTCCATTGTACTTCCTTTCCTCCCCAAGCCCCAGAAAACTACACTTATGAAGTTTAAAACAGTGATCAAAGGGAAACTGAATCGATACAACAACAGCAATGACAACTAACATTTATATAATGCTTTTTTTTTACATTTATAATCTATGCTGATCATTGCCTGAATGCTAGGAGGTAGGTTCTATTACACCCCTTTTAGAGATGAGAAAACTGGTGCTGACACAACAGGAGTGTCTTTCCCACAGTCACACAATTAGTAAGTTTATAAAGCAGGAATTGAACTCAGTTCTTCCTGATTCCAAGTCCTTTGACCTCAATATAATTTTCAGAGATTTTTATAATATATGAAATCAAATATGGATGAAAGTGAACTGGACTGAAGTTTTAGCAAACTGACTGATAGTCACGAGTAATTGGAATATCCTCTGCATCATTGTGAAGACTCTTCTTGGGGTTACATACCAAACCCGAAGCATGCTGTCAGAGCTGAGATGGGAGAAAATGCCTGTACCTGCCTGCCAAACATGGTGACCAGCTTTAAACAAGTTTGTGTGCATTTGCAGGAACTTGTGAGTCTCCTATTGAAAATGAACGGGAGACTGGTGAGTTCCCGGGAACACCCACAAATTTTCCTGCTAATTCTCACTACCTTGCAAAGGACAACAAGGCCTGTCTGTTGGCTGCCACTGTTTTACCATCTTCTTTCTATGAACACAAAGAAAACATCAACCAATATTCTTGGAAGCCTTCAAAGGAAATGTCTAAAACACTGTCATTCCTCTGTATGAGTTCCAGTACTGTCAACATACCATAAGCATAAAGTTTCCTTGGCTACCTCTTGCCATCTCTCACCTATGAATTATTTCCACATTTATATATTTTAAAATTTATGTCCTGAGGATGTATTTGTAAATTGCATAGACAATTCATGAAGAGAGTTTAAATAGCACTCTATTTAGTTTTATAACACATGAACAATTTGGCAAAATTAACATTGCCTCATTATGTAAAGAGATTTGTAGCCTTTGGAGAGTCAGATAATTTTTTTTAAATAAATGAATATAGAAAGAATTAAATTACCAATAGCCTGAATATTTCTTTAACTGTTTCTTATTGAAACTTTTTGGGGTAAACTTTTTGGGACCTCTTTCATCCTATAAAAACATGTTTCCCTTTCATGTCTTTTTGTAGTATTAGGATTGGTAGAATTTCTTGGATCCTCTCCCCCTCTATTTTTGTTTTATTTTATTTTTTGCAAGGAAAACACTTAATAGACTATTTTAGTTTTTAATGTTTCATGGAGTTGCATACAAATATTCTTGTTATTTGGATTCTTTCCATAGGATTTATAATTTACTGTATTGTAAGTCAGATGCCAAAATTTCACAGATCTGTGGATTTCTTCCATCAGTCTGCACTATCTCTTCATTTTAAATGACAGTCAACGTGTTCTGATGGAAATCAATGGGTTCCAACCCCCCCCAACATTAACTATCAATGCAACCTTATAATCTTCTTAACCTCTCTCATACTCAGTTTCCACAAACTGTAAAATGATAATAATAGCACTTGCACCTACCTCACATACTTTGCTGTACGTTTCTGCCTATTTTCTATAAAAATCCTTCCTGCTGCTTGGAGTAAATTGAATAGAAATTTGGTTCAATAACCTATGGAGCTGTCACATTTTTGAAGGTGTCAGAGGGATGGGTAGTGGTTGAGCAACATGCTGTCAACACTATCACCGTGAAAGCATCATGCAAATGTTAACTGGTAGATTTCCAGAATATTCCTTTGCCCTGTCATGATGGATTACATCTGACTTTACGTTCTGTAAATAAAGAGAAGAAACTTTAAGTCTTTTGTCCAAGCACAAAACAAGAATATGAAGTCATTTATGGTAATATTCATAGGATCAAAGATTGAGAACTGGAAGGAATTGTTTGAGGTCATTGAGTCCCAACCTCTTATTTTGTAGCTGCAGATACTCAGGCCCAAAGAAGGCAAATGACATGCCTGGGGTTGCCTAACAATATTTACATTAAAGTCGTGTTAACTCCAGGTCCTCTACTCTCTCTGTTACACCATGCTGCATCTCCTTGTACATAGTTACTAAATTTCTATAAGCATAGTCATCTCATTAAAAATGATATTAAATTCTCTGAGGATACAGATTAGATTTATTCTTTTCTCATATCCCTCCATAAAGTACAAAACAATGTGATAGCATATGTAGCATATAAATACTCTATATACTGAAGACACTAAATGAACAATAATTGATGATACATCTGACGTGATTTCTGGGACAACCCCTGACCTACAGGAGTTTATATTCTATGAGGTTAGAGAAAATTATAATGGCTATATAGTTAAATGCAAAAATGTACAGAAAATAAATACAATCTTTACTGATTAAGGAAAGATTTTTTCTTGTAAGGGACCCTTATGTTGAGCCTTGAAGGAAGTTAGGGATTCTAAGGAGGAGAGATGTGGAGGGAACACTGTTCAGGAATGCAAAGGTGAGGAGCTATCAATTCTCTGTAAGGGCAGAGAGGTAAGAGATGGAGAACTAGTAGGCAAGTTTTGGGCTGCTACATTTGACACTGATGACTACCTTCTCTTTTTCTCTATTTTATGGGATTTTGTTCCATCTACAACCATTTTTCATGAGAAGAACCTAGGATCAAGAGAGGTTGTGATATGTCTAAGGTTACATAGGTAGAAAACATCATAGGTAACCTGTTTTATTTTCAGTTAAAGTTTTCTTGATGCCTCTTGTTTATACCTTATAGCAATTTCAGGTTGTAACCTCTCCCTCTCTAAAAAAAAATCTTTTCAGTGATTTTTATCTTGAACAAAAAAACCCAAGATATCCAAAATCAAGTGATACTATGATTATGACTCAGAGCATATGCAGCATTATACACTCGGAATCCTTCAACTCTTTAAGATAAGGTGGGAGGAGTATTACAGTTTCAGAGCATTTGCCTTTATTTTATTGCTACTATTTAATTTAATATTTTTATTTATGTCGCTGTTATTAGTATATATTTTTCCTAGAATTGGTCATTTTATTCTTCATTAGTTCATGTAAATTGTCTTATGTGTCTGAATTTTTCAGGTTTATTTTTTTTGTTGTTGTTTTAGTCCCATTACATTCATTTACAACCATTTGTTCATCTGTTCCTCTATTACCTCATCTTTTTAGTGAGAATTTGACATCACATATAGGTGAAGACACTGACTTGAATGAGCTGCCATTGAAATGTGAAGGTGAATTTTAATGTTTTTCTTCTCCTAATAATATCTCAATAGCTGTTCAGTTTAAGGAAATCTTTGAGCATGGTTTTCCTTCTTCACTGGGGCAAAAGTTTCTAATGCTTTTTCTGGACTAGATCACCTGTAATGTCCTTTCAACTCTTAAATCATAAAATATTATGATTATATTATTAAAAAGCTATCATTGCTTTTATATGAATAGAATAATGGTCCCAGCTCTTATTATATGCTTTCCCTTCATTTGCAAACTTTTTCTCTTTAAAAGTAGTAAGCTTCACTGAATAGATTGTAATATGCTAGTGAAATTGCATCCATTATCATTTTACTCTTTTTCTTTTTCAAAACACAATCCTCACAGGAAGTCTCCTTGTGTAAAGTTCCTTAGGTAGGTATTTAACTTTAAAAATGATGAGAAGAAAGATTGAGGACGTATTTACTATGATTTTGAAAGTATGAAAATTGTTGTTGCTTCTTTTAGCCATGGAAGATTAAACTTTCTATCAGTATGATGAAGAAGGTCTTATTGTGGATTTTGGGTGCACTTATGACCTCGGAAAAATGAAGTGTGCTTCTAACGAAACTCTCCAAAGAGAAATATACTTAGTCAGACAGTGTGTTCTGATGTTTAGGTCCAGTAACATATACACCATGGACATCAGGAAAAAGAGAGTCTCAAAGGAGGAAACAAGTTTCCTAGAATACTTTCTGACAGTCACTTAGGCTTGATTAAAATTCACGGATAGGAGAAGCAGTTTTGCAGCTGCTATAGAATCTGGAATGTCAAATTATCAAAAATGAAGCCTCCTGTTCCAGGAACTAAGTTTCATTACAGTAAAAATCAGTAAATTATGCATGAAGAAAAATGCTAAATTATTTCCTTTTATAAAAGTTGGGAAGAAGGGAAATATTTATGCAAGGAAACCATATGAGACTTTGTATGCTTTGTACCCCCTTTTCTCTAAACTAAGAATGTAATAGTTGCATTAATCATTGTGCTCAAATCCAAGGAGTTTGTATTCTTTTATTTTGAGTCCATCAACTTATTCCCACTGAATCTTAAGTTAATTGATTTTTGAAAGCCTTTGTTCTAGCACTTTAGACCTGTAAATAATTTCTCTGAATTCTGAAGGGAAAGTAATGCAGCCTGTATAAGGTACAGTGATCCTTATGTACTTTATTTATCATGAAAAACTTCAATCCAACAAGGCTATCATAATAGGTAACATCTACTTATCACTTTAAGTTTTATAAATACTTTATATGTATTTTGTACTTTATATACTATACTTTACAAACTTTATATATTTAAATTTATATGTGTATTTATAATATTCATATATTATACTTTATAAATACTTTACATGTACTATATTGTTTGATCCTCACAATAACCTTGTGAAGTAGGTGCTATAATTAACCCCATTTTACAGAATCTGATAGACATTAATGGACTTATCCATCACAAAGATAGGATCACAAAGATAGAAAGTAGTGTCTAATGCAGAATTTGAACTCAAGTTCAAGAATTTGGACTACAAGTACACCCCTCTATACACCCTACCATCAAGCTTCCTCTCTCCTCATAACTCAAGACTTGACACTGTGTGCCCCTCAGCTGTGAACTTTTCATCATTTTTATGATTACCCTCTGCTTTTCTCACTTCTTCCCCCAGGATTTATGCTCTGTCACAATGCCTCAAAAACTTAGACTTTCTCATGGTTGAATAATTATTTATTTAGATACTTTAGTTATATGATGTTAAGATATCTATTTTACTTATCAAAAGCTCAGTATCAGAAAAAAAAATACATAAGAAAAAATTAGTCAACGAGTGATGCTAGCATGAGAAAGTCTCATGATTACAGATGATCCCTGAGTTCTGTCACTGTGAGTTGCTTGTACAGTTATTGTGAATGTCAAATTAAACACAAAGCTTATGCAATTGGTTTAAATACCTTAATGAAAAAATAGAAACAGATCAATTATGTGATGAATACTGTTAAGTAGATTAATCAAAGCCAAAGTTTGACTTTAACCTGCTTTTATTTGGGAGGAATAAGACAGGCCAAATATCTGACTACCCTTCAACTTTGTCATTACCCGACCCAATTCTGTTTGGTGGCTAACTCAGGTGAGCTAACTTTCCCTTCTATCCTTTCCTGACCAGCAACCTCAAACAACTGAAGAAACAATTCTGTTTCATAATGCCTCAACTTCTCTCCCCTTTAATTTGCCACCAGAAAGGACTATTTAACTGCTGTTCACTACTGTAAATCGACACACCCACAAGAAGAATTCCCACCTCCCAGCAGTCAATGACTTCTTTCCTTACTTCTCCCAAGCCCTGTATATCTCCTTAGCCCAGGGCTTCTTAAACTTTTTTCCGTTCACAACCCTCTTTCACATGAGAACATTTTACATAACCCTAAGTAGAGAAAACAGGTATACAAATCGAACACTTACTGATAAAAAAGCAAAAATAAATGAATTTCAAAACAATTCTTTGTTATGCATATAATTTTGCTATTTATTACATACGAAAGCAAATTGGCATATTAATGAGATGGGTGTGCTTGTTTATTTTTATATAAAGAATGAAATCTTAGTGGAATATTTGATACCACAGGAGGTAGAGCATCTTCAACATTTTTCAGAGTAGATTGATGTTTTGTTATCATCGATGCTGAGAAATCCACTTTGCATGAATATGTACTACAAAATGGCAGAAGTAAAATTAGGGTCATTTCAGAAATTATTGGAAATTCTGTCCTAACCCCAAGCCAAAATTTATTTAATATTTGTGCATACAGTAAAAACACTGCAATTCATAATATACTGTAATTTTGAATCTGAATCAATGTGTTTCTGGAAGCATTTGTTGACATTGTGTGACGACAGCATTCACAGAGCAAAGTACACTTTTGTTCAGAACCAAGGCTGCAACGAAGTTGTGCAATGCAACATGGGCAAGTGATGCCCACAACACCTCAGATTAATTACACATTCAATTTTTCATTTATTTTTGGTTGTTGCATGTTCAGAAACCTTTTGCTGTTGTCAATTTTTTTCACCATTCCCACATTCAATTATACTGTCCCATATAGGGTGGTCATGATTCAGCTTAAGAAGCATCACTATAGGCTACACCTTGCTGAAGTCCCTGCCCCAGTATTCACCAAGAGAAATCCTTGCATTAATTATCTAAATGAACAATTCTGGTTCTGTAACTCCACAGTTAAAACATAGAATATAACTAAAAAATAAAATAAAACCTGCATTTTTAGTCATTTCCTGCTTAATAAAACTCAAACTTAACCAAAGTTGATTTTTTAATATTTTGCAAACTGTGTTTCAATACACTTGGTTTTCTTTTTAATCCTATAAATTTTATTGGATGCAATTAAAAACATTATTATGAGAAGGGATCCACAATCTTCCAAAGAGATGAATGACATGCAAAATGTTTAAGAACTCTAGAATTGTATGATTTCTGAGATTTTTTCCAATTCAAAATGTTATGTTTTTGTTATTCCCTCTGTTCAGAACTCTTCACTTTCTTTTTTATCCCTCTTAAACTATCCCTGTCTGTATTGTAGAATTCTTAGTCTCAGTTCAAGGCCTATATGGAATAGTACTTTCTCCATTAGTTATTCAAGATATCTATAGGGTGAAAAGTTATCTCCATCTCTGAATTCCCATTGTGCATTGTCTATTTGTGTACATAATGTAAAATTCATAAAAATCATTTATCTTTGAATCCCAAATAGTACTTGGTCAAAATTTATCTTTCCATCCCAAATATCACAGTGTCACTCATGTAGCAGCAGCATCTCCCTAACTCCCACCCCAGGAGAATGTAAGTTTCTTGAGAGAAGAAACATTTTTGTTTCTGTTTTTTCCTTAGGGCTTAGTATAATAGCTTAGAAGTATTAGGCACTTTACATATAATTTTTAAATTGAATTGAGGAAGTTGTAAAACTTGAAGAAAATGCTTGATTTATACACAGACTTTGGGAATAAAATGTACTCATGAGTAGAAAAGTCCATAGACAGGCAATTTGCCTGGGCAGTACTAATTTGATATCTAGATGTCCTTTCAGTAACCAAATATTCCTTAAACATGCACACACACACACACACACACACAAACACACACACACATACACACACACATTTATGAAATTTACAGCAGAAATTTCAAGGAGCGAGCAAAGAAAGCCATTATCTCCTCTAAGTGTTCCAGGTACTCTGATGTTATAGTCATTTATCCAATCTGCTCCAAGGAGATAGCCCATTACAACACACAGACAAAATTCTAATCTTGACCTATCTACAATATTTTAGAAAATGTTATACTAATCTCTGCTCGAAAGATTAAGTAAAATGAATACTCCTGTTTTTCCGCTCAGTATAGTGAAGATTTCATTTATGTTTGAAAAAAATTAGAAGAAAGTCATCACCTTAAGAATTCTGGGTGTTGAATTCCCTGA